>AP018152.1:12160000-13360000 GCA_003052745.1 Caenorhabditis inopinata | reverse complement strand
ATTTATAAGAGGTCACTGTTTTCACAAGAAACGCGCTCCGTCAAAAACAAAATATGAGAACAGCGTGGAAGCGAACGGAAGTGAAAGAGCGGCGTGAGTCATTCATTCATCGAAGTCACAAATCGATGAAAAAAAGCACGATCATCAGAGAACTTTTGAACCTTTACAATGAGTGGAAAACCACAAACGAGAGAGGAGAAAACTTGTCGGCTAGACAAGAAAATGTTTCTTGTATTAAGAATTGAACAATCAACGTGACATTCTTCTAGGGGGAATCGAGTTGCTTGAATACTGGGAAACGGCGTGGCTCTTTCCGAAATAGCCGAACCAATATGAAAATCAACACCCGGACTCTTAATTTTAGAACATGGTTAATGATGCTAGACTCAACTCTTCTGATTTTCTGAAATTATGACTCAACTTTTTCGAATCTCCTTGAACTCCGCTCGGATTCTTGTGTGGATTGCCTTAACAAAAGTTAAGATCCGTTACTTCCTCACTGGGAGCACCATTCTAATAGTAGAAGTACTAACTAGTACAAGATAGTGTTTCAGACTCTCGACTGTCGCACTTCGCGCGTCTTTAAAGCTGTCATTAGGAGCAATTGATCCAGCATTGAAAAACTCTAATTGATCATTGATTGACAGCTTGTTGATAAGAATCTGACTGATTTTTTAGTGTGATTTTACTGTTTTGAATGCTGTTACACCATTTTAGCTGTGTGCCAATAGTCCGGCAATGCCCATAAAAACCACAAATGGGACATGCAGACTGCATTAGGCCGCACCCGGACCAGGTTCATTTCACTTGAGAAATCACACAGTGCCTAATATGAAACTGGCCTGAAAAACTATGCATTACAAATGTTCAGAAAGGTGCTTCTGCTCTAGTGCGGGTATTCATTGATATTGGAGAAGGGCAGTTGCTGCTGAATAGCTTCGAGTAGAACTTTTGAATTTTCTGCACTCTTCTTGTCTTAGTAGTGATTCTCTCTCCACTCGCTGGGAAGCATGGAAGTATGGTATTTCAGATTTGTCTTTTGCAATTTCTCTCGCTGCCTTCTTAATCCTTCCATATGAGGAGCTTCTCTTGAGCGTTGTCTGCCGCATTCTTGAGGGCCTTTACAGCTCTGGTGAGCGCTCCCTGACGATTGGAGAGTGACATGATGGCCTTCTCGGCGTCCTTTTAGTATCCGGCTCGGTGCCACGCGGTTGCAAGAAGGGGCGGGGCGTGAGCGCGCATCTACAGTTACAATAACAAACAACAAGATTTGCGCAAGATAATGAATAACAAATTCAAATATGATTTCGAGTCGTAAACAACTCGATATCATAGGATGAGGAAGAAGGGGCGGGGCTTAGATGGAAAATGACTGGAAGTGCTCGTAATCGAGTACACCAGGTTCATTTTACTTGAGAAATCACACAGTGCTAAATATGAAACTGGCCTGAAAAACTATGCATTACAATTGCTCCGAAAGATGCTTCTGCTCTAGTGCGGGTATTCCTTGATATTGGAGAAGGACAGTTGCTGCTGAATAGCTTCAAGTAGAACTTTTGAATTTCCTGCACTCTTCTTATCTTCGTAGTGATTCTCTCTCCACTTGCTCGGAAGCATGGAAGTATGGTATTTCAGATTTGTATTCTGCAATATCTCTCGCTGCCTTCTTAAGACTCTTTGGTTGGTTGGCGGCATTTAATGGGTGGTAGACGATAAAGCCGACTCCTCCTAACACGGAATTACCGTTCCGAGAACCTAAGAAAACTCCGGTCCCGTCTCGATGAATTCTATGCTCTTCTGCTGCTCTTTTTGTTTCAGAAATTCTGCTAGTAAAAAATTGTTTTTATATAACTTTGAAGATTATTGGATCGTACTTTATTTTTTTTTGTTTCTTCAAGCCGCTGGTTTTAGTTGCGACAGACCTGCAGTTGAAGGTGAACATTTTTAAATGAATTCTTCTTGTTTTTGGCCGCGTTTTGGTTTCCTTTTCCTATTGAGCACTACCTCAGACCTAACATGACACGGCGATACCCTCCGGATATGTTGGAGAGAATCGGGTGTTAATCTTTCGTGCGCCACGGAGAGGCTAAGTACATAAAAATTGTCTTAAAATTACATCATTAGAAAAAACCGAAAAAAATTTCCAAAGCCAAATCAAACAACAGATCTTTCTAGCAGTGGAAAACACATTGAAGTTTGGTAATGTTCAACAAAAATGGGATAGAGTTTCAAAACTTCTGCAGATTTCTCAAAACACAATCTGGAAGAGGAACTGAAAATCAACAGAAATGACAATTTTTGGAAAATATCTGGAGGTTGAGGAAGTTCGATCAAATATTTAATTCTTCCATAATTGCTTCGGCATCATTCAAAACGTTTCCACTTGAATTAGGCAATGCGACACTCAAATGAATCTGCGGATGCTATGCTTCAAGAGTAGATAGAATCCACGTTTTTTCAACCACTTTTTTATAGTGATTCCAGTGGTAGACCGGAAGAATGCGTTGGGGGGAAAAAGAAAAATGGATTTCCTTTTCAATACTTTTCATCTGTTCAACTGTTGCATAATGGAGAGTGACGAAGTATGCGAAGGAAGATTTTGACTGGATAATTACTGGATAATTCTTCATTTTTTCTCTTTTCTTTACTCAAAAAGGCTTTCATTTATTTTTCTTATCCAATTCTTCTTTCACAAGTTATTCGGAATGGCAAGCTTCAGCGCGAAATACAGGAAGAAGAACATAAGTTGCAGACGGGGTCATATTATCGGATGATCTGACGTTGTGGCGGTTACGTCGGTTTCTGAACGGTCACACTTGGCGGACGACGGTCGGCATACTCTGAAATCCTTCTTCGTGCCTTCGGATTAGAAGAGGAACCGGTAGGATCTAGAAAATTCGAGTCCAGTAAAAGAATAAACATCAAGCTTTGAAAAAATCTTTCAGATGGCTAGAACCATTTACTACTCTTATCGTTTTGCTAGAAACATACATATCAGTCATTCTGAAGGGAACAGGATCTTCAAAATGAACATTTATTTTTCAGACCCATAAGAGCCATTTTAATTAGAAGAAAAAAAATAAGTAAATAAAAAAATAAAAAATAAAAATAAAAATAAAATTTAATTAGAAGATTTTAATTAATCATTCAAGCTTGGATCCACTATTGATACATTTTAGGCGGAAAATGCATGTGAAAAATGAGAGATACTCAAAAATTCCTAGACGGTTGCTTGCAAGTCGTAATTACTAGCCCTTTGAGTAGACGACATCCTGGTTTGGCCGGCAGGTGACGAGAGCCGTTCACCCCCGCGCCGCGTTAGAGCACCAGGTAGGTTTTGCGGGGATCTTCCTATATTTTGACATATATCTACCTTCTCGTGTTCCTTTCTGAGTGAGAAAAATTCATTTCACGCTCGTCTGTATCGACACAGATAATGGATGCACATTCGACGTATGATTCAATCGCTACGTAGCCATCATCAACAATGATGGTCAAAGAATCGACGACGCCAGCCGCGCTCGTCTCGTTGTCTCCAAAATCGATCCCGTTGCATATTCTCGATTCACGAACATCATCCTTCCAGCAAAGGCTTCTGTCATTCGAGGATATGCTTAATGTTTCACCGCTTTATTTAATATTTTCCGAGAAAATTCAATGTTTCGAATTTATCATATTTATTCACTTAATTCACAAACAAAAAAAACTTTTAAAAACTAATTTTAAAAAGTTTGAAAATGCAAAGAATAATGCCGATTAACCTCGTCAGTGGCCTAGGCTTCAGCCTTTCGTCGGTATTCGTCGTTTCGGCGTGTCCGTGAACTCGAATGTCTTATCATTGCAATCTATCGATAAATCGTGCCGAAAAATCAAAAAATTGACATTTCGGAAAACAAAATAAGTAATACAACAAACAGTATTCTTTTTATGTTCATTGAAAATGACTGCTATTTCTGGAATTGGAATTTTCCTCTCAGTCATTTACCTTCCCGGACTCGCAGTCATTAATGGTGAACCTCTGTCGGCCTCAGAAAACCACCAGCGTCAAGAGACCTGCGGTGAATTTAATCTTCGTAAGTCTCCAAATTAAATTGGTCTCGTCGTCGAGAACTCGGAAAATACAGGCATTATGCTGAGAAGTTTAAGGCCTGTTGCGAAAGCTCATTGAGCAAGAGCAGTCTTGCCGGGGGACTATTCTAGAAACTTGGGAAACTTCGAAAATTTAGATGGATTCATAGAAAAAAGGAGAAAACAGAATAAGAGATCTCGGCGTAAATTAAGCGTTTCGCCAACTTTTTCACTTTACACTAAAAAGGTTTGACAGTAATCGAGGTCGCTGTGAGACCAATGCGCAGTTAGTAAATTTTTAATGCGGTTTCTTCATGATTTTAGAGATTTTAGAGACTTTAAAAAGTGTTTTCCAATCCGGTATTTCGCAATTAAACGTTTCCAACTGCGTTTGTCAAGGTGCCGTGTTTGGTGCAACAGTCTGGCCAGTTGCGAAATGTCCGGTGTCGAAACATCCTTTGGGAAAATGGAAAGTACATTATTTGTTCAAGACCTCATTTCCTGTTCCCTAATAGTATTGCCCGCAGTGACAAGCTTGAACAATAGTATTGCATCCTCTTATTGCCTTGCTCCTCTTCTAATAGTATTTCTATCAAAAAGCCTCTACGAACAATAGTATTGCATGCAAGTCTATTTGCGTTTTTACGGTATCTTGGTTACTGTCACAGTCATTTTAAATGTAAAATGAGACACGGCCACCGTCGTTCTTCCATGTCCGATGTTTTTTTCTTCGGTATTCGTGGACTCCACTTCGAGAAACATCATTGATTAATGTTTCACAGCCATGCCAGCCGCTGACGTCTATGGAAAAGTCTTCAATTATACAAATGAAGAGAATACATGGCTTTTAACAGTTCGTCCCAAAAGCCGTGTTCAATTTCCAAATACCACTGCGTTCCTCATATCCCCAAGACACATCATGACGTCAGCGCAAGTTCTGTTGACTCCCAACCAAAACTGGTTGGTGAATGGAAAGAAAATCGAAAAGAACTGCTCTGTAGGAGACCACGGCGGGTGAGCTTCATTGACTCTCTCTTTCTTTCCAACTGTCCCAAGTCAGCGGCGTGCGCAACGTTTCGAATTTTTCAACTTATTCGCTCTTAAACTATGTAAGGAACGGTGGTTGCCCTTTCCCACTTTTCCTTTTAGATACGATGCGCACGTCCGCTCCATCTTTAATTGGTACGACGACTTCCCGCCTGTTTTCTAGTATTTTTTCTCCCATAATAAGTAAGAGCAGTTGCACTTTCTATGATTTTTAGATTCATCGAGATTCCTATTGATGCTCTGGAAACGTTGGAAGTGTGGAATCCAAAAAAGGCTCTCGACCTGGAAATAGTTAAGGCAGGCATGCAGATATGAAATATTGCTACACGTCGAATCTGGCTGATAAAAACAAAGAAAGCCCGGTTGAAATGCTTCTTTTCGTTTTTTAATCAAGTTTTTTCTAGACCAGAATTCGGAATTCCGGAGTTGTTTTTCAGTGATATACAACAAAAAATGAAAACGTTTTGTTTAATGACGTACTGAGCATTTTCAGGCTCGATTTTTTTACTTATGCAAGGGAGATTTTGACGTTCTTTTCTCTCCATTATTATTGGAAATTCGGGAGAGATTGAAGTATTTTCCATGCTTAACCGACAGTAAATCGAACATCCGGATATCTAAATTCACTGAGAGACACCATCATTTTCAGAGAAGTATTCTTCAAATATCAAACTGGGCGTTGTAGTACACTCTTATGGACTCGGGGCAAATGGTCAGATGAAGCATCATAAAACTAAGGTAACGCGTCGAATGTTGATGTAGAGCTATGGGATGGGATGGGAGGAGGGTGACTCCATACACCAAAATAAGGCTTGAAGAAGTTTAGCATTGCGTTTCTAAATGACCTTATTGCGGACTTTAAGCACGTTGACACTTTGCTAATGCAACGTGTATCGCTTCGCGTAAAAATTGAAAAATGAAAAATGAGTTGGAAAAAAGTTGAGATTTTACAGGCATTGCAAAGTTCTAAAAAAGCATATTTTCAGATAACAAATAATGTAGGTCCCGAATGGTTATACACAGAAAAATATTTTGAAGGAGGAAATGACCGAGGCGGTCCACTTGTGCACATCCATAAGAACAGGACTACTGTCATTGGACTGAAAGCATCTGGTATTGGGGCATATGAAGGATCCAACCCCCGAATCACTTTTTTTTCTAGACCCTAGCGACAGATCTCAAGGAGTGTACTTTTATAACATTTTCAACTTTGAAAAGGAGATTTGCGAATTTTCGGGTGTCTGTGATACAAATCTAACCACAACAACAGTTTCAACAATTATCGTTACTTCAAGAGGAAATCTTGACTTACTTCAGCTTACTTCAAAAGGAAATCTTGACTTACTTCAGCTTACTTCAAGAGGAAATCTTGACAGGACTTACTTGGACAGCACTTTGAACGTCTTTCAGCCGAGTGAGATTTCGATCAACCAATCCATAGATGCGCTAAATGATGGCAGCGACGACCTCTTTGTCAGTGCTGATTTCAATCATACGAACTCTCGGAAATTGGGATTAATAGAAATGCTCATAATTTTATGTTTGTATTGGAATATTTAAAAAAATTTATATATTTACAAATTTACTACAGTGCTCCACATAATTTTACGGGCACCCCAAAAATGTTCGAATTCTCGAAAACTGGCTTTTCAACCAAAATGCTTCCTATTGAAGAAATATGGCCTTTTAGTAGGTGTTTCATGATAAAATTTTAAAATAGGCTTTAAATTCACACATCAGAAAAAAACCAAAATTTTATGAAAAAAGGGTAAAAAATTTTCCACAAAATAATACGGCCGCTTGCTCAAAACTGTAAAAAAAAGAAAATAACAGACGAAAGATGATTAATAATCGATGGGACGACCATTCTGTCGAGCAACTTGAAGAATTCGGTCATCCATAGACGAATAAAGATTGTCGAGCAGCTGTTGGTCCACTTTCTGCCATGCCTCAATGATAGCCTTTTTGAGGGATGGAATGTCCGCATAAATTTTGTTTCCGTCGTAGATTTTCCGTACCATGTATCCCCCGACATTTTCGATGATGTTTATGTCAGGGGAACAGGCCGGCCAATCGAGAATCGGGATCCCACGGTCACCTATCCACTTGATTGTGCGTCGATCCCGATGTCATGGAGCTCCATCCTGCTGATAAATGAAATTTTTGGAGCGATTCCGACGGATAAATGGTATGAGACCTCTTCTTATCACGTATCGATATTGGCAACCGTCCATGTTCTTTGGTACAAAGCAAAGTTTGACTTTGCCTTGGGCACCGATTGCTGCCAAGACCAACACTCCTCCACCTTTGAAGTTTCGACGTGAAAACCGCAGTTTTTCTTTTCTCAAATCATGCCAGTAATCACGGTAGCCATCCGGTCCATCGCAGTTAAATTTCTTCTCATCACTGAAGAGAATCTGAAAACAAAATACCAGTTTAAGAAAGATACAGCAATCCTTACCTGTTTCCAGTCAGTTTTTTGGTTCTTCTTAGCAAATTCAATCCGATTTTCTCGGTGTTTAGCGGTCACATTTGGAGCCTTTCTCATTTTTCGGCGTCTGATGAACTTGCTCTTCGAAAGAACGCCGCGAACAGTCTCCACTGATACAGAAAGTCCAAGTTCGCTCTTGATCTTTGAGCAAGTGACATTAGAATTTGATGCTCTGCGGATAATTCTTCGCTTGTCTCGTTCAGAAAGAAGAGGTGGACGACCAGAAGACTTCTTTGTACCATAACCAAGTGGATTTGCAGCATATCGATTGATTAAATCTGGGGAACGCTTCATTTCTTTAGAGATTTGACGGTGCGAGAGTCCTTCAGCCAATTTGGCGTCAATTAGTTCTTTCTCATATTCGCTTAGAGGTTTACCTTTCGGCATGTCTTCTGAAAGCAGAAAAACGATAAATAAACAGATTAAAACCAAGTTTAAAGTTCAAAAAACGACAAAAAATGAAAGTGGCTGTATCATTATGTGGGAAAAAAACACCAATTTTTCGAAAAATCTCGAATTTCTCGATTGATCAGTTTTATTTTATTTTCGCTCCAGGACCCATAATTGTATTTCTTAAAGGTATTTTCATATCATATATGATACATAATTAGGAATTACAGAAAATCGAAATTTTGAGATTTTTGGGGGTGCCCGTAAAATTATGTGGAGCACTGTACGTGATAAACGCACAATGCAATAATTCGCCTCAACAAAACCAATGTATAGCAGAGAGTGAGTATGTGATAAAGGTTTTTCTTTCGCATGCAGAACTCTAGGTTAAAATGAAATAAAGAAGGGAACATTTTCGAGCAGAAAACCAAACCAAACCATAACAAAACCACGTATCGACAGAAAAAAAATAAAAGTACGAGGAGTTTCATTAATAATTTAGTACAGTCATCATCTTTAACCTCTTTAACCGTAGGACGCATTAGAATGGTCTACTAGCATTGGCCTGTGTGGCATCGCTTAACGTCACAAAGTGATGGATGCGGGTCGACGATTTCCTGGAACAGTTTCTCGGCACAAGTCAAAACGCAGTGCGTCCGTATGGTCTTTACCACATAGAGCAATGAAACCGTGCGCTTTATCTGAAACTTTAATATGACGTATGCCCCACCACCGAGAATACTTAATGTTTTACTAGTCCAGATGCAACTAGTCCAGATGCGTATTATCCACCTGCGCGTATCTAGAATTGAAATAAATCCTTTAGAGACATCAGGTATTTGGTTTCCACAAGTCGATAAATCCAACGGCGACAGAATGGTAATGTGCTGTATTTCTTGCGAATTAAATTGAGAAGCCTTTGGATTTCTGTAGACGTAAATTCGAATATTTTCCTATATTGCGACGTCTCCATATCCTGAACATATCCTGTCCCAGTTGAGACGAATGTCTCAATTCCATAAATTTCGTTGTACTCCATTTTTGTCAGCTTACCTCCCTTTACAATTGGCACTGTTTTACCGGCATGGAAACGATATTGGGGGATAAAGTTGCCGTTGAGATTACGTATTAGTTTGACGATATACGAGTTTTCATCTAATGCAACTTCATGTTATCACTTCTTCGACAATTTCTCCGACATCGATTCAGATTGTCTGCTTCCAGCGTTCGTGGCTTCACGGAGTGCTTCAACGAGGGAATCGAACTTTGGGTCGAAGTGAACAGTGAAGGCCGAGTCGATGAGACGTCGGTGCACATGAATGCCGTAGTCGATTTTTTTACGGCTGATGTGGGTATTATGTATTTTTTTAACCATAGGAAGTCACCTTACACATACAGTACCGTGCAAAATTATACGAACTGGGGTGATTTTTACCGAAACTCGACTTCGGATGATCCGATCGACCCCAAAGTTACAGGGATTGAGAAAAAAGGCTTGAAAAATGAGTTTGAATAATAAATTACGGTAAGCAGTAACAGTTGCGAACTTATTTCTGAATGTTTCGAAAATCGGTAAAATCCGATTTTTCGGTTTTTTCCTTTTTTCCAAGTATTATCGTTCTTCTATGTATGAATATTGTTATTTAGAATGAGTAAACTACGTGGCTTACTTAATTTATCAGAATCTCAGCGAATGGCTATCATCCGTGGTCGTCACAGGGGTCTGGACATGACCACCCTCGCGAAGCAGTTCAAGACTTCTAAATCGGTTATCTGGACAACTTTGAACACTCGAAACCGATCGAAAGGTACTGGAAGACGTTCGAAAACATCATCAGGAACCGACAGAATCATTGTCAGGATGTGCAAGAAAAATCCGCGGCTGACAAGTACGGATATCAACTCGGAACTTAATTGCCAAATTGGAGTCGAGGTTAGTTTTTTGGACATTTCTCAAAAAACTTCAATCGATATGGCTTATAGGAGTCCAACGACAATGTCAAAAGACGTGTGCGTGATTTTGGACTCTTCGGAAGGCGCCCAGTGAAAAAGCAAATGATTTCTGAGTAGAACCGTCTGGCTTGATTGAAGTGGGAGAAGGTTCATCTGCCCTGGACACCTCAGCAGTGGAATAAGGTACTGTAGAGCGACGAATCGAAGTATTTGATGATTGGCTAGAAGGAATCACTCATGTACGACGTCCAGTTAAAATCCATCGAATTGAGGACTGAGCTCAAAGCTGGCCATTGATCCATAGTGATAAAATTGGGAAAATTGGCTTCACACCACTTCTGACTGAGTTTTGCGGTGTGATCCGGTGATCCGTCGCCACACACGAAGTGGGATTTGGACCACGGCAACACCTCTGCCTCAAGAATCTTCTCGATATGTAGGCCCGAGATCCTACTACAGCTCTTTGCATAACTATAAGAGTTTTTTTTTCAAAACGTTTCCACCGGAATGCGACACTCGAATGAATCTGCGGATGCTATGCTTCAAGAGTGGATGAAATCCACGTTTTTTCAACCGCTTTTTCATAATGATTCCAGTGGTAGACCGGAAGAATTCGTTGGGTGAAGAAGAAAAATGGATTTCCTTTTCAATACTTTTCACCTGTTCAACTGTTGCAAAATGGAGAGTGACGAAGTATGCGAAAGAAGATTTTGGCTGGATAATTACTGGATAATTCTTCATTTTTCCCCTTTCTTTACTCAAAAATGCTTTCATTTATTTTTCTTATCCAATTCTTCTTTCACATGTTAGTCGGAATGGCAAGCTTCAGCGCGAAATAGAGGAAGAAGAACAGAAGTTGCAGAAGGGGTCATATTATCGGATGATCTGACGTTGTGGCGGTTACGTCGGTTTCTGAACGGTCACACTTGGCGGACGACGGTCGGCATACTCTGAAATCCTTCTTCGTGCCTTCGGATTAGAAGAGGAACCGGTAGGATCTAGAAAATTCGATGTGACAGGTTTTTGTGAAACATTGAAGAACTGATTTCGCAAATACTGACACCATTTAGCTGGAACCATTTACAATGCTGATAGCCATTTTGAAGGTAACAGGAACTGAAGAGGTACTTTCAGTTTTCAGGACCATGAGAGCCACCTTCGCTAGAATCATTCAATTGGAGGCTTGGAAGTTGATACATCTCACCCGGCCGCTGTCATGGTATTTGGTGGAATTCGTTCTGATGGGAAGACGCCACTTGTTTTTTTTTTGATGTTGGAGCCAAAATCAACGTGGAATACTATGCATATGTATACGAGGCTCTTAGGCTTTGGTCTTCAGGGAACTTATAGAGCATGAGTCAGCATACTCAGGTAATTTTTGGCACATGTGCCCCAGGTTGGGGCGCGGTTGCCGGTGCTACGCAGTAAGCATTCACGTTGAAAAAGCTTACCGCGTAGCACCGGCAACCGCGCCCCAACATGGGGCACATGTGCCAAAAATTACCTGAGTAAGCTGAATGTCAGCGTAGGAAAAGTTAGGTTATCAATTCCTTTCGTTCTCTCTATTTAATTAGGAATTATGGAAAAAAAAACTTCTACATTTTACTCAGCCTCTACGTGGCGTAGAAGATCAACAACTGATTCTCTTCTACATATCCGGAGGAGTTCGGCACCCCGGCAGAGGATCAGTTGGCCAATGGGTAGAAACGTGTCATATCGGGTCGAAGGTAGCGCCCAATACTCTCTGTCCCGGTAGCTCTAGCACTGGCTTAGCAGGTCATAATAGAGTAAACAGACACACAATAATTGCTACAAACAGCAACCAAAACTGCCTCAGTCCTCCGCACTCGGCCTCTGCTTCTGATACGGTAGACTCAGAAGTAAGTCGGGAGAGGCGATCAAATCTCGGAGTACCGATCGTCTACCAATCGGAAAAGGAAAAGAAGAAAACACGGCCCAAAACAAGAAGAATCGATTTAAGAGTGTGCACCTTCAACTGCAGGTCTGTCGCATCCGACAACAGACTAGCAGAGCTTCTCGAAGAAACAAAAAGAATAAAGTACGATATCATCGGACTATCGGAAACAAAACGAGAAGCAGAAGAGCACAAAACCCATCGAGACGGGACCGGCGTTTTCTTAGGATCTCGGAACAGTAGTTCCGTGTCAGGAGGGATCGGCTTCATCGTTAAGAGCACCCTCCTCCCAAAAATCATAGAAGTCAAGTTCCTCAACCATAGGATCGGCTACCTTACTCTACAAGTAGGAAGAAAACTCAGCTGTACCATCTTCCAGGTGTACGCACCTGTCGCTGATACCGATCCAGAGGAACTAGCTGATTTCTATGACAGCCTTCAAGACGCCTATCTTACCTGCCGTAGCAGGTACAAGCTCATCATAGGCGACTTTAACGCTAGATTGGGTGTAAGAAAAGACACGGAACGATATATTGGCACGAATTCAATGGAACCAAGAAACGAAAGTGGCGAATTATTAGCTACCTTTTGTGAATCAAATCGTCTATGGCACATGAACTCGCAATTCAAAAAGGCAATGCATAGACGATGGACACACATCAGCCCCGACCAGAAGCACAAACATGAAATCGACCATATACTGGGAAATGGAAAATTTGTGACGGATGTGTCGGTGCTTCCATCATTCACAAATGGTAGTGACCACCGTCTACTTCGCAGCCACCTGCACTTCAATACCAATATCGCAAGATACGAGCAGGTCAAGCGAAGAAAGCTTCCAAAGAGAGAGTTGGACCCGAACACTGCGCACACGCTCAGTGCCACAGTCACAATAGATCCCAATACGGACATTTATCAAGATTACGAAAATCTAATCGACGTACTCAAGGATCTACAGGACAAAGCAATAACAAGGCCATCCAACCACGTACACAGAAGAATCTCGGAAGCAACTCGTCAGCTTCTAACCAAACGGCGTTTCACAGACAGATCAGACCCAAGCTTCAAGTCGCTGTCTCAAGAATGCCGAGAAGCTGTCGAGAAAGACCATGAAGAATTCGCCAGAACCCGCCTACTGAATGCCGCTAATCAACGAAGGAGTCTTAAGAAGGTAGCGAGAGACATCACAGAGTATAAATCTCAAATACCTTGCCTTAAGTCTCCATCGAGCGGCGAAAGAATCACTTCTAGGACAAAGATGGAACAGGAGATTCAGAAGTTCTACTCGAAACTATTCAGCAGCAACTTCTCTTCTCCCACATCAACCAACACCCCCATCAGAACGGAAACACCACCACCAGCACCACCGTTCCTCCCAGAAGAAGTGCGAACTGCCCTCAATTCATTCCCAAACGGGAAGGCAGCAGGTGATGACAAAATCACGGCAGATTTTCTCAAGAGCTGTCATGACAATGTCATTAGCCTGATCGCACGACGATTCTCGAAGTATTTAGAAAGCGGAAAAGTTCCATTGAAATGGAAAAACTCGAACACTACTCTGATCTTCAAAAAAGGAGACAGAGAAAATTTGGAGAACTATAGGCCTATCTGTCTTCTCTCAGTACTCTATAAGACATTCTCAAAATGTCTATTAAATAGAATACGAAAAACACTAGAAGAAGCCCAGCCTGTCGAGCAAGCAGGATTCCGTCGGTCATTCTCAACGATCGACCACATACACTCAGTACAACGCTTGCTCGAGGTTGGCCGCGAGTACCATATCCCGCTCACACTTGTCTTCATTGACTTCCACAAGGCATTTGACAGTGTGGAACCAAAAGCGATATGGGAAAGCCTTCGAACACAAGGAGTAGAAACAGTCTATATTAACCTGCTCAAAGAGTGCTATGCAAACTGCACTACCACCTTCACACCATTCCATAGACAAGTTGAGGTACCCATCACAAGAGGTGTACGTCAAGGTGATCCAATATCACCAAACCTCTTCTCAGCTTGTCTAGAGCTCGTTCTCGGAAAATTGTCTTGGAATCACCTTAAAGGACAAGACGACGACTACGCTCACGTGCCAGGAATAAGGATCAATGGCAGAAATCTCACCCATTTGAGATTCGCAGACGACATCATTCTCGTTGCAAACGACCCACGAACTGCCAGCCGGATGATCCCAGAATTTACAGAAAGGTGCAAAAAAGTAGGCCTTCAAATCAATACTAACAAAACCAAAGTGTTGAGAAACACATACGCCACCACACATCCGGTGATCATCAGTAATAGTACAACCATCACGACAATCGAAGACGTGGATGAGTATGTCTATCTTGGCAGGCTACTCAACCCACGAAATGAGCTAGAACCTGAACTCCACAGAAGAAGACGGGCAGCCTGGGCCGCGTTCAACAACATCAAAAACACCACCGACGCTCTCACCTGCCCACGAATTCGAGCTCAACTCTTCGACACCATCGTTCTTCCCGCGCTCACATACGGATCTGAAACCTGGACCTTTACACAGAACCTCGCTGAAAGGATCCGTGTGACGCATGCATCACTAGAAAGAAGATTAATTGGAATGACCCTCACGGAACAACGCCAACGAGACTTACACCGCGAAGACATCCGAAAAATCTCCCAAGTCGCGGACCCACTCAAATACATCAAAAAGAAAAAATTAGGATGGGCCGGACACATTATGCGAAGAAATGACGGAAGATGGACAAAACTGATACAAGAATGGATTCCTCGAGACCAAAAACGACCTGTCGGACGACCCCCCATGAGATGGTCCGACTCACTACGTAAAGAAATCTCAATATACCGAGGAAATCGATTGACTACTTCATGGACAACCATCGCCCAAGACCGCAAGGCATGGTTAGCTGTGATCCGCGCTCACACAAGCGATTGACGGATCGACTAAGTAACTAAGTAACTAAGTAAGTAACTCTCTATTTAATTAGGAATTATGGAAAAAAAAGGGGATATTGGAATTAATAACAACCACTTTTATCCCTTCGGCGAGCCGTTGCATAATTTTCTTTTTTTTCAACTATTTTTTGTGAGCTCAAACAGATTGGTTTTCCCAAACAATAATTGTGTTTTGTGTCTTATTACGGAACTTATAGCTGAAATTCGTAATAAAAATAAAGATGGTTGAACAAATAAAAAAACCGCGCATTAAAAAAGCTGCTTCAATCAGAGACAGTTCAGAATTGGCCCTATTCAGAATCGTCGCACAACTTACAAATTGGGTGGTTTTATAATTGATGCGCGTCGGTTAACCTGCAAAGTACGCAGAGAAATAGGTTAAGTGTTTGCGGACTCTGCATTTGTCATCTTCGGAAGTTTTGAACTGCTCTCGCATTTTCTTCTAATTAATTTTAATATTTTTATCCCTAACTAACCAGAAATTTGTTAAAAATGGTAATTTTTCATGTTGTCCTGTGTTTTCAAAATATTAAACGATTAATTTTTCTTAACTTTCTATTTAAAAATCGTTTCAGAGAGGCATGGAGCGATTTTTGCGTCTTGGAGGTCTTGGCGGTGGGCTTGGATCGGTTTGTCTCTTTTATACTTATTATTTCTAATTTGTATTATATTTAAAGTTTGGAGCAGCTCCTCAAGATTCTAATCAAGTCGATACATCGGAAACTGTCTATATCTCCTCGCTTGCGTTACTCAAGATGTTGAAACACGGAAGAGCTGGAGTTCCCATGGAGGTTATGGGTTTGATGCTGGGAGAGTTTGTCGATGACTACACCGTTAACGTTATTGATGTGTTTGCCATGCCACAATCTGGAACCGTATGTTTTTTAACAACTTAAAAAAAATTAAGTGGTTTCTTGGTTATAGGGAGTCTCCGTCGAAGCTGTGGATCCAGTGTTCCAAGCAAAAATGTTAGATATGTTAAAGCAGACTGGACGGCCAGAGATGGTTGTTGGATGGTACCACTCCCATCCAGGATTCGGATGTTGGCTCTCTGGAGTTGATATAAATACGCAGCAGTCGTTCGAGGCACTGTCGGAAAGAGCTGTCGCTGTCGTCGTTGACCCAATTCAATCTGTGAAAGGAAAAGTTGTCATTGATGCGTTCCGTACAATCAACCCACAATCGATGGCTCTCAGTCAGGAACCTCGTCAGACCACCAGTAATTTGGGGCATTTGCAAAAGCCAAGCATTCAGGTAATTATCACAAATACAAAATAAGTGAGTTATAAATCGAAATAGTCTTAATATTTGATTAACGTGATCACGTCGTGCCTTAGTCATTGAAAACGGTGAAGTTAACTAATCATTCAGTTTAGGCCCTCATTCATGGTCTAAACCGGCACTACTACTCCATTCCCATCGCCTACAGAACTCACGACCTCGAACAGAAGATGTTATTAAATCTGAATAAGCTCTCTTGGATGGATGCTGTCAGTGTTGAAAATTACACAAAATGTAGCGAACAAAACAAAGAACATCTGAAGGCTATGCTAAAACTCACCAAAAATTACAAGAAGGCTTTAGAAGATGAGAAGAACATGACCGACCAAGAACTCGCTATTAAAAATGTTGGAAAAATCGATCCCAAGCGGCACATTGCTGATGAGGTTAGCGAAATGCTCAACGACAATATTGTGCAAAATTTGGCTGGTATGATGGCTACCACTTCATTCCAGTGAGATTTACATAAAAATATGGTTGTTTTTTCTACTCATTCTTTCTCGTCTCATGTTTGTGTATTTTTTATCATTTTGACGCCCTACCACAAATCTAATTTATTGTGAAATTATCCCAGTTTTTCGGTTGAAAGCATAAACCGCGGAATCATTTATTCATTGTTTATAGGATAACTTTGTCCATTTCGTTAATAACTGCGGTAGTAGCATCACATTTAGGTTATTCATATCCACGGAAGGCGTGTAGTCGTTGATTAAGAGATATGGAACTTCTACAATTGGGTTCGGTCTAGTGCTCATCGTCTTTTGTGCGGCTTCACGTTGCAATTGTATTCCACGAGGACCGTCGTAACATTGTCTGCACAAAAAATAATTCAGATTGATGGAATGAATAATTTTCAAACCTGATTTGCCTATACTGGCTTCTGATAAACGCAGAGCAGGTTTGCATTGCTGGCTCTACTCCATAGTGCTGAATATTGCGCTCAAAGCAAACAATGAATGGTAACGCTCCCTTGACCTGAAATCAAGCACTTGATAGAAATCTAGGAATGTCTCCGTCCGTGTTTTGAGCTCTCTGCATCTAACCATCTCTCACCTTCAAAATATCAATGACACAAGATTGAAGGCGATTTGCATCACACTCTTTTTGACCGTGATTGCATGAAAATGAACCGTCCTGTAAATAATTTTTGGTGATTTGATTTGCAATTTTTGCTGTCAAAACTGGCATTCCAAGAGCCAACAAGCCCATAAAAGTAACCAGAAAAACGATATTACCCTCATTATCCGAGAGTTTCCCCATGGTATAAGTTCGAGAATTAGCTGCCCTTGGAATTGATTAAACACACTGCCGAGTTGATTAGCAATAAATCTGAAAATAGAAATGTAGTAAACTTCGATTTTCCGTTAATTTTGAATATTCACTTTTGACAATATGGGCATAAAGCTTCATAAATGAGAGTGATCTTGATAGGCTGGCGCCGATGACGAAGCGCATCACACTGCCGTTGAACTCCACATTGTTGAGCAGATTGTGGGCTGTCGCACCTGGAACAAATAATTACTGATTATTTATTAGCTATTCGCTTATCATTTTGAGAAATTAAACACATTCAGACTATAAAACAATAACTCGCACAAACCAGAAATCGGGAGGAATATCACAAACTTGATGTGTTGGCTGATTGAGCACAGAGGCATGTGGGACCGAAGGGTAGGCCGTCTGATAGGCTTTTATCGAATCTGGAAAAAGGAATCGTCAAACATACGAAAATTCTTGGTATTCAATTTAAAAAGATATTTTATTACTGTTTTTTTGCAAGTTGACATGTGGGGAAAAGTTCCGAGTTTATGAAAATCGTACTGCTAAAGAATGCTGCGTAAAACAAATTGTCTGGGACTAAAAATAGTGATTTAAGTTTTAGGTTTCCACAGTTAGAGCTGAAACGGGTAATTTCTGCAATACTCGAAGAAAATCGAATGAATCAGTGATTTTGACTATATACTTTATCTGTAAATCTGAGCTGAAAATGCGCTGTAAAAGCTGTAACTCTAATGCCGAATTCGAAGTTGATTTCCAGGTGAAATTTCCTGGAAAAACGCTGTCCAAAGCTGTCATTTTTTCCAGATTTTCCAGATAGTTTGTATCAGAGTTACAATCTACTTACGAATGTTTTCGAGATCTTCAACGATTTCTCCGTCAGAATCCGTCATTTGAGGAGAAATATTCAGAAAAATCAGCCGAATATAGCGAAAAAAAGTTTAAAATTTGAAAAAAAATAGCGTTAAAAAGAGCCGTAAATCGTGCGACGGTCGGTGGTCTCGAGGGGAAGAGGCAAACTACGGTGACACTTGTTGCGACAGTTTCCGGAAAAACTGGAAAAATGGCAGCTTTGGACAGCGTTTTTCCAGGATATTTCTCCTGAAATCAACTTTGAACGCGGCATAAAGATAGTTGATATGCTAAGTATTGAAACCCAAAAACTAAGGCTTCCAGGAAAGACGAAGACAAAAAGTCGTCTTCATTCGTCTTTCAGTTCGTCTTGCATTTGTTCTACACAATAAAAAAGTTGTGAACAAACTGCGTCAGACGAATTCAAGACGAAAACAAGACGAGACGGCCGAAATTTCGCCCAAATGGAAGCCTTATGAAAAACACCAGAGCGAGTGGGCATGAAATGGGCAGAGTGCGCGACCGGTGAGCCGAGAGGGTCAGGGGTATTGTGCAGCTACGTTGTCCACCTTCTGGTGCGTAAAATTCGCGGACATGAGCAGCAAGACGGCCAGATATCCACACTGTTTCGGCAGATAACTACACTTCTCAAATCAAGCGAATGTGATAGAGCATTACTGTAATTGGCACTGCACATCAAGCTCTCTATAGATCAAGATATTGGAAATACTTACTGGGACTTGGATGATTAGTATATGAATACTGTTGCTTCTGTTGAGCTCTTTGCTGCTGTTGGTGCTGCTGGTGATGTTGCTGCTGCTGTTGGTAATGCTGATTATAGTTGTGATTCAGGTAGTTTTGCGGGTACGAAGGCTGATGTTGACGGTACTGGGATTCGATGTTCTGAAATTATATCTGACTCGCTATGCACATCACGCGACCCAGCACTTCATCTAACTGTAAGGACGCAAAATAGGCCGTCGCGTCTCAGCTGTCGGCCCCGAATCGTGCTCAAATAACTTCACTAAACACGAATGGCTAACTTTTGTGTTGTAATACGACAGAAAGAGTTTAGGGGAGAGTGCGACACGTGTTTCACTTCCTGTCGGTCAGTTTGATAGAAGGTGCTTGGCGTCATTTCGTAGCTGGTCAACGTTGGAATAGCCTGGCTCCGATGGTCAATAAAATTTGATTCTACACAAGTCTTTACATCGGGGATTGGGGAAACCAATGTTCTATTTTTTAAATTTGAACCAGATTAAAGTGAAACCTCTGATAGACGTGCGTGCTCCGTTTTTTTTAACACACACAGACATGTGGCGTGTGTGTGTGTGTGCTAAAAGAGCAAATATGGAACAACTTGTAATATGACGCTATTAAAAACCGCAAATGTGTCAGCGCAATCCGCTCATTTTTAACAATTTTTGGATTACGATATCTACAGTAATGTTGCAATACCTCTATGCTCGCAACAGCTAAATTAAGAGCTAATCCAAAGCAACGGCTCACAAGTGAAAATGGATGCACAGACAGACAGCTCACAGCTGAAAAAGCTTAGTTTTTGAAATTGTGTAAATCAGATATTAGAATTTGAAAATCTCTGAAAATTATTGCTCTGAAATCGACAAGCCTAAAAAATTATTTCAGCAGTATCTGCGAATAATGTTATAGCTCAATAAATTAAAACGTCTCTTTGGTAGTGGTCAGCTCATTGAGCTCTTTCAGAGAAATTCACATTTTAATAGCTCACTTACAATATTTCAAAGTTACGCATTTTCAGCTGCATGTTACTGTAATTTTCTGAAATCTTCAGCATTGCTGACTTTGAACAAAGCTACAAGAATGAAAATTTCCAAATTTCCTGTTAGTGGTGCTCTTCTATTAATGAATGGTCATAACTGTATTTATAAATGAATTTGGCTTTGGCCATCTCTGGCAAAACTCTCTGTCTTGTTGCTTCTCTTCAAATAGCCGTCATTAATTCTCTTAATGAGCACCCCCCCCCTCCTCCTCGCTTCGCCGGGGGCGGAGCAATCCCTCGAGCTTACCGGAACAACGGCACCAATTAAGAATAGAGTTGACAAGTGAATGGAGGCTTTCATTTTATTTACTTTTTTTCAGTGTGGAACGTGATTTTGCGTTTCGAACAAAGACTGGAATTGAGAAATCTAGAAAATGAGGTAGCCACGGGCTGGGGTACCCGTGGATGCACGAATAAAACGTCGACGGGGAGCAGAAAGGGCGGCTCCTCCCGGCGACGGGGTCACCTTCCTCCTGCACAACTTCCATCCATCGTTTTCTCATTTTCTCTATCTCTCCATCTTCTGAATTTTGAAGAAAAAAGATTATCTGCTGAAGAATCATCCGATTGTGTGTGACATTGAACATATGTCTGACGGTGAGCCAGCCAGCACCCGGGTCCCCCCTATCCGTTTTGTGTCAATGCTTCATTCAGTCTTTGTAAGAGAAAAGCGGAAAAGGATGAGAGGAAGAAGCAGTGGGAAGAAGGGTGATCTAGAAATCGGAGGAGTCGGAAAATGGGAAACTGGCAACCTGAGACGAGGCTCATGTGCATCTTCAGAACTGACCGCCGGTCACAAGAAGAGTACGCACTACATGACGAAGTACTTAACCCGCTTTTCATAGGCTGACACATATTTCGTTCAATATTTTTCAATTTCTTTCGAGTATTTATGAAAAGTACTACGGAAGAGCTCATCTAAAGCTTTTCATTTGATTTAACAGTGTTTCCCTGGAATTATAAATAATTGTTCCACATCCACATCCAAGAATAGTCAAAATTATATATAATGACGTCAGAATTTCGCATAACTTCCCGGCCATCTCCGTCCTGTTCACTGTTTGTCCGTGCGGGAGAACACCCGATTCGTGCCCGCTTCATGACGCGTAATAACGCGAGAAGATGTGCAACCGTAAGATTCTATTATAGAAATGGCTCGAAAGCTTTCAATTCGATTTTCGATGCAACGGGGAACGATTTGTGAAATTTGTGAATCCAACTTCTTGATGAATTCCTTTCCGATGCTTTCATGACGAAAAAATGCAATGCGCTTGCCGCACCTGCCCTTTTGGCTCGTATTGCAAATTCAAATGATCGCCGTGCAGGATTCGCGAATTTCAACTATACACATCTCAGAAAAAAGTAGAAGGAGAGTGAAAACTGGAGATTCTATATAATTCTGTCGCACCAGTGTGAAACTTGCCACTAAATAGCATTAATAAACCAGTGTGCTCCTCATTATTCTGTCCGCCGTGGTGCGTATACGACACATCTTATTGTTACTCTTGAAATTTATCTTAAACTGCAAGTTGGATTCATAGAAATTTCTGCGCTCTGCTTGGTTCTAGTGAAATGAGACACAGGGAGAATTGAGCATTGAGCTCTGGAAATGGATCTGTTTCTGGCCAGAAGTTTTTTTTTTTAGAAAACAGAGGCATTTGTCAGAAAGTTTCTCGACCAAGAGCCCATTGTTCGTTGTTTGTAGACAAACATTAGGCACCGAAAGCCAATTGGTCCTTAAAGTAAGCGCAAAGCTTTTAGACAGTCATATTAGCTGACCATACTGTTGTGGTCCGTATAGCTGTGTGCTCACTCCCCCAGAGCTGCTCATCATACAAATGCAAAATTTCCGTTCGTCGCTTAATTTCCATTCTATTCGTTGGCTTGGCGAAGTGTGAAAAAAGGGACACCACTACTTTTTTCCAACTAAACAAAAACCGTACGATGCGAATAATCGAGTAATTAGACCACTAAACGCTCGTTTTGACGTCTTAGTCTTTGTATCGACTTCTAAAGACTCACTGCATTAGGCCGCCAAACCCGATTTAGACTTCGAAATTCCCACAGGGTCAGCAAAATTGTACAGATCCGTTTGTTATTCTTTTACTAACAGCATGCAACCGCTAATAAACAAAAGTGACGTCTTCTAACTCATTTCTCTAGAGTGTTTTTTTTTCAATTTTCTGCTCGAATGCAGCGATTTTCAGACTGACACCTCCCGGCGGTTCGAATAGACAAGACCCGCCGCCATCGAGTAGCGTAGACCCTTTGTTTTCTGTCGGGGGCGAAATATTTGGTTTCGAGTGGTCAGTGTTCTAAAATGAAGCCATTTTTGAATAATTCTTTTCGAGATAGTACTTAATCTTTGAGTTTTTGAATCATTCTTTTTAATCAGCGTTCAAAGCTCCGGTGAGCAACGATTTGTTTTTGGAGGGTTGCTCGAAGGGAACACGGAAGGTTTCATGTTTACCGTAATCTTCTGAAGGCTGCAACGATTTTCAAATTCGAAATCTCAAGAACAACTTAACAACTTTAGAATGTGTCATACTAAATCCATTTGCCAACCTCCTTCTCCGCTTTGAAATGTGGATCAAGCTAGAATTACGGTATTTTGTAGCTTGATGCTTATCTTCCAGTGAGTTTGCTCTAGAAAATTTGATTTTTAGAGGAAGTTTGCTAACTGTCATTAATTTGCGAATGAACTATTAATGGTTACTGGTTTTTTTTTGTTGAGATTAAGCAGTTTGTTTCCTCTAAAGCTTTGAAGCTCTTTTCAAGTATTTTCAAATGCAAAGTAGCGATACGATGACGCATATTACTCTCCTAATCTCAACTGGAAACTGACCTCGGATGCTGTAAAACGTCAATTTCGTGTCTCCATCCGCTTCGCCCCCCCCCCCTTTCCGACTACCCAACAAGCGAGTGCTTCCTTCGCCGCTTCAAAGAGACGTCACATCTACTCAAATCCCAAAACTAGATCTGTAGTACTTCTAATTAAGGAGTTCTATAACGGAGCCGGAGCCGAATAGCTTGTGTGCGCACACCCACTCCACCCCCCCCCCCATACGCTGCTTTTTCTCCTTGACGACTTGAGCGAAAATACGCACTGAAAATGTTTGAAAAGGGCGGAGAAAGAGATATGATGAAGGGGTGAGCGCTATTATTTTTAGAAGAAATAAAAAGAGTTGAAGTTTGATTGAATGCGGCTTGTCTTGCGGAAGGCTCACGAGCATCTGGAATTTCTCATTTTGCTGCAAATTTTTATTTATGTAAACGTCTTCGAAATAAGTAACTTTGAACGTAACCATTAGATTTGATTTCTTGCTTAAAAAATACTGAAAATCGAAATATGAAAGATTCTAGAATTAATTTCAAGAATGTGTTTCACTTTTTCATTGTTAGCGTTGTCCTCCCTTTGGCATCCGAGTCTCCGGCCCGAACCGCGAGAGCCACGAACCAGCTCCTAACTTTCGTCAGAATAGAAAATATGAGTTGAAAAAAGTTGTTAATTATAGATTTTGTTGTATTATAAAAGGTTAATATAGGCTTAAACGTCGGACTGGAAGTCCTCAAAGAGGCGAGCCGATATTTGGCTGGAGATACCAGAGCATTCAAAGCTCAAGCTCGCGAGATCTAAGATGTATGAGCATTTTCAAGGCACACTTCTAGAAATCGAACATCCAAGATACCTTGGTGGATCGTAGCCTAGGATTCCGATAGGAGTATACAATCCCCCGGGCTCCGACTCTTGAAATTTTGGGATGAAAATGGACTAGAATTTTCGTTTTTTTTTGCTTGCTTGATTGACCTATCCAATGAATTCAGGCACGCTAATGTCTGGTGGCGTGTTACTTTCCATTTATATTTATTTTTTCCATGTTTTCATTGTCTTCAACTCTATCCCATATTCCTGTACTCCAGAGGGTTGAGCTGGTAGTGCCAGGCACCAGGCACCATTTAACAACGGGAGGAAAAATGAGAAATTACAATGAATTATTTGTGCTGAATAAATAGAAAAGACAAAATAGAATATATAACGAAATCAACATATTTTTTCTCTTTTTTTTTCTTCGTTTTACCAGGTTTTTCTTTTTACAACATTTGCTCGGCACTGAATTGAATTTTAACGTTTTAGCTTAAAAAATTTGATGATCACCTGAAAGAATGACTAATAAAAGACCAATGTTCTTAATTTTCTGCTTGATTCGCTTCTCGGTTTCATTATTCTAAAAGGTTATTCTCCCCCCGCTCTTCACGGATTTCATTCACATTCTTCCGGCAAAGTTCATTTCCGAATGGATAGGAAGCCAGCGTTGTGTGCTAGTAAATTCTAAATTCTACGTGGGATGTTGAAATATGTTGAAGCTTTTGTGAAGATGGGCGGGATGGCAAGGGTTTCGGCATGTTGCTCCGGCTTTGCGCTCTAGCTTTTGGCGAAGACGTTAGGCGACGCCGTTTGGCGACAGCATTTGGCGACATTTCGCATTTGGTGCTTAACGACGACTATTTAAGTATAATGAATGTGGATACTGTAAGATTACGGTAGTTATCAGTTCCCGAAAGTGCGTGAATAAAAGTACGAACGAAGAAAGCAAAGTCGTTTGCAAATACGTTTCCTTCCTTTTAAAATCCGGGTCCGGACCGAAGCGGCCGAGCCGCGGGGCTTGCCCATAACCTTTGTCAAATAAGAAGTTATGAATTGAAAACGTTTGCTTTCCGTATAGTTTTAGAAACCTTCTTGACCCTCATTTGAACTTTCACATCTAACCAATATTGGGGTAAAATTCAATCCTAATATTAGTATATTGGCCTTCTTTTTGAGCAATCTGAAAGTCAGACGTTTATTAGAGACAACCTATTACCGTGTGCGGCATAAATAATAGGATAACTAAAGAGATTTCTGAGCCAGGTGAAGTATACCAGCCTTTAAAATGCGTTCTCTGTAATAAATTTGGTTCACTTTGACTCCTGGATCCTCAGAAATGAGCGGAGTTGGCACAGTTTCCGTCAGAAACAATCACAAAGACCTAAAATCGAATATTCTTCAGAAAACGTTGGCTGAAAATCCTGCCAAATGCTACCGCATTTTTGTGCTTGTCAACTTCAGAAGATCGCATTTGAAACGGATTGACTTCTCAGTGATTTTTGGAGAGATTTTTTTGGAGTCATGTCGTGGCTTAAACTTGAATCAGATGTCTTATCGATGCCAATCCTCTCACCAGTCACCACTCAGCTTTGGGAAGCAAAATAGGGCCCAGATTATTGGGGAGGAGGAGGAGTTTGTCTTTAAAATCTATGCACCGGTTAGGTTCTTCGATGTGGTGCCTATTTTGGATTATTGTGTTTTTGATGTTTAAGGTCTTTGGTGTCAATTTTTGAATAGTAGAGAGTTGCAAAACTTGTACTCATTTGGTGAACATCGGAAGACTTTTCCATTCTATTCGCTGCCACGTAATTATCAGATTCCCTGAATAGTTTGCTGCGTAATCAATACATAGTTATAAGAATGTAGGGCAAGCACAAAGAGCAACATTTAGTATGTCTTTCAAACTGTTGTTCAATGCAGGAAATGGCAACAGTCCCTTAGAAATCTTAGAGCAACTAGTCATCTAAGTACATATCACTCACTACATACTTTTTGCAATAACAATAAGCCATGGAAATCCGCTTTCATCATTTTCCAAGCCGAGGATTGCGTTATTTGGAATAAGCTGAACCTGCGAAAATGTAACCTTAAAGGAATGTGCTGCTCTTTTATTTCCCTTTATGCAGGGAATTACCGCCTTCGTCACATTGTTCTCATAGAGGTGCATTTGTCATGTGCATTATGACGATTTTGTACTTAATTGGTCGCATTTTGCCCTATAAGGTTATAGACACTTCACGATTTCAGTGCGCAGACAATTTCAGTCATGATAATTAACAAAGAGCAAACATTTAAAAAATCACTACAATTCTTTGTTTTCTGTGGTAGCTTACGGCTGTTTGGCGTCAATTTGCAGTTTGAAACGGCAAAAATTCTCAGAGTGGGCAGTTATTTGCAATTATTTCAATATATGAAGAAGAGCATTGAGCATTGAATGTTCTTAAACTCGACGTCGTTGTGAGAATCGTTCCTTCACCAGGAGGTCGGCAGGAGTCTCGCACCGTAGCTACCGAGCGCCTGTCCATTTTCATGTCAATGCGAGCAGTGACCGACAAGAGCAATCACGGCCTTACGAATTGCCCTTACTATAAAATCTTACTTGGGTTGACCAAAAATCGGTGACAGAGAAAGCCGTAATAAGACGGACCGAAAGTTAAGAAAAATTGAATTTGCTTTCCTCTATAGTTACTATTTCTAGTTCTCCTATCCTCATTCTCCCACCAAAAAAGACTAAAATAAAGTGCTCAGCTTGCGATTTTCCCACGCTCTCAGTTCTCCACTCCCAGCACCTTCACGATTTCAGACTTCCTCGGTGCTATTCGCATGCAAATCTGAAATTCTCAAATTCTAGAAACTATAATTGATTCGGTGAATGAGACGAAGATTGCTTCTACCAATAGTTGTATTTTTAATAAAAGACTTTCAGCAAAGTGCGCTCTGAAATTGGCTCTGAAAATGAAATGACAAGTACTCGGTGTTCTTATTTTATTGTTCTCCAGAGAGCAGTTTCAAATTGGGCTGGCTTTTCGTTGTGTTATATCCATATTCGACTAGAAATTTCAGTTCGGCTGAACTTGTTTCTCTCTGAATTTCAGTCGGCTAGAAGAATGGACATCCGTAATGAGTAGTGTTGGAGCACTGACAGAATGAAAAAATGAGAAATCGCTTTTCATTTTTAAAATTTTTATATCACGGTTATAGTAGTTTTACTGCCCTGCTTCTCATTTTTTGAAATAATTGAAAATTGCAGATTCTAGTTTAAGCACGTCGGCTGAAGAATTGTAGACCACGAACGTTTCCTGGCATTAAAAAAGGCTATAAATGTATGCAGAACATTTTCAGATTTCCCAAGACATTTAAGATTCTTGATTCTCTATTTTTGCGGAAAAAATAAATGGAGGGGGGGGGGGGGGAGGAGAGAGTAATTCATTTTTGAATATACCCTTTTCGATATTCGCTCATGTTAAATTCCCCCTTAATCCGCTTAATCTGCTTCTGCTCAAGAGGGCGGAGCCCTCCGCCGTCTTTTTATATCTTTCGCAGACACTTCTAAAAGTTGTAGAGTTTTCAGATTGTGAAAATGCGGAGCTCGTCTGTGCTATCTGTCGTAATACTCTTCACAGCTGCTGTGTATCATGTTAGATGCCAGGAAAAGGTGTTTCTCATGGAGAATCCAGCGTCTCCAGATGAGCAACAGGGAGGGTAAGTGTGTTCTTGCTTTATAAATGACACCGAATCGAATCAAACGTCTCAAATTTCTGAGAACCTTCATTAGAAAGGCACCTAAGCCATCTGCACGCTTCTCAATTAAAGGAGACACTTTGAAAAAGAATCAGAATCGCTTTCTTTTCAATGCTTAGTTCCCAATTTTCAGCTTCTCGTCCCATATCGTGGCTCTCCGACCGGACTACACATTCTGGAAAATGATGAATGTTCTCAAGAGTGTGTTCGACACGAGAACCACTGAAAAGCGGAGAGGGCCGATTCGTCGAGAAGCAGACGACGTTCGCGGCTCGAATGTTGGAGGCTTGCGTTCCAGACGGCTTCTGCTCAACTTTGGACGCTATCGTGTATGACTCGTGGTGTCAACGTTGGATTTTCAGTGTAAAAACCGAATCCTCTTCCGTATTTTAGAATTCGAAACAATAGAAAAGCGTGTGCCACCCACCTCTCCACCCCCCCCCCCCATCGAATTAATTTTTGCTCAAGCTTTTTCCCATCTCTCCGCTTCAAACTCCGTTTTCTTTTTGTTTCGTATAGAATTATTCATTAATATGATTATATGATCTATTGTAGAAGGTGTTGACGACGATCTCTTGCTCTTCGTTTTCGTTTTTTCCATGTTGTTTTGTTCGATTACATCCAGTAAACACATTTCAACAATTTCCGACAAAGTTGATCTGTCCGAGTTCAAACTTGCCGCCAAAATCGTGTCAATTTCCGGTCAAAAACGGGAGGAACGCCTGAACTTCCGTTCAGAAGACGACCAACTTCCGCTGAAGATCTAAGCCGCGTCCACTATCTTTTTGGGATTCTTAGAAGAAAACCACAACTAATTGAAAAGAAAACAGATAACGAATCTCATGATAAGAAAGAATCATCAGATTCATTCATTCAAGTCACTCATAGCAAAAAGGCTCCAATTTACATATGCCGAACGGAGAATAAAAGAGTGTCATGGATTTTTCATGTGGATTCTCTTGAATATGTGTAGATTATTTTATAACATTTGAAGTCTTGATTCAGCACCAATTTCGACAAGGGCGAATTCAGAAAAGCACATCCAGTTTTATAGTCGGAATCAGAAGCTGTCGTTGGCAAAACACTACAACCAGAAGTGCTCCGTTTCCTATGCACTCATTTTCAAAACTACGAAACTGATAAATGTTCAGAATTTGAAAAAATAACCATGAGGTGCCAGTATACCTGAAAAAAAGTAACATCACTTGTGGGAAATGAGATCACGCGGCTGCTTGTTGCTTCCTTTGCAAGAATAGGAAGGCTTATTGAAATTAATATTTTGTGAATAGAGTTAGAGCAATGCGGACGTCACTTCCACATATAGCGCAGTTGCTGCACAGTGATGGCTTGTAGCCATCTCCATAGCATTAAGCTACCATGAATCTTACTCTAATTGAGCTCTAGAGAAGCTCCACGCGAAGAAGGGTAGCTCAAACTCATAAAGAAGATGTGAGTAGCCAAAATTTTCTCGAAATGCTGGAAACAGAATTTCTTTGATTTCTCTTGCCCGTAAACGCGTGGAACGTCTCCTCTGAGTGCATCTAAGGATTATAGAATCTTCCTTTTTTCAGAGTTTTTGTCTGAAAGAAGCTATGACTTTTACTTAATTTTAAAATGTTTTTCTTAATTTTTCGAATTAATGGAAGACGTTGCGTAATCATCTATAATGCCAGCAAAGTTAGTTTCAGAGCAATTTTCAGAAAAATTTGGACAATTATGGCACTAGAGAAAAACAGAAGAAAACATTGGAATTTGTTTTTTTTCCGTTTTTCTTTTTAGAGCATTTCATCAGATGTTTTAATATTTGTTAAAATGACATTTCTGTAGTTAAAAATGAACAAAAATGAGAATTTCAGACTGAATATTTCAGCCTCGAATTGTATTGTAAACTATTAGGGAACCAACTGGAAAAAAGAACACTTTCTGCAAATTTTCAGAGATACGAAATTTGAAACAAAAGTGAGATTCTAGTGGAATATTTTGGAGCGTATACGGATGTTTACCCTCAAAGAAAACGTGCTAGAAGAAACGGCCAATGTCATATTTTTAAGATTGTTGCCGACAAACTACGAGGAGATTTTCGTTGGCCGGCCTACCTTATCGATCCTGATTACTCGAAAATCAATATCAAAAAGGAACTTTGCGAGATCTTCAATTTGTGGCCATTTTCAAATGTCAGCTTTCATTTTGGAGAATGCTATGGAATACGGAACCCGGTTGGTTCGGAATAGAAAGTGATTGCAAGCCTTGTTAATATTTTTAACACGTGTTTGGAACCAGATTTCTGAATTCTATGCTGTGCCCCTTAACAATGAAATAAATGAGCTCTTTTATTAAAAGTTGCGTTGGGCAATGTTTGAAAATACTATGTACACTACTTAATTTAAAATATACGTACAATACTTTAATCTAAGTATGTATAACTGTCCTAGAAAAGCAAATTATGGCCGTGCCAGCCTGCTAAACTACTGCAGCTTGATAGTTGACATGAAGAACCCCCAAACTCTGAAACTTTGCCGGCACCTCGGTCTAAGAATTCCAGTAAATTCTAATATTCTATACGAAAATGAAGTAAACTATTTTCTTTCTCGTCATTACTATCAAGACTTTGACAATTGTACAGTAATCAAAGAAATATCAAAGAGATTCTTGAATGCAATATCTACAGTAATCTCCCAAATGACATTCCGCTAGTGTTTCTTGATCATAACTTCGCTCAAAATGCTTATTGCTATCAAGGCTTTTGATAATTGTAATGTAATCAACGAAATATCAAAGAGATTCGTGAATACGGTGCCTACAGTACTCGCCATAATGATATTCCTGTCTGTTTTTTGATCATAACTTCGCTCAAAATGCTTCAATCACGCTGAAACGTTTTTCACAGTTTTTAATAAGAAACAGCATCTAAAAATGTCGTTTCTGAGTACAGGACGGCTTTGCAAAACAACATAGAATGAAAAAAAAACGGATGAAAATCAATTTAAAACATCGTTGTGTACCCTTTGGCATCGATTACAGCATGGTATCTTCTAAGCATCGAATTCAGAAGCGTGTCGATCAGTGACATCGGAATACTCTTCAAAGTAGCTTCCTGTTGAGCGAATTTCTGCTCCGAATTTGTGGCCCACAGATCTGGAACACTTTTTTTCAGCATTCAACTGGATTCAAGACGGGAGATTACCTTGACCAATCCATAAGACGCAGCTGGCCACTTTGAAACCAATTTTTGAGATGATCAAATGTGTTCTTTGGATCATTATCTTGCTGACAAACAGAAACATGGCAAATATCTTTCTCCTTCATGTTTGACAGTAGGGCACTGGTACATTAAAACGTATCAGGTTTCAATTGGGAAAGTCTCCAACAATTTAAACTTGCTCTCATCGCTGCAATCATGTTTGTTTCATTCCCGGCGTCTCCCAATGCACACGCGTTTTATACCATTCTATTATTGTTTTTGCATTCTTTAGATTGAGGAAAGACTTTCCAAATAGTCTATTTTTGGTGGTCACGTCTTTTGGCATGTGCCCTTGATGGCGTCTAATCACATGTAGCCGCACACATTCCTGGACATCAGTGGGTGTTCTCCTGCGATCAGTGATAATATGATCCATGACATTTGAAATTTTTAATGGTGTACCAGGCGATTTTCACAGAACTAGTTGAGCCTGGAGATATATTTCGACTAATAATGTGTTCTTCGTACTTAATTGAACGTTTTATCGGGCTAAGACGGCTCGAATATCCCTGGAAGGGAGATTAAAATGAAGAGTTACATATGTAGCTATTGAATGGTAGCTCAATTTTGATGTCCTCATCCGATTGCTTCAAGGGAATTATCTTTGCTCCAGACGGTTTACGCATGTCCAGAAACATTTTGAGATTTATAAACCTCTTGAACGGATACAAATGCGATAATCTTCAAAAGTAATACGCATGAAACAACTAAGACTGGAAAAAAAGGAACAATCAAAAAAAAATGAAAAAAACTTTTTTATGATACGAATTTAGTCTGAAAATATGTGTAGCGGTATTTTTTGTATACATCAAACAATTCAGCATGATTGAAGCACTTTGAGCGAAGTTATGATTAAAAAACACAAGCGGAATATCATTTGGGAGAGTACTGTAGATATTGCATTCAAGAATCTTTTTGATCTTTCTTTGATTACTGTACAATTGTCAAAGTCTTGATAGCAATGACGAGAAAGAAAATAGTTTTTTTCATTTTCGCATAGAATATCAGAATTTGCTGGAATTCTTAGCCCCCGGTAGAACAGCCTCGTTTTCCGTGAGCTGTGATGTCAGAATACAACTGTTCTCGTCTTTTTCTGGGACACCATTAATCCTTTAAACCAATTATTGATGGAAAAGGTTTGAAGGTGTCGGAAAAGTTTCAGATTTTGAGGATTCATCACAGGGACTCGAATGTTTTCTTCTCCGTTCGGGTCAGACCCTAAGCCATCAAGCTGCAGTAGCTCCACAGGCTTGCTTTTCTAGGACAGTTATAGTACTGTTAAGTACTGTAAGTATGTTTCAGATATAGTATTGGAGTATTTTCAGACATTGTACAGCGCAACTTCTTATAAAAAACCTCACCATTTATTTCACTGTTAATGGGCACAAAATTATTGATCATAATTTGATTTTCTATGGAAATTATAGATCAAAATCGGAGAACATTTTATTCTAATTTTGACAATTGGCATTTCCCTGAACTTTGATAAATGAGAAAATGCCTAAAATAAGCCACTGGACTTGTAGCGTTTGGATTAGCCAACAATTGGCCAAAGTGTGATTTTGGGCATAAAGTACTAATCCTGTCAGAAATGCAATAGTGTCCTTTAAGCTATGCCTACGGATATTCATTTTTCAGATTGAAGTTTGACATTTTAACCGACGGAGTTCCTGAAACAAGTGAGCCTGACTCCACTCTTGCTAATTTCTATGCGTTTATTTCAACATGGTTTGCGATTAAAGATGACGTTATGCTTTCCCTTTAATTTTCGAATGTTGGACGCTGAAATTTCAGACTAATTGTCACGTACGTAGAAAGGTTTTGTCGGGAACTCGGTGAAAACATGGGAAAATGTCTCCCTAAATGCGGTTTGGGCGTACTATGGAATATATTTACATCGTCATGGCTCGTGTTCTCGCTAATTTTATAACAGATCGAACACAGTTTCTGGACTAAGAAGGGATTTTTCTAATTTTTTTTAATTTCTAGGCTTAAATTATTGGAGGTGAAGTGAATAACGCTCCTCCTTGATCATTCACGAAGTGGTTAAACACATAATCCATAGACCAGATAACAGATAACCAGTTTTTGGGCATCGCTGTCCAAAACGTTGCAAACTATTGCCCAAGCGCTTGGAATTTGGTTGACTATGTAGTATCCCATATTCGTGTATACCGGACACACTTCAGTTATGATTATTAAAGCACCAAAGTACATCATAAACTCGACTTTTGAGTATGAACCGCTCAAGAGAATGAGAATGTGCAATATGTCAGTCAGAAGAATCGTAAAAAGTGAACTCAGACTGATTCCATATCGTGCTCGAAAGGCAGCAATTCTGTATGTAAAGAACAAGCTGACACGTATCCAGAAGAGCAAATCTCTACTTTCTGGCACGCGCCATAATGAACACGATGTCACTGGTGGAGATGCAGTCGTTGAACAGCTTGACAATGGTTTGGCGATGAGGAAAAGCTCGCATGCCTTCGAGAAGAGATAAAGTGATGAGAAATGGCTTTACTGTCGGTTTATATACCCTCTCTATTTTCGAAATAATTTGAAGCTTTTCGAAAATACGACTTGGCACAGTACCAAGAGCCATCATAACAATTGTCTCAATACTTTTCAGCCACCCTGTAAATATGCTGTTAACCGGCGAGAAACTGTTTACGTTGGAACCATCGAGTTCTTGTCCCGAGAGCTGAGCAAGCTGATAAACACGGTAGGATGATTAACAGAGAATGTCATGATTTTTGGTGCAATATCCTCAGATGCCATATGATGCTTTTCATTTTCGCTGATCCTGGAGTGAAAATCAGCAAAGAGTACTATTATATTTGAAGGAGATTTTGAAGAAGCATGTGCTTCCGCGGACCGAATCTATTTTGGAAAACAAGTCTGGAAATTTCAACATGATTCTGCTGCCGCTCACAAGGCAAGAATCGTTAAAGCATGGTGCACTGCCAACTTCTCACGATTCATCACGAGCCTCTTCACCAGACTTTAATATTCCGTATGGAGTGTTCTTCAGTTGTTGGCCCAAGCACGTTCGCATCCCAATTTGGAGTCGTTGAAGAGAAGTTTGGAAACAGAATCGGCCACGTTTTCTCCAGAATACCTTCGTGTTACTGTAGAGGCTTTTTCGAAAAGACTCACGGATGTTGTGGAGAACTAAGGAATCCGCATCGAACAACTTTTATAATTTTATTTTTAGAAAGGTTTCAATAAACCACTGCCAAATTTTCTTGTTGATATGGATAATACTGCGAAACTTACATCACTTTGAATGTGTGTTACCATACTTTTGGCGCACCCTGTAATTACAGCTCAAACGTTATATGACTTTGAATGTTGTGAGTATTCTAGTTCCTGATCTTTCTTTTAAATATCTAGAAGATGCAAATTTCAGATTCTAAATATCAGACTGAACTATCATCTTATTGATAGCTCCAGAAAAACTCGCGGCAAGCCACAAGTCAGTTGTTTGTGAGTGTGCGGTCTTCAAAAATGGCTCATTTGTCCACGACGATGATTTCTGTAAATCGAAAAGCCGAACAACACGGGAAAACTCAGTTTATAGAAAAAATTGACGACAGAGAAAAGATGAACGTGAATGACGGCTGAGAGTCAGGCAGGCAAGTGGATCAGAACTCTTCGCACGGCAGGAACGTCTGCGACCGTTGCTGAAACTGCGCACAAGCGCCCTCAATGCATCGACATCTACCGCCCTTCGAAAATGAGTTGCCGATTTCCAAACGTTTTCGACGATTTCCTGAATGAAACAATTATATGAATGGGCTTTAATGTTTCAAGAATTTCAGAAAAAGTCAAGTCATTATGCCAGAATGAAGCTCTTTTCTTATAATAAAGATGTATAAGGCACACCGTTTGAAGGCTTCCCAGTCGGCGACCATGCGATTGGCCACGCAGCTGTTCCACCTATTTGCAAATAGTGCTAAATTGTACTCTCAAGACGCTAAGGAAAGAGGTCGCATTGTACCATCTACAGTATTCTCCTGTAGATAAAGCACAACCTTTCCCTGCAGTGTCATTTGGAAAAGTTAAAAAAAAATAACCATTTCAAAAGCTGATTTTCCACGTTTTCAGAGATGAAAGAGTAGCACCGGAAACCATTTCATTAGAATAGCCTGGAATTTTAACTAATATGATTGGCCGAGAGTGAATCATCGAAAATAGTGAGCATTCTTGAAACTTTTGCCCGATATTAGAGCTTTGAAATGACTGGAATCTGAGTTGAGTCGAGAAATTGGTATGTGTTTTGAAAGCTTATTTTTTACGGTTTGCTGGCGCAAAACGGTTCGCACTGCGTTTTCCCGGTGCCGACGAGTTATTCATAAGAGCAGCTCTGCATCACAAGTGATTTAGCACGCCGGCACGAAGCCAAGACAAAATGCTCTTTGTTAGCTCAAATATAGCTTCTATGATAGTGAACAAAGCACATTCAGCTCTATCAGGCTCAACGGCAAGAGCACGGCAACATGTTCCAACAGGTGGGCAAATTGTAAATGCGCCTACCTTGTAACTCGACGGGCTCTCCAAACACGTTGATCGGCTCGGTCCTCCAACAGTGGAACGATGAGGAGCACGGTTTGCCCGGAGGGCCTCCACCGACAGGGGGCTCCAACTGTGCGAGCACCAAGGAAAGCAACAGGGATAGTAACGCTGTCAGCACTTTTGTGTTGTTACCCATACTCTGGAAATGTCGTATTTCGAATAATAGAATAGCGATGTCGGAAGAGAGGTACGGTAGTTTGGGCCAACCGGTTTATTTGTGGCAAAAATATATGACGCAACATGCTCAGAGTGCATTTCTTATTATACCACTTCATGTGCAATAGCATGGAGAATGCACATAAGAGTGGTCTTCTATTAGAGGATTGATTCAAGAAAGCAGGGAAACAAACGGACATAGTGAGCGGCGTGAAGAAGAAACAAATAGAAAGGGGAGGATTTAATAAGGATAATTCGTTTAAAGGGAGGAAAACTTCAATTGAATAAATATGACGTGATAAGACATTAGGAAAGCTTTTAGTGAATGAGAAGAAACGACGTTTTCTGTGAAAGCTGGAAATATATTTGCAATTTTAACAGACCTTAATGCCATTGCACATTTTAGAGAATATGACTGAACTGGTCCGGGATCGTTCAATTGCGGAACGAACAGAAATAGCAGTGGTAGCGAAGTGTTCTTTCTGACGGAAGCCGATGCATTATTTAAGAGTTGTGCGACTACCCACGGAGAGCTCCCCGGATACGGAATTGAGAGCGAGACAGGAGAACGTCAGACATGTTGAAAATTCGGTGAGTCAGTAGCTCAAGTGATCAACAAATTTCCGCTTCATTTTCAGATTTCTCGCCTTTCTCTTGCATGCTTGGCACACTTCTACAATCTATGCCGGTGACTCGGGTAAGAATTGCTTAAAGAATCAAGATTAACACTGGAAAACAGGCTTATTACAGTTTAATTCAATGCTGTCTCGTTTTCCTTTTGAAACTGGTCTCGTTTTAGGGTAACGGCAGAGAAATTTAGACGAAATGATATATAAATGTACAATTTAATCTGTATTTTATCTTATTTACCCATTTTTTTAAAGCTAACATAAGGAGGCAACTCTAATTTCTAAGCTGAAAATGTATCGTCTAATAAAAAAATCTAGGCTCCTCCCACTTCTGCAACTTTCTGACACACATTTTCGCAAAGCTTCGGCACGCGGCTGCTTTTGCACCTAAAATATTGTTGGTATTGTAAACTAAAATTGTTTTTCTTCTCAATTAGTATTGGTTATTGTGTAATTATTTTTGTATTGAAACAAAAAATGTAAAGCTTAAGAGTTTTCAATAATCTCTCCAATAACAAACTCGAAAAATAGTTTGTCTTGAAACATTTGCATTTCATCGTTTAGTCAAAAGCGATACACTTTTGCTACGCATTGCCGCTATTTCGTGCATAACCCATATTTTCCTTAATTTTGCTGATACTTTTACCATTTTTATATGTTTAAATAACACTTTTCCCTTTTTCAGACCTCCACATTTCTAGCTGTTTGCGATGGCGATTCCGGTGCGTTTGTTATGGAGCTATTCATTTAAATATAAATGCGCTATTCTCAATTGCAAGAAAATATTTCAAAAGATATTCAAATGATTCTGCTTTCTCGAATTTTCACACTCAAATAGAAAATAAACATCCTTCTAAATTACTTAAAATTACATTATTGGTGAGCTAATGACCTCCCGAATAAAGCGTAATTCGCAAAGTGCGTTCCCAGCTTTTTTCGTAGCAAAAAACCGTGCGGGAACATCATATCATTTAGCTATCAAAAAATGAATTTCATTATATTGATTTTTCTAAATTGAATACACGAAAAGAAGGAAAATATGACTCAAAGAGCATTGCGCGAAGCCCGATCTTGAGCATATGGTAAAGCGAAGCAGCCGAACTACAAGATCACGAACCCAGGGACGAGATATCAGGCTGGACCATTTCAAAATGATAAATCGACGCGTGAAGGGAAGCTCGAAAACATTTGACAGAGTACTCCGTGCATAGATCTATGTTCACAAGCGAATTTAAATACGTCATGGGCGAACTTTGATTTATAAAACATAGTAACAAGATTTGTCACGTTTTGCTTTTTCAAATTCTGAAATTTCGCGCGATGTTTGAGTTCTTGAATTTAATATTGTTCTATTGGATCGGTCCCGTGTACCTTCATTAATTTTTGCTCAGAAGAGAGCCCGATTTAAGGAAAGGTAATCAATTTTTTGAGTGTGCAGCTCAGTACTTTCAGACAGTCTTTTGAGATTAAAAACTTGTTTTATACTGATTTTGAAACTTAAAAATCGTTGGAAAATCACTATTTCTTATTCAAAAACAATTATTTATCCTTAAAGATTGACTGCTCACTAATAGAATCATTTGAGAAAGAACAAGCTTACGATAAAATTGTTCTTGTCTGAAAATAACAGCATTCAAAATATTTCAGGCATACATTTCCAGCTTTTTCCTTGCTAGAATTTTTGCAGTTTGGAATCGTGTAACATAAATTCAGAATTTCTGAAACTAGTTGCATGCAATTTTGAGAAAACTCCAATCGTCTTTTTAAGCCCCGGTTGGCTCTATTCAGTTGTGCCCATCCGGCCGGTTGGTAATAAGCTCATTTGCTTGGTGTTGGGAGAATATATGTTTATTGAATTTAAGCATCTTCGGCTACTGGAAGAACGAAGAGAAAAGAGTACGGGAAGAAAGAGAAAATATTGGTTTGAGAAATTCTCAAAAATAAACAAAAGATCCAAGTCTTATCCATTGACTTCGCAGTATTTTTCTCGTTTCTAACCATTTATTCTTACATTTTCTTCCAAATAGTTCCAATCTCTTTCTCCGGAATTTTAAATTTAAAAATTCAATTTTTGAATTCAATATGGTCAACAACAAATTAAGTTGTTCAAATCAGAGAAAGTTCTCGAAATCCCAGAGGATTAGAATTTTTTTGACAGAAGAAAATTTTAATCAGTTACTTTTTTTTCTCAATGAAATACACCGAATAAATTAAATCCAACGAAAGAAAAACGAATGTTTTTAAGTGGAATGATAAATAAGAAAACTGAGATAGCCTGAAGAATAGCAGTGAAGAGTTGCTTATCCGTAGTAGAGCTGGAAAACACGCTGAAAATGGCGAGAGAGAGATAGTTGAACGAACACATGATTAGGTCTAGAAATTCGGAGCTCGGATCGTTACATTTTAGATATCTAGATAGCGGAGTAAAGTTGAGCGAATAACAAGGAGTTAGAAAATAAATAAAATAAAAGGATAAAAGGGTCGAGCGCAATTACTATTGTCAATTTTGACTGAATTTTAATGTTTCACAGCGTTTTTTCCGCTTTCGTCGGTTTTCGTCCGTCGTTGAGAACTCTCTTTCGGGAAATGTTGCCGATTTCCAGCTGTTTTCGCGCAAGAATTTCCTACTTTTTATGAGCTTTATTTCTTTCTTTCAGGCCGATGGCACTGTTAAAAAAAGCGTAAGCGCCCCGATCGCCATGGACCAGTTTTCGACATTGTTTCTTCGTGTCTGGCGAAGTTTTCTCAAAAAATTTAATTTTCTTTTTTCAAAATTCAGAATTTTTGCAGACAAAAACAGTTAATCAGTCCTCGCCACGACGAGTTCTGCACGGAAATTACATAAAAAGATGACATAGTCTTCGTGTGCGACATTTTGCGTAATCAATATATACAGTGAAGACTGGAAATCTGTATCGATTTCCAAGAAAAAAAAATGGGGCTTTCTAAATATGTGTGAAACATACCTTGCCTACGTCCTTTAAGCCTGATAATTTCAAATAATTCGAAAATTGCACAACTTCTTTTATTTTTTCATTGATTAAGTGGAAATCAGCATTTCATATGAAATGCACATTTTTTAATATTCCAATAACACAAAATTCAAAAATACTAAAATTCTTTTTTTCTTTGAAGTCTCTCTATTCCTGATATATTTTCTAGACATTTACTGTATTGTTTCTGTGTTCATTAATCGAGTTTCGGAATTGAAAAATCCAAAATCAGCTGTCTCAAATCTCCTAGTTCTATCCTCCCCTGGGGACCTTCTATTCTGAGCAGCGTCACCACCAGTTGATTGAAAAACTGAAAGAATAGAGCGAATTGCAGAGCTGGAAACATTTGAGGAGGCGATGCTAAGACACCTTCTGATTCTTCTGCTTATCTACGTCTTCATGGCAGATTCGAGGAAGTATCGTCGAATGAATGAGGTTTGATGCACTCTTTCCTCTTTTTCAATTTCTACTGCTGTGGTGCGCGTGTGCAGGGAAAAAGTGTCGTGCGCTACGGGAAAAATCGAAGAATTTGATTTGAAATTGGGGGGAGTTGAATGTAAAACAAAGGAAGCGTTTTGGACAGAATAAAATGTACAATTCCAGCAAAAAAAATGGAAAAAATACAAAAAGACAAATAATTAGATTCCCAGAAATAATTCATATTTTTTGGAATGTGTTGGGAGTAAAGGGCTTGTGTGTGGGAGTGGACATTTAGTTCAGGGTTTTTGCCAGAAACAAAGGGATTACATAATTAATATTCATTCAAGACATACCATCCCTAAATATTGAAGATAGGAGACCATACAGCTTAGAACATACCGTGCTCAAAGACTTACAAAAAAGGATTTTTTCGGTGTAAAATGCCTAACTTTGAGAATGTATAAATGAGTTAGTGGAAGTTAAACCGCTCTGAAAATATAATGTGCTGAATGTTCGCATCTAAAACAACATTTTTGTAATTGACCACTTTTTCTTGGCCCTCAGTCAAGCTCACTGCAGCTTATCACGCATTGTACTTATGTCCCAATGGTTTCCCAATAACGGTTGCCCAATAGTTTCCTTCACTTCATTGGATTATAACAGACTTCATGGGGACTGAAAATGAGGAGTGTGTACTATAAAAATGTAGTTTTAAGTTTGAAGAGGTATTGGGCGAATGTTTTCAGACTATTTCATCATTTACAGCCGTTTTAACATCTTCTCAAGTTTAGAAGTTTACCACAAAGAAAATCCGATCTACATAATTTTAAACAATTCTGATTATCAGTTTTCAGTTAAAGTTATCAGAGATTTTAGAAAATCCAGAAAAGAGGCTACTCACTCAGCAACAAACTAAGAAATCTCAATCGTTTATTGATCCTGATCAATGGGTTTCAAGCAGTAGACTGCTTACGAAAACTGAATGAATCTGAATTGAGCTTCTCAGTGAAATTTTTTCTAAGGAAATTATCTGAGATAGTTTTTGCGAGCTCTTTCACTTTGCACTAGATAATTGCGGTTTTGTAGTGGACAACTTTCTTCTACAGTCTCAGAAAATAATGCTATGGCTCTAGTGAGCAATGAGTAACAACGCTGTCTCAAAATTTTCAAATTTAAATGTTTTCAACTGTAAATTCTGTTTCTGCATATACTATTTCAAAAAATCGATTTTCAGTTTTCTGTTAAAGCTTGCTGAAAAATTAGAAAATGCAGACAAGCATGCACAGAACCCACAGATCAGACAACAAATATATATCAATTTCTTAGTAATCTGGGCTCCCTAGACAATCAGAATGAAGAATGTTGCTTCTCGTTCAGATGTTTTTTGCAATTTTCTTGTATTTCAAACTCCGTGAGTCTTTTTCTTAGATTACGATATTGAAAAGTAATTTATTTGATCGCTCATGGCCGAGCAATCCAATCCGCAAAACCATTTTATCTTTGTGTGTTTGTAAGACGTTTTAAGACTTCTGTGAGGAGCATCACATATATCCTACTTCAACGTCCTCTTTCTACCGAAGACGTCAAAAATAGACAAAATGAAGATGTCAGGAAAGTATTGAGTGGAAGGGGGAGGGAGGGGGAAGTCGGAAAACCTTAAAACAAGGGGAATTGGTAAAAGAGCAGTTAAAAGAGTAGAAAGAGTAGTTTCTCTTCGTGCGGATCTTTTTCCTAAGGTGATGCAAACTCGAGGGCGCATTTGTTTCGGGTGTTGGATGAATGAGCAAAAACAGAAAAGAAAAGAGAAGAGTAAGTTTTCCGATTGAATTGGCATTGCGTCACTTTTAGTGGTTTTTTTTTACCGCACATGTAAACTCGGAAGTTTTTTGGCAATCATACGTCAGCTTGCAGTGGAGGAACAGAAAGTTTCTCAAAAATTGGGCAACCATATTGTTTTCAGATCAAGATTCGCAACCGCGCTGAGGCGAATATTCGAATTAGATGTCAGTCAATCAAAACCGATTTTAAGGATAGCTTCATCGGACCCATGGATGAGATTTCGTTCGAGTTCTATGACATTGATAGAGGTAGGATAATGATATCGCAACACACCATCCCAGCCATTTTCAATGTTCATTGGTTTAACTCGAGCGGGCTCGATATTCTTGTGATGGCAATGACTAGAGAAAAACATGAATAGCTCATTTGATTCTGGCTGAGCGCCGTAAAGTAGGCGGACCCTAGACGACGATGTGTGGCACAGCATACTGAACGGTGTCTAGCATGCATCTGATTGGCCAAATTACTTTTTGGCATTGCACTTACCATTCGCGATATTGCTCGAGTAAAGATACTGAAATTGAAGAAATTTATGCCGACGAGCATATTTTGGGTCCGTGGTGGGCTAGATTGTGTACGTTGTAGGCCCAAATTGTATCTTTCGACAACTATAGTTCTGAAATAAGTCTCAAACTAGGAAAAATCACCAAATCGTCATCTTATTGAAAGTGCAAAATAAAAAAAGAAACATTTCCAATTTCAGAGAAGTCTAAAAGGTCTACAAACATTCCACTAGAATCCATTATTGTGACATTTCTTTGTAATACGTATTTTATTCTTAAATTCTCATTTTCAGTCAAAACCTGTACTGGGCGGGTAAGCTATTTTATTTTCCATAGCATTAAAAACAAATTCTCTAGATATAATCAAGAGCTGAATGCTGTACTCATCAATAGTCGTCAAAACTAGGAGAGGAATTTTGATCATTAAGGGTAAGGTCATCAGATTTCCATGAAAGTGTCGTCACACTAGTAAATGTGATCGTTGTCCTCAACAAAATCTGACGGTGTGATGGCCATATGAACAACCAATTTCCCGAGTATAACCAAAGTCCGGGCATTTATTTTGTCTTCCTATATGTCAGAAATCTCGGTAAGCAATTGCTTCCGCTCACCAAGAACCACTTGCTGTATTTTACCTTCATTGGGATAGCTTTTCCCTGGTGGAGTACGCCTTCTAGTATCAACCTTCTCCGCGCTGGATACCCACTTTATTTTAATGACGACAGCTGTAGAAAAATGATAATTCGGGAAGATGTGCCGAATTAATAAAGACAAAAGCCCTTAGAAACGAGTGGGGGGGGATGTATGCGATTTGAAGAAATTAAGTTTTGACATGTTATAGGGACTCCGATTGGACGAGACTACTCTTAGGAAATCGAGTTTTTAAATGTTCGAAAAAACAGAACTTTTTTATACGTCTTGGTGGGTGGCTCATGAGAAAAAACTACGATATTTAAATGAAATAAATGCGAGCTTGAGTATGATGAAGATGGAAAATGAAAAAAAAATGGAATGGCGGGAATGGGGGGAGTGTGTAACCGGAGAAGAAAATAAGAGTGGGAAGGGAGGAAATAAGGATTAAAAGCTGTGTGAAAAAGAAGTTAATTAGAAGGAAAATACGACGGAGAACAAATGATGTAGGAAAGTAGGCAGGAGAGAGCAATTGCAGTTGTGCTAACATTTCGGGCCAATCAGACTTTCAATTAGGACCACAAGTCTGACTCTGCTTGTGCTCTTTTCTTTTTTACATAGGACGTTTTTACTACCTTTTGATATTCGACCATGGCCATCAACACAAAGAGAGGATTTTGGACAGCTTAACTTGTTTACGATAGATACATATTCATTGCCAGTGATTCGAGCTTATTTGCCAGATATGCCTCGCTGAATTTCTGAAAATGAGAATGAACAAGGCGAATTCCGGCACTTGTGTCTTCTCTCCGCCCTCCTTTCTGCACGGATGAATTTTCGACGTGGCACGTGGGTCTTTTAGGTGGGCACACATGCCACCGAAAGTTCCCTAATACTTCGAAACACAAGTTCGGCTTCATGATGCTCCATGATTTTTGCGATGAGCCCATCGCCAAAATCGTGGAAGCTTTTACAAAATTAGAACTTATGAATCGATGAAATTGCATTTTACGAAGAAACGGAACATGCTATAAAGAATGAGCAGGATGGAAGAGAATATTGAAAACTAACTGGCCAACAAAATCAGTCCGCTATGTAACAGTCTGAATAATTAAACGTTTATATATTAATTTAGGAAAAAAACGTTATGGGCATGTAGTCGGCCCATAATAGCCCGTTCGACAAGTATGGCTAAGCCTAATACATGCCAAGTGCCTAATGAAGTCGCTGCTCCGAAGATACGCAAACACCTATGTCGAAGGAGATTTATTCGGGCAATTTTAAGCTAACAATAGTTAGAGTTGAATTTTTTGTTTTCAGTGCAATTTCGGTGCGGACTGACGTTATTGCAAAGCTGATTTTGATATATTGCGGAAGCCATACAGCCAAATATGGCCTCAGAGCAATAATATTGTTGACAACCATAGTTCAGAATGTCACCAATAAGGCCGCACCATCTTCTCTTTTATATTTTTACTCTATAGAAAGCTAAATCCCATCAATCTGATTCCGTGAAGTAGGCCGCGCACGCCTACCTGGCAAAGGACGTCTAGCGCGAAGCGGATGAATCATGTATATATTTTTCCGATGACAGGGCATGCGGTACCACCAAAAAGCTTTGAAGGTTTTATAAGGTCTGGCAGCTACGCAATAGAATCAACAAAGTAGCCTGGCTGGAAAATCTTTCAATCACAGTTAGGGTTTTGTTTTTTTCTTTTTTTTGAAAAACAAAGTGTGTGCTTATTTATTTTTTTTCAAAAAAAACTCGAGGGGCTTTCATATAACTTTCCGGTTCAAGTGTCACAGCTTGCAAGCACGTGTGCAACTCTGATTTTTGGGAATATACTCCAGGAGAACCTTTGACGGAAACCTCGATATTTTAGGAGAAAATAAACTCTGATGACGTTTTTCAATGGAACAGAATTAGTCGAGCGCTCCAAAAATTCATCAGATAGATTTCTTTCATGATTTTCCATTTCCAACACTAGAGAGGTAGCGAATAGTTGCCTCATGTGCCATGTGCTCTTCATGATCTGTCCTTATTTGATTTTTGTGAAACTCAGAAAGTCATTGGCACTGAGCAACGTTTACATGTGCTAATGACAAGAAAGGAAACCTTGCGTGTGTTTTAAACAGGGAAGTATTGGAAACGGAGGCCACATGAAAAATGTCATAAGCATTATGACATCAGTGTATTTAAAAATGCGTTCCATGAATATATTTACGCGTCCTTAAAATATTACTGAAGCGTGTAAGTTTCAAGGAAATGCGCGTGGAACGCCTTCGGCCCGCAGTGTGGCATTACCGCGGGAGCATTGAACGAAGCGATGCAGCATTCTTTGAAATTGTCGAACCCGTCTGAAAATCTGAAAATCGAATTAAACTTTAGTGAAGAAAGATGCATTAAATGGAATTTTGGAGCCATGTGCCATAGATCTTCCTGCACCATGGTGCTTGGTCTTCTCTTCTTGAGGCACTTCATTTCCCTCGGGAGCACATCACGCTAGCGTCGGCTAATCGTTCACAAAAACATTCAATGAAATTCAAGAAGTGTCTAGTCGTAGAATGGGGTAAGTTGAGCACCGACTACTTGCGTCACACTGTCCTGTCAATGCACACGCCCAGGCGTCTTAAAACAATCAATCGATTCCCACGCATGTAGTAATTTGAGAATTTCTAAAAATATTACGCACATTTAAGACTTGACGAAACTGCTTTCACGTCATTGAAATTCTTTAATTCTGTCTGAAAGCACAAATAATACAGAAGTAGCTAAGTAGCTTCAAGTACAAATTGGGATTTTTATTCAAGAAACATCCAGACTTGAGACGTGGACCGATACGGTCGGGCGAATGAAATGTAATGCTTGAAAATAGTGGTAAAGTCTGAACGATTTCTCGTTTAATGTCATTAACTAAACGAATGTCATGTGCAGTTTGCGACCTTTATGGAGCAGTAATATTCCATTTGAATAATGTTACAAACCAAAACGGACTGGTGCTGGCACACCGCCAACGTCCTTGTCCAGTTGAGCATATTTATATTCCTAGGGAGGGGGGGGGGGACTTAAGTAAGAGAACGCTCAGTTTTTCTGGACTGGCCTGTTTGAAATTGCTCCGCTGTCGGCAGTGCTACAGAAACCAAGAGCCAACTGACCAATCGATGGGCCTGGGGCGTATAAGCTAATCGAGAAGGTATCTCGCCACATTAGAATGGCAGGCTGCTCCAGCGGAAAAATATTCTATCCTCTTCAGTACTACACATCTTTCTATACACTGAACGGAGAACCCTCAGGCATTACGTCATCTCAAAAATTTATTTTTACAGGAGACAATCACTTCTGGTGCGATGCTTACGGTCTTTTCGGATTTTACGAAAGTTTCGACGTCTTCGGAAGAAGTGCGCCAAGTATGAAAAATCAGACGTGGTTGGTATTTCAATATTTCGTTAGAGAATCGAGAAGAAAGAACGAAGGAAGCATGGCTTCATAGCGCCTTTCGTTTGGGTGACCAGATGAAACCGGATGGTTGAGCTAGAGAGGGTCAACTTTTCTTTTATCCATTTTCCAATCCAGAGCTAGTGGGACGAACTCCGTGTTCTATATTTCCTATAATTTCTTTGTTAACGTAGAATATACATATTCTTTCTATTATTATCCAAAACCAACAACTAATGCAATTAAATCTGCTTGAGTTGACGATTGCCAGTTGTGGTTGTTGAAAATTTTCTTACGATTTTTGATTCGCGCAGTAGTGCGAACTAAATCTGTAGTCTATCTCATAAGCAAAGCTCTACAAGTAGGTCAAATTCAGGCTGAGTGACCTTTGTTGGTCTAGCGCATCAAAAGTCGAGCATAATGGAAAGCCTGCGATGACGAGACTCGTCGAGTTTTGCTGAATTCTTAATAACACCATCCTGCTGCACCGTCCCCATCGTGTATTGATATTTGAAAAAAAATAGTTCGAAATTCACAACTTTACGTTGGAAGATTCTTTGATCTGGAATTTTAAATTTTTTTTTGTGGAAATAGCTCTATGGATACGTTGCGGTCTTCTCCCGTTGTAGGTTTCTCAAAGCTTATAGAGCAAAGAGTTAATTTTTTCCATGACCAGTTCAGAAGACTACTCACATTGCTCACTAAACTTCCAATGGCGACCCTTCAAAACTCCATTTACAGGTACATCCAAAACGATGGACTTTACTTGGAGAATGAATCCAACCGGGCTCGTGAATGGCAATGGATCTACCCTCCCTTTGATGCCTATGCCATTGAGAGCATTGATCAGATCGATATCGCGCCTCTTCCCGTTTGGATTCCCTTGTAATGTTGGGCATTCAAGTTAACAACGTCTTCATTGTTTCCAGTAAATTAAGATACGTATTGAGATATATTCCGATTAAATTTGTATTCAAATTTGCTCATCTAAATTTTAATAATTTTAGTTTTTATATATTACTTACTTACTTAGTTACTTAGTCAATATATTGCGGTTTCCATTAAAACAATTTTCCCATCGAAAACTCATTCAAAATTTCCCGAACATGATCGAATTAAGCCCACTTTTCAAAAATTGCCTTAAATTGTAGACCACTGTCTGTTTTATAATAAAAAAATGTAGCTACCTCGCGAAGCTGTTAAGCCTGGTAAGAATCTTAAGTCATTGTCGGTAGGGCCTGCTAAGGCCCTTCGGAGCTTTGCCAGGCAGACCTCTCAGACAAAACTACGCTCTGCCAGGTCTGGTGAAGCCCTTTAATGTTTTGAAAAGGCTGGTAAGAAACCGTTGAGGCGATTCGATTTTCTAGCTAACGATCTTTAATGATTTGTCTGTCGAGCCAGCCGTGGTCTTACAACGCTCTGTCAGGACCTTCAAAGTGTTGTCGGTTTGCACTGGTAAGTCCTTCTAAGGTTTTGCGAGACAGGCCTGTCAAGACAGAACTATGCTCTGTCAGGTGAGGTAAAGCTCTTAAAGACTTTTTCGGATCTTTTAAGAGCTCTTTACAGGTTTCAAAAAGCTGGGCTTGTAAGAATCTTTTAAGGTTTTGTCAGACCTTGTAATTTCCATGAAGCCTTTGTTGATCGGCACTGCAAGACGGGCAGACGTATTCTGACTAAACTAGGTTTCATAAGGCCGTGTAAGGATCTTTTAAAGTTTTCTCAGTCCTAGTATGGCCCTTTAAAGCTTCACCGGGCTTGTTAATGCTCTTTAAGAGTTTGTCACGCCTTTTTAAGAACACTTTAATGCTTTGTAGAACAGAAGGTTCCTTTAAAGCTTTAAGTTAACTTGATATCTACCATGGTAATATAACCTCGGAAACTGGTAGGAATTTCTAAAATGCGATATTTTTCAAACAGTAACTTTAATTTTGAAAAAAGTTATACACCGCCCCGTGTTATGCCCACCATCGACTTGGGGTTCCCCGGGTGGCAAGTCTGCTTCCCGTTATTGTGCGCACCCGTTGCCAGCCCGTTCCCCCCCCCCCACGTTTTCATTAAATAATTTCGCAAATGTGAGTACTGTTATTTTGAAATTATGTTATTTTCCTCAAGTCAACATGTTTGCTATTTGATGTATGTCTCCTCTTAAATCGTGAAAATGAAACCTAAACCTATTCATCCATCTATACTTTTTTCGCGATGACAGTGTCGATAAGGTGCAAAAGACAGCAGCGGACAGGGCTGTTTGTACAAACTGACCGTCCATCTTTTTTTTTCAAGTGGAGCAGCAAATTATTTGGGGAATTTGTTCGAGAAGTCAACCGATGATAAATCGAAAATTATTCAGCCTATCATGAGGCGGTTCGTGCTCTGCGTCTCGCAATCCTCTATGGCGTCTAGTCTGGACAATTAAAGCTTAGAGGCACGATAAGCTTCTTCTTTTTCTTTCCCAAACACCATGAAATATGGACGATATGCTACGGTCGACTGGTCAGACGCAGAGAAATGCGGCAAGGTTTGGAAAGGAACGATTTGCTGGGTGGGAGGGGGGGGGGGGGTGTCAAGTGGAAAAAGAAAGGGAGGACCGGCGCGGATCACGAAAATAAAAAGGAAAATCTGGTGTGTGTTTGTGTTTTTATTATTTTCTCCCTCCCCCCTCCCCACTCCATTAATTTTATTTTAGACCTTGAACTCCGCTGTTTGAACGAAGGACATTTTTTGGTTTGGGCAGATAGGCGGCACAAAAGCCCCGATTTTAAGAATTTCGACTCCTAGAATTCTTGTCTTTGCCACTTCCTAATTTTTGGCGAATTTTCTACAATTTCAGAGGTTTAGAGGCTCTCAAAACTGAAAACATGTTTTCATGTATTCATTTTATTCACCATGGAGCACATAGGTCATATTATAGCTCACCAAAACCAATATTTTCTGTAAATTTAATGAGTTCCCTTCTTCTTTTTTTTGCAAAATCTCAACATCACTCACTTTTTGATCATATTTACAGCTTTACAGATCTTCAGCAGCAAAGAAAAGTAAAGAATGCTAAAGACAATGTTTCATCTGAAAATGCCATAGCTTTAAAGCAGTGTAATTAAGTTAGTGAAAGTTTTATAGCTCTACATTTTTTAAGAAATCATCGCAGCTGAAACTACATTTTTGTAGTTGACCACTTTCTTCTAGGATTTCAAACAAGCTCAGAAGCGCTCACTTTTCTGAGCTACGGAAGACTTCGCAGAGACTGGAGAAGAAAGTAGTCAACTGCAAAAGTGTAGCTCTAAGTGTGAAGATTTCAGTCAGCATTTCCAGAACATTTCAACTTCTTCTAGCCCATTGAATTCACTCAATCTCAAAATCTTGCGTTTTTAGCTGAAAAATCTATTGTTGCATTCTGCAAGGTTTCTGCAAGGTACTGTACGTGCTTATTGGCAGGGCTCTATTTTGGTTCTCAGCGAAACGGCTGATTTTCTCATAAATTAAATTTGGCTCGTATTAATAGAATGAAATGAAGGTTTACCGCGCTTTACTTTCACATATAAGGAGGACCGTCTTTGCAACTCTTTGGCGAGTCAGTCACGGCCACCACTGCCGTTCCGATCAGGAAATGGCGACCTGATCGAGATATCCATGGATGAGATTCTGATTTTCAAAATTAGGAAAGTAATTAGCGGTAAACCTGCTTTTTATGCCCCTAATACTATGATTTGTTCTACTTTCTCTCTTTCTCTCTCTCTCTCTCTCTCTCTCGTTCCTATTTTGTTGTTTCTCAGAATCTTTCAAACATTTTCAGGAGTTTTTTCCTATAAATGATGCAGAAGAACGCATTTACTCATGTACTGTTCATCTGTCTGTCCTACTTAATTTGTGCGTCTGATGGCTCAGACGGGCGAGCTCCGGCCTGTCAACTACCGCCTTTCACAAACCTATTACCATTGAATGCGAGAAGAGAGCTGCGAAAAATATGGGCCGGCTTCCATTCGACGACGTCAGCCCGGAAATGCGAGCGGTACGTGTTTTCGTATTCATGAAAAACAGAAAGCAATTCGGTCGTCTGTTTCTAGGCAACTGGCGCAGACAAAAGAACTCATCGCTGGGTTGGCGGAGGACATGAAATTGAAAATTCTAGACTGGGATCGGCCAACTATAAGCCCGACGGAAGAGCGGAGAGGAACCAACTTCTTAGCAGGCCTTTCTGAGGAGCAGACGCAGCTGTTTTCGGCGGTGAGGCGCTTTTGCAGCGCATCATTTACTTGTTGTAATAGTACAAAATTTGAAAGAGTGAATGGGAGTACGGTAGCTTAACGTTTGAAAAAAAGCACAATCAAAGTGGTATTTGAATTTCCAAAAAGAATTTCAGATAATGTCAAATCGGTCAATTACCCATGAAATGCGATACGACCTTTTGAGAAGCTGGGCGTCAGAACATTTGGATCTCGATGCTATGAATCAAGTCGAGCAGTTCATCACATTTCAGCAGGGCAAAAATAAAAGTTTCAAGCAAAAGGTGTGTCCTGACGTTGATTGACTGAAAGAAAAGGCATGTGAGTTTCAGGTAGACAAGCTGTCTTCAGAAGCTAGAATTGCTCATGATCGGCTAGAATCGTTGCGTCTGCTGAAGCAAGATGTGTACGCCAATCTGTCAGCAAAAGCCAAAAAGGAGTTGGCTAGTTTGTACAGGTACACTTATCAAAAACAAAAGAATCCAGGAGTTATTACGGGAAAATCAATTAAGAGCCAAGTGTCCACGTGGCAGTGTCTATGAAGCGAGTGATCTGGATGCGGAAGAAATTCAATTGGCTTGCTCAGTGGGTGAGGCTCTTTGAAATAAAGAAAACACTGAAATTCATTTGTTACTTTAATGAAATCGCCTAAAAGGGGTATTGGGATTTCTAGGCCACGATAATTGAAATTCGGCTACAAGGGTTTTGTCTGAATTCCAGCATTTCATTTCCATTAAAATGGAAAGAAAATAGATGTGTGCAATGCTTTGTAACAATGAAAAATTTCAGATGATCGAATCCCGCTCATCCGAACAACGACGACGACGCTATCACCGATAACAACTGAACAGAAAACGGCGGCAGAAGAAGTGACAACCACAACAACTATCGCTGCAACATCGCCGACGACTACAACCACCAGCACGTCCATAGCCACAACCACAACGACGCCTACTACCACGACGGCGGAGTCAACGACTCCTACCACGACACCACCCACCACGGTTACTAATGATGTTCTTTGGGTAAAACTGACGACTACGCCAACGCCGACAAAAACTACCGATAATCGTTTATCGTTCGAAATTGAAAAAAGCAACAACACGATACCGCTGATCCCGTCGAGACCGCACCAGGTGGCGTCGATGTTCGTGGCGGACCCGGAGAAGTTGACAGAGTTGCTCAGAAAGATCTTCAATCACAGAAGAACTGCCTGAAATGAGATTTCAGAGAATTACCATAGCTTTAGTGGAGCCTCTCTATTATATTAATATTTCAACAGTGTGGTATTGCGTTTAGCGAAACCGCGTTGCTGAAGCTTCGAGAGAATATGTAAAACGGAGAGTTCTGTCATTCGTAGCTTTCAAGGCTTCAAAACTCAATATCTCTATGCTGAACATTGCTCAAAATCTAGTCTTGCTAAAGCCAAAAAAGCTCCGAATGCTGAAATTCAAAAACAAAGTTTTCAGACCCATTCTGTAGGAAACGGACGAAGCCTAACTTGAAATTCCACGCTATTCTGTTTCTAAAGTATAGTATATATATATATATTTCTTTTTGCTGTGAATGAAGCCAAAAAACAGGCTAAAATTAAGAATAGTTATGAAAAATATTTTTGTATTTTCAGAGAAGTTTAAAGAAAAAAATGGATTTCTCTGATTATATAAACTTTGGCACAAAAGTCCGTGGACAAGTTTATTTTACTTATTAAAAATATTTAAACTTAATTAAAAATTTTAGAATTTTTATATTATTTAGGGAATGATTTAAAATTTTAAGATCAGTATTTATTTTTTCAAATTAATTTAAAACTTTATATAAATGAAAATTGAAAAAAAAAACTCTTAAAAAGTAACACAAAAGTCCGTGGACAAACATTTAAAAATAGCTTAATAATTAATTTTTTTTTCCATTTTTCTGGATTAACAAAAATAATCTATTAGACATACTTTGGGAAAGACTCTTTTTTTATTTTAATCGATCGACTTGGCCCTACGCGGGGAAGGAAGCACAACTCGGGCTGTTGCGGGTTATATTGGTTGATCAAAAGCCTAGTTCACAAAGACTCTTTCACAAATTGGAAGATTATTAATAATAGATTATTTTCATTAATCCAAGATCTAATAGGTTATTTTTATTAATCCAAGAAAATGGCAAAAAAATTAATAATTAAGCTATTTTTAAATGTTTGTCCACGGACTTTTGTGTCACTTTTTAAGAGTTTTTTTTTTAAATTTTCATTTGTATAAATTTTTTAAATAAATTTTTTAAAAATAAATATTGATTTTAAAATTATAAAAAATTCTCTAAATTATATTAAAATTTCAGAATTTTAATATATTTTTTTAAATAATATTTAATAAGTAAAACAAAATTGTCCACGGACTTTTGTGTCAGACTTTAAATATATATATAATTTATAATTCCAGTTTTTCAATTGTTTTTAATTCAGATTACAAAGCTCGAAAGCAAAACTCCCTCAAATCCCAGGTCTTTCCTCAAAACCCCTCCATCGAATCATTTCCTTTCACCTGTTGCTAGCTTTAATTTCATCTCCTCCTCCTTTGTGTGTTTCAGAAATAAAATTTTATTCGTTTTTTTTTCACTGAAAACAGTTGAGCGGTTAAATAGGATTGGAGGTATCCATAAATCTCTATAAATATCACCTAAGTGTGTGAACTGTACACTTGACATGGTTACAACGAAAACTGGAAAGACCACATGTGGAAAATCGGGAAAAATTGATGAGGGGGGGGGGAGGTGGAGTGGGAAAATGAAAGGGTCCGGAAAACGGATAAATAAGAGGGGGTGAGGGGGGGGGGTGGGAATACTGTTTTTTTAGGGAAAATCATCACAAAAACGGAATACTTTCACGGAAATCGGGGCGAGACTCGTTTCACGTTCAAAGGCCGACTGTGCCGGACTGGAAATACGATTTCGGATTGGACATTCGACGGAGACGCACCATCAAGGGCATCCCCCCACTCCTAGTCGATGAAGGAGAAGCGTTTCCGTGCCAACCCGCCGCTGCCTGCAAGATTTCAGAATTCCGTATTTTCAGATCATCAAACAACTTTTTAAATGAGAATATCCAGAAATTCTTTGACAGCAGTTTGTAAATTTCAGATTGATTATTCTGAGGGAAACAGGGGGGGGGGAGTGATAGCTAAAGCAAAACTGAATTTGTACACCGAAATAAGCTAAATAAATCTCTGTCTCAAAAATGTATCAGTGTTTTCAGAAATGTCAATTCAGTGTGTCGTCTAAAAGTTGTATTACGGTAGTCCAATTCAGAAAAGGTATTTTCTATTATAACTTTTCCGTTTCTGATGCTTCTTAAACGGAGTTCGTTCGATTTCTTTAAAAATCTGAATAATTGGAAGAAGTTGACTGAAATTGACGGAATTTTTGGTTATAAACTCTATGCGAATACCACAAATTCCCTGTATTAGACTGCAATTCACTGCAATGTTTTGAAGGTCTCGTTCAGAAGCAGTACTATTAAAAAAGGGGTTGGGGGCAGCACAATTAGAGAGAGAGATAGTAAGATGGAGTACCAATACTAATGCTCAAAGTCACCAGATCCTCAACTCCATGAATTTCGTACAAAAAAGTCAAAACAGCTGCAAATTTGTTAAGCGTTGGGCGTTTTTTTGGTCGCTCGTGGTGAGACCTTCGAAACGAAATTCCACGCCACCGTGATTTTTAAATTCGTGATTGTCTGTCATGACAGACAGGAAAAGTGAAGCAAATTTTGTACCGCTTCGAAATTTTGAACTTTGCACTGAAGATAGCTTCGAACCTTAAAAAGCGGACATTCATTTTAACGATTATGTACACCAGAGCAGCACTTTTAATGGTGCAATACAATTAGAAGTGTCTGTTTGATGTAGAGTCTAAGAATGACCAAACTTCCTTTTTTCATTTAAGTCCAAACTTTAAAGGCTCACAAGCCAAGTTTCCCACAAGTCTAGGCCAAACTTTGAAGGTTCACATGTCTTGGCCAAACTTCCAGCAATTTAAGACAAAACTTTAAAGGTTCACAAGCCAACTTTATGCCAAAAAAATCACACTCAAGACTTGTTGAAGACAATCTCCAAGTTTTAAGAAGAGGCTAACAAATTTTCAGAGGCAGTCTTACGCTTTTAAAGAAGACCACAGAAAAAGGAGCGCACGTTTCCCTTGATATGAAATGAAATGGTTCCCCATGCTCAATTTTTAAAATAGATATTGCTAACCTGAATGATACGGAGCCGCTGTCGATAATTATTCGCTCTGGTGTGGTCGTTGAGGATTGCCTGCACGTACGAGGACGGAAACCATCCGCCCAGTCCATCTCCGACTCGTTCTCCGTAGAGCCAGCCTTAAAATAATCGGATTCGCTTTTGTCTCAGTCAAACCAAGATTCAAGAGCTATTTTTTCGAAACCATCTCATTTCTTGCTATAGAGGATTCAATTTTATGAGAGGCAATTGTTGGAAAAGGGAAGAGAACTGATTAGCTAAGGAAAAATAAGAAGAGAAAAGCTCAAACCGTCGGGCATCTTCCTCAGGATATTCAGCGAGTCTCCGGGATTCAGTTGTAGCTCGTCGGCCTGTGATGGATGATAAGCGTGCACGACGACTACTTGAGGACAGTCCCATTCCGCGTAAATCTTCTCTTCCGGGTTAGTAGACTGTAATGATTAAAGAAGTAGGATCCCGGTGGTTAAAGGACAATCGGAGGATGGATGGAGTAGTGGAGAACACCAGACTTGTCATACTACTTACCGTAATCCCTTTATAAACGCGCGCTTTTCAATTAGAGGTATTCTTAATGTCAGAATTTAACAAAATTCTAATTTTTCAGGCTCAAATGTGAAGTTGATTGTCACCAAAAATCTTGATTATTTTTACTATTATGTCTGTGTGTCTGTATGTCTGTTCTATAAAAATGTTGCTATTGTTCAATGTTTCCTATTTCGGCGTAGTGCTAGACTGAAACCAAAACTGAAATTCGCGTTTTTAAGCTATTTTCAGCACACACCGATCGATCACTAAACATTTCAAGACATCACATCTGAAATCGTACTAGTTTCACATATTTTCTTTCAATAGGAAGTTTTAAAGTTCGGAGGATTTAAATTGCGTTTTAACCTTGCTAAAACAGGTGGAATATGCAGCCGGAGGATCAGATGAAGCTGCGCAGTTCGTCAGAGAAGCGTCGTATGGGCGCCAAACTATGTAAAATTTGCAGATTTTCAGATATTTAGTAGATCTACCAGCGCCGACTATCAATAGTTTGTTGTGAGCATCACAAAATATTATTTGAAATGAAAAATGGAGAGAAGCTTACAGTGGGCGGACGAACGGCACTCAGCCACCTCTCCCGGTCAGTTTCACTGTCAGCGGAAAGCAACAATTCTGTCTGCTTCTCCCGAGCATTTCTCATCAATGTGCACAGGAAGAGATGAGGCCTTCCAACCAAATTACTGACAGCACCCAGCGGAATTTTCGGGTTATCCGGCTCTATGGGCTGCATGTCAACGAATCGTCGTGCCGCATAATCCTTGCACACAAATGTCCCATTCAGCTTCTTCTTGGTGATCATGATGATGTCGGAAAAGAGGAAAACGTGAAGAGTTCTTGCTTTCTGACGACTTTGTAGAATGTTCGACGATCGTCGCTCTACGAGCTGTATGAGAATACCTTTCTTGACGAGATATCTGCTGTTGGACACCAACGGGATCCTTTTGAGATCTGCATCCTTGTAGATCAAACGACGGTCGATATCCAAAAGCTGCTCGGTTCTCTCCATTCTTCTGGCGCCTTCATTACAGTCTCTAACAACTCTATTAGAAGATGTCAATGCCTCTGTCGCCGTTTTATATCGATCGTCAGTGGTTGAGATTCTCTCGAGAATCGCATACAGAAGAAGTGGATATCTCGTTATTCGCTGCATCGGAAGCATCAGAAAACTTCGCATATCCAGTCCCTGGCACTGCTTGTTCTCTTCAAGTCGTTGTACAGATGCAAGAAATCCAGGATTGTCAGTTTTCAACCTGCGTAGTGTCCGGTCTTGGTACACCTGGTTGGAGCAGTATTTAATATAAACTTCAAAGTGCTTCTCAAAATGCTCAGAGAGGATATCGCAAATGTCGTCGAGAATTAGATTCTCTTCTAGGCGAGTTTCCAGGTCGCATAGTAATCTGAAATTTTCTGATATAACAATTTACAACCGTTGAGGGAAATTTAAGTTTTCTTTTGAATAACGACTTCATTCCGCCGATTCTTATGGCCCGACTTTTCATTTCTTTCGGTTATTTTTTCATGATTCGGCTGAAAATTGCATATCTCTTGAATTTTTTCAATTATTTTAGTAAAATAAAACGAAGAAGTCAAACTGCACCTTTCTGAGCAATCTCTCACGGCAAAAATATTGCTGAAAAGATGTTTTCGGTCGGAATCCGACAGAACTGACAGTGCAGACTTCGATCCAAGCATTTGGGGACTTGCCATAAAATGGGTAATCAGCACGTTCAGTGAACGGAGATAGCTTGCTTCAGAAGTAATCACTTCAAAATAGGCTTCTTGTCGCAGTTTACACTCATCGTCCAGCTTCTCGAGAAGGCCGGCCGCTCTCACTTCCGGTAGTTCACACCAAAGGCTACGCTGCGATCCAAAATTGGAAGTTCCCACGAGACGGTCTCGTCGCATCGAAGTGTTGGAAGTGAGCGCAGAGGCAGAAGTCGTCGAGCAATCGGCCCCTCTTCCAGAGTCCGATGAGATTGAGGATTCTCGACGGGTCTAAAATATGTTTGAAATAGAATTTGCATTATGAAAATCCACTAACCGCAGGTTTCAACGCCACTACTTCAGGAATGACGGGAAGCTCCGCCGTTTGTTCCTTCACGTCTTCAAGCTTAATCGTTGCATCATCATCATCCAAAGCAGCAGCACTGGTTTCTAGCATATAATGCTGATACAATGGCTGCTCGTTTGGAACCATACGACAAGTGTACTGCCGTTTATACTCTTCTTCATCTGGAGACGGCTCGTCTTGATGAATAGCGGTCGTCGGTTGCCATGACTCATCCAATGGCAAGTGTCCAACTGCCGGCCGTGCTACGTATTTTTCCGACTCTTCTTCCATTGTAATCTCAGAAGAACGGCTTGGCACGACTGGGTCAATCAGAATGTCAGCGCTTTCGTAATCGGAAGAGAGTTCTGCAAATGAAGGGGGTTGCAAAGAAAAATAAGAGAGTGAGAGACAGAGCGCTTCTGAAAAACCTCTGAAAGTCTGAGGTCTGAAATCTTCCCGGCAAGAGCCAAAGATATGAGATATGAACTAATGATGGAAATGAAAACGAAAGCTGTGTCTCATTTAGGACACGAGCAGATCACAAAGAGACAACAGCTGGCATTGGTACCATGAGCTTTGCCGTACAATTCGCGGCCGCACAGAAAGACAAATGAAACAGCTGGAATTTGTCGTGATTTTAAGTGAAGTTGAAGTATTGAAAATTCCGAAAATTGAAAAGAGAAAGAAGAATTGCCAATGACAACATATCACTATATTTCTGAAGCGCTTCTCTGTATCCTGCATACCGTTGGACACTGTGAGCTCATGAGATCGCGCAAAGTTTCCTGAATACGAAACAATACAAATCGCTAGAAATTCAGGCGCTTTAACTTCATTGAGCTCTATCGGTCTAAACGTGCAGCACGTGATTTGCGTACAGTGCAGTGCTTTAAACCTAGGATTCAGTAGGAATTGGGTAACTTTCAGATTGTGTTAATGAGCAGGTAGAGGTTGAAAAATTTTGAAAATATTTATTTTTCCTAGTTGGCCGCGTTTTTTCTGGAGTCCCGAGAGGCAAGACTTTTGGAGCTCGCATTATTTTCCGTAGAGCTTGCATCATTGAACTATAGCGGTCAAATACAGTTTCAGATGCTAAGACATTATAGTTGAAATTGCAGAACATTTCTGCTTCTATTAGCTCTTTAAATTGTTCATTATTCTGGTGTATTCTATTGAAAAATGTCTCCATTTTATGTATTTATTATGGGAAGAAAACCACGAATGAAATTAACTTCGAGTATCTAAAACCAAAGGTTTTTCGCTTTTTTCTTATCTTAGTAATATTTGATGATTTTGCAGTGTTTTTCCTATTTTCAGATGGCTAGGATTAAAGAATGAACTCTTACAAATCGATACTTGCTGGTTTCCTTAAATAGACCCATTTTTTAAAGAGAGCAGGCTCCAAGTAGAGCATTCGGAAGGAATTTTTTTATTCTTGGCTTAAGAGATGTTCAGAACTCAGGATTTCAGGAAAATCTATAAAAATCAAGCCAGAACTTCCCAGAAAAATGTCTAGTTTTGGAACTAGATAGCCCTAAACGGCGGCAGTTGAAATGGGAACAGATGAAGAAAGGAAACAGATGCAGATAGATGAAAACCAGTTTTCAGTTTTCTAAATGATCATCTTAATCTGACAGATAAAGGATGTCAGAAACGCGAATCGAGAAAGGGCAAGAAAACCGAAACTAGAACTCACGTGATCGGGTTGCGTAATCGGGAAACGCCTTGTTCAGCTGCTCCTCTAATTGCCGATACATGGAAGAACGGCGGCCATCTGTAGTGTGAAAAAGAGATATTTTGCCGCGTTTTGATTTGTTTTTAATAATATTTATTTTATTTAGAAAAATAGTGAGATGCTTCGTAACCAAAGCACTGTTCGTCCTTCTTTTTGTTTCTCTCTCCGCGTCTTTTCTCTCCACTTTTCTTATTGCAATATTCGCCGTAATGTATACAGAGAGTGTGAACACAAGAAGAAGGACGAACGACGACGACGACGATGAGCAATTCGTCATCCAGGGAGGAAGGAGAAGAGGCAGAAGAAGAAGAAGCGAATTGTTTTGATAAGTGAAAAGGTGAGGAGGATATTAAAAAAGTTGTGTCGCTTTTTTCTGCGGTCTTCTCTTCCGATTGTACTACTACTACAGTAGACTTAGATGGGGGCCTGGTGGGGGGGGGGGCACTCGAATTGACAATAGATTTAGTGTAAGCCACGGAATCGGATGAACTAGAAACAACATGGCGAAGTCCACACGACCGGAACAAAGTAGACCGACGACAATCACACCTGACGGTGTTAAAAGGAATCTTTCAATGTGGTCTTCTGATTGCAATCAGTCTTTAAATTCAGTCCTTAATAGAAAGACATCGCTAATTTCATTCTCTAGTAAACATTTTCTCTAATAAAAATATTTTCAGAATGCCCTTCTATTATGGGTTATCATTCTCAAAAGTGTTATGAAAATATAGTCATTGTAAAATGTAACACTTTTTTTGTAAAAGAACGAAGAATAGCCGTAAGCTGCTTACCATGGTAAATGTCATCGTCATCACTGCTCCAATCATCGCCATAAATGTGCTCATCGTCTTGGAACTGTTTGTCGACGCAAAACGACTTGGACATCATCTGAAAATATTTATTTGAGAGAGTGTATTAAAAATGGAAAAAAATGAGGTCATTCCTCAGAACATTGGCTATTGAGCAGCGGCCTAGCCAATTTGGTATTTGGGGCAGTGCAAGCCAAAATGCCGCGAAAATTCCGAGATTTTAAACGTTTTTTTTTTCAAAAGTGCAATGCCATAAGTGAAATTATCAGAGAATATACTTTTTTCTAGAGTGAATAATGTGGGGAGCTTTAAGTCATATTGAGCCCATTGCTCATTTCTCAATGGAAAGAAAAATACAGTAATGGGTAGAGTAATATTCAAAAGAAAAGCGAATATTTCCAGATGATAACCGCTGAATTCTGCAAGCAATATTCTGAAAATTAATTTTTTCTGTTTCAGTTTCTGTTCCAGTGAGCTACTTTCTTTTCTACAGTCCCTCAAGAGAAAGAGCGTTGGACAACGAATTAGCTGTATTCTGTAGAGCTTCCAGTGGTAACGGAGTGCAAGAATCGTTCGAGAAACCCGACTTGCACAATCTGTTATCAGCCACACATCGGCTGCTGAAATGGCAATGTTTTCCCCTATTCTTTTTACTTCATGGTGCTCTTAGAGCACGATAAGCTAGCTAGAAGGAAGTGGTCGACAGGAAAAATACAGATGCATTGTTTTAGTGGCATTCAAAGCATTTCCACTTATATAAGCTCGTTTACGCAATCTGAAATTTTGCCATTTTTTCACTGCTCCCTCCCTAAAGCTCTTTGGATCAAACAATGGATGAGCTCCCGCCAAAATAACTTCAATTTTCACTGAATTTTTACAGAAATGGTGTAATACATATGATCATGTGTTTCTCCGCGTAAAATTCAGAATCACCGGGAGAAGGCGCCGACTACAACAACATGGATATTCAATGGGACAACTGCTGATACTGTGTGGCAGACAGTGTGTCGTTTCGAAAGCATTTCGAGAAATTTTTCCGAAAAATTTTCTGGTGAAATTTTTTATCCAACACCTCAGTTTTCGAGAATTTCTCGAAAATTTGTTCATTTTTCGCAATTTTTAAAAGAAAATTTCGATAAAAAATAATAATAAACTAGTTCGAACGACACTCCGAAATAACGAAAAGCGCATTGTTTATCGTATTTCTATTCAAATCATTTTTCGCGATTTCTCGAGAATAAATTTTTCGAAAAACGCATTTTTCGAGAAATCATTTTTCGAAACGACACACTGGTGGCAGACACTAAGTTTGCATATTTCCAGCATTTTTAGCTGAAAACTCATCACTTTTGATCGGCACCCAATGTGAAAAATTTTCGAAAAGTTGCCTAAAACTGATGAAATGCTTCCCAATAGTACATAATCTCTGATAATTTTTTGCTGCCTTGCCCTCGAATTCGGCAAGTTGCCATAGAATTTCGCAAGAGTTTGTGAGAGTTTAAGAATTTTATCCGCCGGCAGCTCTTTATGAAACTCGAGATTCGAAAAATGAAAGAGAGAAACTAACCTTCGAGCTGCAATCAGTGTCCAGCAAATCCACGCTAACGTGGAATTTCGACCTTTTCTTCGCTTGTTGCTTGTCACCGACTTTTTGACGTAACTGGCCAACCTTCAATTAGAGTGAATTAAGCAATTGAATGCACACTTGAAATCCGGACAGAAATGAGCCACTTTTCTCAAATTGAAATTTACTGCTCAAAAAACGAAAAGAGGGCAGCTTTTGCGTGGCCGACTCTCTTAATGGTCATCTTTGGAACATAATTTCCCAACCTTGTCGAGATTTTAAATTTCCGATCATTTTCTAACATGTGCCGAATCGTGCCGGCTGGTATTACAAGTCTTCACCAATTCGGAGTTTAGAGTTTAAGATTTAAAGAAAAAACTAACTTTTTTCGAGAGATTCAGCTGCAACTCGCTTTTAAATCGAAATAATTTCTCCAGCTCGATGGAACTCATTCGTTTTGATGATTTCGGATTCCTTTGAAGCGTTGACGAAAGGAAACGCTCTTTGACTTTTGAGACATCAACTTCTTCTTCAGCTTCATCGAAAATTTCCTCGTCGCCAAGAGATCGATGAGTAACTATATTAATTTCGGAATGTTCCGAGGGCTTGGTAAAATCTGTGGACTCGTATGAATATTCAGAAGATTCGGTATGTACATAGCGATGTGTTGGTGTAAGTATCGAAGAGTTATTGGATGGCTCAGGAGTTCCCAGCATTATTTCATCATAGCAATTGTCGTCATCACATGACTGAGATATAGATGATGACGGTATATCTGGGACAGGGATACTTGGGATTCTGGGGAGTCCAGATGATGTGGACGTTGCCGAACTTCGAAAGTTGACGGGAAGAGTGTCAAATTGATTAGTCGGAGAAGAGTGAAAGGCCTCTTTTGGCGGTGGTGGAGGCGGTGTCTTCATTCTAGCTCTCGGCAACGTCGCCGACATGGACCTGGGGGCAGGTGTGGGCTTCAAATATGACGGTATTCGTTGGATCCTCTCCCTGGATGGTGGCACAGACGGGACAGGTGGAGGAGGGGACACGGCGCTCAATGATGTCACCGATTCTTCAGAAGGCAGAGGTATCGTCAATGAGACTTTGCATCGCTCCTCGTACAATGGAATGGCGTCCTTTTTGACTGAGGTGGAGGCGGAAGAAGAGGAAGAAGAATGTTCAACGATCATGCTTGTTGTTTGGAGACTGAAATAGAAAGGATTGGAATGAGAAGATGGAATGTTTCATAGTTTCTATTGACATTTTGGTTGAATCATTCACAGGTTGCCACAGAAAAATTTTCAAAAAAAAAACTGGAAAAAGCTCCACGAAAAAAAACACCGAAAATGGACGGACGTTTGAGTATTTGCTTTCACTATTATTAAAGTTATTTTATTAAGGAAAATCCAGATTTGCTTTAATAGAAGGTTTCGCTAACCCTAATAAGGTATATCTATTCACTAACCGTAATCTAGGTGCTGGCAATGGTGCAACAATCAACGGAGCAGATGGCTTCTGCCTTATTGATCGTTCCCCTGAAAATGACGCGGATCCCGATGAGAAATCGCCAGTCGAATTTCTCTTCCGAAATTCGGAAGATCTGACAAGGACGGCGAGCTCACTGTTGCTTCGTGTTCGTCGTTTCAACGAACTTTTTCGGCGCGAGGTGGCGTAGCCACGGAGTACACGTGAGGTGCACTGCCTGAAAGAGCACAATAGCGAAAGTTACAGAAACAAGGGGAGCAAAAGAATGGAAGAGAGAAACGCACTGCTGGATGTTCTCGACGAGCCGGAACTTGCCAATTCGCTTAGCGGCCACAGGTTTCGGCTCAATTCGGGTTCCTGCCTCGAATCTGGAAAATTTAAAATTTCGGAATTCTCACTCTCGTCTTGTACAGATTTCCGCTTTATTACGAAAGATGAACAAACTATGATGAAATTTGCAAAAAAATTATTAAACAGGGAGCATTTCTGCGTATTCCAACCCTAGAAATCTATTAAAAGCATTGGCATCCAAGGCTCTTTCCGCGCTCACATACGGATCTGAAGCCTGAGGGCTTCGCTAAAACTTCGCTGAACAAAGGTCTTCGCTGAAAGAATCCGTGTGACGCATGAGTGTTAGGTAGAGGATTAATAGGAATGACCCTCACGGAACAACGCCAACGAGACCTACACCGCGAAGACATTCGAAAAATCTATATCAAAAATAAAAAATTAGGATGGGCCTGAAGACACATTATGCAAAGAACTGATTAAAGATGAATGAAATTGCTGCAAGAATGAACTCGAATGACGAAAAACGACATTTCGGAAGACCCCCCCCCCCATGATATGATCTGGCTCACTTCGAAAGGAAGTATCAATATATCGATGAAATAAATCGACTGATTACTTCCTGAACCACGATCACTAGGCATGGCTATCTGATCTGCGATCCGTGCCCACACAAGAGAATCACGAATGGAATAAGTAAATAATTATTAGGTTGAGGAATAAGTTCGTAGAGTTTTTATATTATCTTTTGTTTCACAACAATTTTCTTGTTGTTTGGCAAAGTGTATATATTTATCTGATAGCGCTTTTTCTGCTCTACAAAACAGTATTTTTGGTTTGTTCTGAAATTCTGATTTTTCATTATTTTTCAAGCTTAGAAATGAACTATCCAGGAGGCAAAAACTGCATTTTCGACATCTGCTCTACTTCGTTTTTTATCGAAAGCAAAATGAAGCCGGAGCCGCTCGGGAAATATGCAGTGTGTATGGAGAAGGTGTCTTAGGCGTGTCTACTGCACAAAAATGGTTCGCAAAGTTCAAAAACGGCGACTTTAATCTTGAAGACACGCCTCGAAGCGGACGACCTTCAGAGTCAGACGAAGAGCATCTGAAGGCGCTATTGAAGGAAAATGGCCGCCAAACAAGTCGTGAATTGGCCGAAAAATGAACTGTGATCAAAAGACAATCCTTAATCATCTTCATTCGATGGGATTGTGAGAAAACTCTACGAACTTATTCCTCAACCCAATAGAAATGGATTTTTGGATTTTCCAATAATTATCCTTCGAAAAGCATTGACATCAAGGTAATTAATAAAATAATCTTCAATTTTTGCGGAATTGAATAAGGAAATGATTACGGTTGCCTTAATCATAGGATGACCCATTCAAAAGTAATAAAAACGACTGCTATTTGGCATAAATAATCCTTAAAAAACAATTCTCAAAATGCCAATGTTTGAAATGTTAAAATGTGTAAATGCCACACATCTCACATAAATGTACTATTTTTTCAATGATGACTTCAAATTTACCTACAATGATTGTCATGTTGACCATGTTTAACTGATAAGAGAAGGAAATTCGCATTGCCAAACACACTATTCAGCGGAATGCGGAAGAGATGGGCAGACGGGCAGCAAGTGGCTCAGAAGACTTGGGCAGTTTGCCCAAACGCTTAAAGAATTTTCCACTTTCCACAGAAGGTAGTTTCACGGAGAGGCTCATTGTGCATTTCGCATTTCAAAGGGTCCCGCTTTATCAAAATCATGAATAAGCGGCTAGGCGCCATAGGAAACAGAAGGGAATGACTAGCAGGACAACGCCCTTTCCACTGTTTCACAGTATCTTTGAGATGCTGCTGCCGTCGCTCTGATGATTCTGCGGCGGTACCGTTTTTTGCCGCGTTTCTTCCTGTCCGGTTTCAATAAATATATGACAATCAACCAAAGGTAATGTGCTATTGTTGTAAGGTATTATTGTAGTGTTTGCTACGGATTTCAGAAAAAAAAGAAAAAGAAGAGGAATGGCTAGTAGTGGAAAGGTCGGAGAGCAGAAGAAGCTCACTGATTCTAAGGCATGCGTCGTTATTTAACGTTAATCTTTGTAAGGATCCTCATATTCTCTTTCTGCAAAGCAAGCACGTTCTACCGGCAAGCACGTGGGTGGCAATTTGAAATTCTAGCTCGCTTCTTCGTTTTCTGTTCTCGATTGCAAACTATAGATCTTGCTGACTTTCATGATGCTATTGAGCTAATGAGGAAAGATGTTCAAAAAGCACTGCTCTGGGAGACTGCCTGCCAAAACGCAGCTTCTGAGAGTATCTTGTGAGCACTAGCTAAGATATGCTATGTGTTTGCGATACTGCGAAAATACTAATATTGATTTTGAAGAATACAGCTAGAACTATAGGAAACACAATTGAAAAAGTGTTCCATTGCTTCTTCATCTCCTGGTAGATCTTGAGCCTATACGACATGTATAAATAGTGACTGAATCTCGGCTCAGCCAGAGCAACATGGACCTAAAACGCAGTAGGTCAATGCGCTCTGCTCAAGCCTTCAATTCTTTCACTTCAATTTTTGAAATAGTTTCTGCCTATTCCTAACATTCCATATACTAAAGAAATCACCGGTTCGCCACCGAAGTTTTTGCATCAAGAGCTTTATCATACATTTATCTTTATCACAGTTTTGAAACGGCTGGTTGCAAAACGGCTTGTTGCGAAAGAACAGTTTCTGAAACCAAATTTAGTGGACATTTTGATTCAAAACATTTTTAATCGATAAATTAAATTATCTTGAAGCACATCAGAAAGTTCTTCCGGCGGGTAAACCAACAAAATCAGATTGCCTACGATTTACGCGTCAAGGGTGTTTGCTGAAGCGTATTTTCCTTATTTGAAATGCATCGTTTTTGGCCCGAACGCCGGATTAACACCAGTACCATTCCCCATGAATTCTGAAGAAAAATCGGAGAAACTGGGGGACCAAATTTTCCCCGAAACTCTCCGAACTTTAGGCTACCTGGGGTTGTCACTCCCAGACTCACCGTTTGGCAAGCTCTTTGACGCTAGGCAACCGCGTTTTCGCCGCCGTCGTCGTCGCTGTGATGAGCCTCTGGGTTTCTGTAGACGTCGTTGATGGTGCATCGGACATTAGCTGGTTCAGATTACCCCCAGACACTAAAAAAAACGTTGTGAATCGAAGAAAAAAAAAATTAAAAATAGAAAAAGAGAGAGAGAGAAAGAGAAAGAGCGAAAGAGACAGAAAATACGGTCCGATGGAGAAAAGATGCATGCAACAACTCGATGGGTTAATCGCTTGATTCAACATTTGAATGTGTGAAGAGAGAAGCGGAAAAGTGGAACAATGCGCAAAACGAAAATAATATTTATGATTGCACTGTTTATCCAACGATCATTGAGTGAATACGCGGAAAAAAACACCGTTCTTTAAAGAGATGTGAGTGCCTTTGTGATAAGGGAGCCCGGAAGAAGGGGGGATCCGAGCCGAGCACACCAGTAGTCAAAAATATTCAGTATTGAGCTGATGACTCGAAAATGATCAAGAATAGTAGACAGTATATCGCTGGAATTCTTAAAAGCCCTTGAACAATCCGGCAGGCAGATTCCTGCCCTTGCCGCAATATTTATATGACCTTGTTTCAAAACTGGTCTGCCTGAATAGTGTTCCTTATATAATAAATAAGTATAACCCGCCGAGATCTACCCTTTTTTGCAGGCGGTAAATCCAATTTTAAATAAAATTATTACACTGGCAGTGGGCGGGCAGAATCGCACTGAATGGGAACAGTCAATTTTCAGGAACTGCTACGGTTTTTCGATGTTTCAGACGTGGTTGAGGACTAGATTGGCTCAATGGCTCTTCCTTGGCTCACTATTGCAAGTTGTTTAGGAGCCGCATGTACCGTACTTATGAGTCAATTATTATAAATTGATTAATTCAGAAAACTGTGGGTTTATTAAATATTTATTTCACGTTTTATTTTTCAAAATTGAAAATCTAGGTGTTCTGTTCCCATTCTGACGAACCTGTCACCTACGACAAGAAATCATGCCTTAAAACTCCCTATCAAAAAGTCACGCGCTTATCTTTCCCTGCAGTTCAAAGAATATGGTGAAATTCTGCTATTTGTATAAGAAAAACAGCTTTTCAGTCATTGAAAAACGTGAAAAAGCAGGCTTGCGTCAGGGAATGTTACCCAATGACATTGGTGCTTCTATTAGGGGCTTCTACCATTTTTATTGAGAAATACCCTATAAAAAAAGATCAGTAAAGCGTGTGTGGTCAAAAATCATATAATATCAGAAGGATTTTTCATTTTTAATGAGATTTTCATCAGAAAAATTTTGTCCTTAGTTTTGAAGTACACATTTTAGTCATTTTTAAGTGAATTTTTGAAATTTCTAGCTCGCTAGCACATATTTAACTAGCTGAAAACCGGTTTTTCTTCAAGTTCTATGAAAAAAATTATCTGAATTCCCAGAAAATGCATTGGACGTCTTTTATAGCAATGAAAATGTTTCAATTTGAATAACGTGTCTTCCTCCAGCAGCCAGCAAGTATTTACTTATGAAGAAGTACTTCTTCCATACCTTTACTAAAAAAGGAGTTAGATAAAAGAAGTGAAAAACTTAGTAGAAGGAGGGAAAATAAAGAAAAAGCTAACAGCCGGGAGAAGTGCGCACTGTGTATGTGTGTTTACACTCTAATGCAGCAGGGTATAACCAAAAAAGCATGTGACGGTGAAAGTTTCAGAGAAAATGATAAAAGCCTGGCAAACAGATTCTGGAAGCTTTGGTAGGTAGGGCCTTGCTATCCGTGATAAATGCGTTTGAAGACATGATAGACTTGAAGAGCTCTTCTCAGAGCTTTTATAGCCACGTGGAGCTCGCGAAGGTGCCTCGCATTAAAGATTTAATCGTATTTTCGGACTCCAAACATATTTCTAGGCCATTATGGGCCTCCTTGAATTGTTCGGCGAAGTCTGTTCGGCGAATTAATGCGGCGATAATAGAGAATAAATATTTATACAGAGAACAGAAGGATCCGAAAAGAGCAGGAGTACGGGAAAGAGTATCTGTCTAGAGGACTGTCTCGGGTCAATTGCTTGCATGGTCAGTCAAAAGCGTGGACAATGTGCGAGAATCGGAAGCAGGAAGAGATGGAGGTGGAGAAAAGACAGAGAGCAATGCATAAAATGGGTGAAAACACTAAAGGGGAAGGGGGGGGGGGGATGACCGATGAGGATAGATGGGCTGGTGCAATTTGCATTTACTTGAGTGAGTGACATTCGAGAGCCGTTGGCTATATTGCACTTGGTTTTGTATTTTTTTCTTTTCAAGAGCTCTTTTCGAGCAATTCATATTTATCAAAGGTGCAGCCAGGTGAACTCCTATTAAATGTTTAGTAGAGCCTACGGGAAAATGGTAGAAAAGTCGTTTAATGCATAATAGGCTTGGCCTAAAGCTTAACTGAAATCCGGTCTACAACGTTTCCATTCTCACAAAAATTTTCGAGGCCTTTGCTTGGGAGGGGGGGGGAGCGCGCTGAGGTGAGCAGACAATGGGCGGGATTCATACCAATGAAAAACGCCCCAAAATTCTGTAAACGCGAACCACCGCATAACTTTTTTGAATGCATGTTTACTGACCAAAGAATGTTTAAAACTGTAGTCAGCCGACAAGTGGACAGTCTAGTCCGCTTTCAATAGAATTCAAAGACGATTTCCAGAAACTGTTCTTAAAAGCTTAAAAGCCTGTATAACATCAAAATTACATTGAGTCTGGCAGCTACCAAATATCATTGACATTCAATCATCGAAGCGCGAAACAAAGTTTTTGAATGGTAAGGGACGTCGAGTGTCGGCTGCAAGCATATCTCATAATATTTGATTGATGCCACAGCTTGCTGCTTTGTCCGACAAGAGTAATATTGTTCTGAGTGACACATTCAGAGGCGAGAAACAGAGAGACAGAGAGAGAGAGAGAGTGCCTTCTGGTTTATTGCTTCTGGTGGAAGTCCGAGAAAACAACAAGAGAAACGCAACGTTTTCATTGAGCTTCATTTACTGATATGACATGATGCGACACTCAAATTTCAGAATGCGGCTTAGCAGCTAACCTTTCAAAACTGGGAGCGCATGCCTTTAGAATAGCTTGGCGCACCTTCGCCGCATTCCAGATTATTTATCTTTTTAGATTATGAAAAAGGTGTTTTAATAAAATATAGAAAAACCTGCATCTCGTCTCGCAATTCTTAGAAGCTCTCTGGTAAGCATAAGCCTTAGCCGAAGCTTAAGCCTAAGCCTAAGCCTAAGCCATTGATTGCCTAAAAAACAGAAAAATAAATATACATATTCATTTTTTTGCTACAGACAAGTACTTTGTGCTTGACGAAAAGAAAATCTGAACTTCCGTGACCATCCCCTAACCAACTCCCCCCCCCCAACACCGAAACAACTCCCACACCCATTCAAATATTTGAACTTTCAAACCATTGAAAAATAGACTGTTTGCTTTGAAGGAGATCGACACTCACATTCCTGTAAGATTTCGAACGTTTTGATTCTTCAAATTTTGTATTGTTGATTTATAGAAGATTAATATTATGTATTTTGTCTAACCGCTTTTCGAAAACGGCCGCAATCTGTGAATTTCAGAACATTTTGTGTACGAGGCATTAAAAAAAGGCCCGAATCGCAGTTATTACTTTCCAATGAATATCGCACGGTTCCCGAGCGCCGCCACTCTATTGGCATTGTTTTAAATCTTATGGTTTTGTTCTTAAACAGGGTTATAGAGCTTGCAGAGATCTACCATTTGCGCACTTTTTCTATTATATCAAGAATTTTGAAGAAACTTATGCGCGGCCCATTGTTGGCCCGAGTCTGCCCGAATACTAAAACTGAAACACCTGTCAATGCTATCGTTTCTACCCATATATCAAGAGATTTTGTTAAATTTTATGCAGGATCACTCGTTTTTTTTAAGAGCCGACTCCCACCCTTCACCGTTTTTCCCTTATTCCAGAGCAGTATCTTACTTTTTAGACTTCGTGACCCGCATGGAACCTTCTTAACCACTGGAAAAAAAACACGTGCACAGTGTCAATTTAAGACAACATGACAACCAACAAAAAGCAATAGAAGACCGTGTAAGGGAGATAGCACGGGTTTTGAGAAGACAAAAACTATAAAATGGCTAATTTCGCTTTTTTTAATATATTCGTGCTGCCGAATTAGAGAAATGGTGGTCTCTCCACTAACAACTCGGGCCGAAACTGGCCGATGAGTACCGATGCGGCCACGCGCATAGCTCGTTTCATAATGCAATTTGTTGCTCTAAAAGGGTCGAACATTGCGCTAAATCTTTGATGTATTCATAAAGAAAGTGCAAATGTGAATTCATTGTTCAAAATGGACAAATTGACATCAGATCAGAATCCGTTAAGTAGTCAGACCAACTAATTCTGATGGCAGATGATGTTCTCAGAATTTTTGATTTTTTTGAAAGCTACATCAGTTTGTAGCTTCAAAAATATCGGGGCAAGATCATCAATTGGGATTTTTTTTGTATTTTCCACGATTTCATTTCCATTTTAATGAAAGTTGAACGTTGGCACGCATCAGCCCTGATCAGAAGTACGCCCAACTGAAATTCAAACGGACGTTGTCATTTCTAATCAACAATCGGCCATAGGAAATGAATCGCTTCTCGACGAGCGATGCCTCAGGATCTGAGATTTCGCACATTCAGAAACAATGCCAAAGCAGCTTTCTAGAAGAGGATTTCTAGATTTTCTCATCGTGACCCGGAAGTTATATAAAGCTAATTGCAAATTCTAAGTCTCCTAATTAGAAATGTAGCACTTATGCCAGATCAAAGAACCCGTCAAATCCACAAAATCATATTTGGAAGAGTGTTAATTGATACTAATGAAAAGTAAACAAAACAATTGGCCGGGCGGAGCGGGGAAGCGAAGAGAGAATGCGGGCGGGCAGGAATCTGAATTACCCACTCCCCAATGCAACCCCCCACCCCCCCCTCCACAATCCCCGGGGGGGGGATACATAGTTAGTAGAAACCAACAAGAGGAGAAGAGAATTAGAGAGCTACAGAAAAAGAGGGAAATGTACAATATGTAGATGAACATGTGCATCACTTGATGTACATTTCTCTTTAATCGCGATCATCCCCGAATCTCTAGTTGTTGTAGTACAGCCAAATATGCTCAGTCAGTCGGAACGACGGTCTCAGGTGAAGAATGAAATAGTTTGACGGCTAGATGTAATGGTCAATTGTCTCCTTTCCGTCATTCAAAACATCTTATTGTACGTACATTCAATACATTCACTTTTCAATGAACAATCAGATATCTGGTATCGCCTTTCTTCTAAGTGATTAGAGTGTAAAAATGGCGGGAAGGGAGGGAGGGGGGGGGGGGGGAGGGCGTGCCACTCTATTAAATATAAATTGGGCTCGAGAGCGCCACCAACAGCAGCAGCAATGGAGCAAAGGGACACCGAGGTGTTAGAAGTAATTGGAATTGGGCGGCGAATGAAATGAAACTGCGAAGGGTAAGAAACCAAGAATCCAAGAATAAAAGAGGTCTTAAAAAAACCGACGTTTCAATTTCGCACCGAAGAGCTTCTGATGAACGAAGCCAGAGTCTATCAAAAGTATCAACACTGCACGTGCTCTTCTCGTCAGAAAATCTTCAGAAATTAGTACGTTAGGTCTATTATAAATGAGCTGAGAGACTCATCAAGACTCCAGATGCTCTTACAGTGAATTCTATTCTAAAGTTCGAAATTTTTATGCCTCTATAGATGAGAAAAGAAGACAAAGACATTCAGATGATGTCAATATTCAAATGTTTCAATAATAGGAGAACCCAATGTGAAACCTTCTTCGTTGATTCTTTGTTCACTTTCGAAACTTTTAGATCATAAAAGATCATTCTTTAATAGTTTTGCAACGGGCTCTCGGAAGGCCCTCAAAAAGCTTCTCAACTGGTCGGAAGCATAAAAAATAGAATTCGACGAAATGACGAAACAGAGGGAATCGAAGACGTTTAGGGGTGGAAGGCACAAAGTGTGCGAGTGGCCAAAAAGGAGCTGAGCCCCTTTGGTCTCCACCGGCCAAGCAGCATTACATGCACGTCCGAATCGAAATGGGTCAACTATGCATCCGTCGTTGTCTTACCCCTCCTCCTCGCCTCCTCCTTCTCCTCTGCTTCCAGGATGGACATGTTCGTTTTACGACAAGACAACAACGGGGAGCAGATAGAGCACACAGAGCACGGGTGGTGGTACAAGTCCATAACTGACGGGGACTTCGAGAAGGATGGAGGAAACGGGGGGGGGGAAGGGGTTACCGCCCGCTGCCGCTCAGTCGGGACTAAAAGGAGGCAGTTTTAATGAAGGAGGGATACGGAAGCAAGGGTACTGCCCTGAGATGCAGAGAGAGAGAGAGAGTGAACGAGAGAAATTAAGAAACAGAGTGTAATTGAATGAGCTCTAAGGGTATAAGAAGGAGAGAGAGAGAGAGAAAGTGCTTCTGCTCTCATTCAGGACCTTCTCTCCAACAATGTGTCGTGTCCAGTTTAGCGGCTTTTCAAATTGGTTAAGTTCACTTTGTTTGGCAGGAAATTAGTACCCGACTTAAATTTGGCACACCGAGCTCTAGTGCCAAAGTAATAAACGGAAGATACCTGTGCTTCTATAATTTATAACTGAAACTGAAAAACATTGATTATTTTACTTTCTTGTTTTCATCAAACATCACTAACACTTCAATTTCAGCTATTCTCTAATTGAAGGGCGCCAAGTTAGTAAGTTTACTCTTTTCAATTTGATTTCTTTCTTTTTGGTTCCAAGATCTATGATCGCAGATTGGTGGGAATCTAGAAGACATTACTTCTCCGAAAGCGGACCAACATCCGACGAAACACCGACCAATTTCTGATCAAAAACGGACGGCTTTTCAACTTCCCGTAAATGTTATAACTATAAATAAAAAAGTCTTCGGCATCGGTGTTTGCCAGAGACCAGAGAGGCGAGTCCAGCTCATTTCAATGATTCCACTTTTCTACGTGAGAAAATACACGTGGGGCGGGACTTGGGGCGCCCAAAACACAAAGTCTGTGTCCCCCCCCCCCCCCGGAAAATGTTTCGGAAAGCACTATTAAGCGCTCTTAGCCGCTTAGCTTTCAATGAAAAGGTGCCAACAACGGTGCATACACGATATACTCAGAGAATTTGTTGTTAGTTGCTGTCTAAAAATCAACTTGCCGATTGTCAGCGACCAGCAAACATGTTTGCACGGTCATTTTCCGCATTGTGTAGCAATTCGTCGTTAGTTTTCTGCCGTTTTCCGTAGTTCAATACACACTTTTCGAGCTCTCCGGAAACGTGCTGATTTTAAGGGCAACTTGCCAGAGCAAGTAGCCGCGTAAAGTAAACTGAACCATTGAAAAATGCCGAGTTGAACGGAAGGTTCTGATCAGCCAGCGAATGAAGGATTATGCAGTTAATTGGAAAAATGAGCCAATGCTTCTCTTAACCAGACCCTCCCCTTCACAGCAAACATTCTCCTGCTCCTTTACGTATCATTTGGTTAATCGGACCGGGTTAAGACGAGAAGTGCACCTGAATATGACACAAAAGAGGGATAAGTGCGGTGAATGGATGCTACTACATGAGGCCTGCATGTTCGACAAAATCTCAGTGACATAAAGAGAGATGATCTTAATTAGAGGGAGGGGTAGCTATAACACTTAAGAGCACTTTGAGAAAAGCGAACTGAGGTCACAACAAGCCATGGGAAAAGAGCTATAACCGAACAACTATGGAACTAAAAATATTACAGTACTGGCCATGAAGAATGTCCGCGGGCTTTCACGATTTCCTCAAATTTCGGATTTTTTCCAAAACTATCTATATTTACAAGCTACAACTTACTGAATATGTTACTCAGGCCAGTTTTAACACTGCCCAAGAAATTTAGACCGATCGGAGCAGTTCCAGCGAAGTTGTCCCAAAAAAAACCGCGGACATTCTTTATGGCCAATACTGTAGTTTATCCTAATCGGGGAACTTACTAATTGTTCAGATTGAAAGAGCCATGAAACGAGTGAAAAGACCAAAATCAAGACTAAAATCAATCTTGTGAAAAAAGTGTTAAAAAATGTTAAATAACTGACGGGAGCATTGAGTGTCTCTCTCTCTCGATTTCCACTCAGACTGGAACTGTCAGTTTCGCCGCGCCGCGCACGTGGTCACTTGGCTCTCATACGTGCTCGCTTTTTCCGTGTCCACTTCTTTTCACCGCCTCCGTATTATTATTCGTCTTCTTCCGCAAATCGGCGCGCTATGAGCGCTTTCCGGAACGCGTAATACTTTGCTTCGCATCATCACAGTTCCCCTCACCTCGTCACCTGTTTACCGACGATTATGAGCTTTTGTGTCTTTTGTGCGGGACTATTCCCTCAATTGAAAAAGTGCTCTTTTTCTCTCTCCCTCTATTGCTTCAACGAATTTCTTCGCGCCGCGCGGACACTGCGCCACCAAAACAGAGTAGCCAATAAATGCCAACGTTCCGCTGATTGTCTGCAGGAAAAGTGATAGGAAACACCTAAAGGGAAAAAAAAATCAAAAATTCGTCATATCTTGAAATGAAATCTTGTTTCCATGCTATGAAGATCCTGCAAATTTATATTAATACCTGACCAATCAAACACCACCATTTGGTTAATTTTCAGTCGAAAACTGTAAGTTTTCGTTGCTTTTCTTAATGCTAAACACTGCTTGCCTGCTTCAAAGAGTTTTCAGTAAATTCTAGGAAAATAGAGCTTCATTTTTGTAGTTAACCACTTTCCAGTACGACCAATACTAACAGATGTATAGCTCTCGAAAGAGAACAAGAGAGAGTTCTCTTGTGAGAGCTGTAAATCGATAGGTAGAGGTTGCACAGAAGGCTTATCAATTTCAAAATTAAAGTAAGCATAACCAAACCATCTTTGGCATTATGATAAGCATCCAAAATGGGTGGATTTTCAGAAGAAAAACTGGAAATGCTGAGGTTCCATGAGCCCCAACTGCATATTGTATGGCCTCAAAGCGCCATAAATTATTATTGGAAATCCTCTCTATTTTCAGAAATAAGAAAAAAGAAAAGAGCATTTTTAGGCAGCAAGTGAGCTAGTATTCTGAACTTCCAGACAGGACAGACCGGAAAAGGAAAGTACTCTGTCCGGTACGGCTTACTATTAGAGTTGGAAAAGTTTGCCTCTAATTATTTTTTTTTCGAGTTTTTCTAAACTTTATTAACGAAGATTTTGTGTATTTCAGTCATAAGCAGAATCTGTCTTGATGTTATACAAATGTTGAAATAGACCGCTCAACGCGTTCACCTTCCATTTCAAAGGTCAAGCTCTGGAGCTCTGGAAAAACGAACTTTGAGCAATTTCAAAAAATTGGTGTTAAAAAATGAAGCTCGAGTTCAAGAGCTCATTTGCCAAACCATTATTTCAGAAGAGATACCTTCTAAAATTCGGTTGTTTAGAGCTATTATTCTGGGATAGCTGATACTGAAACATGTTGCTCTTTGCACAATTATTCAGGAGAGCCATTGGTCCAGCATTATATTAGAAAACGGTGTAGCTTTTCCAGAATAACAGAGATTATGCTGAAAATCAATTAGTCGAGAAGAGTTTCTCCGCTTAAGGACGCCTTCTTCTTGATGACGTGCCTGAAGAGGCTTCGGGTGCTCATCGATAGAAGAATCTTGTTCCAATCCGAGGGGATCTCGTGGACTAATATTCGGTGACAAAATCGGTAATTTCGTTTTCCACCGCTGCTCAACTAGCATGACGACCCTCAGAGCGGGAGCATCGAATTTTGTCCGGAAATCGAAGAAAGGAAAACAGTAATTGAGGGCTGTCGCACTTCTTCTGGGAGGAACGGTGCTGGAAAAAAATTCTGCTGAAATTCCCTTCTAGAACATCAAATAGAACAAGACGAGTTTTCATTTTTCGCAACAGCACCACATACTGACAAGTGTAAATACCGTCCCTCCCCCCTCATTTTAAGAGCATTACAGTATTGGAATAGAGGCGGTTTACTGAAGCTGAATGTGATTGAATATACTCTACTAGTATGAATCGTGTTGATGGCAATGGCAAGAAGCTTAGATCGGTGGTCGGCTTGTGCGTCGGGCTGTTATCTGGAAGTCGGCATTTCAGATTTTCAGATTACTTCTGATACCATAGAAATGTTAGATCAATAACTCTATTGAAAATTCTCGAATATTATCTTGGAAAACTTCAGAAATCTATGAAATTTCAGCAATTCTGAACGGCCTTCTGACCAGGTTGTCTTATCAGGTTCAGATGGTCTTTCAGAGTATCGGAAGTTTCGTGAAATGACTACAAGATCATTGTTACCTATAGACTAAACGATATACCACAGTGCGTACTTTTTTGGCTGACGAGTTTGCTCTGGTACACTCATAACACTGACATGCTTTTCAGCGATTTTGCTTATTTTTTTTACGAATTTGACGATCCAAATCAAACTTTCAAAGTGAATTTTATGTGCCATTTTACAAAATCTATTAAATACTAAGACAGCTTTTAAAAAATTAGCTGAAAATTTTCAGAGTTCTCTACTGTAAAATTTTCTTTCGTTTTTCGAACAATTCCGAGATGGTAATGAGTTAAACCTTCTATTAGAAAACAAGAAAAAAGTTGATATGCTCTTTTATTAGTGCAAGATCGTTTTATTTAGAAGGCGAAATTAACTTCCGAGCTGATGAGATTATTCAAAATGTGCGCAAAGTTCAAGGTTTCGTTCTTTGCTCGTTGTCTGGTGGTATCAAGTCCGTTTAATTATTTTTTGAAAAGGGAACTCATGAAGCATAGTACGTTGATATCTGATCGAAAGAGTAACGAACACATTCTATAATCTGACTTTTGAGGTGATCTAACGAACTTTGTCGATGGTACCTTGATCTCAGTCCAATAGTCAGAGAGCCATTGAGATTACATTTAGGAAAGATATCGCAAATCTTTTCAGATTATGATTATAGCACTTTCGCAGACTTTCAGTCACTAAAGTCGATCGAAGAGTTTCTTGTAGTTTCAAGAAATGCACAATCTAACAACCAAACTTTTAACATGATTGATTGATTCAATGTTGCCAAAAATTATTCATAAAATGGTGGCCATTAGATTGAGGGGTCGGGATTAGGCTGCCGTTTCAAATCCCTGAAACTACCATCAGTTTATTTCATTGTTGATCGAAAATTGTTTCAGCTATTTTAGTTCACTTATCAAGTTTTCTGTGAAAGTCTAGACTTCATGAATTACTTCATCTTTGGTGTTTCTTGTTATTGATATTCTGATGGAACAATTTTAGAAACATCATTTGTCAAAGTGGTAGGAAAATGAGGCATCTAAAGCTGAAATCATTGGAAAACTAGGCAAATGTTCATTAATAAAGTTGTCAACAGAATATTAAAAAACAAGAAAAACTGCTGTTCTGACACTCCGTAGGTCTACATATTTTCAGCAAAACTCCACACGTCTAGCACAAGTTTTCCACAATTTTAGGCCAAACTTTGAAGGTTCACAAGTCTAGCACAATTCTACCACAATTCTAGACCAATCTTTGAAGTTTCGCAAACCTAGCACGTTTCTCGCACAATTCTAGGCCAAACTGAGAAGGTTCACAAGTCTAGCACAATTCTACCACAATTCTAGGCCAAACTGTGAAGGCTCACAAGTCTAGCACAATTGTACCACAATTCTAGGCCAAACTGTGAAGGTTCACAAGTCTAGCACAATTCTACCACAATTCTAGGCCAAACTGTGAAGGCTCACAAGTCTAGCACAATTCTACCACAATTCTAGGCCAAACTGTGAAGGTTCACAAGTCCAGAACAATTCTACCACAATTCTAGGCCAAACTTTGAGCACTCACAATTCTTTCCCAATTCTCCCACAAGTCCCGGCCAAACTTTGAAGGTTCACAGGAACTGCAACTTTAGGACAGGTTTTACCCATGACTTGTAGGAGACCTGAGCTAGACTTGTAGAGTTGAGCTCTCTCAGCTTTCCAGTATACATGAGCAGCGCCAGATGATCAGTGTTTCGGGGTTTTGCGCAAATCGCTGGAAATCATTCAAGATTCTAGCGATCCGGACGACGAACTGTGCTGACCAAATGCTGCTGAAGAGCTTCTAGTCCACTGTTCATTCTGATGATAGTTACAATTAATTCATATGCCTGAAGAACACACCGATCTTCACAATTTTCAGTCTTCTTCAGACGGTCAAGTATATTTCGAAGAAAGCTATAAATTTGTCAGTGGCCGGTACGGTGAGCTCTTCACTCATCTACTTATCCGTCATTCGCCTGTGTTGGTGCGGATCACACTTCCGATCTTGGGTGATGATGGTCCCAAAAGTATTCAGTTGGTTTTTCGACATATTAAGACTTCCTTTCGAAGTGAGTCGGACCATCTCATGGGGGATCTTCCGAGAGGTCGTTTTCGTCTCCAGGAATCCATTCTTAAACCAGTTTCCTCCATCTTCCGTCAGTTCATCGCAAGTGTATGACGTAGGGCTTGAATAGTATGAAATTGATCTACGAATTTTGAGTAGGTCTATCAATATTTTCACGGCCATGACAGGCCGTCTGCACTGTACTCCACCAGAAAGGTTAGTCGAAATAGAAAGGAGAATTTCAAGAGCAATGAGGCCACTTTCTGCATTCTCGACAATTGCGATCCTTTTCTGCCAAAAAAAACAGTTGTAATTTAAGCCTCTTGGAACAACTCAACGAGCTATTAATACCTAGGCCCATCATCAATAGGCTAGGCTCTAAATTGCTCGAATTTAGAGGAAAGCATGTGTCTGTAAACTGAAATATTAATTTACACTTCTTTTAAATTATGACGTTACGAGAGCAGGGTGACAGACACTATTCTCTTCCGGATTAACGAATTCTGTGTACCGACGTAAGCCCCAGTGTCCGGAGTTTAAATCTGGAGCAGTCAATCTCAAATTAATTTGGTTTATGCTATTTATTGCAAAATTTTGTTTTCAACACGTCAAAAAAGAAGCAACATGTAGCTCTTTTGAAAGGTTTCATAGCGACTTTCTGTCAGGATTAATCTAAAATTTAGCGAGCCCGTCCAAAAATAAATATAGGATCCGTATTCTTTGACGTCTGTTCTTCCTTTCATTTTTCCAGTCATCTTTGGAAGAAATTTCTCTTTCGGCTCATCTTTCTATGAGTTTTAGTCAGCCTGCTTAGGCGGCTAATGATAGGCGATTTTGAATGAATCAACTCGGAAACGGATCGGAAACGTAGAAATGTTATTTCTTATTACAAAATCAGCTTTGCCGCCCCCGCTGTACGCCTTTCAAAATTTGTTTCAGACATTCCAAAGTACAGTTTGCACCAGTTTTGGCTCTCGCAAGAATCACCTCATCTTCAAATTCATGTTTTCAAAAATGCGCTAAAAACGTTGAACGAATGTTACCGTTCATTTTATGGGCGTTAAAAAGCAAACGATTTCTGAAATTTTAAGACTGATATGAAATCAAAATTTAGCTGTTATTCCTCGTAAATTGTTTATATTGGCGTCACTCCACACTCACCCGTCCCCCCCCCCCCTCAAAAATTCTAGAAATGCGTCACTGCTTTGTAAAACTTCCATTATTGAGCTGCGATCTCTGAAAATCTTGAATAAATATGTATTTCTCTCTTTAATTGGTTCAAGTCATCTCTGATCTGAGCCGGGTCAGAGCCGGAGTCTAGCCAAGTCAAGCTGAGCCAAACGTCAGATCGTAGACACAATCGCTGGATTGATGGATCACTGATAAAAGATGGCTCTGGAAGAATGATTAACAACATATTGCAGATTAAATATGATTGAACGGCGAATGACCAAAGAAGAGCAATCATCTCGATGTTGTCATTCTAGTCAATTCTTCCTCATTTGCATTCTGAAAAATGTTGAGCAAGCGCTGTTATAGGCTCACAGAAGAAGCGGGTATTTCCTCAATCGGCCACATTTTGTTGCTGACTTGCAGTGCTCCCAACAGTGATTACTGCTTGTAGTAAAAACGCAGTTTTAGATGTGATGGAGTCATACATTTTCAGCAAAACATATTCAGTGTAAATCAGTTAGCAGATCTAGAAAATCACTATTTTCAGCGAATGTCTAAATCTGCCAGCTGATTTGGACACGCTCAAAATGGGCATTTCGCACTGAAAACTACATTTTGCGCATTATTCTGCTCGTTTACGCAGCTGTTACAATGCCCGCCTGTCATCTGAAACCCGGAAGGGAACACTGCGTGCTCTGTAAGAAATCAGTTAAACCGTTTTATGCTTTTAAGAAAATGACTAAACGATCATTAAAAAGCCGACTGGAAACCGCCAGACTATCTATACACGAGCAAAGAATGAAATCTAACAATGGTCTGTTGGTGAAATTTTTGAAACATCTCGGCAAGCAACGCAGCAGTTACCTTAACGCCTTGATGGACTCTTTTTGTATTCGTCATGAAGATTCAGATGAATTCCTTCAGAGTTTCCATTGCCCTGAACCGTCTCCTAGACTACCGGTATCTGACGAGAGAACTCGCAGTTTTGTTACATTCTAGATATCTTGAGCTTTTGCAAACTTCACAGCTTTGGAAGTCTCACCTGAAATTCTGATGAATTGAGCATTGAAAATGAAAATGCACTGATTTTCATTTCAAATTAGCTGTTTTTCTTATTTATTTTTATTTCGGGCGCTGTGCACTATTTTAAATAGATAGTCAAAGAAACTACTACTGTTTTGCATGCTTTCTTTGCATCGAAAACTTCAAGCGACGTCTCGGGATCACCAAAAATGCATTCTGAATGTCAGATGGGAAGCTCATGAGCTCTTGGTTCATAGGAGCTAGTTTGGAGCAATGTTCAGAGCTGATAGCAGTATGCGAATAAACTCAAAGTACCCGATTTCCAGCGCCATTTAATCAAAAATGAGACGGAAAAAACAGTGATAAGCTGAAAGAGCAAAGAGCTTTTCACCTTTCTTCACTTTTTTCGAACTGAAATCCGTTATTTCATCATTTTAAATGAGAAAACAAGAGAGAGGATTACTGGTTTTCAAGGACACTTTATTGATTTCGAACATAAAAAAAAATAGAAAAATTAATATAATTTGGAGCGATATTCGTCAAAATTTCATAACATCCGTAACACAGACATGAATTAAAGACAATGATAATTAGATTACTGTAGATTTGCATTCTTGATTTGACTAGCAGATTTCAATCGATATCTTCTGATTGGAAGAACTCCATGTCGAAGGTCTGACGTGCAGTTCGCAGGCTCTTGTCCAATGTGAAACATTTCGTACCGAAGCGGAATTTAAAGCAGAATACGCAAATCGGCACTCACAATTAAAATGTTGTATACACTGGCCGACGGCTTTTATACGAGGATGTCCTCGCACAGACTCCGCCCCTTATCGCTGTTTGTCTTTATATCCAAGTATGCAATCTATTAGAAATGAGTCTCTTACTTTTTTCATCTTATGGATAGGTGGCCATGCGCCTAAGAAGTACGGTGGCAAATCTGCTTACGAAAATCAAAAAAAGGCTGGTACATGCCTATAGTCTGCCTATAATTTTTAGTTTTCGGCATTTCTTTTTCAAATAAATTTATGGTTCCTGAAGAATAATCCTATATTCTGATTCTATGAATAAATATGTTTATTTTGGGACTTTGGAAAAATTATAAATACGTAATATTCATTGCGCGTCTAAAGTATAGCGCCGCCCCATCCCTCGATTTTAGCGTTTCAAGAATTCCGGTACCAGATGATGAGAAGTGAATGATCTCATACGAACAAAATCAATACCTACAGAATCAAATTTTTAGACAGATTGCTCGACTTTGACTTGACTTTATCTAGAACATAAATCTCAAGAATGACCCCGCCAAAAGCTCTCAGTTTTTGTTAATTTGGTCATCAGGAGTCGGTATAAAAGGCGGATATTCTCATTATTTCAACGTCATTACCCCATTTGTTTCGTGTTCCTCTCAAAATTCTACGGGGATCGCGCTTGTCTGTTGCGGAACGATCCATAATCGATATTTTGGCTGCAGGGTGCCAAAACCTCAACACAATCAAAAGTCTGAGCCATCTCACCGAGCGGGAAGGGCAAGGATACTGTATCTTCGTCAACGCCGAACCATCTAACATGCTGTAGTCAATTGTAGTCAACACGACAAATTACGTCAGAAAAAAATCGAAATCAAAAAGAACAAATGTGAACCTCCAACAACCGAAGAAGCTCCAACAGGTGTTCATATCTAGTAGGATGGGTGGCATGCCGTCGCAACATGACAATGGCTCCTGCCACTCAGCTAACTCGACGAAGAATCGGTTCCGAGTCGAAAACCCCAATGAACTTCAGAACACGATTCGAAGAGAATGAGACAACATCAGCGGTTAACACCTCAAGAAACTTCGTGGAAATGTTATTTTTTCCCAGGATTTCCAACGATCATTATTCCTCTACCAGGGCTAATATGGCGTAGGCGTTGCATTTGAGAATTCCAAATTTGAATACGAGATTTCAATCGACGCCTCCACATTGTAAACGTTCTACGTGAAGACTCTCTGATAGGCGCTTTGTATGTCCTTGGGAAATGTGAAGAATCATATGGAGCTTCTATTATTTTAAATACTTTGAAAACCTCGAAAAGCCGCAAATAATGACAAACTATTCAGCAAAGCTGTACAGGTCTAGCACAATTCTCTTACAAATCGAGACCAAACTTTGAAGATTCACAAGCCTTAGCCACCACAGTTCCATGCCACGTTTTCTATACGTCTAGGCCAAGTTCACCACAAATATAGCACAAGTTTTATCTAACACTTGTGTTAGACTTGTGAAGTTTTGCTATGTATATATACTCTTTTAGCATTACATTGGTGGAACTGCTGAGAGGCACATTTGAGACACACTGAGACACGGGTTACTGTATCATTGTCTCAGCTTGAATAAAAGCTCTCAATCGACATTTACGGATTGGAAAGAGTAGACATGCGATGGGCAGAATGCGGGCAGTTTAATACCTGCAGCTTGCGCGCAGTTCGCCTGCTAGGGGCAGCGCTGCAAGTTTTAGATTCCGTGGTATACAGATAGTCAATAAAACAATGATTTATCTAGTTTCCATCTACTCAGAGCTTGAGAAACATACAAAAAAAGGAGCAAAAGCAATCAGATAATTTTGCACAAACATTAGAAGTAAACCGCGTTCGAACACAACCAGTTGATGAGGAAGAAATGGGTCGTCTAGCACAATTGAACATCCGAGACGGATTACTGTAGTTTTGACCTCTTGATTTGGAGAAATGAATTGTATCGACGTCTTCGGATGGCGAAAAATCCGTGCTGCAGGTCAGATGGGATGTTCATGGGTTCTTGGCCAATATGAAACATGGTTGGAATAACGGAGTGCTGGTAGCAGACCTTTGCGAATAGAAGCGCAGAAATGAGATGCCAGCCAGAGCAATTCTCATGTCTTTATAGGAAGCTGTGCTCAGCTAGGCTCCGCCCCGATTTCACGCTTTTTCTCAACGACGCGCCCTTTAATCAAAAGCAAAACCAACAAAAAGAGATAAGCGTGAAGAGCAAAAGGCTGTTAGTTGTAGTTGTGAGAGTTAATCCAAAACAATCAGAATTGGCAATCAAATAAGGAAACCTTGGACCGCTCATCTTTGTTTTTCTTCTTTTTTCCACTTTCCCAATTATGTCCGCTCTGAAATCTCTGGAATTCACTAAAACACTAGAAGTCTTCATAGTTACGAAGATAATAATATAGTACGCAAGGAAATTGAAGAAAAGAGATAAAGAATTTTTAAAAAATAAATGGCAATGTCATCGAATCAGTGTTTACTTATTGGCAAATGGCTTTTCGAATTCTCATATCCGATTTTTAAAAAGCGAGCCCAGGCTAGAATTTTTATTTTTGTTCCAGCGTTCCAGGAACATTATCTCAGAATGGGGAAGTGATGATGACATGATCTGTTTGTCGTAGGCCTAAGCTGAAAACAGATCAAAAATAGCTCAATATTTTCGAATGATCGGTTTATAGAAGGCAATGATCATTATTTTCAGAGTTTGTCTTTTCTTTTTTTTTCTCGAAAAACAGCTGAGAGAAAAGAATTGCTTGACAATTGGCCGGTTTTCCAGGCTGCTTGCCTAATTCTACAGCGAACAACAGTTTCAGACAGGACAGCTATATCCTGGTGAAATGAATGCCTCTGAAACAATGCTTATTTTAATAGAAAACGCGTGAGCTTCAATTCAACGTGCAAGAAGAAAGTGGTCAACGGCAAGAATTTAGTTTTAAGCGTCAAGATTTTAAGTAAAATTTTGCAGAATTCAACTTCATAAATTCAACATTTAAAATAAATTGCATCTAAAGAAAATAATTTTAAAACACCGTTTAAAATAAGAAAAAGATAAAAATCATCTCCTGAAAGAGCAAAAGTTCACAATAATTTGTTAAATTTTAATTAGAAAACTGATAGAGCCGATAAATTAATTGTTCTTCCGGTTAATTAATTGATGACCTATCGTTTTCGTGCAATTTCTGAAAAGAATACCCCTTGGGTCAGAATAAAGAAGAGATGCTTGAAATAAACATAAGATAGGGTGCTAACGCAATGAGGATAGAGATAAATAAGACGCGTGAGTTTTATTAAGCCAGAAAATGGGCGAAATAGGAAAATTATAAATTAACGAAGCACTTTTTTTTACAAGAGATATTACTTGAAAATCGGGAATTGACAATTTTTTGAGAAATTTATAATCGGAATCGGATGATTTCTAAGAATATTTCGAAATATTCGGAAAAAATCTGAATTAAAAACTACGGTATTTTAAAGGCACATTTCCGAAGAACTTTTGTTGCGTCTCCAGTGGATTGCTTTTTTATTCCTCTTATTCGCTTCTTCTCAGATTTTCCTCTTTTTTTCTACTAGGACACCGCCTGAATATAGGAAAATAGAATATTCATTTTAAAAAAAGAATTGCAATGAGTTGAAAATATAATCGGCGATCAGCAAGAGAGCAAGAGGTCAAAATTGCTTATATCAACCACTTCAAGCAATGCCGTTCAAATGAGTATTTTACAGTTAGTTCTTCAAAAGAAACACTTTGTTACCAGTTGTTTCTTTGTTTCTGGCCCATACCCGAAGAGAATTATCCAAAACCCAGCAAAATAGGGTTAATCGATTTGATGAATGCTTTAGAGAATTCGCTGGGAATGATGAAAAATCGTTTATTTAGATATAGTTTGAAGCACAGTTTTGTTTAGGCATCGTCTGTAACTCTGAATAAATATACTTTTAAAGAAACACGACAAGGCAGAAAACAATAAAGGATCCGTTAAATAAATTCTCGAAAAGTAATCAGGTGAGAGTTCTGATTAAGGCTTCCACGAAAGACGAAATAAGACCGTCTCGTCTCATTTTCGTCTTCGGCTTGGTTTCGTCTGACTCAGAGATAGGCATTGTGTTAGTCAAGTAAAATACATTGTGCGCATAGTACACAGCTCTTATATTTTATACTTTTATATTTATATTGCAAGACGAACGAAGACGAAACGAAAGGCGACTTTTCGTCTTTCGTGGAAGCCATATTTTTGATATGAAATCTCCGTTAATCAGGCCAAACTAATGGCTATAGTCGGCGAATTTCCTAATATTTCGATAGAAACATTTGATACAATTTAAAAATATTGAATAGATCATGCGGATTCATCAGTTTAAAAAACCATTCGAAGAATAGTTGCATAGAAGAAGAATTGCTACCGATCTTTTTGAAATACAGGGTGGCAGCCATGTAGTGTTACACAACTTTGCGTGGATTCTGGGGCATGAGCACAAGTCGCTACTGTATTAATTTTATTTTTTATTAATTATTACATATTTATTACTATGTTTTTCAATTTTCTGGTTGCAACTTCTATTTTTAAGGTAATGACGGCTGCTTCACCCCATCGTAGTTCTATTATTAAAATGATGCAACAGGGTGTGTCGAATTCGGAGATCGTTAAGCGGTTGAACGTCAACCGAATGCTTGTTCATCGGACTGTTACTCGCTTCCACCGTCTTCGTACACCTGATGACCATCCAAGATCGGGTCGTCCTGTCACTTTGACGACGCCAAAAGCGTTCGGGAAAGAATCCGAAGAAATCCGGAGCGAAGCATGAGGAAGCTTGCTAAAGACTTCAAAAAGTGCCGATATACTAAGGGAATCATTGTCAAAGAGAAGCTGAAGATGACTCCGTATTGTATGCAAAATAGCGCATTCCTGAACGAGAAAATCAAAGATCTCCGAATGCAAAAAGCAAGAAAGCTTCTTCAAGGCACGCGCTCAGGCACACTGTTCGCAGACGAGAAATTTTTCACCGTTGAAGCTAATAAGAATGGCCAAAACCATCGGGTTATTGCAAAAGACTTTCAAACTGCCTGTAAGAACGGAAAAATTCTCAATAAGACATCTCATCCGTCTTCAGTCATGGTTTTTGGTGGAATTTGCTCCGATGGCAAAACCCCGCTGATTTTTGTTGATTTGGGAGCCAAGGTGAACCAAACTTACTACAGAAAACACATTTTAGAGGCCGCAGTTCTTCCGTGGTCCAAATCGCATTACGGAAACCGACCCTGGTGCTTCCAACAAGACGGCGCACCGGCTCATCGCGCCAAGGTCACTCAGCAGTGGTGCAAGAACAATTTTTCTGAGTTCATCTCCTCGTCAAAATGACCAGCGTCGTCACCCGACCTGAATCCTATGGACTACGCCGTTTGGGGATATTTGACCCAGAAGGTTTCCACCAAAAACTACGCTAGTTTGAGCGCTGTAAAGGTCGCGCTTGTGAAAGCCTGAGACGATATGGATGCCAACTACCTGCGTGCCGTGGTGGACGCTTACCCGAAGAGATTGAGAGCGGTGGTGAAGGCCAAAGGAGGGCGATTTGAAAACTATTGTTAACACTTGTTTTTGTATCATTTCAATAAACTTCTGTCCAATTCTGGTGAAAATTGAACTTGTTTGAAGACATTTATAACGTTTCAAGCGTGTAACGGTATTTGGCTGCCACCCTGTACACTTCCAGACGTTCTCCGTAGTTCCTGGCGAATCGGTCTATGAGACTTGCTTCATTCTAGCGTCGTTTCCACTAAATAGAAAACGAGCAAGACTTCAGCCCTGCAAAACTGAATTAGAAGTTATAGGATCTCAGTTAGCCTACAAAAATCTAACCACCACTCGAAATTGTTTGTTAATTACTTGTTAAACTGGTCTTTTTGATTGAAGATGTTTCTGTCAACGCTTTGACCTTTGACTGATAATTTATTTTCCTTTCACCTGTCTTCTCTTATCAATTAAATAACATGAATTAAGTCATTGTTGTCCCATACTTACCCCTTCACCAAAATAAAGACGAATTTCAATAATTTGAAGATTTTATATAAAAAATTGCTGGCCCCTCCTTTTGTGCTGGCAGACCTTTCAAAACTCTAATTTAGACCCGACCCGCTGAACAATGCATGCTCGCCGGCCAGGCAACAAGTTCTATTTGGACACAGTGATTCCGTTGTTTTGGGTGGTGTTGTCCAAATTCTCAAAGTACACATTCACAGCTGCACGTGAATTATTATTTTGTTAATATGTTTGGCTTAAAATCAGCGATTTACCAACATTAATCCAACAAGCCCTCTTTAAACATTTCATGAAAAGATTAGATGTTTTCTAATTTTGCTGCGTAAGCACATCAAAATACGACGATTACGATTATGATTCAATTTCAGTCGCGGTGACCGCATCCGAAATCACATTTTTTGGGCATAGACGGCAAAAAATTTCATATTTTTCGCATTTCTGCAGACATTTTTAAAAATTCTCTTCAAGTTAAATCGGCGCTTTGCCCTCCCAATAGAATCTGTGAAGATTAGCACAAAACATCTGTTTTATCCGCTTCATTGACTTGATTCTCTCTGACACATTTTTGTTTATCCCAAATTCAGCGTTGCTTTTTTAAAATATATATCGGGGAGCACCGAAAATTAAGGCGAAACTTTCACAGGCATTGAGTTATTGAGGTATTTCGTGTATATGTGCAAGCTTCATCCGAGTATCAAGGTAATTCGACACAAAAATTATTCGGCAGGCAATTTTTTAAGTTTGAGGTAAGGGGACGGGTAAAATGTGAGATCTCGAAAAAGGACAGGAGGTAAAATGTAAGCTTTTAAGCGAATTTAGTTTCTGTTAATCTGACAACCATTATCTTTATGGAACTCTAACAACCACTGTTTTTATAAAAATAACATCATTTAGAGATTTTACACAAAAATCGTCGAAGAATTTAGAATTTGAAAGTGATCCAAATCTGAAGACAGGAGATCTTTAGACGAAGGGGCACTTTTCCAGCTTTTTTCTAAATACTATGTTTTAATGTTTAACTATGTGATAGCGTACTATTTAAGAAATTCATAGTCTTATTCCATACTTCCATTAAGCTAAAGGTCGCCAGATTTACAGAATAGTCTCGAGAGACGAAAAGGAAATATAAAAAAAGGGTATAATCTGTTCAGCGCTCACTTTGTCGCATTTGTTAAAATTTTGAAGCAATCAATCAATGTTACAAAATGATTAAAAAAATAATCGCAGCAATATAATCAGGTAAAGCAGGGTTATTGAGCAGTGACAATCCTGAAGATTTCTGATTAACTCAGAGTCTGGAAGAAATCACGGCGAGCTTCTTCGGTGGTTTGCACCCTGAAAATTATACAGAAAACATAATAAATACATTTTCCGGCACAACATTTTCTCACACTTTTGCCCAATTCACTATTTATTACATGTAGAAAACACAATGGTAAGTCTCCTAGAAACCTAATGGTACTCCTCGGCGACAGACTCAAGAAGCCAAGACGGCTGGCCAGATTGAATCGACTGAAAATCCATGAATCTCCTATCAGTGCTGCTGAAAATGCTACTGCGACCACTAGTAGCATCCCATTCACTTCGTGCCGTATAATAGGAAGAGGTGTCCAGCATCGAATCCGGACGCCAACGGCCACAGTCAAAAGAGGAATCAGTGGGTAAACTGTAACAAAAGAAAAGAAAAGAAAATATGTCCGATACGACTAAATAATTATACGTTCGAGAATATTCGAAGTGTTATTTTTTGACAAAACTGGTTGTCTTTCTATTTCCAGAGGTTCTTTAATTCTGTGTTACATCGTTACAAAGCATTGGTTCACAAGGACAGGTACTTAGATCTCCTCAATTTATTTCGTCGTTTTCTGATTGCAATTTGATTTTTTTATATAGAGGGCATTACAAAGAATCTGGACGATCGAAAAGAAATAATTATGTAAAGTTATTAAAGGCGGTTACTTTCAATGAAATACGGTTGGACTTGTCCGTGGTGCACTTCTGGTATGTCCTTCTGTTTGCTACAAATTAAGAAAAAGAGTTTAAACAAAGAGTTGGCTTTTTTAAAGTTCTGGCAGTAACCAGAACAGCTAAAACTGTGTCAAATAACAGGTTCCGGGAGATTTTCAGATAGATAACAGAATCAAAGTACTAAAAAAATAACATGCAGGCATACAATTGACAAATGTTCTGAGTTGAGTGGTTCGGATGCTTAGTATTGGTCCATGTAACGCTCGTCCCGATAGATTTTAGAAGTGGGATTCGTCTGTGTCCACAGGCTGTAATCACAAAACCAACAACACTGATGAAAGCAAGCAATATTTGGAAGGGGAATGGAATGTATCGAAAACAGAAAGAAATGAGATAACATGTACTTAATGGGCAAGATCTATATTTAGGTGGGTGATGTAGCTTTCATTTTTTCTTAAGCTTACCTTCTTATTTGAGCGTCAAAATTGCTCATTATAAAAAGCTACCATAGTCTCAGCTTGTTTCTTTTCCAAGATGTTCTAAATATTTTTGTCAGATTCTAATAACCTGGATTAAGCAAAAGCTTAATGTTTCCAAAAGACACAGGAACGAAGACTGAGCCTGAGGCGGATTACGAAAAAGAAAGAACATACAAAGCTTTCACATAATAATTGCATTTTAATTTCAAGTGTGCATTAAAATTCATTTTTTGCATTAAAGGTCATTATTGTCTAATATAAAAATGCCAAATTTGAAATCATAATGCACCCTTTAATTGTTTGTATAACCCTATTAGAAACAATAAAATTCACAAGAATACAACAACAAGAAACAATCATAACAGGCACCGAGTAGAAGCGAAACACATCAATATTCGCTTCACCGTGTTCACTTTAAATTGACGACAATGCACGGATCCACTCGGAGCTCTGCTTTAAACGCTCCTCCCGGCGTTGTGTGAGAGGGTGGCGGGAGTTTCGGTGGTCCCAGTTTAAACACAGGTTGCAACGAGGATGTCACTCTAAATGTCAGAAAAAGGGTCAGGTACTCTATTTTCGAAAAAAATGCAAGTACGATTAGATCTGTAGAGTAGTTGATTAGCTGGTTAGCTAGAAGACGTGGACTAGTTTTTAGAGCAAATATTGTAGTAGAGAATTGGGTGATGCTGAAGTTGAAGGTAAATATTATGATAACTGAGAAAGATAAGTAAGTTGAGAACTCTAGTACGACAGGTTGCACACTATTAAAGTTTTAATAAGATAATACTTTTTATGTTTCTCACATGTTTGAATTTTGAGAGGTTACTCCATTGTTCTTGAGCTCAAGTTTCTTGCGCCATTCGTTTCTGAAAGTCTCAGTGAAACAAGAAAAACCAAGGAGTTGAAAGTAGAGGATGCATGCTCCCAGATAGTTAGAACATTGATCCACCAAGAATGGCAGTGAGTAGGTAAGGGGGGGGAGGAGTTTTGGAGACTATTTACCGTATAAGTTCTGACATTTGGACAAAGCGTGAGAAGTGATAGTTGCCGGCGGAGAATTGATATAATTCAGTGAGAAAAAGGAAAAACTTACAATCTTTGATTGGCTGGATCTACTTCGGAAACAATTACATGTTGTGTGGAGACGACTGTGTTGGCGCTATGGCCATTGTTGCTTACGACGTGACTTCCACCTTCAGGGCGGTCCATTCTGAAAGAAGTTGTTTTAAAATCAGTTTTGAAAGAATATATATACCTTATCAATCCAAATTCGTTCGGAGAACCGCAAGATGGGATTTCGCGTCTTTTGAAGACTTCAGCAACGAACAGTGCGACGAAGATGCCAATTGCGCTTCCCATAATGGCTCCCACCAAAACATCAGACCAATGATGTTTGTAGTCCGAAACACGTGTTAGTGAAACATATGCAGCTCCACCGAACAAAAGGAATTGAATGACTGGAAGGAGAAGTCGTGAAAAGAGAGGACGGAAAAGACGAGCTTGAAGGTAGAGGGAGGTGAACCAGGCCGCATAAAAACTGAATGCAGAGTGCCCAGAGTAGAATGAGAGCTGAGCCTCGTGAACTAATTTGGTATCAGCTGATGTGCATTTGAAATCGGTGATATACGTGTCAGGATTCACACAGTTTGAGTATCCAACATTTGGTCTGCATACATCCATAAAGTGAGGGCGTTGACGACCAATGGTGTACTTGGCAATGTCAACCATAAGCTGATTGAAGCAGACACCGACAAAAAAGTAACCAATGAAGCAGTAGAGGCGGACAATAAGGCGATGGACAGAATGGTTGCGTACCTGAAACTCCACAGGTGTTCACAATAGTTGTTTATATATAGTGATTTAATATTCAAATAAAAAGAAACCAACGTGATAAGTCTTGAACTGCTGCTCGCATTTTTTCTCCCAGGCCAGAGTACGAAACAGCTCGGTAGCCAAAATCAAGAGAATCGGGATAAGTAGTCCGATTACTATTAGCATTTGACGAGAAACTGTCGACTTCCGGAACGGGTACCTAATTGACTCATCATCGCAGTAAAAGCCACGTCGGTATGGAGGAACAAATTCGTGGAATATGTAGAGAGGGATAGCTGAAATTTTACTATGGAAAATTTGTAGTTACCACCAATCGCTCTTGTCCTGCCCTTAGTATATTTCCGCTAAGAAATGTTAGCTAACTCTGCAAAAGAATGAATTTCTTGCACAACTTTTGTGTATTTGAGTACATGTGTGAAGACCTTGCTCACGATCAAATAATAGAGTAGTCAGCGTGACATAAGTGTTTTCTATTGGCTCAAAGAAGAAATCAACGGTCTTTCATTAATTGAATCATGTAAAATGTGATACCAATTCCTGTAAGTGACTTACCAATGAGAGTGAGAACCAGAAAGTCGCAGATGACACGACTCAAACGAATAGTGTTGTTATCGCTCATTGTGGACACGCCGGCTCAATGAATTTCCCAAGCGCCTGAAATTGCAGCAATATTATTGTCGCGTATATTGGCGGCAATCCGGGTAAACACAGGTAATAGTTTTTTAAAGAAAATAAAATAATATAGAGAGACAAACGTTTATGAAATATAAGCCCTACTTTCACATTGATACAGACTCAATATTCCAAACATTGGAACTCGAACTGCAGTAGAATTTTTTCAGCGAATTTATAAATTTGAATTTCTGAAAAAGCTTTAAAGCTAAAGGGTATTAGTATTTAAGAATAAGCTATTACATTGAAGGATCAATTACTTGGTTTTACCCAAACACCAAAAATCGAAGAGTAAACGTTCGTAATTGATGAAGAGGTTAATCGTTATTTTGGTTGGCATTTAAGAGGAACACGCTGCTTGCCCCGTCTTAGTGCAACACTGCGATAAGTCATACAAGAAAATAATCATGTTGGTCTACAGCAAGAACCGGAAACTAGAAAATCAGTAGAAAGATACGAAAAGAAATACAGACCAATTTGAAAGCGTAGCGTGTGAATCAACAGAGAAATATAGTTCGTTATTACGGTCGACTTTTATAAAGAACACACTGTTTTCCCCTGACTTGGATCAACACTGCGATGACTCATAGGTGAAAATAATCATACTTTACAAAACAAAACATCAAGTTTGTTTATGGAAGAAACCCGAAGCTGGAAAATCTTAAGAAAAGTTATACGAAAAAAGATCATTTTGAAAGCTTACGAAGCCAACGTCTGAAAAATATTATTTAAAATTTAAAAAAAAACGGAAAGGGAGGGACCGACTAGTATCTCTGTTTCTCTTTTACGTTTCGTCTCTCTGGCTTTTCATAACATTCCGGTGGGCTAATTTTGCTAAATAAAAAGATAGGCAAAAACCAGTTAGCGTTCATAGATAGAAAAAGAAATGAATACTACGATTCACGAGGACATCCATCGAATGAGAGTTATTTAGTTACTTCAACCTATTTACTTGTACGCCGCTATATAATCGATTCGTTTAGCGTTTCACGAGAGAAAAATATAAAACATAGGGAAAACCTGAATGTATGTCACTGTGAGAATATCTGTTGGAATGCATAAAACAATTTAAAAATAAATATATCAAAGAAAAATGAAAATATAGACAATTTTTCAGCAAAGAAAAGAGAAGGTATATGCGGTGCGAGTGTGTAACACCCAGACGATGGGGCCCAGAGAGATTGAAAACAGTGGACAGCGGAATGGAGACGAAGACATGTATAGGGGAAGGGCGCAAACAGCGAAATAGAGAATAGAGAGCAAGACCGAGACGCTGGTCCCTTGACAATAAGATTTCACAATAGAAAACAACAAAAAGTTCTGACAAGTATAGGTTTTTTTGGTTAGCATGAAATGCAAGACTGGCGGTGATTCACATAAGCATTTGGGCTATTTCATAGCCAACGTTATCAATTTTCAAACAAGATTTTCGATAACAAGATGCGATTTTACTTTTTTATTCTTTTTGTTGTGAAAATTTTCTTATAGTTAGTATTTTCAAAAAAAAAACGTTCCGATGTTTTAAGAGCATGTAAAAGTTACTTACATTAGTCGATCCGTCAGTCGCATGTGTGAGCGCGAATCACAGCTAACCATTCCTTGCGATCTTCGGCGATGGTCGATTTCCTCGGTATAAAGAGACTTCTTTTCGTAGTGAGTCGGACCATCTATGGGGGGTCGTCCGACAGGTCGTTTTTGGTCTCGAGGAATCCATGCTTGTATCCGTTTTGTCAATCTTTCGTCAGTTCTTCGCATAATGTGCCCGGCCCATCCTAATTTTTTCTTTTTGATGTATTTGAGTGGGTCCGTATCTTGAGAGATTTTTCGGATGTCTTCGCGGAGTAAGTGTAGTTGGCGCTGTTCCGTGAGAGTCATTCCTATTAATCGCGGATACTCAAAACTATACTTCCTCGGTAGTAGTATATGCAATAGGCAATTGCGAATTTTGAAAATTTGGAAAAACCACACGAGCTAGTTTTCGAGAAGCTATTTCAATGTCGGGGTCGAGAAGCAACACAAGCACTCCCTTTGAAATCACATATTCTTACTGCAACGTCAGAAAGACGAAGGAAAATCTCAGAAACGGTAGGAATTCATAACACTATTTTTCTTTTTAAAATTTTTTTTCTTGTTTCTGAACAACCACGGAACTCCTTTTTTCATATTTTTAATTGTACAAGAACGGAGCAATTTAGTTGTGTACAAAGAAGAAGAATTGACGTATGAGCCAAAAGGCTCATGGACCAAGAGAAAACAGAAAATGAGTGACGAGCGTTGAACTCCGAACTCTTCAACCATATGAAATTGTTCCGAGAAGATCAAAGATTGATGAAAATTGCTGTTTCTGTACACATAAGGGGCGAAATGGGGCAAAATGCCTCATTGTGAAATAACTTCATGATAAAAGGCAATCACTCTATTATTTGAAGAACGAGTCCACCACGATCAAGTAGTTGTTCCCATTGAACGTCCCTGCAATGTCGATTTCGAAATGCACACCTTCGCAAGTTGATTTCCATTATTCTAGTGTGGTTTTGAAATGATTCTTGGCTTCTGCAGTTTTAAATCATTGCTTCGATGTCTTTGTCGATCGAAGGCCAGTAAACGTAGTTTCTAGCAAGTGTCTTCATACGCTCCGTTCCTAGATGATGCTTGTGCATAATTTGATGCCCAAACATTTTGCAGTCGTTGATGCAGCGATTCTCGACAAATGAAAAATGGCCAAATTGCTGTTGCTTTCCTGACGCCGACAGTCATGACAGGAAATTTTGTTACGATTCCTCGCTCTTCTGCATTGCTGTCGATATCGATGGATGCAATTGTTTAATACTTGTCGATTGTTACCAAAAACCATATGTCTCCGGGTCTACAGATTTTTTTTGCACAGGGCCCGCAAACTGCACGGTTTGGAATAGATTCCAACTGCTAGAATTCCAACGAATTCGTTTTTCTCTCATGACCTTGAAAATCTACAGAAGGATTTCTGAAGCTGTTATCTCCCCAATACTGCGCATTAGGTGATTCACGAAAAACGGAAGGCTCATTTCGGTTGGGAAGAAAGGTGAACAAAGATATTCTAGGAAATATAGAAAATGTAGTTCGTTCCGTTAACTTCGGATTGGAAGAAGATTTAATAAAGGTAACACAGATGCAGGGCTCGAAAACCAACCCGAGAACAGATAATGGCACTCAGTTTACTTCCACAATCTTCGCTCGATTTTGCATATCACAAGGAATACGACATTTGCGCTCACCATCGTTTCACCAGCAGAACAATTGATAAGCAGAGATTTGTCGATCAAAACGTAGGAGACAACGCAGGAAGCGCTGTCTTATGGCCTACTGTTCAACTCCTTGCTCGAGTTCTCTCATCAAACTGTGTCCGGCCGAAAGCTTCATTGGTCAAAGAATTAACACCGTCTCGGGCTTGAGGAGAGCCATCTTCGAAGAATTCTCCAACGTCCGATTAGAAGAAGAAAATGAAGAAGCAGTTGGGCCATCATCCCGGAGCGAAGCAGAAGTCGTTCGAGCAAGTTCATCAAGAAATGCCGCTCCGAAACCACTTGGAGCCGAGGCAGGCGTCGTCATTGCACGTTTGGAGGTCAAATATCGAGTGTAATGTCAAGGAAATCTATAAACGGCATGCACTTTTAGAAAAAAGCTAGTTTTCGAGAAGCTATTTCAATGCCGGGTCCGAGAAGCAACACAAGCACTCCTTTTGAATGTCTTATTGTGTTCTTATTCTTAATCTTAATTAACCTTAATATTAATCATATTCTTATTGCTTGGTCAGAAGAACGAAGAAAAATCTGAAAAGCTGTATGAATTAATAACTCCTCAAATTCCATATATACAGGAATCGTTTAAGTCACAATGTGCTGAAAGTGGGCACATCAATGGTGAAACTGTATACCAATTCTCAAATTAGGACGTTCTAGATCCCTATTTTCTCTTGTTACTAAACAAACAGAAAACTACTTTTAACTGTAAATGGACAGACACACAGAAATGAGGCAGCTTAATTGCGTGCAAGGAGGAAGAACGGACGAAGTTCCTGGTTTAAGAGAACAGAAAATAAGTGACGAGCGTCGAGCTCTAAACTCTTCATTTACTTACTTAGTCGATCCGCCATTAGCCTGTGCTGGCGCGGATTACAGCTAACCATGCCTAGCCAATCAGTTTATTCCTTCGATATATTGAGACTTCTTTGGTAGTGAGTCGGATCATCTCATGAGGGGGGAGGGGTCGCCTGGCAAGTCGTTTTTAGCCTGGAGGAATTTATCTTTGATAGAAGGCATATAGGCCTATAATTCTTCAAATGTTCTCTGTCTTCTTTTTTGAAGATTAGGGTAGCGTTGTAACTTTTCCGCTACCCCAATACTTCGAAAATTGTCATGCTATGCGGCTGATGACATTATCGTGGCAGCTTTTAAGGAACTCTTCCGTGATTTTTTCCTCTCCTGCTTCTCCATCTTTTTCCTAGAAGATTTTCCTTCGCCGCATGCTGGAGACTTGAGTCATGGCGTTCGAAATTTGTACTCTTTAATGTCTCTCGTTACTTTTTAAGACACTTTCTTCGATGAGCGGCATTATAATTACGCGGGTTCTGGCGAATTTCTCGTGGTCTTTTTCGACGTTCTTGAGACAGAGTCATGAAGCTTTGGTCCGATCTGTCTGCGGAACCCCGGTTCCGAAATTTTTTTGTATGAGAGCCTTATTATAGGTTTGTCTTGTATTAGGTTGAGCGAAAAGTCTTCGTAATTTTTTTTACGTCATTGTTCGGTGTTAATTATTTTTTTAAATTCTGTTTTTATTTTTATTTCTTAGTGCTTATTATAAATGCTTAACAAACCTGACAAACTTACCAGTAGTTTTCAAAATGAGCTAGAAGTTCCTTGCTGATCGTAATGCTTTCAGAGGTGTTTTTCTGTACGAGTTTCCCAAAGATCGCAAATGCAGTGAAGCTAGTCGTAACTTGTGTGTTGTGTTAGACGAGAACTCTGTCTCCTACATTACGATCAAGTTTTGGCTCGAAAAGTTTGCCGAAGAGAACTATCATCTTGAAGATAAACAGAGATCCTGTCGACCACGCGTGGAAAAAGAACAAAGAGTAATGTCAAGCGAACTTGCGGCGACTCTCAAGCATCCTCAAAGAATTAACAATGATCATTTTCAAGAATCTGGAAAAGTGCCAAATTTTGGTCAACTTGCCTTCACTTTTTGACGGATTCACAAAAGCAATTGGGAAGCTTTCCATTTCCCCGTACATGATCGATTTCATGTTTGTACTTCTGGTCGGTGCTGACATATGTTCATCGTCTGTGCATTGGCTTTGGAATTTGTTAGTTCATATGCCATAGAGATTTGATTCACCAAGGGTTGGTAATCATTCGCCACTTTTGTTTCGCGGTTAAATTGCGTGCGTGCCAACGTATTGTTCCATGTGTTTTCTTGCGCCCAACCCAATCTTCCTACTTGAATGTATGGTATGGCAGCCGATCCTACAGTTGAGGAATTTGACTTCTATGATTTTTGGGAGGAGGGTGCTTTGAACGGTAAAGCCGACTCCACCTGACACGGAATTACTGTTCCGAGATCCTAAGTAAACTCCGGTCCCGTAGATGGATTGTGTGCTCTTCTGCTGCTCGTTTTGTTTCCGAAAGTCCGATGATATCGTATTTTATTCTCTGTTTTTTCGAGCAGCTCTTAAAGTCTGCTGTTGCTTGCGAAGAACCTGCAGTTCAAGTTGCACACTCCGAAATCGATTCTTCTTGTTTTTGATCGTGCTTTCTTTCCCTGTTCCGATTGGTAGAGGGTCGGTACTTCGAGATTAAATCGCCTCTCGGCTTGTTTATGTCTATACCGTATCAGAAGCAGAGGCCGAGTGCAGAGGACTCAGGCATATTCGGTTGCTGTATGTAGCAAAGTCAATGTCAGAGAGAGTATAGGTACCCTACTTCAGACCAAGCATGTCAGCATGTCTAGTCCAAATTACTTATTCCAGCTAACTGAGACTCTGATTCGGGGTGTCGATAGCTTCGGAATATGCAGGAAAGATTCAGTTGTTGATTTCAGGTGTCGAAGTCGGGGCCGAGAAGCAACACTCCTTTTGAAATCACATATTCTTACTGCTCGGTCAGAAAAACGAAGTAAAATCTCAAAAGCTGTATGAATTAATAACTCCTCAAATTCCAGATATACAGGAATTGTTTAAGTCACAATGAGATGAAAGTGAGAGCACAAATGGTCAAACTGTATACTATTTCTCAATTTTGCAAGTTCTAGATCCCTATTTTTCTCTTTTACTGAACAAACAGAAAACTACTTTTAATTTTAAAAGAACAGGCACAGAAATGAGGTAGTTTAATTGCGTGCAAAGGGGAAGAACGGACGTATGAGCCACAAAGGGGCTCATGGTTTAAGAGAAAACGGAAAATGGGCGACGAGCGTCGAACTCTGAACACTTCAATAATATGAAATTGCTCCGAGAAGACCAAAGATTGACTGAAATTATTATACAGAACGAAATCGTATAATTCGAATATGTCAATTAACTGAAATTGAAAATATCATTCACAGAAATTTATTTCGTTCTAATAAGGGAGAATAAAAGAAATGGTGAGGAAATCATGTACAATATGAGAAAGTAAGTCTACGGAGTATCAAATGCGAGGATGAATAAGGTCGGTCGACGAATGAATAAGAAGAATGAAATGCAATTAAAAAATCTCCTGAACAATCGTTTTGTGCGATGAATCGTAAATAAAGTTATTAGAAGCGAAAATTTCTGAAGTGTAGAAAGGCTTCACATTTTCGATACGCAATTGTTGGGCCTTTTCGATAAATTCCGCTTCCGGAACAGACACTGTTTGCAGAACAGAGTCACTTCCAGCACGAGCCGCGGCGTAATGCATGTGTTGGCGAATGAGCTGCTTGAGAATAAAAAGCAGAAGTTCATTGGCGGAACGATTTTCTGTGAGATAGCGTGAAAACGTCTTCTTCATCTGACGCATTATTGAAGCTTTCTGAGTGTTAACAAATGATTCAAGCATAATACGGGTGGCAGCAGAACAATCTTCGTCATTGACATACCTGAAAAGAATAATTTAACGAGAAAATTAGCATATTACAGCCAGTTACTTACGATCGGAGATGGAGCTTGGCATGCGCTTCTGACAAACGAATCATTGATTCCACATGACGAACAGTGATAGCAACCGATCCCGTCGCCATGCTCTCCTTTCTCATTTGGGCGAAAATACTTGAGAACTTTTCAGAGTGTTGAGCCGGAAGTGTCGGGTGACACTTCTCGCGAGCGTAGATGATATATTTTCGTAGCAATTCTTGTGGAATAAGGCGAACACCGGTGCGCTCGTCGATGGGATCATCGTCACGAGCGTCGTCCTCTTTGGCAGTTCGCTTGGTGTCTGGATGATGCTGCCGATGGTTTCCGACAACAAATTTAGCTAGACGCTCATCTTCCACAGAATCTACAGAATCGCGAATAACACACAGAACATCGAAACGAGAGAGGATTGGCTCGGTGAGATCGACATTTTCGGCGAAGGTTCTAGTCGGATTGTAGCGACCTCCAATAGGATTAGAAGCTGCAATGACAGTACATCGAGCATGCAGAGAAGTGACGATTCCAGCCTTTGAAATAGAAATGGATTGTTGTTCCATAGCCTCGTGGATAGAAGTACGATCTTGATCGGACATTTTATCGAATTCATCGATAAGGCAAACTCCCTTATCTGCCAAAACCATGGCTCCTGCCTCGAGGGTCCATTCACGAGTTACTGGATGCCTTTGTACATAGGCCGTCAAACCGACCGCTGAGGCTCCTTGACCAGTAGTGAGAACAGAGCGAGGAGCAATATGCGCTGCATATCTCAAGAATTGAGATTTAGCAGTTCCTGGATCACCGCAAAGAAGCACGTTGATATCTCCTCTAAGACGATGTTTAGATCCAGGATTCTTAGCCTCTCCTCTGAAAAGAGCTAAGGCAATTGCTCTCTTCACATCGTCATGACCGTAAATCGATGGTGCAATTGACGCAAATACACGTGCCGCGATGTTTGGGTCTTTCGAGAGATCACGAATTGACTTAATATCCTCATCAGTCAGCTGATCAGAAGCCATTTTATCTTTGTTGCTAATATGATTAGCGTGAATGAGCGTGTTGAAAACCGGGAATCCTTGCTTGTAGTTTAGAGATCCATCGAAGTTATTTGTATAGACACCAGTAACCTCAATTTCGTCTCCAGGCTTGCAAGAGTCACAAAGATCACCCAGAAGAATAACATCCTTGGACCGAGGAAGACGTCCAGCAGCAACTTTATTTGGAGACTCCTGCATTGTAATGCGCTGGTAGTTGTGATAAACAGTCTAAAACGTTACAATTGAATTTATCGAAAACTTAAATAAATTTCTTTACTCACATTCTCAACATTTAACTCAAATGGCCCCTTTCCTTGACAAGAAGGACAAATAGTTGGCCGAACTTCCTCATCATTCTGCTGCACAAACGGACCTAATAAGTAACCACATGCCATGCAGTCGTACTTGACAACGGCCAATTGTGGGAGAATTCCACTAGCGATAGTAACAACCCCGCTGGTTCTGATAAGCATATTCAAGTGGACCTGTCGTAGCATCCGAATATCTTCTTCGACAGGAAGATTGGAAATACGGATTTTAATCTCACTGCAGACGCGAGAGTAGAAGGGATACATGTTCATAACGACATCGGTAGCAGCACGATCCATTATAGCAAGCATCTCATTTGGAGCTTCTGGGAGGAAATAGGAAATGTTCTGCTCTCCATTCTCGTCACTCAAATCGGTGAAGCTGACATCGAGAGATTCCTTGTTATCAGCAGCCATTGCTTTGATTAATTGAATATACTTTGTTTGCTTATTTCCAGGCTCATGGTAAGATCGAAGAAAGTTCTTGAACCTTCTTTCAATCTCTTTAGCGACGGCCTCATCAGAGACATGATCACGAATGGTTCTACCTCGAATATTTTCCAGAATATCAACTGGAACATCTTCTTCTTCCATCGGCTCATCAGTACCCTCGTCACGATCACGTCTTCCACGTCTGCCACGACGGTGAGAATCAGCTTTTTCATCGTCTTGTTCGTATAACAAAGCATCATCATCAAGAAGTTGATCACGCTGAGCCATTTCTCGTTCAGCAGCCCGACGAGCACTGACAGAAAGACTTCCTATATCAGAATCATCATCCATTCCAGACTCGGAATACTGATCAAGTTCTGGCTGTGGACGGTAGTCTCTGAGAACAATATGATTGAGAATATACTTTCAATAAGATAATACCTCTCCATGCCATCACCAAAAAGATTCTCCCCTTCCTCATCTTCTGGATCCTCTTCTTCGTTGTTAAACATTTCATCGATTCCATCAACTTCTTCATCGTCAATCATGGGATTGACAGGAAGCTGATCGTCGTCGTTGTTTCCAGCACGATCGCTCATTGTTTGCTGATGGGAACCTGAAAGCCTGTATCTTTAAGACAGTTTTGAATAACCAACGTAAAATAATTAAATTCAAATTTAAACTGAAAATTTCCGATAAGAACATTGAAAAGAGAGAAAATGCGGTAAAACGATGCATTCGAATGCGCTATTTTCGCGCGTTTGCCTGCTTTTGAATCAGTTCGAGTAGAGCGCGAATGCTTTGGGTCTACGTCATAATGAAGACTTTTCCGAATACAGAAAAAAACAATATACGCTTTTTCATAAACGTTTCAGCTAAATATTATTTATGAGTTACATATAAGGAAAAACTCAATAGTTATATTATTCACCAAAAATAGATAAATTCTTTCCTGAGCAAATGAAAAAAAAAACATTTAACAAAAACAAGCACCCGAAGACAAGCTTCTGGGCGAAGCCAAAAAATTACCTTATTGAATAAAAAATTGAACGCTTTTTTATTCATGGAATATATGTTTTAATAAACACAGTATATCACAAATCGAGACCTTACGAAAACGCGGTAAAAGTGCTAAAAGCGAGAAACTAAAACAGGGGAAAAGTGAATGCAGAGTAGACAGTGAGGCAGCTTGAAGTTCTATGCTCTGTCGACTTTTTCCCCGTTTCCATTTTTTACCAGTGGCTCAGGGATCGTCAATGATAATGCGCTCCGTTGAATAACTGATTTAAACTATAACAACGGTAATTTCAGAGTGTTTATATGGCATCATATTTCAGTGTTTCAGCACGAATCAGTCATTCAAGAGAGCGCATGTGAATTGTCAGTTCCTAAACTATGGTGCCCGCATTCGTCACTTTTCTCAGGTTTTCGTTGGATCTCCACGAATGCTGAAGGCGGGGCGCTTCGCTTTCCTGGAAATACCAATATTAAACAATTCAGTGTTGTTGAATATTTCCAAGAAATTTCAAAATACTATTAAACCAGGGATATTGCAACTTCGGAGGAGACTAGGATAACTTCCGACGAACACCGATAAAAAAGGATTTTCAGAATTTCAGAATATCGGAATGTTGGAAAAGGACATTAAAAACACACTTTTAAACATCCGACGATAAATATCCTTAGATAACAATGATGGAAGTGTGTTCAATTCAAAAAATTAAAACAATACTGAAATCGTCGAATCTTAAAAGGGATAGAAAGACAAGATGACAGGGAAAATTGGCACAGATTATAGAAAGGTGGACAAGTAATTAAAATGGTACAAAATAATTTATGAACTTAAAATCGATGCAATGCTAAAAGAAGAGTTGAAGCCAGCTTCAGGTGATGGAGTTTTCGAACCGGAGATATCAGATGACTCCGAATGTGGAGTTGAAGAGGATTTGAAAAAATGAGGCATTAGTAAAAGCGATAATGGGTTTAAAATCAAGGATTTGGTAGGATCCATGCCAGGTGGGAATAAACAAAAATTGGGGAATGAAGGGGGGAGAGCGGGGAAAAGAGAGGAAAGTACTGGGGGAGTAATCGGGGGCTCGGAGACCACTGGGTTCTTGCGCATGACTTTCGATGGAGCAGGGTGGAAATCGTCGTCATCATAATCTTGATCACGTGCCTGAAATGTGAAACTTTGTCAGTCAAAAAGAACTTAAGTTATTATTAAAACAATTAATTTGCAATATAGAAAAGGATATAAAGCGATCATTTTTAAAAATGAAAGTGTCTACGACCGTGATATTCAAATTGCAAAGAATCTCGTTTCCTTGTTTTTTATTAAAATATTTTCAGTATTGGAGAAAATAAATAAATTGAACTTTTATTTACAGGGTGCGCCAAAATTATGGTGACAAAACTTTGGACGTAGCAGGCGGCACGGGCGGCAATTTTTTTTGCATCAATTTTTTCCCCATTTTTTTCAGCATGCTTTCATTATTACTTAGCCAAATTTTCAAATTGCTAGCTCAATTTTTACAGAAATGGTATCCAATTTAGTACACCGAGGCATCATCATTGAAATGGCGAAAAGAGGGCAGAGTTCAAGTACCATCGGCAAAGCTCTTGGGATTGCTCGACAAACCGTTTGGAGGACGATTAAACGGTATAGAGAGCTTGATACACTCAACAACCGTCCCGGAAGCGGAAGACCAAGAAGCTCTGTCCCTCCGGATAGGATCAAGACGGTCCGCGAACGTCTACGTCGAAATCCCCACCGAAGCATGCGAAAGTTGAGCACAGAGCTCGGAATCCGTCGTTCTTCGATCAGAAGAATTGTAAAAAGAGAGCTCGGGATGACCACATATCGTGTTCGAAAAGCTGCGATTCTATCGGAAAAAAACAAGATGGCCCGTGCAAGTGCAAAGCTCTCCTTGCTGGCACGCGTCAAAATGAACATTTGAGGATGCTGTTCACTGCCGAAAAGTTGTTCACTATCGAAGCCGAATTCAACTCCCAGAATCATAGAGTAGAGCACGCTCTACACGGTAGAGCCATCAACAGAGCTTCCCATCCCCAGCAAGTAATGGTTTTTGGAGCCAATACCTCTGATGGGAAGATGCCGCTCATCTTTGTGGATCCTGGAGTGAAATTCAACAAAGAATATTATCTGAAGGAAATTTTGAAGAAGCGTGTGCTTTCATGGACAAAATCCCATATTGCTAACCAGGTTTAGACAATACAACAGGATTCTGCTCCGGCTCACAAAGCAAAGATCGTCCAGGCCTGGTGTTCACCCAATTTTCCGCGTTTCATAACCATTTCTGAATGACCAGCCTCATCCCCAGATCTCAATCCGCCGACTATTCAGTATGGGGAGTTCTTCAATCGATAGTCCAAGTACGTCCTCATCGCAATTTGGAGTCGTTGAAGAAAAGTTTGGAAGTGGAATGGGCCAAGCTATCACCAGAATACCTTCGTGCCACAGTGGATGTATACCCGAAGAGACTCAAGGATGTCGTGAACAGCAAAGGGAACCGCATCGAACAACTTTAATTTTATATGTTTTATAATCGTTTCAATAAACTCTAGCTGAATTTTCAAGTCGATTCGAGTATTTTTGTATAAGGTACAGCACTTTGAATGTGTCACCATAATTTTGGCGCACCCTGTAAATTTCTAGGCGTTTTTTTTAATCGTCTCTGCTATTTTTACCGGTAAAACTCTGTTTCCTTTAAAACTCTCTCCGTACTTCTTTTTTCACTGCTGTTTGCACAAGTCAGTGGTCCGAAACCAATTGTTAATGTTCAAACAACGTTCCTCCCGGTTTCCCCTTACTCATTTTTTCCATGCTGCTTTACTGGAATAATTTACTTAGGTGTTTAAAGGCGCAAGGTTATTCTCCATCGTTCTCGAGCCTATTTCGAACGTGGTGACTCCACCCTTTTATCTCCTAGGGATAAAACACAACTCCTGGGTCTAATATTTATAAGTGAACCTGACACGCCGTAGTCCTAATTAAGGTTATTCTTCAAACTCACTTCACCCCCCCCCCCCATAAAAACGGGCACCTTTAAATTCTCTAAATAGACGCCTCTAAATTCAAACTTCATCAATCTTTGTCTTAGCACTCTTCGAAAATGATTAGTCCCAATCCCAAGGTCGTCGTCCTCTTCGTCGTTTTTTTCTCCTGATCTACCGTACTACCTGAAACATTGCGCGAAATGAACCATAGTCAACGAGACACTCTGATTTCATTGTTCTTCTTCTTCGTCATCATGATCATGAATGTACACTTTCCAATCCATCTCCCCGCTCCAGTGTTTTAAAAGATGTCTATATATGTAAAAGTGATACACAGATGTGTTTGTCTGTGCGTGACATAAAAGACAAGCCAAAATGCGCACCGACAGTTTTTTTTTCGGAAGACGGTCAGTTTAATGGGCTTCCATTTAGTGTGACAGAACAGACAGTTTGGAGGATTTTCATTGAAACAAAACACATGCAAGTGTTTCATTTATAGTTGTGTACCGCTTAATTTAGAATACGAACTACATAATTAAATAAAATTAAGATGGAACAAAAATGAGCCACTCAAGCTAGGATATCAGTTAACAGGAGCAATAGCTATGCATTCTGTTACCACATAAACCGTTGCCACATTTTGACTATAACATGACGAATAATTAAAAAAAATAAACTAGGTGGATTGAGAGCAAAACCATTCTGGTGGTACGAGTATCTCTTTTTAATAAAGAGTCTATTTCAAAACAGAGTTTGAGATAATCAAATGAAATACGGAAACCAGAGATGAAAAAAAACTAGTTAAGTTGCGCGTAGGCAGAAAAATGGACGTGCAGTAATGAAAAATGGTTAACTTGAACTCGAAATAACTCGAAACTTCTCAAAAATTTCGTGGACATAATTTTACGCAGAACTTGTTTCAAATACGTTCTTGAATGTAGTCAAGGGGATTTTGAATTGTGTATAAATGCAATATTTTGAATATTTAATGAAATAAAAATACGTTTGAAATTCTAGGCCCGGTTTGGCACCGAGCACAAAACCGGTGGCGAGTGTTTTCGGCACGGTTGCGTATGGTTTTGAAAAAAATTTTTATTTATTCTATACCTTTGCAAACTATTTGTGTTCATTCCGAAATTTCTTTTAAAAATATGAAGGACAATTCAGAATGAAACTTGGTGAGATTAAGAGGATTTTGAATTATAGCCCTTTAAATTCAAGTTTCAGGAAGGTCTGCCCCCTTTTCTCTAGGACACATTCTCATTCTGGCCAGTAGAATATTGTTACGACTTCTGCTCTTCCGAGAAACTTATTACTTCTTTTCGCAGTCATGAACAACTCATGGTCACTCACTTCAAAACACAGCATCACTACACGACAATTGACATCTGCTGCAGCAGGGAGATCGCAACAGATGGCACGATAGGTAGGAGATGTCAGTATTTCGCGCATTTACACTAGACAAGTCAACTGGTTTTAATGAAAATTGAGACAAATCGAATTGAGAAAATTAAGAAAAACAATTAATTTCTTTTGGTCAGGAATATCATTTTTGACAGGAATATTAGCGGCATATCCATAAATATGTACCGCACCTACAATTGTTTACGCGATTAAAAATGGCACATTTTCAATATTTAAACAATAGTATTTTCTAATTGTGGGCATGGCGAGACACGCCCACTACAGCTTTCAGACAGCTGCTAGTGAAGTAACTAAGGTGGGCCTGCCTCGTGACTCCGACAGTAGGACAATATATTCTACAGTACTCTACTGTAATATGTGCAAAAAGAGATTTTCAGCAGACATTCTATTTTAGTGCATATTACCTAGTTCTGTGCATTCTTAGGTATTGTAATATTGCTTCAAAATTTTTACAGCACTCGGTTTATGTTATTCTAATTTTTTTAATACGAAACCCATACAATTTTAAAGATAAGTCACGCCAAACAAAGCAAAACAATGCAGCAAGCATAGAATATTATTATTAGAAGCCTTAAAGTTATTCCGCAACTTATGACCCAGTGAATAGTCTGCAAAATTGAGTTGGTATTAGATTAATTTGAACTTGACAAGTGACTTTCAGGTTATTTATTTTGGCACACAAACGTGCGTTCAACTTTTCTTTTCGAAGAACATGCGAATAGTTTGCAATTGTTGATTATTTTTAAAGAATATCAACAAAGGTTTTAAAAGCAACTCCATCGTGTATACCACAGACGTGTCCAAAATTAAATTTCTTATAAAGGGTACTCGAAGGAAACACATCAATGTCAGCTAAATAAGGATTGACTGAGTTCACACAGTACTGTGTAATATTATCGGACTGCGAGTACGTGGTTTGTCGTATAGTGGCGGTGTTTGGGTCTCGTTAGGGGATAGCGCGTTTTAGCGCGCCAATTCAAAAATTGTAAAGAAGCGCACACACTGCGTATGTGATTTCTTTTCGAAAATTGAAGCGAAATTTGACAATAAAAATTAATTTTAAAAAACATGATTTTCGAAGCAAAATATAAATAGAAAAAATTCCTATATTCGCTTCAATTTTCGAAAAAAAATCACAAACGCAGTGTGTGCGCTTCCTTACAAATTTTAAATTGGCGCGTTAAAACGCGCTACCCCCTAACGAGACCCAAACACCGCCACTATACGAAAAACCACGTACTCGCAATCCGATAATACATGTAACTTATTTGGTATATAGAATTGTTAAAATAAAATTTGATGTATAGATTGTAGTTTTGTGAACACAACTGGATTTTTGCGTGAGCCAATAAATAACGGTTAGGTTTCTCAATGGTAGAATGGGAAAATGTTAGTAGATATACAAATAATTCACTGAAGCCATATTTCTTCAAGCGTCTTAATATACAGTATATACAGTTCTCTCTGTCTCACTCAATCTCTTCATGTTTCCCTCATAATCCCTCTATTCTCTTTTCTTTCTCACTTAGGCCGTATTTAAAACAAATTTCTCGCCTTTCCTGTCGCCAACCTTGAAGAATACGGTAGGCGCACGCGCTCTCTTATATTTCACTACTCACAAATCAATTTTTTTCAATTTCCCCTGATAAACTACGATGACGAGGACAGAATTTTTTGTGGAAAAGATGAAGGAATTTAATTTACACAAAGATATACAGTAATCTAATCATCAATGTACACACCTTAAACCGTTTTCGACGTCGCAAACAACTTCCATTTTCAAACATTCCGGACGCGTTTGGATGGACCGCCCAATAGGATCCCTGCAACAAAGTTCATGGTTTAAGCAAAAGAAACGGCAGCTGGCCTGTAGGTTTGTCTACGAAACGTGCTCAATAATACTGAAAAAGAAGTGAATGGGTTCAAGGAAAATGTATGTACTGTGACTCGCCAGTTCAGAGTTAGTTTAGATACTTAGTGAACAAAAGTGTAAAGTATTCTTTTTCAAAATGATCAGGAAAAAAAGAGCAACATACTCAGAAATGCTTACCTTTCCCGGCCGGTCTGCTCTTCTTGGTATCTTAATGAAACAATCGTTGAAGGACAAATTGTGTCGCAAGGAGTTTTGCCATCTAAAAGTACTTTGAACTGTGATAATCCGAAATTTGAGAAAAAATTACAATGCAGTCATTTTTATTGATTCTTGATAATTGAATCAAAAGGTTGTTAACAACAATACGTGCAATGAATTATTTTCTTTCATATATCAGTTTATATGTTTGAAAATATCGTTAATAAAAAACAAAAGAAACGCTGATTTAAAATAATTTTGCTCTACTGAATGGCTAAACAGTTTAATTGTCATGTTATTTCAGATCTTAAAAGCTCATCAAACTTTCAGACGTAAAAACGTTTTGAAAGAAAACTTCGCAGTGAGGTGGTTCGAAGTAGAAATAGTTATGGTGCCACAAAAAATAAGTAAGAATGCTTAAGAGAAAACATTGTTTTTGAGAACCGTATATTAAGCCTGCAGGAATAAATAATTGTACCTTATTTTTTTAGGTAGCGTTAATAAAATTTGCAACACGCCTTTAATAGTCCAGAAAAAAATCATTTAGTGGCACCACAGTCGTTCTAATTTTACGGATCAGTCACTTGGTTCACGGGAATTTTACTACTTTTTCGGTGTGTTAAACTTAAAATCTTCAACAGATAAAAAAAAAAGAAATACGATCAACTTAAATTTTGAGGCTTCTATAAAATGATGTTATTAGAATGGCATTAAATGGTCGTAAAAACAGAGGAAGTTAGTAAAAATAAAACAAATTCGAGTATGTTAGTTACCAGCTCATAAGCCGCTTCTGAAACTCACCGTTGTGTATTCTTTCTGTAAAACGGAAACCGATCCATAATATATTTGTATATTTCAGTCAAGGGCAGCATTTTTTCTTCCGAGTCTTGAATGGCCATATAAGTCAGCCAAATATATGAGTACGGTGGTTTTTGCTCATCATAGGAGTCTTTTCCAGGCCGTGGCATGATTCCAGATTTCACAGATTTCAGTTATAGAATTTCGAATAGAATGGGTATAGGATTGACGTGTCAAAATAATGAACAAAGCTTTAGCTAGAAGAGGCAGAAAAGTCAATTTGTTTGGGAAGCTGAACGAAATGAATAGGCGGGGTACCTTGAACAAAGTGGGCGGTGCCAGCCAATGTAGCCGTCTTCTTACCAAAAGAAGAGACCGCCGTGAAGTGGGGTAACATTTAGAAACAAGAAAAAAGATAGAAACAAAACAACTTTTAACGAGTAAGAAATCAAGAAAAATAAGTAGAATGGGTATTTCAGGGGATGATGATAGTCTTTGTTTTACTCACTCACTAACCTATATTAAGTGGAACCAGTTCCTGACCCTGGAATGACATCCCGCTGAGTCTAGACATGGGATAGCACATGTCTCCTCCTTATGATCAAGTATCGGGAAGAATCCGAAAATTTGCATCGTTTTGCTTAGGATCATACAAGAAAATTGGTAAACTGGTCGCAATATCAGTATCACAACTTGGAATGATGAAAAGAAACATTTTGAATTGAGGCAGAAAACGGTTGTCAATACTAGTTAGACAGGTGTGAAAAGGTGTTCGAATTCGGGATGGGGGGATTAGAAGAGTGGGGAGACGCGAATCAGGGTGACAGGGGAATTGGAATTAGTGTCAATATTTGAATTTTAAGAGGAAGACGGCATGACAGTCACTGCAGAAAATCCAGCTAAATTTTTAAATTACAAAACAAAATAATGGTTAACAAGCTTTTAAATTTTTGAAAAACTGTACAGTAAACGGAGCGAATTTTGAATTTTGTCAAAATTTTGCCAAAAGGCCATTTCAGAAATATGAGCTATAAGAACTGACCTGCATTCGAACTTCGACAGGGAGCACGCTATGTACTTTGTTACCGATGCCGTTTTAAATATTAGTCTGAAAAAATGTATCTTGGGCGTTTATATGTATTCTGGATTAAAATACAAAAATCTTAGAAGATAGTTCAGTAAAGCTCGTGTCCTTGAACTTTTAGGTTGGAGAACTGAGTAATCTAAGAGAAAATTACGAATAATTGTAGAAAAGCCTTCCTTTTTCTTCCTTTAAGTTAAAAGCATAATGATAGCAGAGAAACTATAGGGCCAGCTCTATCTGAGCTCTCTGCGTCTAATCCATTGTTTTAAGTTTCATAACGTTAAGTACTTCTACTAGTACACCTCGTTGTCTCCCTTTTTCTTTTTTTTCATTTTTTTTTCTATAAATTTCTCCCCTCGTCATCACCTATTTTCTATGAATCCATGAGTTTTTTCGAACATTTATATTGAGAAATTCGAAATGTTTCCCATTGTGGCACACCTTTTTCCTTGTTCCCACCACCATTGCAACCATTTTATTAAATGAATAGTAATAATAATAATAATAATGATACTAATAGAAATAAAACTTTTCATTCTTTTCGCCTAATACTCCAACCCGTCCATTAATATAGTGTGATTACGCACCGTATTCCTTTAAGGGAAAATGTTTTTTTCTTGGTATACGAGTATCGAATTGAGAATAATAGAGAAGTATTATGGAGTGATTGCTCTAGTTAAAAGGAATTAAGTGGAAGAAAAGGATGATAAAAACCCGGTGAATAAGGCGCTAAAAAAAGGGGAAAATATGGCAATGGGAAGCTTCAGAATGAACATGCATTAACAGTTGGAACATTTTCGAGCGAATTACGTGGCAAATTATAAAATTCCGATATTAAGATGTACGTATTGAAGTACTATGGAAAAGCGGCATTGAACAATAACAAGCCGACCGAACATTTCGGAAATACCATACTATATTTATTGGCATGTTCGAACTTCGCCATCATAGCTGACCGATTTTGGAGCTGTATGTTAGAAAATGAGTCTTATAAGTATTTTTAATTTTATTTTTATGGAACTAGTAATGTTCTAAACACTTTTACCATCAATTTTTTAAATTTTCGGCATGTAAAAGAGAGCTCACACCGGGCACAACAGAACTCCGAAGCGAAACACCTTTTGATTTGAAAGTTTAAACTTATTGAATTAATTAATTTTATTTATTGCAAATTTTCAAACAATTTGTCATTAATAAAAAAAACAGATCAAAATCGTTTGGTATATTCCTGAAAATTTTATTAGAATAAGCATAAAACCACTGGAAAAAGGGAAATTTCAAAATGAAATAATTTTAAATTTGGCAGCTGCAGTGTTCGCGTACGAATGACTACCGTATTAAAAAAAATAAATATTCAATTGGAATTCTATTATATTGCCAGAAACGACGGTCCCTTTTCAGTAGGTGATGACGTAATATTACAGGTTTCGTCTTAATGCAGGCTTTGCGGTAAGTAGTTTCAATCAAGGTTTTCAAAGTGCATCTCAAAACAAAAAATGTTAATTGAGTAATGATCATAAGATTTTAAATAATATTCTCTTTAAAAACATTTTAGAATGGCAAAAAAAAAGCTTATTGCATAATGTGATAAATCAGATTTATCCAAAAGTTTCTTTGTGAAAAAATTTTAACCGTATTCGTAGAAGATAGAAAAACTGCAATGCCATTCCGTTGTGACCAGTTAATCAAAAACGGTTTCCTCCTCGCCTCCTGTCGTTTGCGCGCGCCTCTTCAATCTCCTTCAAAAAGGACACCGATTCATCCCGACAAGGAAGGCGTCAGAAACCCGCCAACCACCACCGTCGGCAGTAGATGAAAGCACTTGTTGGCATACGGTTGAGTGCAGACGCATCGGCGCCGCTCCTCGTGCCATATTTAGCGACGATTAGCAGCTCGCTTCATTGAGCTGAACAGTGTTCCCTCCCCCACATGCAAACTACCGGCAATTTGTTACATTATCCCTCTTCCTGCGTTTTTTCGTCTTTTTTTCCACTGTTTCCCCTTTTTTGACGAGTTTTGCGGTGTTCCTTTTCATCCAATATTCAACGTCGTAAACAACTCATCTTCTCAACTTTTTTTCGCTGTTTCTGCAGAAGTAAGGGGCGGGCGAATGGTGGGTGGGGGGAGTGCGGGCAGTACCGTAGTCATAGAAAGAACCAAATGAAAACAAGGAGAAGCGGGAAGAAAATGGGGGGGGGGCAAAGAAAAACAATTGTTTTTAATCTTAAGAATGAGTAAGTAAGCTTCAAAGAGGAGCCTAAAACAAATTAAATAGGGGAGGGGAGAGGGGGATTACGGTAGGTTGTTTTCTTTTTCAATTTTCATCGTTTCTCCTTTTCTTCTTCCCTCCAATTCCTCCGTACTACTCATAGCAAAATAGGGTACATATTAGTTTTAAATAGTTTTGATCCATCTTGCGTTCCATTCAAAGATTGGTAATTGGAAAGCAGGGGAAATGGAAGAAGAAGAAGAAGAGAGCGGAGGGGGGGGGTTTAAGGTTTCCTGGAACAAATTGAACAAATCACATAAAATACGGGTGCTAAGTAAGCAATGTGTTTTCGGTTCGGAAATCGAATGGCGAGTGGCATAGATTAGAAAATACAGACGGAGGTACTGGGAGGGGGGGGGGGAATGGCATTGGGTGTTGTTACTAGAGGTTTAACTCACTGCAAGCCCATATGCGGTACCGTTGACATCGGGTTTTAGGTGCTTTGTCGGATAGACAGTCTGTACGTTCTCTGCAAGACCCGTATTTGTAGATCCATGAGGTGTAGATTTACAGAGGGAAATTTTGTTTTGCGAAAATCGTAAGAAAAAAAATGGTAAAATAAGGAAAGAAAAATAATAGAAGATGCAAAAGGTTAGCTTTGATGGTCAAATAGGAAGAAGTGAAAGAGAAGGGCGACGATGAGTATCTTCCAAATTTTAAGTTTCTTTTGCGATATTTTCGAAAGAAAATTTCGGAAAATCTCACACCCCACTCGGAAACTCGGCCATTCCATATCTTTTTTCGACGTTTTCGACGATTTTCCAAATTTAATTGACTTTGAACGAGATGGCCGAGTTTCCGGTACTCGCTCCACGTCCGCAACTTTCAAGCCGTCAATCTCGGTAAGGTTTCCATTTGAGCGAAATTTCCGCTGTCTCGTCTCATCTTCGTCTTCTTCTTTGTTTTGAATGTCTGACGCAGCGTGCTGACAACTTTTTTATTGCGTAAGACGAATACAAGACGAACTGAGAGACGAACGAAGACGACTTTTTGTCTTCGTCTTTCGTGGAAGCCTTAAATCTCGGCTCCCAAAAGAAATATCCGACGATTGTGTGGTGTGTTACTTTCCACTCATTGATGGTCGAAAAATTCTTTTAAAATTGTTTTTTATGGAATTCAAAGTGGCAAAAAATATTTTTCTCTCGAAATTTGGAAAACCAAAAGAAATTGAGACACTATTCAAGATTTGACACAATTTCGTTTTTCTTGTTAATTCTTTAATTCTTTGCAATTAATTTCACTCAATTCACCACCCTTACTCATATTTGAATATCTCTCTGAATTGAAGAACAATGTGCATCATAAACTTTCATTTGCTGCTCCATGTCACTCATCCATTTTCTTCGCCGGACAACAATTAAAACGACATGGTTGGTCTAACTAAGCCTTCCCCATTCTCTCTTTTTCCTCAAGAAAAGGAGCAACAATATTTTCTTTATTACACTGCGCGAGCGAGCCGGGGGGTGGGAGCTGGGTGGTGGTCTCAAATGAAATTGTCTCATCTTCTCCAGGTAAAAGGGGTGAAAAATGATAAATGGACTTTTAATTGAGCTACTCTCTCACTTACATTTGTTTGTATTTTACGCTTTTTAATGCTGCATTCTTCAAAGTGACAAAAAATACAACAAGGACAATAAGAGGGGCTCAAAATTGAATTTGCGTTTACGCGTCGTTTCCGCTTCCTCGGGAACTTAGAATAAATTCTTCTATTTTAGAGACTCCAATTTTCTTAAACTAAAAACCGATGGTCTCGCAGCAAAAGTAGTGTCAATTAAGTAGTAGTAGTAGTGAAAGTAGCGTTTTCGGATCGTTGCTGCTCGTCGAATGTATGCAATTTTCATCTTTTCTCTTGGTTTCTTATCGTATATGCGCACAATTTTCGAAAAACTTGTCCACCTTTTTTCATAATTGGAATTCATTTGAATCAGTGTTCTGACTACTTCTCGACGATAAAATATTTATCTAAAAGAATTATACAATTCAGAAGTGTGAGCTGATACTCGAAGAATCCAGACAAAAACGCAAATTCGACTTTGAGCGCCTTGTTTTTCGCTTTTGTGCAACTTTGAAAGCAGCCGCCTGCAACGTCAAAAGTTGCATCAAACTACCGAAACGAGATGAATCACGTGAAAGTTATAGAAATCCGAACGCGTATCCTGTTTAGTGTGTCGTGTCGAGTTTGGAATTGATCGATTGAATCGAATTAAATCGACAATTTTTGAATCGATTCAATCGATTCAACATGATTCGAATCGCGATTGAATAAAAATCGAATCGTTCGATTCGATTCGATTTTATAATTGAATCGATTCGATTCGATTCGATTCAATTCGATTCAATTCGATAAAATCGAATCAACAAAAACAATGCAAAAATAAAGAAAAAAAAATTTTTTTCACGGAATCCGGAATCCGGAAAAAATTTTTATTCGCGGAATCCGGAATCCGGAAAAATTTTTTTTGTTGATTCGATTTTATCGAATCGAATCGAAAATCGAATCGAATCGAATCGAATAGAATCGATTCAAGTCGATTCATTCGCGAAATCGAATCGATTCAAATCGATTTGCCCGTTCAACAAATCGAATTAAAATTGATCGATTTTTGAATCGATACGACACATGATTCCTGTTGTGTAATCTGAATGCGATAACCACGGGCAGCGCAAAAGAGCTGGTTGCAAATAAGACTTTCGCAGTTTGTAGCAACTTTAGAAGCAACTTCCCCAATTTTTTAGAAGTATTTTAAGCGAATTTAGGTCTTTATACTTTTCAATGATTTTTTTGTTTTTGCGAGCACTTTATTGCATTTCCAGAGTCATTTCTAGCGGGTTTCATCATTATTCAACAGGTTCCTTATTTTCAATCTCATTTTTTACCTATATGGCTTTAATTGCCTGATTTCAAAAAAGCTGTATAAACGAATTCTTGGCATTCTTCAAAAAACCTTGCGTAAAACTAATTGTAAGGAATCGCACAAAAAAATGAAGAAATTATGTTTGAATAGTGATAAAATGTGAAAACTGCAATACGAAAAGCTAGCAGCAACAAAACCATTGAAAAACTTGCTAACAATCGTGGAAAACGCTATTCGGATTTTAAAATTTTGATAAGCGCAATATAATTGCTCACCGCACACTTAAAGGCACACGGATTCATGCAAACGATACTTGCTTCTGCTCTTGAATGGGAACTGAAATTGCATATAAATTAAGCATTTTTATTAGAATTATTAAAATTATTGTAAATTTGAAATTTAAAAACAAGGGAATCAGCTTCTTGCAATAGCTCTCAATGCAGACATTCTCCCCGTTCCAGGATTCAATTGATCTGGGTTTTGTCTGAAAAAGGATTGTCTTAGCTGGTTCAGAAGGAGACTTTAAAAACTGGAAAGTGGTTTTCAAAATATCGATCCATAATATATAGTCGCAAAATGATGTCATTTTCCATACACTTTCTTTTCAATGTTTTTCCTGTATATGCCTACTTTGTAAACTCGCGCATTGCTCTTTGCATATTTGGGAATCCAATATTGTATTGGTTTGGAATGACGTTGACTCCAGCAAACGGAACTTCGATGGATGTTCCTCCAGCAAGTTTTCCTTCAGGCCAGTCGACCAACAATGTGTTGGTTCCGCGGAAGAAGGAGACTCCGTGATCACGAGGACGGTCGAAAGTACGATGTGTAGCTGGAATAGTTATTTGAGCAGAAGAAGTTAAAAACGGAATGTGACTCTGGTAGAAAACACACAACCTCAACTCGGACCAAAACTTTTTGAAAACAATGAATGAATGATTTGAGCATGTTCCAGTTTATTTCATAGCCTCATGATTTGTTCATCACTTGTTTCACTCGTGATTCCGGTGATTCAGTGCTATTAGCATTTTTATATTGAATACTGGAACTGACCAGCAAGCTTTTGAGACGTTCGACCTTTAATTCATTTTCTAAAAGCCTTACCCAGTCCATCATAACCATAGAAGACTCCTCTAACAATAGGCGGGGGAGCCATATCTCTATAATCGGCAGGGGTGTAATCTTGACGTGGCGTCCAGACGTATTGGCATTTTGCTGCCCATCTCTGACAGTTGTTATAAGCAGGTGCACGAGTTCCTGGGTAGCATTCGTAGTTCATCATCCATTGAAGATGAAGGCACTCACAAGCATTCACACATCTGAATGGCTCATCTTTGAATGAGTTTTTAAATAAGAGTTTAAGGAAATTAGGGAAATCAGGGACTCACTCTGGATCCGTCTCTTTACAATGCGAATAGCAAGTTCCGATTGCCTTAACGGTAGCTTTTGGCACTCCTGCTCCTTCCCAGAATTTTGCTTGTCGTCGTATCTTAAAAACGAAATGGCTAAATTTTATAAAATTCGGATAAGAGTCAAAGAAGAACCATTCCGGATTACAATAATTGTGTATATAATATTGTAAAATCGGTTTGTTTTTCGAGATTTTGCAGCTCAAACCTACAAAGAGAACGCTTTATAGAATGACCACAGAGTATTGCAGGACGTTTATATTTATTTTCAATAACACATTAGCGCGCCGTTATTTTCAATTTCAACCTATTTCATTTCTAGTTTTTAACGCTTTTTATATTCAAAAGCGGACAGGAGCGAAATAAGTTTTGGCAGTTTTGGTAATTTTGCATTCTCTTCCACTTTTTCGTCTGCTAAGTCGTTATGTTCGCGCTCACCGGCTTTTGTGATGATACTTTGCCAATATGTTTTTTCTTTGAAAAAGCTAAGAAATTTCAGGATTTTGGTTGTGTTTTTAATTGTGCATTATTTTTATTTGGAATTAGACTTATTTTTAGGAGACTGATTGTTAAAAGCCACAGTTTTTGCTTCTATTTTAGCAAATAATAATTTTTTATCTTTTTTAGAAAGGATACAGTAGTTTTTATAAATTTAATTATAAAATCAAACTTGGAATCCAGTCCGAATGCGGATTTTAGTTATTCTGAGTATTACATGACGTCTATTTCGATTTTTATTTTGTCAATGGTTATGATTTACATTTTTTCTTGAAAAACAGACTGAAATTCAAGGCTTTCATTTGGGCGAAATTTCGGCTTATTTTTGTCTTCATCTTGAATTTGTCTGACACAGTGTGTTGAAAACTTTTTTACTGAGTAAGACGAATGCAAGACGAACTGAAAAACGAATTAAGACGACTTTTTGTCTTCGTCTTTTGTAGAAACCTTGCTGAAATTTAATGCTTGCAACATTTTTTTAATTCATAACTTCTATTTTAAAGACCGTTATAAACTGGCGCCGATCAGTCTATGCATTACATGTACACCAGTATAAAGCTTGCAAAACCCACGTGATTGATGGATGGATAAACGCGATCCGAGCAATATGTTCGATATCTTTCACAAATGATTCGAACTTCTTCATTGTAGGTGGCTATGTTTGAAGTACGACAGTAGTACCTAAAAGATTGCATGTGTTTCTAGCTTTCTTTTTTGAAAATGTTAAATAAAGGCATTTCTGAATATGGAAAAGCAAAAGCCTATTCGCTAATAAATTTTTAGCGACAAAGGCAATAGACCGCTAGAATTCTCTTTAGTTAGACGTGTCCTTTTACAAGTTGTATACGGAACAAAATTCAAAATCCCGATCGTTTTCGAATGAAACTGCGACCGATATTTGAAGATGTACAGTATATTTTAAAGGCGCATGACTAAATGTTTCTTTATATTTTGAGCGGAATTCTTTCGTAATTTCTCGTTTTGCAATGTTTTTAATTAATTTCCCTCTTTAAAAAATGGGAAAGAAATAGGAAATTTATAATTGTATATTTTGAAATTTTAGAATTATTTCTCAATTCAGACCAGTTTTACTTAAAGTTCTTAAATTAACAACCTGTAATGATTCAGAAATCGTTTGCACTGTTCGGATAGCGTCGTCACTTGCTGCGTGTCTTTCTCGAGTTCTTCTAATGGAATATCGAATGGTTCCAAATCACCACCGAGTACTGTTGCTGATAAAGTTGGGTCTGAAGTCTCTCATATTTCAAAATCACTGATTCTAAACGTAAAACAATTACCATCGGCTAACGCAGGGGAAATATAAAGAAAATGAGTTAAAAATAGAAAATTTAAAAGTCGACATACTATTCGAATCATTGTGGCAAGACAATGTCGGATAATAAAACAGAAGCAGCTTTTCAATGAAGAAATTGGATAAGAGGCAAGACTGATACAGTATTGAATAACAAACGAGATTTCTGACAAGATAGAGAAGACGCAAGAATCTGGATATGGACGTGGTGGGGGAAGAAAAGTGATGAGAAAACAAAATCAAAGATTCGAAATTTTTCAACAGCAGAGTTCGAGAGCGATCTGCTCTACGAATTACGAAATTCTAGATTTCAAATTGCAAATTGTTTTTTTTTTTAATTTCAAAATGAGCGAGCAACAATGCTTCCGTATTTGAAAGCCGAAAAACTTATTCTTCAAAATGTTGATTCTTCAAAAAGCTGGAAATTTTGCATTAAAAAAAAGTACAAGCATATGTTGCTTTTTTTATAGAAAATAGATAAGGCGACACGGAAACGCATTCGTTACAATAAAACACATCTCGGTCAATTTTTAGGAAATGAGAAATTGATAAAGTCGGGTTCCTTTGTAATTAAATCAAAATTCCCACTGACATCCTTCTATTTCACCTTTGATCTAGAGCCGCCAGTCCCTTCAAAAACGAATCAATCATATCCTCTGTTTTGATGTATAAATCTCTCATGATTTTCTCTCTCTCTCTCTCCCCCCAAAAATGTGTTAGAATGCAATTTGGAAGAGAAGGAACATGATTAATGGAGAATCCGTCGAAAAGCAACATGGACTTCCCGCTGATTTTGAGGGAAATTGGTCGGTTAGCAACTATTTTTAATAGGGAACGGTTAAGAAAAAAAAATGATTTCGTAGAACTCAATTTCAGATGTTCCATCTATGCTTTGAAAACGAAAAATCAGTTTCAGAACGAGCTCGTGAGACATGTGCAGTAAAGTATACACATAATGGATGTTTCGGTGTAAAATGTCTGAAAGCTTACATGAGTCTACGGAAGTTGAAATGCGCTCAAATTCTTTGAATGAATATGTCAACTACATTTTGATTTAAATCGAATAGCCCCGTTTTTGAACTAATTTCAAAGGCGCCTAAATAAAGTAATAAACGATGAAATGCGCTGAAATTCTCTGTGTGAAATATTCACACCGAGAGCGGCGTTTGCAAAGTTGAAAACTCGCCAAGAGTGCAAGGCATGGTTCAGAGCAAAACGTCTGAAATTAGGCTGTCTGTAGAAAAAGGTAACGCTGATCAAAATCAGCCGGTCACGTTTTCTAGCTCTTTTCGCTCCTGGTCAAAACTTTGAGAGCGCGCTTTGCGGGGCATCTTAACGTTTACGGCAGACACCCGAGTTTCAGACGTTTTAATTTGCTGCACTTACTTTATTGATTTGTAACTCAACGAAGATGTTACTACGTGGCTATAGATGTGATTATTTCAGTGTTGAATATCACACCTACCATATACATATTTAACTGGATCGACCGTTAAAAAGTGAAACAAATCATTGTCCTGTTCGATTCTATATGGATCAGAAGATAAATTGGATTCCCCACAAACTGGTTTCAGCACTCTAATGGAGTTCCAGATCTATTTTCGTGAATTCCGCATCATTTTTCAGATGTTTCACCACCGAGCACACTGGAGAAATATTAAAGATTGTCATCATTTTGTTTCTCACGTATTTCAATATGATTTAATTCAATTAAATCTACAATCTCGAATTATTTTTTATAGAATAATAATATAAATTAACGGAAGAGATAATACAATAATGAACAACGGCAAGACACAAATAATAGACAAATATGGAGGACAAATTATGAGGATAAGTAAATATTATCGCCGTAAAAAAGTTCCGACATTTTTTCGAGCCCGCGAAAATCGGGATTTGAATTTAGAGGCTCCTTATTTTTTCTTCTGATGTTTCAGAATGAAACTGGATCAAAAGAACGAAATTGTATTAATCGTGAATTTTTTTACACGTTTCTTCGAATGCTTAAATATATCACGTTGCGTCATTTATTTTTTTTTTTCGTTTCTTCTGATAAAAATATATCACGCATAGCAAATGCGCTGATGAAATGGGCGGAGCCTCTAAATTCAAATCCCGATTTTCGCGGGCTCGAAAAAATGTCGGAACTTTTTTACGGCGATAATATATCGTAACAAAGAAAAGAACAGAATCAATAGCAACGAGTATCCGCTCGTTGCTCTTAAGTCACACAAATCTACGTGTCCTCAATACCTGGAAATATGACAATTAAAACAAATCAAAAATGCGCGGCAACCTCGGTGTACGTGCACACTTTCGGATCGAACGTAGTTCCAAAACAAAATGCGAAAGCTGACGATCTTCGCAACACTTTAAGAACTTTAAGAACCTACAGGGCTCCACAAAATGATAGGTTCACCCCAATTTTTTGAAAAATCTCTTTTTAAAAAAAGTTTTTGAAAACTCTTTTCATTAAAAAAAGTAGCCCTTTTGGAAACATTTTATGTCACATAATTGAATTTATGAAAAAAATAACGTATCGAAAAATAACCCGAATTTATTGAAAAAACACGTAAAAACATTCCACAAAATGATAGGTTCACCTAAAAAAATCAACAAAAAAACAATTTTCACAAAATTTAACATGGATAAAAAAGTTATCTAATAACTTGTATGACCTCCCCGGTTCATTGTCAGTTCGAAGATTCGAGAATCGAGGGACAGATAGAGTTTGTCAATGAGTTGTTGGTCCACATCCTTCCATGCAGCAACAATCGCCTTTTTCAGCTGTTTAACATTGTCGTATTTCTTATTTCCTTCATAAATTTTGTGGACCATGACTCCCCACACATTCTCGATGATGTTCATATCCGGGGAACATGCCGGCCAGCTCAGGACGGGGATTCTTCTGTCCTCTAACCACTTCATCGTGCGGCGAGCTCGATGACATGGAGCTCCGTCCTGCATGAACATGAAGTTATTGTTTCGATTTTGACGCCAGAAGCGAGATAGACCACGTCTCAAACAACGTCTGTATTCGACACCATCCATTCGCTTCGAAACAAAGTTCAATTTCAATCGTCCGACAGAGCTGATGGTTGCCCATACCATGCAACCTCCTCCTTTGAAGTTCCTGCGTGAAAATCGGAGTGGTGCTTTCCGCAAATCGTGCCAATACGAGCGGTATCCATCCGGACCATCACAATTAAATTTTTTCTCATCAGAAAAAATCACCTGGGATTATAAAGATTGTTTACGACAGGTACAGTAATCCTCACCTTTCTCCAGTCCGTGCGCGCGTTCTTTCTAGCAAACTCAAGGCGTTTTTCTCTGTGACCGGCTGTCAGGAATGGAGCCTTCTTCATTTTCCTGTGCTTGATGAACTTGCTCTTCTTCAGGACCCGTCTAACTGTCTCGGCGGAAGCGTTCAAGTCCAATTCACGCTTGATGGTTGAGCAGGAAGTAACAGCATTCGATGCTTTGCGGACGATATTCCGTTTATCTCGGTCAGACAAGAGAGATGGTCGTCCAGAAGACTTTTTTGTTCCATAATGAAGCGGATTATTGACGTAATTGTTGACGACATTGAGAGATCGGTTGATGGAAATCGCGATTTGTCGGTTTGACATTCCTGCAGCAGAATTTGCGTGGATGATACCTTTTTCGTAATCAGTGAGCGGTTTTCCTCTTCCCATGGCTATAAAACAATCAAAAAGGTTAAAATTTCCTGTTATCAAAACAAAAAACCAAAAAAAAAGCGCAAAAAAAACCAAAATGAGGGGTGAACCTATCATTTTGTGGAAAAAAAATTAGCTGAAAATCACATTTCTCATGATAAAGCGAGCTTACTCATGATAAAATGTTTTCGTGTCGGGACCCATACAGTACCCTCATGGTGCCCTCTCCGGGACCCAAACGTTTTCCAATCATGTTGAAAAATAAAAAAGATTTCTTGAAAAATAGGGGTGAACCTATCATTTTGTGGAGCACTGTACATTCTTTTCCTCGGTCAACTTTTTGTTTTGAATTCCAATAGAATTATGTACATAAGAGCTGGCAAAAAAGGCTTTATTAAAGATGTTATTTAAAGAAACGAAGAATTAAACTTCAGATTGTCCTTCATAAAATGCATGGAATCCCAGTGGAATTCTATCTTCTGGAATACAGAATCTAGAAATTTCTTTCATACTTTTAGCGTCTAGAAGCAAGACGAACGAACGTTGGCTTTCAGAAATCGTCATGACTGGTACGATGAGAGTTCCTGAAAAGCGAAATATTTATGAAAAGCTCATGGAAGAACGCAGAGAAGATGCCAACCGTCATCTTCCTCAACTCCATCTGGATCCGGCACGAAAATCGGCTCCCCACAAACTTGTTTGTCATTTTCACGACGCCAAACTTTGTGATTTTGGCATTCTAAATCTGCTTTCACAATTCCAGGTAAATTTTCAGATTTTTGAGTGCCGAGCACACTGGAGCCGTATACGTATTTGTAGTCCTTCATGTTAATTTTTTCCCAATGGTAACGAGGAAACTCCATAGCTGTAATATTCTTAAAGCATTTTCGGCACGACTACGGCAACGGGCAGGTTGCCGTGTTTTGGCTTAAGCTCTCCGAGTTTCTTCTAAACTTACAAACATTGCAAATCCGCTTTTCCTTCAACTGAATGACCCCATTTTCCTGCAGCGTTGCAGTACATCCCTGGGCCCATTTCAATTGTTTTAGAAGATCGTCCCCTGGCTTGGCGTCTTCCGTTATTGCAAGTGGAATGATCACGCGAGTGAGATATGGCAAGAATTTTGGGTCCTGAAGAGAGTTTTCTTGTCTGCACATTTCGAAAAAACCGAGGAAAAGAACGTACATTTTGGAAGTTCCCCGTCTTCATATTCTCAATCAACAATGCATCAAAGTTTCCGGTCTGTTCGATCCTACAGTAATCCACCACAAGACATCCATCCCTTTCAAAGGTGTTGGCGTGATGAAAAGTGAAAAATGGAGCCATTTTCAGTTTCAATTTCAGCTGCTTTCCGGTCTTCTTGTCCAAAATGAGCACGTTCACATCCTTGTCGTTGTGCCACTTCATGCATTCTCTGTAGGTAGTGCTGATGAAATTTCTCATCATAAACTTCTTGATGTCGATTCGAACTGGAGATTCGAACACGATCAGGTAGTGCTCCGACATCCCGAACGAGTGCATATAGGTCGGATAGAAGGCCTCGGAGCACTTGATCTCCCCAATTTTTTCGGTGTGCTCCCATGAGTGATCAGTGTCTGATGCGGCGTTTTGCGGGTTTCTGGTGACGGTAAACACATAAGCAGCATTAGGACCAAATTTGGATCCAATGTTGTACACGTCTCCGTTTTCATCGTAAAGCTGATGAGCGGTGCAAGTGTGCAGAGCAACGAGCTTTGAGAAGTCAACCTAAATAGAACGTTGAAATGTTCAAAATTTGGTATCTGATGTTCTCACCGGCTCCAAGGTTTCCAATGTGTTCAAATCGATTCTGAGCATATGAGGAGTCTCTGTGCACGCATACAATCCATCTCCAAGCTTCGTGAACGCCACGTTCGCATTATCATGCTTGTCATTGTCTTGAACAAAGCTTGAAAAGAATTTCGAAAAAATAGTCTTGCATGGGTCGGGAAAAACGGCGGTGCCGAAGCCTCCAGACACGATTCTGTTCGCCTCCATACTTTTGGTGTACACCTCGGATTCCAGATAACGAGCCGAGTAATACATCTGAATATGCATTGATGAGTACGCCATTCGGAACTTTCCAGCAAATTACCTTTCCATTCTCAAAATGACATCTCTGAATGAATCCAAGGCCATCGAACCAGTGCTGATATTTAGTGTCGCCAATCGCAAACATTCCTGGCCCATTTCGTACCATTGTTCCTTTCAAGTAACGGGGAACCGAGCCGATCGCTGAGCACATTTTTGGCTCAATAACGTTGTCAAAATTATGGAATAAGCGAGCGAAGCCTTCTGTTTCCATGGTGCTGCTGAAAATTGAGAAAAACTGAAAATGGATCTACAAACAATATGGAATATGAAAGCTGCAACGAAGAAAATTTGGTTCATGTGCTCTATTATCACTTGCTCATTCCCTAGTAGGCTATGTCTCAGTCCTGCTCAATTTCACTACAAGATTAGGACCCCTTGTAGTAGATTTGCGCTGCAGTTGTACAACTTTGCTGAGTTGTGTGGAATCTATGGAATGCAGCCAGCAGGTGAAAGAGCTAAGGCTAGTCTTTTTTGGCGGTCTTGTACAGTTTTCTGAAAGAAATAGCAGCCGGCAATTCTATCCCAAACTAGTGAACATGCAAAAGCAAATAACTGACTGTAAGAGCGATCCTTTGAAATTTCAGAACATTCTGAAAATTGTTAAGAAATGGTGCCTGGGCACAAACTCATGGAGTGGGGTTGGGGTAATAGTTCAAGTGCCAAATACGGGAATCGTAAAATAAAAAATCGAGGAAAAAAGAAACCAAAAATGTTTGGTCTTGCAGGAATAGCTTTTGCAACTCAGGTGTTCCGTTTGCTCGATTGCAACTACACCTTCCGCGAAATCTAAGGTCTTTCCATGTGACGATCATAAGTCCATCATAACGTCGGACTAAACCTATTTTCTTCAGAGTTTAATAGCTGAATTCTGAATTTAAGTCTTGACGAAAAGGCCTTTTCTGATGCAACAGCGCAGTGAGAATGGTGGCCTGTCGGCTAAAGGTAATTGTGAGGCTTTTTAAGCACTTCACCGCATTTAAGCAGGATCTTTCATGCTTTTTTAAGCTTAGCTGAAGGATTTTAAGACTTTTTAAGCTTCTTAAAGCTATTTGATTCTATTTCATCCAGCGTTTTTCAAGATTTCTCCTAATGCAGTTGCCGCCTTAGTCTGAAGCATTCAATTTTTTATGCAACTATCATCCTCCACTTCCAGCATGAACTCCTCCCCCCTGCTTAAACTGTAAAAGAACTTGAACCATTGTTAATAAGAATGGAGCATCAGGATCAGATTGGTGAAATGATCTGCAGATCTGTGGGAAACCTGGCATGTGAACTCAGAAATCAAAAAAAACATTGAATTGAACGTGAAAATAATGAAAAATTACTGATTAGCTGTAAAAAAGTTTTCCCAATTACATATTTATACCGTTGAAACTGCGACGCCCCGCCCCCTTGCTCTCCGTCGTACGTTGACATCATCTCCAAGCACAGGAGACAGGAAAGAAAGTGGAAATTTGGAGAAATAGACTGCGATATCAAAATGCTGGCACACGCTGACAGCAGACAGTCAGAGAATCGGTCATAGAGCGCAGGTCACAAAGGAGTTTGTGTCTCCACAAATAAAATCAAACAGGTGCATTATGTCCAGCAGAAGAGCGTTTCGTGCCTTTTTCTCGCGATGTGTGAAACGGTTTTCATTTTTTTTACCCCACATAATTCACAGCAGAAAGTGGGCAGGCTACTCCGCGAATTGGGCAGCAGTGGCGCGGACATGGGCATGCGCTGGGGAGCTGTATGTACTGCGCGAAACTCCTGGCTTTGGAGCAGTATATTGCATGCGTGGAGAGTAGAAAGGCTTTCGTGCAGGTTTGGAGTCGGAGCTAGACAGTTTAGAAGTTCTGAGCATGATTAGTTTATTCTTGGGAATCTTGGCAAGCTTGTACTTGTTTCACTGTTAGTAATTAATATAAACAATTTTATATTGCTTTAAAATTTCATTTTTTTCTTTGCTTTTTTTCTCCAGATCATGAGTAGTAGAATTAGTAGAAGCCCCTCAACCAACAGAGAAGCGGGAACACTCAATGTCACAAAGGAGTTTGTGCGTCCTAAGGAGAACAAAATGAGAAGTTGTTGGAATGACTTTTGAATCACGATAGGGTTCAATGTATATACATAAAACAATATGTCAGTGAAGATCTCCGGTGAAGAATGGCGCAGTGGAGAACAACGCAGCAATGTAATGGGCCAATGGAATTCAAGACTTTTCCAACGATTTCAGCCCTGAGCTCACTAAGAAGGTGTTCGTTTTTCCAGCGCTCCATCCGACTTCATTTCTTTTCCAATCGCGGTTTGGCTCAATGAACAAGAATTGTAAAAAGTGTTAAGTTTGGTGATGGCGATGCTACTCACGTTGATCACGCCATTGGTCTCTAGAAGATGCGCCTCGTGAATCCATTTCGTGAGAGCAGCATCTGAAGTGAACTATTCTATTTGCTCGTATTCTCCTTTCAAATTTCGCTTTCGAAGCGCGAACTCCGAAAATTCCGTAAAGGCTTCCACGAAAGACGAAGAGAAAAAGTCGTCTTCAAAAGTCGAGTCGTCTTCGTTCGTATTTCAGTTCGTCTTGCATTCGTCTTACGCAATAATAAAAATTTCAACACATTACGTCAGACGAATTCAAGACGAAGACGAAGATGAGATGAGACGGCCGAAATTTCGCCCAAATAGAAGTCTTAGATGTTATATGCCAAATTGAGTAGATTAACATCGAGTCTTCCTTGAGGAATCGGCAAGTTGCCGTGCAAGCATTCTCTGAGAGTTCTCTAGATCAACTGAGCCTTAAAAGAAAGAGTCATCAAAGAGCCGAATCGAAACATTTATTTCAGAATCTAGATTAAACGCACATGAAAAATTGCATTGTCTTGGTTCAGATCAATTACATCATTGGAAAGTACTTTTTAAAGACATTTTAGCTGAATTTTTTAAGAATATAAATTTAAAAAATACGATTCGAATTAGCGGAAATGGCAGGGATATCAATGAGCGACAATGAGATGTCAAAACGGAAAGATGACTGGAAATAAGAAAGAGTCCGCCAGGAAAAACGATAAAGACTGCGGGAGAGGACAGTGGAGGAAATTGGGAAGGAGCACAGAGGATTTGCAGATAAATTGAGTAGTAGAAGTCACATGTTGATAAGGGTGATAGTATAACAGAATTCAATGAAGAGGAATCAGGAATTGTATTCAGTATCATTGAAGAACACAGAAATAGTGAATGATGGAAAAGAGTTAATGATCAACATTGCTGATTAGTTCAATCTTCCAATAGTTGGGTGTCGAGTGATCCAACCGTATGTATTCTTCCGTTTTGAATTGATCAATCAATTTTTGGGTCAGTGGAATATTGAAATTCGAACAGTTAATCAGCAACTTACGGGTCGACTCTTTCTGCAAATGCTTCTGGATCGCTTGACGAATTGATTTCTGCAAATCATGAAATTCAGAAATGAGTGGAAACGAGTTGGAGGTATGACGAGGCAGAACTGCCCCAGAATAGAACTCGTTGTTTGGTAGAGCGCGAATGCATTTTTCGAAACGCATCGAGTTGTTCGATTTCATCTTTCGAGCTGTATTCAAGCTGTAACCCCGTTTCTTACCTCACTTCGCTCGTCAACTTTGACCATTTGAAAAATGGAAGCATCATTATGGCAATCAGCTATGAACAAGAGCAGTTCCTTTTCTTTCGCTTCCGAGAAAAAGATTGGCAGCTCCACTTTCTTTTTCATCCATGAAATTGTCCGCTGGTTGTCTTTTACAATATGGTCAGTGATTTTGTAATTTTCAGCCATTTCCTTTTCATTATTTTCCTTATCAGTGATGAGTTTGAAATTTTTCGGAAGGGGGATAGTGACTGGTTGCAATGATTCGAATCGATCCGCCATTTCGGCAAGAACTTCCATTGGAGTCGCACTTTTTGCGTCTTCCACTTTAAGGCTGATGTTATCACTTTCTTCGTCGGATTTCGGCGTCGGAAGGGCCTGTGCAACCATGTTACGATAGCGCTGCTGCGTCTGGAATTGATTGTATATTGAATCTCTTGATATAGACATTACGGTTGCTATTAGAAAAGCTCAGACGGTAGACAAAATGCAAAACTCACCGTGGTCGCTGGCAATGTGTAACCACTTCTGATCTTGCCGTAATCTATTCCATTAATGGCCAAATCGAAATCAGACAGTGCTGGGTGATTGTGTGTCTTCACTCGGGGGAGACGTGACCGATATGGTTTGTAGTGGGGTGACTGACGGAAAGAATTCTTGCATTTTCCCGTTATAAAATCTTTTACAGTCTGAAAATGCTTTGAAGTGATATTAAAATTTTAAAACTGAATGTTCCATCAATGAAAACTTGCGAAACTAACCTGCTGATTCTCATCAATGCCGCTAGCAATGCTGCTACTACAACTGGGCTGCGAATCTGGAGATATGGATGATTGGACCACATCGACAGTGATTGGAATTTGACTAATCAATGAATGTAGAATCGCCTGCTGCTGCTGATTCTCCTGTCTCTTTGCTCTCTCTTCATCCTCTTTTTTTCTTCTCTCTATTTGTAAGAGCAATTCAATCGTTTTCTTGTGCTTATCATTGAACAGCTTCAGATAATGTTCCCGTTGACTATTGTTCATCGAAGCCACGATATTCTTTGTAGATTCCAATGGAAGTGGTGGAGAGTTTGTACCGTCCATTCTAAAAATATTCATAGATTTGGAAGACTGTCAGATCAATGATGGAACTTTAAACGGAAGTGATAAGGAGAAATGAGTCATAAGAATCATAAAACGTTATGGTAATTTCCAAGAATCGCCCCCCACCATCGATAATAGCCCCCCCAACCAACGTTATTCATTATCAAAATTGATGTGGGGGATAATTACTGTAGGGGGGCTTCTATACGAAGTCGTTATCCAATATTAATCCCCCGCCAGTTGAAATGGGGGGAATACTTGGATCCTAGGTAATCTACAATAATCAACCCCCAACAAACAGTACTAATCCCCCCCACCGGAAGACCCAGGAATGATCCCCCTCTTCCAATATTTCCATGAGATTCAGACGAAATGAAATGAAAATATGAAAATGAAACTAGTTCATGATGCCGCGTAAAAATTATGAAGAAATTTTTTAAATTATGAAACCAATTTTTACAATTATGAAAATTGTGAAAATTGGTGGAAAAAAACTGACGTTAGGGGAAGGGGTGGGGGGTCATTCCACATTCTTCCACCGGGGGGTCACTCTTATATCAAACGGGGGGGGGAGTTATTGTATTATACCAACGTTATTATTCAGAAACTGGAATTCTAAAACAAGTAAAGGTCCATGTGGACGGCAGCCTTGTTTGTTACTTTCAAGGTGACTGAGTAGCTGCGACAGATTCCAGAGTAGCAGTAGGAGGAGCGGCAATGCCGGCAGGCTGGGAAGAGTGGGAGGTTAGAGTTTACTTTCTCCCCCCCATAAAGGGGGTCTTTGAGCACGAGAAAACAGTTCCGAGGAAAGAACTAATATAGCACCGGTAAGTCATCATATTAGGCCTTCTCCTAACCTTAGCATACTCTGTTTGTGACATTAGTACATTAGGACTTACTATTAGTAAGGTCCCAGGCAATGTGATTGTCCACTATGCCACTAAAATCTCATCTGAACTTATGGGGGACTGATCAGAACTGAACTAAGAAGCGGCGTTACCAGACAGTGGGTCCACCAGCAGGAAACAACCGACACCGTGTGAGCAGCATGAGCAATAATTAAGAGGATCAAGAGCCTCTTGAGCAACGATCGCTACAACTTTCAGTTTGACTAGATGAGAAAAAAAGTTCGGAAGGAGTTATTTCGTGAAGCAACTTCAGTTAGAGCGTTGTTTGCACTAGAGGGAACGGTTTGGAAGTTTAGCCTGTTTTGCTGAAACTGGAGGAAAAAACATGAAATTCTCGGAAAGAAATGGAGCCACGTACGTTCATAAAAATGAAGAATATATGCCGGACAGGGGCGGCACCTTGCGCGATGATGACAAGATGTTAAAAGTACCGTAAGCTTATCAGCTTCAAGACAAAAATTCCATAGTCCCGAAAATATTGATTAAGGTTGTCGCCAATAAGACACTGCTCTCTTCTAATGCACGCATTCAAGACGAGATTAAGAACAAAAAACGAAAATGGGCACGGGAAGGGAACACGGGAAGCAAAGAGGAGGAGACGGCGGGTGGATGGTGTGCAGGGGAAGAGACACAGAGGAGTCTCTACCCACCAAGATAGATTCAAATGAGCGGGAGGCCAAGCGACTTACTTTCTAGGTGAATGAGTGGATGCGACAGATTCCAGACCGGCAGTGGGAGGAGCGACTATGCCGGCACGCTGGGAAGAGTGGGAAGAGGTCAACATGCTGTTATTGAAACGCTAACTATTGTGAAGAGTTGCGACTATTAACTAAGAAAGTAGATAAGTAACTAAAAGGCTTTAAAGTTCATAAGCTCATGATGTGATGTGCGCAACAAGCGAAAACCGAGTTTTGTTTCAAAATCCATCTTTGACATCAACGTTTCGAAACGCCCTTGCGATTGCTACAACTTTCAGTTTGACTAGATGAGGAAAAAAGTTCGGAAGGAGTCATTTCGTGAAGCAACTTCAGTTAGAGCGTTGTTTGCACTAGAGGGAACGATTTGGAAGTTTAGCCTGTTTTGCTGAAACTGGAGGAAAAACATGGAATTCTAGGAAAGAAATGGAGCCACGTACGTTCATAAAAATGAAAAATATATGCCGGACAGGGGCGGCACCTTGCGCGATGATGACAAGATGTTAAAAGTACCGTACGCTTATCAGCTTCAAGACAAAAATTCCATAGTCCCGAAAATATTGATTAAGGTTGTCGCCAATAAGACACTGCTCTCTTCTAATGCACGCATTCAAGACGAGACTAAGAACAAAAAACGGGAGGGGAGCACGGGAAGCAAAGAGGAGGAGACGGTGGGTGGATGGTGTGCAGGGGAAGAGACACAGAGGAGTCTCTACCCACCGAGATAGATTCAAATGAGCGGGAGGCCAAGCGACTTACTTTCTAGGTGAATGAGTGGATGCGACAGATTCCAGAGCAGCAGTGGGAGGAGCGACTATGCCGGCACGCTGGGAAGAGTGGGAAGAGGTCAACATCGTATTTGACCAAAAAAGGGCGGGGCTTCTGTTTTTTCTTTCTTATTTGTGAGCTATTGTCATAACATCCGGTTCTGTACACTTTCTGGAACTAGAGCCTTTACAGATTGTTGAGTGGGATACTGTATATAATCTGTTGGCTCTCTGTGGCGCTTTGATCTGAAAGGATACAATTGTAACCTCTAACATCATTGTATCCTTTCAGATTTACACATTTTCCGTGTTGGCCCGTCAGATGCTTCTGCGAAAGGTGGAAATTAAATATATAAAAACACATTGAAACTATAGAGAAGAGGTTCATAAGGAAACTAATTAAATTAGGAGAAATCATGAAATATGTCGCCATCACTGTACTACCTCAGAACAGGGGGTCCATCAGCAGGAAACAAACGACACCGTGTGCGCAGCATGAACGATACTAAATTACACCATTTTAGCATCAATCACCACAACCATCATCTAATACTTCTAAGCCGCGACAACGCGCACAAATTGGGATCTCCATGGAATACTGATCGCGTCCGTTGCTCGTCTGGCCGCGTGCAATAAACTACTTTTTTGGGGCCACGTAGAAGCGATGTGCTAAATAAGGAGAAGGTATTTTGAACTGGAAGGTGTACACTGTCATTCTAGACTATAAATCTGAGCCCAGACCTATGAATAACCGTTTGATTTCTTGAAATAAAGAAAGAAATTGAGAAAGGTAGAGAAAGAGAGAAAGAGAGAGAGTTATTGCTCTAGGCTTCGACTGCTAACGTTTCCGTTTCAAGCATCAAGACCTTCCAGTTTTCCTGCGTTTTCCATTACTTCACAATTCTTCGATTCGATTCAGATTGCACGAAATGTGAAAAGTGAAAATCATAGTGATCTACAGTATTCCAGACGCCAGATACATACCTGTTCCACTGCTATTTTCATTTCTTCAATTTCTAACGTCTTCATCACAAGAAAACAAAGGCCCGTCAAGGAAAAGCGAATGGCCATAAGTCAGAGCAACGGATGGTCAACTCAACATTGTTGAGGCGTACACACGAGCCTATTCGCGGTGTACACCAAATTTCTAGCCTGATGACGGGTATGAATACGTCGTGAATGCATTTATAGATAAAACAGAAAATGGAGAGCGGAGACAGTGTTCATTGTGCAAGTGGGAGTCGTGCGAGAGAGAGAGAGAAGAAGAATTTGAAGGAAACAGTATATGATTGTTTGTGAGACGATTGAATTAAGGAATACGGTTCCTTATGTGATTTATAGATTAATAATGTGGCACATTCTGAATCGAATCGAAGAATTATGAACACGCTGAAAAACTGGAAGGTGTTGATGCTTGAAACGGAAACGCTGGCAGTCGAAGCCTAGAACAATCTCTCGCTCTCTCTCTTTTTCTCTCTTCCTCTCTCTCTTTCTCTACCTTTCTCTCTCTCTCTCTGTCTCTTTCTCTCTCTCTCTCTCTCTCTCTCTCTCTCTCTCTTTCTCTTTTTCTGTCTCTGAATATATCTTAAATCTGCAGTGAATGAAGCTGAAGCTGGAGCCATAAATCGGAAATTTGTCAAACATTGGCCTTGCTCTCTGAAATAGAAGCGCTTCTCATTAAATCTTGCTCTGTTCTTCCCAGTTTATAAAGCTCACTTTGTTTTCCGTTAGTTGAGAGCCTCAAAAATGGAGTCAAGCGTTTCCCTCACTTCTCTACACATACAGGATTTCACCAAAGTACAGGACGTTTTGTAAGCTTTTCAATTGTTCAAAAACGGTACGAACCTCTATAGAAATGGATTGGCGCCCAAAAGAAATTCGAAGATTGTGCCTTTGTCTTTTACACCGGTCTCCATATACCTATCCTATCATATCTTTGTCTCCCATATTCAAAACTCACTTTATAAGCAGGCGCCCACATCGAAAATGCCGGTAGTGCTTCCACCACAAATGACAAAGACAAAACGTCGTTTTTCCCGTATGGTTTTCCGTATAAACTAAATAATTACGTGTTACGTGATCCCATATGTATGGCCCCAATACATAGTGTTACACATCACACGTTGTATTTGCTCCAATTTACACTATATAAAAGGGTGGCTTTTTTTGTAGTAAATAAATCGGTTTTATCTCAAAAACCCCGAGCTTCACGCTACAACAATTCGTATTTCAGCTCGTCTTGCATTAGTCTCACCCAATAAAAAAGTGTTCAACACATTGCGTCATACGAAGTCAAGACGAAGACGAAAGCGACCGAAATTTCGCCCAAATAGAAGCCTTAAATGCCGCGACGACGGGAAGTGACGGAGCCATGAAAACTTGGCTCCTGGCGATTTTTTTTTACTGAATCGAATGGCACTCACTGATTTTTTATTCCTTTACTTTTTTCTGAAAGATCATTATCGAAGGGTCGTCCTATCCGGAAGACTATATTTCAGTGATTTTTGTGGAAATAGCGCTTTTTTTTTTAGTAAAAATAGCTCTAATGGTTTTCAAAAAGCTCATGAATCGCAACAAACATTCCTGAAATCTTTAAAAAAATTTTTGAAACCAATCATCTCCTTTTCATTCATCAATTCCAGAAAAAGCCTCGTGGTTAGCTTTAAAACTGCCATAAAAATGGGAAAAAACCGTCGTAAAAATGCTGAAACTAAAGAAAAAGTGTGAAATTTAGGGAAATAGTCATTTGACGGCTTTGAAATAGCCAATATCTCAATTCTATAAGCTTCAAAAAGCTTCGTTAGCTATTCTTCTGTGATGGGATTACATGTCGCATTTCGAGGGTTACTGTAGAAGCCCGACATCGAGAATTGAACACGGAATTGGACAGAATTTGCGACTAGGCTACCGATACAAAATGGGAGCATTGAAAAAGTAAGTTGCAACCAAGGCTGGGAAATCGCCGGCGATCGCCGCCGTTTAGCCGTTCTCACGGGAAGCCGAAAAAAGCCGGCGAAAAATGGCTGGCAGCCAGAGAAGGGCGGAATTCCGCATTCTGCATTCCGCATTCCGGATTCCGCCGTTGTTTTTTCATTCCGTCTTCCGGATTCCAGATTCCGTGAACAATTTTTTTCCGTTTTCCGGATTCCTAGTTCCCATAATCCAATTCCGCCCTACTCTGATGGCAGCCGTCGACAGCTTTTTTCGGCTGGCATTTTTTATTCATCAAAATGAATAATATTATGAATAGTTGGAAACTCTCCTATTCCGACAGTCATTATCATGAAAACTAAATGAGAAAATACAAATTATTTGATAAGAACAATTTTTAATTTAATATTTGAGAATTTTAACAAATAAAAAAATGGAAAAAAAAGAAGGGAGGCGAATTAATATATGATAGATTTTTTTGGTTGGATGGATTTTTTACCTTTTTTTTTACCACATTTACCACATTTTTACCACATTTTGGTGATTTTTTACCACATTTTGGTTATCAGGGCACTCTTTGATTATCATTAGATTTTCTAGAAATTTCAGGTTCAACGAGAATTTTCGATGAACAAACATTTTTTTAAACATGAGTGACATCTGTTTTTCTAGTGCTTCCAAGTGCTTCCAAGTGACGTTATGAGCTGATTCTTTTCCAGAACATATTCCAGGGTGTTTTCTGTAACAAAAATAGCCGATGGTGGAGAAGATGTATGGCTTGAGAAATACGTGCATCAAGTTTGAATATTGTTACCTCATTTGGCCTCTTGCAGAGAAGGGCGGAATTCCGAATTCCGGATTCCGCCGTTTTTTTCATTCCGTTTTCCGGATTCCAGATTCCGTTAAAAAAATTTTTTTCCGTTTACCGTTTTCCGGATTCCCAGTTCCCAAAATCCAATTCCGCTCAACTATGAGTTTTAATACTTTATTCTCAATTGTTGTAAAAGTATACTTTTTTGAACTCCCGCAAACATTTTTGCGAACAGAGCGCATTTACATCATTTGATTCCCTCATTAATGGTTAAAATTCCGTTTTCCGCATTCCGCATTCCGGATTCCAGATTCTGTGAAAAAATATTTTTTTTTCCGTTTTCCGGATTCCATATTCCGTGGAAAATTTTTTTTCCGTTTTCTGGATTCCGGATTTCGAGTTCCCAAAATCCAATTCCGCCCTACTCTGGCTTCTTGATTCTGCGAGCGAACAATTTTTCACATTTTTCACAAATAACGAAGTTTCTTGAAATAAAATCATTTTCCGATTCTTTGATTTCTACTTTTCTGAAGGAATTTAAGTTTTTTCCTTGAACTTGCACCTAAATAATCCTATTTTTGTTAATTTGTAAAATTAAACTCACCGTACGCATCGAAATGTTTTCGATTTAGCCTTTTAGTACTTTTGAAACATATCTTTCGTGTAACTTGCCATTTTTAGTTATCTAATACAAAAAAATTGAAAAATAAAGAAAAAAAAGTTTACGCTCAAATGCAGACTACGCAGTTTCTATGCTTACTGTACACCGCGATAAAAAACGCCGGCGAAAAGCCGAAAATTTTCCGCCGTTTTTCCGCCGCCGCGCCGCCGGCTTTTATTTTTACCAGCCTTGGTTACAACTACCAAGTTCGAGAAATCACTAAAATAAAAATGAGCCAGTATGTCCCTTCACGCGTCATCTGGCGAGTTTTGTTCATTGTTGGACAAATGGCCAAAGAACGGAATGAAAACGACGGATTGGCATCGCTACCAGCGATTGAGGGATCGGTGAGCGCTACCTTGCTTCTTTTAACAAAGCTGAACTGTAATTTTACACGAAGAAGACGAGAATCGCGTGAAGGAACCTTTATGAAGAGTACGGAGTGTTGTATCGATGTTCATGAGCAATGGAATTGTATCTCAGGTAATTTTTGGCACATGTGCCCCAGCTTGGGGCGCGGTTGCCGGTGCTACGCAGTAAGCGTTCACGTTGAAAAAGCTTACCGCGTAGCACCGGCAACCGCGCCCCAACCTGGGGCACATGTGCCAAAAATTACCTGAGATTCTGGAAGGCGCTCGGCGGCTAAGCGATGAATTTTCCTCTAACAAGGGAACCTCGAATAGAAATCCTCCTAACTTTTTTTAAAAATTGGACCACAGGTACTTTCGACTACGGGAAATTCATTTCCAGAAGTTTGCGCAGATAGCCACTATGTGTACTGAATTTCCCGTAGTCGAAAGTACCTGTGGTCGAATTTTTAAAAAAAGTTAGGAGGATTTCTATTCGAGGTTCCCTTGTAAGAGAGGCTTGCCAATAAGAATGGAATCGGTCTTGGCAGGGTCCGTGTTGGCGGGATCTTGATGATGCAACATGCGGCAAACTGCAGTGTAATAGGCCAAATTGAGTTGATAAACATCGAGTTGCGAGCCGAAAAATCTTCCTTGAGGATGGCAATCGGCAAGTTGCCGTGCAAACATTCTCTGAGAGTTCTCTGGATCATCTGAGCCATAAAAAAGAGTCATAAAGGGCCGAATCGAAACATTTATTTCAGAAAATAGATTATACGCAAATGAAAAATAGCATTGTCTTGGATCAGATCAATTACATCTTCACTCTTTTAATGATTCTGCCAGACTCGAACGATGTGTGCACGCGTGCTGTACAAGTGTTCTCCTTTTCGCATTTGAAGAACTTCTTCTTGCGGTCCTGACGGAAAGAATTCTTGCATTTTTCCGTTAGAAAACCTTTTACAGTCTGAAAATGCTTTGAAGTGATATTAAAATTTTAAAACTGAATGTTCCATCAATGAAAACTTGCGAAACTAACCGGCTGATTCTCCTCAATGCCACTAGCAATGCTGCTACTACAACTGGGCTGCGAATCTGGAGATATGGATGATTGGACCACATCGACAGTGATTGGAATTTGACTAATCAATGAATCTAGAATCGCCTGCTGCTGCTGATTCTCCTGTCTTTTTGCTCTCTCTTCATTCTCTTTTTTTATTCTCTCTTCAAGCAATTCCTTCAGATGATCATTGAACAACTTCAGAAAATATTCCCGTTGACTGTTGTTCATCGAAGCCACGAAATTCTTTGCAGATTCCAATAAAAGTGGTGGAAAGTTTGTACCGTCCATTCTAAAAATATTCATAGATTTGGAAGACTGTCAGATCAATGATGAAACTTTAAACGGAAGTGATAAGGAGAAATGAGTCATAAGAATCATAAAACGTTATTATTCAGAAACTGGAATTCTAAAACAAGTAAAGGTCCATGTGGACGGCAGCCTTGTTTGTTACTTTCAAGGTGAATGAGTAGCTGCGACAGATTCTAGAGTAGCAGTAGGAGGAGCGGCAATGCCGGCAGGCTGGGAAGAGTGGGAGGTTAGAGTTTACTTTCTCCGGGGCGGCACCTTGCGCGATGATGACAAGATGTTAAAAGTACCGTAAGCTTATCAGCTTCAAGACCAAAATTCCATAGTCCCGAAAATATTGATTAAGGCCTATGAATAACCGTTTGATTTCTTAAGGTCTTAAGGTTAAGGTTGTCGCCAATAAGACTCTGCTCTCTTCTAATGCACGCATTCAAGACGAGACTAAGAACAAAAAACGGGAGGGGAGCACGGGAAGCAAAGAGGAGGAGACGGTGGGTGGATGGTGTGCAGGGGAAGAGACACAGAGGAGTCTCTACCCACCAAGATAGATTCAAATGAGCGGGAGGCCAAGCGACTTACTTTCTAGGTGAATGAGTGGATGCGACAGATTCCAGAGCAGCAGTGGGAGGAGCGACTATGCCGGCACGCTGGGAAGAGTGGGAAGAGGTCAACATCGTATTTGACCAAAAAAGGGCGGGGCTTCTGTTTTTTCTTTCTTATTTGTGAGCTATTGTCATAACATCCGGTACTGTACAATTTCTGGAACTAGAGCCTTTACAGATTGTTGAGTGGGATACTGTATATAATCTGTTGGCTCTCTGTGGCGCTTTGATCTGAAAGGATACAATTGTAACCTCTAACATCATTGTATCCTTTCAGATTTACACATTTTCCGTGTTGGCCCGTCAGATGCTTCTGCGAAAGGTGGAAATTAAATATATAAAAACACATTGCAACTATAGAGAAGAGGTTCATAAGGAAACTAATTAAATTAGGAGAAATCATGAAATATGTCGCCATCACTGTACTACCTCAGAACAGGGGGTCCATCAGCAGGAAACAAACGACACCGTGTGCGCAGCATGAACGACACTAAATTACACCATTTTAGCATCAATCACCACAACCATCATCTAATACTTCTCAGCCGCGACAACGCGCACAAATTAGGATCTCCATGGAATACTGATCGCGTCCGTTGCTCGTCTTGCCGCGTGCAATAAACTACTTTTTTAGGGCCACGTAGAAGCGATGTGCTAAATAAGGAGGAGGTATTTTGAACTGGAAGGTGTACACTGTCATTCTAGACTATAAATCTGAGCCCAGACCTATGAATAACCGTTTGATTTCTTTGCCGAAAAAAAGGTAGAAACCTGAATTCAAAGCCACAGCTTGAAGAAATGGCTTCGGGGCGGTCACTGGAAGGAAGGAGGAGTTTCCTCCTCAATCCTCTCCTCGAGCAAAAAACGAAAATGGGCACGGGAAGGGAACACGGGAAGGAAAGAGGAGGAGACGATGGGTGGATGGTGTGAAAATGAGAGAAATAAAGAAAGAAATTGAGAAAGAAATTGAGAAAGGTAGAGAAAGAGAGAAAGAGAGAGAGAGTGATTGTTCTAGGCTTCGACTGCTAACGTTTCCGTTTCAAGCATCAACACCTTCCAGTTTTCCTGCTTTTTTCATTACTTCATAATTCTTCGATTCGATTCAGAATGTGCTACATTATCAATCTATAAATCACGGAAGGAACCGTATTCCTTAATTCAATCGTCTCACAAACAATCATATACTGTTTCCTTCAAATTCTTCTTCTCTCTCTCTCTCGCACGACTCCCACTTGCACAATGAACACTGTCTCCGCTCTCCCGTTTCTGTTTTATCTATAAATGCATTCACGACGTATTCATACCCGTCATCAGGAGGCGTACACACGAGCCTATTCGCGGTGTACTCCAAATTTCTAGCCTGATGACGGGTATGAATACGTCGTGAATGCATTTATAGATAAAACAGAAAATGGAGAGCGGAGACAGTGTTCATTGTGCAAGTGGGAGTCGTGCGAGAGAGAGAGAGAAGAAGAATTTGAAGGAAACAGTATATGATTGTTTGTGAGACGATTGAATTAAAGAATACGGTTCCTTATGTGAGTTATAGATTAATAATGTGGCACATTCTGAATCGAATCGAAGAATTATGAAGTAATGGAACACGCTAAAAACTGAAAGGTGTTGATGCTTGAAACGGAAACGCTAGCAGTCGAAGCCTAGATCAATCTCTCGCTCTCTCTCTCTCTTTCTCTTTTTCTGTCTCTGGATATGACTTAAATCTGCAGTGAATGAAGCTACAGCTGGAGTCATCAATCGGAAAATTCACTTCTGGGTGTTACCAAAGTAAGTGTTACCAAAGTACAGGACGTGTTCTAAGCTTTGAAAATGGATGAAAAAGTGATTGCGGTTTGATGTTGTTTACTTTTGTGAATGATTTTTGAATAAATTGTTTGATTATATGAGGTTGTGTTATATATTATTTTAAAGCGCGTTATTCGCTCTATCTACTCGTCTTATTGATTTTTCCTTGAAATAATTATGTCACTTTTCATAGCATTTCAAAAATAGCATGGATAAACGGCAAATTTGCACGATTTGTTTGTTCCAGTTCAAACTAAAATGAAAAGCTGCCGAGACAACTAGCGATATCAACGATGCATTTGGCCAAGAAACCACTAATAAACTTACCTTAAACGAAGCCGATCCTCTCAAATCAGCACGAGAAATTGCCGAAGAACTCGAAGTTGACTAATCGACAGTCGTTCTTCATCTGAAGAAAATAGGCAAGTCAGAAAAGCTCAACAAATGTTGTTGGATCGTGATGAGGCTCCTAAACACTTTCCGAAGCCGAAACTCCACCAAAAAAAGGTTATGGTGACTGTTTGGTGGTCTGCAGCCGGTCTCATTCACCACAGCTTCCTAAATCCGGGCGAAACAATTACAGCAGAGAAGTACTGCCAGCAAATTGACAAATTGCATCAGAAGCTACAACGTATGTGCCCGGCATTGTTCGTCAATACAACACTGTACACGAGCTAAAGAGAGCTGTGAAATCGGAGTGGGATCTCAGCAGCAGCGCTGTCCTCAAGAATACGGTCGCCAGTATTCCGAATCGTTTGATTGAAGTGATCCAAAAGAATGGAGGAGAAGCATTTATTACAGGGTGCGCCAAAAGTATGGTAACACATGTTTCGCGCAAGCTGGCGGGCGCGGGGGCACTTTTCGTGCACTGAATTTATTTTCATTATTTTCAGCATGTCTTTACTACTATATTTCCATATTTTCAAGTCTCTATGTTTTTTTTCACAAGTATGGTGGCTGTTTCTGTCCATCGAGGTACCATCGTAGAGATGACCAAGAGGGAAGTAGCATCGGAAAAGCTCTTGGAATCTAACGCACAACGGCTTGGAGAACCATTAAACGTTTTGTGGAGTTGACCACACTCAAGGACCGTTCAAAAAGCAAAAGACCCCGCACTTCGATCACTCCGGAAAAAATCAAGGTCGTCAGAGAACGAATTCGTCGAAATCCCCACCGAAGCATGCGAAAGTTGAGCACAGAGCTCAGAATCAGTCATTCTTCGATCGGAAGAATTGTAAAAAGAGAGCTCGGCAGGACCCCATATCGTGTTTGAAAAGATGCGATTCTATCGGAAAAGAACAAGATGGCCCGGATGAAGAAGTGCAAAGCTCTCCTTGCTGGCACGCGCCAAATGAACATTTGAGTATTCTGTTCACTGCCGAAAAATTTTTCACTATCGAAGCCGAATTCAACTTTCAGAATCATAGAGTAGAGCACGTTCTACACGATAGAGCCATCAACAGAGCTTTCCATCCCCAGCAAGTAATGGTTTTGGAGCCATTACTTCTGCCGTTCATTTTTGTGGGTCCTGGAGTGAAAATCAACAAAAAATATTATTTGAATGAAATTTTGAAGAAGCATGTGCTTCCATGGACAAAATCCCATTTTGGAAACCAAGTTTGGACAATTCAACAGGATTCTGCTCCGGCTCACAATGCAAAGATCATCCAGGCCTGGTGTTCAGCCAATTTTCCGCGTTTCATAACAGTTTTGAATGGCCAGCCTCATCGACCAGATCTCAATCCGTTCGACTATTCGGTATGGGGAATTCTTAAATCAAGAGTCCAAGCACGTCCTCATCGCAATTTGGAGTCGTTGAAGATAAGCTTGGAAGTGGAGTGGGCCAAACTATCACCAGAATACCTCCGTGTCACGGTAGAGGCATTCCAAAAGAGACTCATGGATTTTGTGAGGAACAAAATCAACTGCATCGAGCAACTTTGATAATATCATTATTAGAAAGTATTCAATAAACTATTGTTAAATTTTCATGTTGATACGGGTCGTTTTGCGAAAGTTACATCACTTTGAATGTGTTACCATACTTTTGGCGCACCCTGTAAATTTGTGTTCGTTCTTGATCTTTTTCTTGCCATTTCTTTTCAGTTGTCAATAAACTACGTTTTTTAATGTATAATTTAGTGGATTTGGGCTTTTTCAAAAAGCGAGAAGGTCTCTAAAAGAGAAAAATTACTGTAGAAAATTGGAAAATGTGTGATAAAATAGAAATAGGAAAAAAATCAAAGTTCCGAAGAACCTCCTATCTGCAAACATCAGAAAAGGAGGAAGATATTGACCACTTGCAGATGCACTTTTTTGTTGTTACAGGATCCTGGAAAGTGGTATCTTCATTAAATTTTGGCCTCGTGGTGTTTTTTTTGTATTTGAAGTCGAATGGCGCTTACAGATTTTTGATATCTCTTTCCGTTCTCCGGATAGACCCCAATTAGAGGGGGGTCCTATACAGTGCTCCACATAATTTTACGTTCACCCCAAAAATGTTCGAAATCTCGAAAACTGGCTTTTCAACCAAAATGCTTCCTATTGAAGAAATATGGCCTTTTAGTAGGTGTTTCATGATAGAAACTCAAAATAGACTTAAAATTCACACATCAGAAAAAAACCAACATTTTATGAAAAAAGGGTAAAAATGTTTCCACGAAATAATACGTTCACTTTCTCAAAACTGTAAAAAAAATAGAAAATAACAGACGAATGATGATTAATAATCTAATCGATGGGACGACCATTCTGTCGAGCAACTTCAAAAATTCGGCTATCCATAGACGAATAAAGATTGTCGAGCAGCCGTTGGTCCACTTTTTGCCATGCTTCAATGATAGCCTTTTTGAGGGATGGAATGTCCGCATAAATCTTGTTTCCTTCGTAGATTTTCCGTACCATGTATCCCCAGACATTTTCGATGATGTTTATGTCAGGGGAACAGACCGGCCAATCGATAATCGAGATTCCGCAGTCACCTATCCACTTGATTGTGCGTCGAGCCCGATGGCATGGAGCTCCATCCTGCTGATAAATGAAATTTTTGGAGCGATTCCGACGGATAAATGGTATGAGACCTCTTCTTATCACGTATCGATATTGGCAACCGTCCATTTTCTTTGGTACAAAGCAAAGTTTGACTTTGCCTTGGGCACTGATTGCTGCCCAAACCATCACTCCTCCACCTTTGAAGTTTCGACGTGAAAACCGCAGTTTTTCTTTTCTCAAATCATGCCAGTAATCACGGTAGCCATCTGGTCCATCGCAGTTGAATTTCTTCTCATCACTGAAGACAATCTGAAAACAAAATACCAGTTTAAGAAAGCTGCAGTAATCCTTACCTGTTTCCAGTCAGTTTTTTGGTTTTTCTTAGCAAATTCAATCCGATTTTCTCGGTGTTTGGCGATCACATTTGGAGCCTTTCTTATTTTTCGGCGTCTGATGAACTTGCTCTTCGAAAGAACGCGGCGAACAGTCTCCACTGATACGGAAAGTCCAAGTTCGCTCTTTTATCTTTGAGCAAGTGGCATTAGAATTTGATTCTCTGCGGATAATTCTTCGCTTGTCCAGAAAGAAAGATGAGGTGGACGACCAGAAGACTTCTTTGTACCATAACCAAGTGGATTTGCTGCATATCGATTGATTAAATCTGGGGAACGCTTCATTTCTTTAGAGATTTGACGGTGCGAGAGTCTTTCAGCCAATTTGGCGTCAATTAGTCTTTTCGCATATTCACTTAGAGGTTTACCTTCCGGCATGTCTTCTGAAAGCAAAAAAAACGATAAGTAAACAGATTAAAAACAATTTTAAAGTTCAAAAAAGGACAAAAAATGAAAGTGAACGTATCATTATGTGGATAAAAAAATACCCATTTTTAGAAAAATGTCAAATTTCTCGATTGCTCAGTTTTATTTTATTTTCGCACCAGGACCCATAATTGTATTTTTAAAAGATATTTTCATATCATATAGGATAAATAATTAGGAATTACAGAAAATCGAAATTTTGAAATTTTTGGGGGTGAACGTAAAATTATGTGGAGCACTGTAGATATTGACCGCACTGTATGCTTTTTCTATATCCTGTTCTTCTACAGTCTTCCGGATTGAAGCTGGTTCAACATTGTCAAACTCTATGAAAATCGATGAATATGAGTGCGACCGGCATCTGGAATTCGGCCTCTACTTCGAGTAGCCGTTGTCTTGAGTGGAATCCGGCTTGCTCGACGGCTTGTTAATCATTTAGAATCTCCCGAATTCTGTTAAGCGCACATTTTTCAATATATTAGGTTGTAACATAAGAAACCGCGGTTTGATCCAAAGACAAAATTTATTATAAAAACAAAATTACAAAACTTTAATCCAAAAGGTATTCGCCATTATTATCGGCTATTTGTCGCCAACGTCCACGCGAAGAATGGATGCCCTTCTCGAAGAACTCGGCCGGCTGCGACTCGAAGAAGTTAGACACCCAAATTTGGACCTCGTCGCGGTTTTTGAACTTTTTCTCGGCCAGAGAGTGCTGCATCGACCGGAACAGATGGTAGTCGGATGGCGCCAGGTCAGGGCTGTATGGCGGGTGAGGCAGGACTTCCCAGCACAATTCCTCGATTTTCCGTGCAGTGATCTTTGCAACATGCGGACGGTCGTTGTCGTGAAGAAATTTTGTTGACGCCGTATCCACACCTTGACGTCGCAGCGCTTGATCCACACGGTCCAATTGATGTTGATAGAGGTCCGCCGTAACTGTTTGACCCAAATCCAGAACCTCAAAATACATAAGACCTTTGCTGTTCCACCAAACACGAAGCATCACCTTTTTTCCGTGGATGTTCGGTTTTGGAGTCGGTTTTGGGGCCTCACCGGGGTCCAACCACTGCCGTTTTCTTGTTGTGTTGTCGTAGCAGATCCACTTTTCATCTGACGTAACAATGGAGTCGAAAAAACCGCCAGTTTTTGCACGACGAGTGAGAATTCCGGCCATTGTCACTCGGGTCGCCTTGTTTGCATTGCTCAACTGGTGTGGCACCCACTTTCCGCACCTGTTCGTCTTGCCGATTTTATGCAAGTGACGCTCAATTGTCATGTGAGAGCAGTCAAACTGTTCTGCAAGCTCTCGAGTTGTTTGGCACGGATCCGACTCTATTGCTTCCTTCAACAGGTCATTGTCGACGACTTCAGCTCGATGTCCATGTTCATGATCCTCCAAGCTTTCGTCACCACTTCGGAATCGTTTAAACCACTTCTGGCATTGACGTTCAGACAGGGCTTCCTCGCCAAATACTTTAAAGAGCGCACGATGAGATTCAGCAGCCGATTTGCCGTGCTTAAAGTCGTACCACATGCAAACTCGCATTCGAAATTTTTGATCAGACATTTTCTAAACACTTTTTCTTGTGAAAAAATAAAGTAAACATAGACAAATTATATATCAAACGATGCGCAATAAAACGCTCTTTCTAATAGACAAAACTGCATTCAAAAATATTTTATTACAAAAAAAATATGGATGAACTAAGACAACCGCGGTTTCTTATGTTACAACCTAATAGTTCCCCAATCTCCTTTTTCGTTGTCTCTCATCTAAAACATCTGTTGCTGAAGGTACTAGTTATTCTCTCTCGGTCCCTCTCTCCTTTTCTTTTTCTCTCTCTCTTTCTCTCTCTCTCTTTTTGCTCTTTTTCTGCTCAAACCAAATTGCCAAAAACGTAATCTGTTCTCCGTCCCCTTTCCTACCGTCAACAGCGTTTCCCCCCTAAACATCATCATAAGAATCGAAGAGACACAGAGCATGATAGGGAGCCACTCGGTTGGCCTCCCGTACATTTGAACCTATCTTGGTGGGTAGAGACTCCTCTGTGTCTCCTCCCCTGCACACCATCCACCCGCCGCCTTCTCCTCTTTCCTTCCCGTGCCCCATTTTCGTTTTTTGTTCGAGAAGAGGATTGAGGAGAAGACTCCTACTTCCTTCCAGTGACCGCCCCGAAGCCATTTCTGGAGACACATTTTATATAACCATATATTCATACATTCCTCTTTTTTGAGAACGTTTTGACGTGGGAATCTGAATATCAAGATTTTTTTCAGTTTTTAATAATTAATTCGTGCGAACATCCCAAATACTATAGAATTAGTCGCTCCTCCCACTGCTGCTCTGGAATCTGTCGCATCCACTCATTCTCCTAGAAAGTATCAAGCAAGTCGCTTGGCCTCCCGCTCATTTGAACCTATCTTGGTGGGTAGAGACTCCTCTGTGTCTCTTCCACTGCACACCATCCACCCACCGTCTCCTCCTCTTTGCTTCCCGTGCTCCCCTCCCGTTTTTTGTTCTTAGTCTCGTCTTGAATGCGTGCATTAGAAGAGAGCAGTGTCTTATTGGCGACAACCTCAATCAATATTTTCGGGACTATGGAATTTTGGTCTTGGAGCTGATAAGCTTACGGTACTTTTAACATCTGCCTCTTAATTTTCCAAGTTGTCATTATCGCGCAAGGTGGCGCCCCTGTCCTGCATGTATTTTTCTAATTTAGACAAATTTTCATAAACGTCCGTGGCTCCATTTCTTTCCTCCAGTTTCAGCACAACAGGCTATACTTCCAAACTATGGCACTCCCTGTCTTAAGACGTTTAGCGCTAATCCGCTTATGTTTGAAATCCGTCTTGAAATCGAGTGAAAACGTTGAATTTAAAGTAGTTTTTTTCATAATTCTATCGTTTCATTTTCTGATAAAAAAGCTAAGAGAAACAAAACAAGTGATCACAACTATTTGGCACACTTATGCATTTTCAGAGTCAATCTCATAGTAATTCCAGCCTTTTGGTTACTTAATTACTTACTTAGTTACTCAGTCGCAACTCTTCACAATAGCTAGCGTTCCGATAACAGCATGTTGACCTCTTCCCACTCTTCCCAGCATGCCGACATTGTCGCTCCACCCACTACTGCTCTGGAAACTGTCCCTCCTCCCACTGCCGCTCCTCCCACTGCCGCTGTGCAATCTGTCGCAGCCACTCATTCACCTTGAAAGTAACAAACAAGGCTGCCGTCCACATGGACCTTTCCTTGTTTTAGAATTCCAGTTTCTGAATAATAACGTTTTATGATTCTTATGTCTCATTTCTCCTTATCACTTCCGTTTAAACTTCCATCATTGATCTGACAGTCTTCCAAATCTATGAATATTTTTAGAATGGACGGTACAAACTTTCCACCACTTTCATTGGAATCTGCAAAGAATTTCGTGGCTTCGATGAACAACAGTCAACGGGAACATTTTCTGAAGTTGTTCAATGATCATCTGAAGGAATTGCTTGAAGAGAGAGTAAAAAAAGAGAATGAAGAGAGAGCAAAGAGACAGGAGAATCAGCAGCAGCAGGCGATTCTAGATTCATTGATTAGTCAAATTCCAATCACTGTCGATGTGGTCCAATCATCCATATCTCCAGATTCGCAGCCCAGTTGTAGTAGCAGCATTGCTAGCGGCATTGATGAGAATCAGCGGGTTAGTTTCGCAAGTTTCCATTGATGGAACATTCAGTTTTAAAATTTTAATATCACTTCAAAGCATTTTCAGACTGTAAAAGATTATCTGAGGGAAAAATGCAAGAATTCTTTCCGTCAGGACCGCAAGAAGAAGCTCTTCAAATGCGAAAAGGAGAACACTTGTACAGCACGCGTGCACACATCGTTCGAGTCTGGCAGAATCATTAAAAGAGTGAAGACACACAATCACCCAGCACTGTCTGATTTCGATTTGGCCATTAATGGAATAGATTACGACAAGATCAGAAGTGGTTACACATTGCCAGTGACCACGGTGAGTTTTGCATTTTGTCTACCGTCTGAGCTTTTCTAATAGCAACCGTAATGTCTATATCAAGAGATTCAATATACAATCAATTCCAGACGCAGCAGCGCTATCGTAACATGGTTCCACAGGCCCTTCCGACGCCGAAATCCGACGAAGAAGGTGATAACATCAGCCTTAAAGTGGAAAACGCAAAAAGTGCGACACCAATGGAAGTTCTTGCCGAAATGGCGGATCGATTCGAATCATTGGAACCAGTCACTATACCCCTTCCGAAAAATTTCAAACTCATCACTGATAAGGAAAATAATGAAAAGGAAACGGCTGAAAATTATAAAATCACTGACCATATTGTAAAAGACAACCAGCGGACAATTACATGGATGAAAAAGAAAGTGGAGCTGCCAATCTTTTTCTCGGAAGCGAAAGAAAAGGAATTGCTCTTGTTCATAGCTGATTGCAATAAAGATGCTTCCATTTTTCAAATGGTCAAAGTTGACGAGCGAAGTGAGGTAAGAAACGGGGTTACAGCTTAAATACAGCTCGAAAAATGAAATCGAACAATTCGATGCCTTTCGACAAATGCATTCGCGCTCTACCAAACAACGAGTTCTATTCTGGGGCAGTTCTGCCTCGTCATACATACCTCCAACTCGTTTCCACTCATTTCTGAATTTCATGTTTTGCAGAAATCAATTCGTCAAGCGATCCAGAAGCATTTGCAGAAAGAGTCGACCCGTAAGTTGCTGATTAACTGTTCGAATTTCAATATTCCACTGACCCAAAAATTGATTGATCAATTCAAAACGGAAGAATACATACGGTTGGATCACTCGACACCCAACTATTGGAAGATTGAACTAATCAGCCAGATTGACCATTAACTCTTTTCCATCATTCACTATTTCTGTGTTCTTCAATGATTCTGAATACAATTCCTGATTCCTCTTCATTGAATTCTGTTATACTATCACCCTTATCAACATGTGACTTCTACTACTCAATTCATCTGCAAATCCTTTGTGCTCCTTCCCAATTTCCTCCACTGTCCTCCCCCGCTGTCTTTCTCGTTTTTCCTGTCGGCCTCTTTCTTATTTCCAGTCATTTTTCCTTTTTGACATCTCATTGTCGCTCTTTTATATCCCTGCCATTTCCGCTAATTCGAATCGTATTTTTTAAATTTATTTTCCTAAATAATTCAGCTAAAAATGTCAAAAAAAATACTTTCAAATGATGAAATTGATCTGAACCAATACAATGCAATTTTTCATGTGCGTACAACCTTTTTTCTGAAATAAATGTTTCGATTCGACTCTTTGATGACTCTTTCTTTTACGGCTCAGGTGATCTAGAGAATGCTTGCACGGTAACTTGCCGATTGGGATCCTCAAGGAAGACTCGTTAATCTACTCAACTTGGCCTATTACACAGCAATTTGTCGCATGTTGCATCATCAAGATCCCGCCAACACGGACTCTGCCAAAACCGATGCCATTCTTATTGGCAAGCCTCTCTTAGGGGAAAATTCATCGCATAGCCGTCGAGCGCCTTCCAGAATACAATTCCATTGCTCATGAACATCGATACAACACTCCGTACTCTTCATAAAGGTTCCTTCACGCAATTCTCGTCTTCTTCGTGAAAAATTACAGTTCAGCTTTGTTGAAAGAAGCAAGATAGCGCTCACCGACCCTCCAATTGCTGGTGGCGATGCCAATCAGTCGATTCGCTCCAGCTATTTAAATATGTCGGCAAAAGTTGACAATAGGCAGCTTGGAATTTCGATAAAAATAGCTGAAAGCTCACATTTCAGTTCCCGTTCTCTGTGGAAATACAGCGTTAGAACAAATTTGGCTGAAAACGGCTAAGCATTCTCAAACTCGGAGCTTCAACTGAAATTAAAAATTGAGCAAATGCTTTGCTTCGCTCAGGTGTCACAAGCCGTGCACACAGCGCATTTTTGGTATCTCTATTGCCCACTAATTTAAGAGCAATTGCTCATTTTCATTCTGTTCTTTGGCCATTTGTCCAACAATGAACAAAACTCGCCAGATGACGCATAAAGGGACATACATACTGGTTCATTTTTATTCTAGTGATTTCTCGAAATTGGTAGTTGTAACCTACTTTTTTAATGTTCCCATTTTGTATCGGTAGCCTAGTCGCAAATTCTGTCCAATTCCGTGTTCAATTCTCGATGCTGGACTTCTACAGTAACCCTCGAAATGCGACATGTAATCCCATCGCAGAAGAATAGCTAACGAAGCTTTTTGAAGCTTATAGAATTGAGATCTTGGCTATCGTAACATTCGGAAACCGTTTTTTCACTAGTTCCAGCATTTTTCCGACGTTTTTTCCAATTTTTATTGCAGTTTTAAAGCTAACTGCAAGACTTATTCTGGAATTGATGATTAAAAAGGAGATGATTGGTTTCTAAACAATTTTGGAGATTTTAAGAATGTTTATTGCGATTCGTGAGCTTTTTGAAAACCATTAGAACTATTTTTAAATGTTTGGCTTCTACTACTCAATTTATCTGCAAATCCTCTGTGCTCCTTCTCAATTTCCTCCACTGTCCTCCCCGCTGTCTTTCTCGTTTTTCCTGTCGGGCTCTTTCTTATTTCCAGTCATTTTTCCTTTTTGACCTCTTTGATATCCCTGCCATTTCCGCTAATTCGAATCGTATTTTTAAAATTATATTCCTGAAAAATTCAGCTAAAAATGTCTTTAAAAAATACTTTCCAATGATGTAATTGATCTGAACCAATACAATGCAATTTTTCATTTGCGTATAATCTATTTTCTAAAATAAATGTTTCGATTCGGCTCTTTGATCACAGTTTCTTATACGGCTCAGATAATTTAGAGAACTCTCAGAGAATGTTTTCACGGCAACTTGACGATTGTCAGCTGTTTCCGAGCAAACTGCCGAATGATTGCCTGAATGTTCTTGGTGTTGTTCAAGTATGTGTGAGTTTGCGAAGATATACTCTACTAAAATGATCTACTCATAGAATTTGGAGCAAGTTTGAGCAAGAACAACTTGCAATTAGTCAGTGATAAGTAGACTTTTGTGCTCAGCATCGTGTCACATTGTGTAGTAAATTGCCGGTTTATTGCAGAAATTCTGCAGGACACATGCTCTCTGTCGATTCTCTATTGGCCGGCAGGTTGCAGCATACATATCCTGTCTTCTCTCTGAATCAAAGAAACATTAAACCTAAGTTCTTCAGCTCTTTCAGTGTTCTAGACACCAGGATATGCAGATTTCAAGCCGAAAGCATGTACATAAAGCCCTAAAAGGCGTTGAAAGTTTTATGAATGAGAGAGGCAAAGCCAAAATAACACATTTTCGGAACATTTTTCCTTTGAGGATGGGCCAAACCGACGATAAAATTTCCCATCATACTCGATTCGCGGTTCATTTACGATGGGAAGCTTTGATGGATTCTTAAAATGGCATGAAGGAGATTTTCAGGCTTCAAAACCTGAAAAAAATTGAAATGGATGCAAAGCATATTTTCAGTCTGAAATCTGCAAAAGTGTTCTCCTCTTCGCATCGGAAGAACTTCTTCTTGCAGTCATACAAGAATTTGTCGAAGATATACAGAAAGCCAGCCATCGAAGAGAACACGTTCGCAGGTGGCCGTTATAGTCCGTAGTGGGGCGAGTTCAGATTGAAATACCAAGCCAAGCCTTCAAGAAGCTGCCGGAAAACAAAAAAGTTTACAAAAGTATCGATGAGATGCATGACGAGAAATGCTTAACCCTCTGGTGCAAACAACGCTCTAACTGAAGTTGCTTCACGAAATGACTCCTTCCAAACTTTTTCCTCATCTAGTCAAACTGAAAGTTGTAGCAATCGCAAGGGCGTTTCGAAACGTTGATGTCAAAGATGGATTTTGAAAAGAAACTCGGTTTCCGCTTGTTGCGCACATCACATCATAAGCGTATGGACTTTAATGATTAGCGATTGAAATTCTGTAATCTGAAAGAAATTGTAAGCGCCTTAAGAGCCTGAAAACGTTTCGAGGACTTCAAGCATTTATCTGAAACAGTATTAAAGGAATTTAAGATGATTGAAGGTCTCACGCTTACCATTAGGCGATAGTTTTCGGCACAAAAATAGCGGTATTTTTTTAAGATTTTAAAGTATATGCACAATGTTTTAATTAGCGCATCTTTGAAACTCAATTACATTTTTTTCTATTCTTTTCAGACATCTGCAAATTGCCTTTTCTCAACAGCAGCTCCCGTCCTTGTTCACCCATTCGCAATACATGTACCTGAAACGGTTTTCCAGGTGGTTTATTGTCATCGTATTGCATCTCGCTGACCTCCTCTCGTCGCCTCATCTCAAAGTGCCCCCCCATTCACTCTCGCTGTTCCCGGTGGTCAGCTCAAAACAGCAACGCCATCTTGCTGTAGATAGTATTTGCTTGGTGGAGGGCGCGCAAGCACACTCTGTTCTACCACATGCTCTAACGCGACGAACGCCAGTCCGCAGTGCCCCTCTTTACGTTCATTCAGCGTGGGGGGTTGAATAGTGTGCAAGATGAGGAGGATCCGAGAACAACCGAAAACCGTGGCAACAAAAAAACAGTGCGCGCGCTGGTGATGTGGCGAGGTGGTGACGAGGAGTGTGAGAAGATGAGATGTGCCAAGAGAAGAGGAAATAGGAGGCATTTGAGTAGGACGAGAGCACTGACGTCACCTACAGGAGACGAGCGGCCCTTCATTGTCACTTATTAATATTATTGCGGGGAAAGGGGGACTTAAGGGCAAATAAGAAACATCTGGGGGACGGTTTTGCATTGAGTTGAACTGGTTGGCGAATACAATAATCCAAAGTTTTAAGACGCCCTGTAATCTATAATACAATTTCAGAATTTTACAGTACTGGCTATAAAGAATGCGCGCGGGCGTTTCTTTCGGATAACATCGCTGAAACTACTCCGATCGGTCTAAATTTTTTTGGAAGTGTTAAAACTGGCCTGAGTAATATATTCAGTAAGTTCCAGCTCGTAAATATAGATAGTTTTGGAAAAAATCCAAAATTTGAGAAAATCGTGAAAAATTCACTTTTTTGAAACATAAAAAAAAAATGTTAGGAACAAAAAACTTCAAAATATCTAATCAAAATACGATTTCAAAATGTTTAATACATCGTTGGGTACTCTTTTCCATCGATAACAGCTTGGCAACGATATGGTATGGACTCCAAAAGTGCCTTAATGACTGTGATTGGGATCAGAGAAGGGCGGAATTACGGATTCCGCCGTTTTTTTCATGCCGTTTTCCGGATTCCAGATTCCGTGAAAAAATGTTTTTTTTCCGTTTTCCGGATTCTATGAAAAAAATTTTTCCGTTTTCCGGATGCTATGAAAAAAATTTTTTCCGTTTTCCGGACTCCGCGAAAAATTTTTTTTCCATTTTCCGGATTCTGTGAAAAAATGTTTTTTTCCGTTTTCCGGATTCCGAGTTCCCAAAATCCAATTCCGCCAAACTATGAGTTCTAATAGTTTATTCTCAATTGTTGTGAAAAGTATGCTTTTGTTGAACTCCCGCAATAATTTTTGCGAACAGAGCGCGTTTACATCATTTGATTCCCTCATGAATGGTTAAAATTCCGTTTACCGCATTCCGCCGTATTTTACATTCCGTATTCCGGATTCCAGATTCCGTGAAAATAATTTGTTTCCGGATTCCAGATTCCGTGTGCGATTCTTCGAGGTGTGCTTTCGGTTGTTGTCTTGTTGAAAAACGAACGCTTTTCCAACTTCCAACGGAAATGGCTTGGAACCGGTTAAAATCACCTATTTGGTACTTTTAAAAATCTTTTTAATCATGAATATTTCTCATTTTCCTTCACTCAAAGGTTAAATTAGATTGTTACATGAAACAATGAAAAAATGTGAAAAAAAATGTTGTGAAACAATAGAATTCCTAGCGTAGGGTTACATACTTAGTCGATCAGTTATTCCCGCGCGTGGGCGCGGATCATAGCTAACTATGCCTTGCGGCGGTGATGGTCCAACAAGAAATCAGTAGATTTTCACGACGTATTGACACTTATTTTCGCGGTGAGACAGACTATCTCATCGGTGGTCATCCGACAAGGCATTTTGGGCATCGAGGAATCCATTCTTGAATCCGTTTCATCAATTTTCGGTCTGTTCTTCGCATGTGTCCAGTCCATCCTAATTTGTTACTTATGATGTAGTTAAGTGGGTCCGTGATTGAGAGTATTCGGATGTTTTCGCGGTGTAAGTATCGTAGAAGACTAATGTTTAAAAAAAAGTGAAATATTCCAGTTAACATACGATCGCTTCACATTGATCATAGTGATTTGAATAACGTAAGCAAAATATTAATATGCTCTTATTTATAAGATTCTCAAATTATCTACTAAAGCTTCTAGCCTATAATTTTTGAATATGATACCCTATTAAGACATTTTTCGCCAAAGTATTAAACTACTCCGATGATTCATTTTCTATGACTCTTCCAATTTCTTGATGTATATTCCCTAGTTATACTTTCAAAAATTTCTTGAAAATGCTTAAAATATCGAAATTCATAAAGAAGGTAGGATAAGAGAAGATTAAAAATATTTCGAAGCGAAATTCATTATTTTCCTACTTTTGATACACAGCCGATATTTTCACGAACAGATAATGTTCGGGTTCTTTATTAAAATTTAGTTTTTCATATGGAAACACCACTGTTAGTATATTAGTTGGTACATTCTAATGTATCAATAATAATGACTAGCAACTTTATATTTCAGTATATCTGCCTGCGTAAAAAAATTGTTTCTAAAAAAATCTATTGGAGATCGCTTATTTCTTTTTTATTATTCATCATCGACACTGCCAATCGCTCTTTTTTAATATCCATAGCCAATTGCTCCATCAGTTTTTCTGGATCTTGATCTGACAGCGATTCCGAGCATTTTCGAGCAGAAATGATTTGGTACTCTCCAATTTGTGGATCAGTGTGATAATTGATCTGAAATTTATTTTCTGCTAATTCTTTTGGTCACTGAATATTATTTTCTTGCCTGGACATTACTAAAGTTCGCTTTTTCCAGTGCCCATAAGTACCTCATTGGATCCCATTGACTCTCTTCCAGAATATGATGCTCTGTTAGATTTCTTAATCTACTAAACTCCATTCCACACACTAAAGTTCCACCGGGCTTTAAAACTCGTAAAAGCTCTCGATTGATATCTACCAGATGGTCTTGTTGTAGAAAATAGAAGAGATCCACATGATAAACGTGGTTAAATAAGTCAGTGGGGTATGGTAGATTCCTGAGGTCTATAGTCGAGTCGATTCGGATTTTGTCAGTCTCCATTATTTCCAGAACAAATCGTTTGACGGCTCGTTCGTTCATATAGCCGGACCGTTCTACCCCAAATACCTGAAAATTAATTATAGACTTCAGACTTTAGAAAAAAGCAAAAGCACCGACCATTCCCTTACCATCCTTCACTTTATCGAAACACATTTTTATCGCATCACCCCTTCCGAAACCAATTTCGAACAAGAAGTCATCTTTCTCCACATTCATCGTTTCCAAAACCTTTTCATTAAGCTTTCGAGATTTTAAAGCTCCATACTTGCTCACAATCATTCCAGTCATCGACTTTACTGGTAAGGCGTAATGATTAGCAAGGTCACTTGTAGCCAATTTGAAAGAGTTGGCAAGGAACTTGGTTAACCGACTCGTCATTTGAACCTAGAAACTTTTCAGGTAGAGGGGCACAGCTCCAAGCTCATTGTCAAATCACAATCTCCTAATATACATGGTTTTTAAAAGTTTAGTCAAATGAAACATATTTAACACGAAATGGTTAAATTGCCAGAAAATAGGTACAGTCGTAGAGTCGCAAAAACCACTTTTTGTCCCGACGTTTTGTCTCATATATTCTAGTGTCTAATTTACACAGGAAGCACACTGATTTCAACTCTCAATTAATCTAAAAGGATGAAAAAATCGGTAGTTTAAAGTGTCAAGTTTATTTTAATTTCGCATTTTTCATTGAGAAAAACAAAAATAACATGTCAGCAGTTGACTGAGATTCCTGGCAGAAACGGTGTTAAGATCGAATGGAAATCAATAGAAGAAATGAAATTGAAAAACTTAAACAAAAGTAACAGAAAATGAGTAATATTCTAGGAAGATGAGAAATATGAAAGTGAGATATCGGGTAGTAATCAAGATATGATAAGTTGAATTGGTAAAATTTGAAAACTGTGAAAAAATATTAGATGGGTTTTCCAAAATTTGAAGAATTAATGAAGTTAACACAAATATGTGAGAACCTATAGTAGCAAGAATAAATTTTGAGGAAAACACGAGGTTCAAGCTATTTACCAATGATAGCATCCAAACGAGCTGCTGCAAAATCATGAAGGTCTTGGGCAAGCTGATAGATTTCACTGTCAGTTTCATTATACGTTTCACAATTAGAAATGATTAGCTGGAAATCGCTGCGAACTTCCGCAGGCTTGTTGTAGATTCTTTGTTTTATCTTGTTTATTATAGTTCTTAAATCCATGGGTCTTTTGATGACATCATAGTAGTCCGGAACCTCTTTTGTATCGACTGGTTGCAGGAAGGGCCATGAAAATTCTTGACGCATAGCTTCTTTCAATAATGACTCAATAGCTGCCATTTTCTCTTTGATATTTGGTGTTAAGATTCGAGAAATATCATTATTGGTGGCAGATTTGTTGGCAGCGGCAGTCGTTTTTCTTTTTGTGTTTTCATCATCCGAGTTATCATCATCTTCATCGGTCAGCCCATTTTCATCCATAGTTAGCCTGAAAATTTATTGAAATAGCACAGAAATTTTCTCATCAATGTCCCCGAAAAAGATTTTTTCGGTGATAGACGGTGTATTTAGAAACCGAGGGTGCGCCGAATACGGACCTTCATATCTTGTTATGTTCCCAAACATTATCCGTATTCCAACAGTGACCAGGTTTGCAAAAGGCCTCGCTCAAGTGACCAATTGCGGGGGCCAGGCCCAATTGTGTATTTTTCTAAAGAGATTTCTGTGATTATAATACAAACTATCTGAATTAACTTAACTCATAAGAAAATCAAAATTGTCGCCTAGAGGTAATATTTCAAATCGCTGTAGTGCTAAATTAGTTACGATACAAAGAATAATAGTAGGACCGATCGGTCCGGGCCTCGGTTAAATCGACTTGGGCCAGGCAGTACTCGGTTCGTTCCAACCCTAGTTTTGAATATCGGTGATTTGCAGGTCCAATGCGAACCATATACAGTGCGGTCAATAGCTATACGACCCCCCTATATTTTGGGCGTACAGAAAAAACTGGAAGAGATATCAAAAAACGGTCAACGCCATTCGATTCACAATCAAAAATAACCCCAAGAGACAAAGTTTCATATTTTTATCATTTTTCTTGACCGCGTACCATCCGAAAAACATATATGCAAGCCGTCAATATCTATACGACCACCTCCCTTTTTTGGGTGAAATCGAGGCTTTTGGAGAAGGAAAGTCTTCTGAACTCTTCGAATGACATTTTTCTGTTCTTTTTTGGTGTTTTTACTCAAGTTTATGATGTTCTAATTGTTTTAGTGATGTAACTGTCTTCGGAACTTGAGCCTACTTATGCTCACACCATTTGAAAAACAACATTCATATTTATTCTGAAATTCAAGAATACAACAGCGAACTATTTTACAAATGAGGAGATCAGTAGCTGGTCTCTCCTCCATCCTTTTTAAGGACTTCGCAGACCCGATTCGGCATACTCGCGACGAGATTTTGGAGCTCCACGCTTACACGATCCCATTCCTTTTGCACAGTGTCATTGAGCTCTTGGACGCTATTGAACTGACGTCCATTCTTGTAGACTCGACGTGCCAAGATACTCCAAAGGTTCTCAATAGGGTTGAGATCTGGACTGCATGCTGGCCACTTCATATCCTTGATTCCTTTGGCTGCGAGCCACGCAAATGTGGAGTTACTCTTGTGAATTGGCGCATTGTCTTGTTGGATTATGTGTGAGCGACGGCGGTTTCTGAGGAAGGGGACAATGGCTTTCGGAAGGGTCTTCTAGTAAGAATCAGAAGTTTCACGAGTTGTGATGAACAGTAGATTCAGTTTCTTCCCATCACAAAACGCTCCCCATATCATAAGAGACCCTCCTCCAAAGTTGCGACGCGAGAACATTCTTGGATCTTTTCGAAGGTCTCTCCAGTAGCTTCTGTAGCCATCTGGGCGCTCCAAATTTCATGGGTATCTTGGCACGTCGAGTCTACAAGAATGGGCGTCAGTTCAATAGCGTCCAAGAGCTCAAGGACACCGTGCAAGAGGAATGGGATCGTGTAACAAGCGTGGAGCTCCAAAATCTCGTCGCGAGTATGCCGAATCGGGTCTGCGAAGTCATTAAAAAGGATGGAGGAGAGATCAGCTACTGATTTCCTCATTTATAAAATAGTTCATTGTTGCATTCTTGAATTTCAGAATAAATATGAATCTTGTTTTTCATATGGTGTGAGCATAAGTAGACTCAAATTCCGAAGACATTTACATCACTAAAACAATTAGAACATCATAAACTTGAGTAAAAACAGCAAAAAAGAACAGAAAAATGTAATTCGAAGAGTTCAGAAGGTTTTCCTTCTCCAAAACCCTCGATTTCACCCAAAAAAGCGAGGTGGTCGTATAGATATTGACGGCTTGCATATAGGTTTTTCGGATGGTACGCGGTCAAGAAAAATGATAAAAATATGAAACTTTGTCTCTTGGGATTATTTTTGATTGTAAATCGAATGGCGTTGACCGTTTTTTGATATATCTTCCAGTTTTTTCTGTACGCTCAAAATATAGGGGGGTCGTATAGCTATTGACCGCACTGTATGATTTTCATACGCGAATTTCACAACACTTACAATCTGACAGACGAATTTCTGATTGGTCTTTCTGAGGGCGTAGCTGGAGCCGATGCCACCGTTGATCCATTGGATTTCCGATTTTTTAAGCTGAGACCCTCATAAATATCAGAGTACTGAACTCTCTTGACAGTTCTTCCACTTGCAGTTTTTATCGTATTCACTTGATTAGAAGTTGATGGTGTTTCAGTATGAATTTCTTCTCGGCCTTTGGGATATTCCGATTCCGTATCGTTTATGCTCATGTTCACCATTCTAATTTCTTCTTGTGAAGACTCCATGAGATGTTCGTCTCGTTTCTTTCTCTTCGCCTCGTTTTCTTCCTTTCTCTGCTGCGCTCGACAAGTCGTACAGAGCCAATCTGTAGGTGTCTCTGAATCCTTGTTGACTTTGGCACATTTCAGATGGAAACAATTATCGCAATTAGAGCAAAGGAGGAGCTCATGAGCCGCCGCTTTGCGTCTGCAATTCTTGCATTTTCCTTGAAGACGGCTTTTGTCCCATTTTATGGAGCCTTCAAATGTTGAGATGAAAAGAGAAAGAGCGGAAAGAGATTGACATTGAAGAAGGGCCTTCTGCCAACGGATGAAAAGTTCTGATCCTTTAAGATTACCGTCTGAAAGGTCAAATATTGGCAAATATTGATTGTGTAAAGAATCTAACGGAAACAATGCTAGAAAAATAGAAACTTACGTTCATCTTTATTCGGACTAATATACGGAGCTTTGATGAATTTCAAGTTGATGCTGCGAATAATCATCAGGAAAGCTACAGCTAGCTTTTTCACATCACTGTATTCATTAATTCTATCAATGTCCACTGCGATTTCATTAAGTATGGAAATGTTATCATTCAACAATATGCAAACATCTCCTATATTCTTCAAATTGTCTCTCCAAGCAATTCGGTCAACATTGAAGACTTTATTTAAGGATCCCATTTGACCTTGATCAATTTTCTCTTCGAAATCCAGAAGCAAGTCTCTCATCTCTTCATCCCAATCAATGTTGTAAGTGTCAGCCGGATCCGGATCATCAGTCATCAATGAATCTTTCCACACCTCGTCCTCCTTTTCTTTCTCCATTTCTTCGAGAATATTTAAAAGATTCGACCGGTACTCATTCAGCTCTTCGAGTAATTCAAATTCGCGATTACCACGTGGGTTCAGTGACTTTAGAAGATTCTCGAATTGCTCACAGCTGCTAACATAACACCAACGAGTTCGATAGTTTCTTTTTTTACCATGAATTAAACAGGTATTAGTGTTTCCTGTGCATATGAAAATTTCTTGTTGTTCATTCTCACTTAGATTCGATTCATCATCAATTGTCGACGCTTCATCGCAACTTATTGAAAGTTCAGAAGTTGTCGGAGTCTCCACAAGAATCGTTGACAGTTGTTTCATTACTATATACCTTCTATAACCACGATCACTTCCTAGTCGTATATCGCTGACTTTACAATGTATATCAAAAATTTTCGATATCAAAGTTTCCATCAGATTCTTGTACTCCGTTTTTTGAAGATTGCGTGCCGTCACTATTTCATCGAGAGATAAAGAAGAGTAGGGAACAGAGTCGAGAAGGATCTAGAATATAAAAAAGTGAATATCAATGCACAACAATTCCAAACTCACGTTATCAAAGTCTTCCTTATCATATCGTCTTCCTTCATTAACCGCTTTGATATGTAATTTGGTTCTTTTCACTAATGGAGAATCTTTATCCATTTTTTCTCCATTAGGTTGTCCATTCGTGTTCATATCTAAAATAAGTCTGGCAGCGTTGGCTTCCCCTTCTTGCCCAACATCCCACGCCTTTAACTTTTTTTGATCTTTTCTCAATTCAATCAACTCATTTTGATACTTCTCCAGATGAATTCTAAACTTGGAATAAGTCAATAATTGGTAGATTATCGACTTTATAATTTCCAATCGTTCGTTAGGCTCTAGGTCAAAAACTGTTTGAGTTTTCAGTTTTTCCATTATTGCAGACTGAGTAATTCTGAATTCAAATGCCGGATCTTCGTATCCTCGGAAATTTCCTCGAGCGTAAAGTCTATGGCGATGGGTTGATATTCCAGTGTAGTATCCAGACGTTTCGAAAATTAATCTGAGAACTTCAGTAAGTGTCATCCAGTCGACAGGAAGATGCCTGACTGATTTTCCGTGTATTTTTCTAATTTTGAAGTGTAGGTCTGATATTTCTCGTATAGAATCTCCATGTGTTACATTTACTGGATCACAATTTTGGGTATTTATGAGATAAATTTCGTCGCGATTGGTAATATCCGCTTCGTCTCCATCTTCTTCATCAGCTATATCAGTTCGGATTGAAAGAAGAACTCTCATCAGATCAGCAAACGGGCTATTTTGTGGGTCGTTGCATTTTACAGCAATTACTATATCAGAGAAAATGATATCATCGTCATTTCCACGAACTTCTTTCAGTGGGAGGAGCTCTTTGAAGGAAGAAAAGAATTGTAATATGAAAATATAGTCACTGAATTCTTCATTTGACATCCATTTTGGAATTTCGAGAGCCGGAAATCTAGGCATTGGCTTCAAATCATTACAGATTAAATCTTCTCGTTTCTTATTGTAAGCCGCCTTTTCTTTGATCTTTCTTTTCTTCTCCTCTTTAATATTCTCTCTTTCCGCATCCTTTTCGTCCCTGACTTTTTGCTTGAACTCTGCGACGACTTTTCCGCTCAGCAACTTTTCTCCCTGCTCCAATCCTGTAACGTCGATTCCTAGACGACGTGCTTCACCGAAATAGAAGTCTAAGTCTTCTTGTTGTTCCAGAATTTTTTCCTTCTTTTTCTCATTTTTATGGAAGCTTGATGTTCTTGACTTCTTCTTTGCAGGACTCGAAGTTTGTGGAACAGAAAGAGTCATGGCTCCACTACTAGTCAGGTCGAATTCATCTGGCTGATTTTCTCGACCTGCTTCTTGACGTTTTCGCATTTGCTTTTCTCTCTGATACTGTGCTTTTTGTTCAGGAGTTTTCGGAGGTCTTCCACGAGGGCGAGGAGCTAAAAAAAATTATTTGTATGGCAAACCCAGATATCCTAATATATTATTATAAAATATCTTACGAATATTTGGATCTCTTTCCTCCTTTTTAGGTTTTTTTTCTTTTTTTTCCGCTTCCACGTATCCCGGCTTCATAATGTTCGGTATACGTCCTCTTTGCTGAACGGGTGTCTGTGGGCAAATGGGCTCATCGCCTGACATCACATCAGACCACCATAGATTATCGACTTTATCAATATAGCTATTTTTTATGATATAATGATCGCTTTCCGGCGGAAGATGAGTACAATTTTTGAGAAATAATCGTATCTTTTGACGTGCTCCCACGTTTTTAGAACGGCTGAAGGTAAAAAAGTAGGATTTATCTATGTCATAATGATTACTTACAATAGCCTATCATGCTGAACGTGCTCTCTAAACATATCAGCGGCAGGAAGACTTTGATCGAGTAATTCAACTGTGTATCTGTAGGATTCTGGGGGTGGCATGATGGGCTCTTTGATCTCACTTCCACTTTCCATTGGATTTCCATTTTCTATTTTGATCGGCACAGAATTCACAATTCTGGCCACAAATTTCCGACTTCTCTCCGCATATGCCACCTCTTCGTTATTGAAAAATCGATCTTTCATGATGTGATAAACATCGCTGACAAGCTCCTCAAAGCGTCCACGATTCGTATATCTGTGAACAATAAACAGTATTGGGAGTTCAAGAGCTTCTGGGAAGTCGTATAATTCCCTTTCGGCTTCTTCTTCAGATGCGACCGCTTCAAAGTATGTTAAATTCGATTTACGAGTCAGACTACATGACCAGGCAGTTGAATTGAGCAGAATCATCCGGTTAAAGTATTCACTGTAATTGAACATTTCGTGAAATTCTAAAAACCCACGGTGACTTACTCATGGGTCAAAAAGACTTCTTTAGTAGGCTTACAGTAGTATACTTGAGCATCTTGTGGTATTCCATTTGGCACTGCCTGTGGTATAAACAGCTGTTTGTGAAGCAATGGCATGTGCTTGCCGTATCTATCGAAACAATCACTAATAAGAAAAGACTTACACCACGAAAAAGGTAATTCTGGAATAGCGATACCAAATTGGTTAAAAAAATTGCATCATTCGTAAATAGAAAGGCATTCATTTAATGAGTACGAAAGACATTGTAGACTTTGAAGAATATTGATTAGTTGCGATTGGAAAAATTAATAATTGAGAATCAAAACGAGACTAGTACCTGTACAGAATGTGATACAACAAAACGAATAGGTTAGTTTACATAAGTAGGTGCAGGGGTTGACGATGGTTTTGCAGTATCCAGGAGCATCATAATCTGTTGTTTTGCATAGATTCTGGCATCCTCGGCAAGAGTTCGTAGATCGGAAACAATGGAAGCCGAAAACGCCGAGTCACCGTCCAGCATAACGTCATTGTTATTCGGACGTTTTTCCGTCACCATTACATAATTAATACTAAAATTATAAAGACAATTATATAGTCCACGGAGTGTAACGCAATGATGCTACAAATATCAATATTTCATTATAAACTAACTCTTCATCATACTCTCCATAATCGGATAGGTCATCTGGATTAGTACCGTCGCTGTTCGCTCCTCTTTTTAGACTTCGTGCGCATCTGGAGAGTTGCTCTGAAACAAACAAAAAGAGGTGGCAATTTGAAATCTTAGAAGCCCAATATTACGTTCGTCTAGATGTTGATCTATCCATCCCATATCGTCGAACATTTCCCATGTTGAAACATCTTGAACACCTCCTTCTGTCTGAAGTAGATAAACACTTCCTTAGTAGCTTTTTTTAAAAAGAATAACTTACCAAGTTTCGAAGTCGTCTTTTCTCACGAACATATCGATCTCGGTGTTTTTTCCACTGTTTATATATGGATGCGACTGACCCCGGATACCGCAATTTGTCAATAATCATGCCCCACGCCTGTGACCTGCAGTCCCCATGACGATATTTTGGATCACGAACGTCGTATAGGCATGGATGTCTTCTAACTTCTTGAATTAAATGTTTTGCAAACGTCGGTTCGCTGATTTTTTCTTGAACTACAGAAGGTTCTTTTCTTGATGGCGAAACTTCTGCACGATCAGTCATATGAGGATCAAGGAAATGCAAGTGTTTAAAATATTGCCATGACGACTTCTCATGTCCATATTTTTGTTTTCGTTTTTCTTTGCCATACTTGTCCCTTAACTGTTTCCATCTAGCAGACAACATCCTGGGATCACCATCAAACCCAAGAATTGAAACGAGACGTTGCCATACCCGGTTCTTGTATTCAGTGTTTCTATATTGGCGATCGGTACTGTCAAACAGGCATCTGCTTTGGCGGACGGCCTCAATAAGCCGAAGATTGAATGTCGGCTCTATCATGTCATCGCCGTATCGTGCTGGCGGGTAATTCCTATAAGAAAGTGTGCTTTTCAGTAAATTACTCAGTACTTACATTTCTTCAAATAATTCTTGCTTGTAGTGGTAGCCTCTCGTACTGCACCCCATAATTACTGCAAGTGTACGTACTCTAGAATTGGGAATATGATCGATGTAGGACGACTCGGATTGGAACCATGAGCAAAAAATAAATTAAGATAAAATCAGGCATTTAAAAAAATTTTAAAATTCATAGTTGTAACAAACACATTTCTTTTAGTTAAAAAGGCAAATAAACGTAGGAAACGAATATGTGAACCATTAAGAAATGATAATTAGTAAAATTAATATTCTTCTGTTTTCACTCTTTTACTTAAATTCTTATTTTCCTGATGATAATTCCTTTGAGCTTTTTTATCCAATTGGCAATTTATATTGTAAAGTTTCCTTTTCGAACTAGATGCTCGCCTTATCTTCATACTCTCCAAGTGCAGATCCGCTTCTTCTTCGCTCATTCCGCTCATTAGCAATTCTTTCCTCCGATTAATCTCTTTTCGCTCGCCAAACTTCTGATTCTCCAACTTCAACTCGGCTTCCTTCTTGGCAACGAGCACTTGGGTAACATATTTGGTGACATGTTTTGCATTTACCTGCAACGAGTATTGATTAAAATTATTGAGAGAATTCTTATTTGAAAATAGAGAAGTGAGGAGAAAGAAGAAAAATTGTGCGAAATGGAAACAAAATTTCTCGACCAGTTGAGTAGAATAAATAGAGAAACGGGAAACGCAGTCAACTAGAGAAAATGGGAAATTTTTTCAATAAAGAGACAAGTGAGAGGAAATATGGCGAGAGAAGCGAGAAATTTAATACTAAGGATGAATATAATACAAATTCATGATTTCTTCACTGATTATTTCAGAAAAAAAAAGAAAACCTACTTTCAACTCTTCCAGTTTTTTTCCGATAGCTTGCTCAACAGCTTGCAACAACTCCACATCGTATTGAGTAACAAAGCTCAACGCAGAACCAAATCTTCCAGCTCTAGCTGACCGTCCAACTCTATGAATATACGTTTTTGGACACTGTGGTACATTGTGATTCACAACCAGGTCAACGTGTGGAATATCTAATCCACGAGAAGCTACATCAGTGCAGATGATGACTTGAAGAGTTTTGGAGCGGAATGCAGACAGTGCCGCTAGTCTTTGTTTTTGTGCGATTTGTGAATGAAGAGATCCCACTCGGAATCCAAGTCCCTCAAACATATAAGCAAGTGCCTGACACTCGCGACACGTTTGGGCAAAGATCATTACCGATGAATTATGGTTTTTCTCGCTGTAATTTTTGACAACATACACCAGATAAGCATCTTTCACAGCTACAGGGCACACTACAAACTTCTGCTCAAGTTTGTCAACTGTGGTTTCACTGTCTTTTCCTTTGTCTTCAAAAAAGAAGGGTTTACGTGTCGAGACCTTATGAAGCATATTAATGTTATTTGTGATCGTAGCAGACAGCAGAAGAGTTTGTCTTTCTTTTGGAATGGTCTCGAAAATAGTTTTGAGTTGGTCGTTATATTGCCCTTCAAGCATTCGATCCGCTTCATCCAAAACAAAGAATTGAATTTTTTTGAAAACTTTTGAAATGATGTCTTGATCACTCTCAATCAAATCTGCAAGTCTTCCAGGCGTAGCTACCACGATATGAGGTCTATCAGTGAGCTCTCTGGCCTGATGAATCAAGCTTCGCCCTCCAACGATCACTGAACATTTCAAGGTAATTGGCTTGCCTACTGCAGTAAATTGATCCGCAATTTGGAACGCCAGTTCTCTAGTTGGTGTTAAAATGAGAGCAAAAACTCCATAAGGGTCTACCGACAGCTTTTGAAGAATGGGGATAGCAAAGGCAAGTGTCTTTCCAGTTCCAGTACGCGCACACCCGAGAATATCGCTTCCGTTTAGGATCCTTGGAATGCATGATGCTTGGACAGGTGTAGCAGTTGTTATTTGCATCATTTGAAGTTGCTGATTAATCCAGGAGCACACACCAATTTCGTTGAATTTTTTGGTAGTCATGTTTTCTTCAGATATTTGTACGGGTTTAGAGTCTTCTGACCATAATTCGTCGCCTTCTTCTCCTTCTGATTCTTCGGTCTCAGCTTCTTTTTCTGACTCTTCTGCCTTTTGTACAACCTTGGAACTGCTAGCTGGATCTTCTTCATTCTTTTCATTCATTTCCAAATCTTCATCATCATCATCCGATAAAATCGCATCGCACACTTTTGACATCTGAATTTTTTTTTAATTCAACTATTTTTTCATATTTACAAAAAGATATGTTCCGAAAGAAAAAACATATGACTACAGAAGTTATGAAAGACCAATTCAAAAAATTAGTAGTAAGTTTTAGAAAGATTATTCGATTTATGCATTATCCAATAAATATCAAATTTGAAATAAAAATAGGGTGCATAATAATAGAGACAAATGTAGTGGAAAATTATCGAAACATCAAGAACTTTTCCAAAAAGTCAAGAACAATTAAAGCAAATTAGGCTTTTGACAGTTGCCCGAGCCCTTCGGCCCTCCTCAACTCGGCAGATTCCTTTTCAGTGATTAGACGGATGTTGTGTGTCGTCTTGTAATTGTTTAGTTCTTTTCCCTTCTCGACAAGCTGGTCGTTGAGTTGTTTAGAAACGGTCGCCAACTGAAAAATATGGTTTTGTGAAGTTTAAATCAAGCATTTTTTTACATTAACAATGTTATTTTCTAAATCGGGAACCACGTCTCTGATGGTGTATTCGACGAGCGTGTCGCTGATGAGACGAAAACACTTTTGATCCGGTTCCAAATCTTTCAAGACTTCGAGTACACGCCCATATTCACGGCGTTCCTCTTCGATTTTGGTTACTTCAGCGGCGATGTCTTGTTGCTGATCACGAAGTTGCTTGAACTTCTCGACAACCTTTCGCTGTTCCTCTTGCTCAGCAGCTGTTGCTTGAGAAGCCATCTAAAATTTGTTGGTAAGTTTCACAGCGAAACTTATTTTACCAACATAAACAGAAATTAAATGGTATGAACGAACCAATTCAAGAAATGAAAAGCATTTCCGGAAACAAATACGAACATTCATTAAAAAATGTGGGGAGGGATTGAAATAATGTGAATGAACATGGTTGAAGGTATAGAACAAGATATAAATAACAACAACAATGAGTATCATTCCAAAATGTAATAAATAAATATAAATTCATCGTTTTCAGGATTCCATTGCTTCTTCCACACTATTCTGGTCCATCTGACGATTCCATCCTTTCTCGGGAATTTTTCCAGAAGCCAGAATTGACTGCAGATAGTTGACTTCGCTGAGAGATTTAGCGTTCTTGATTGCTTCATTTATTTTGTTTCTATCCTCGTCGGTGAGCTTTCGTCCTGCTCCTCCACCATTTCCATTTGCTTCCACTTCTGATGTATCGTCGGTGTGAACACTCTTCTGAATAGCATCTCTAGCCTTCTTTCCGCTTTTTCCTTTGAACATTTTTTTAGCTGCCTCCCGTTCTGTTAGTCGAACTCTGTTGAAGTCTATGACGCGAACTGACGGAAGTTTAAAGATGACATACAGACGGTAGTTATCTTTGTGGGTAATGGGGTTCCCAATGAATGTTACGTACTCGAGCTTCTTACAATCTGCCAGTGGTTCAATATCCCCAAGCTCACAGATGTTGTTGTTCGTAAGAGCAAGGGTTTTCAGATTCGGAAGTTTGGAAGCGATATCGGGTGCGATGAAACTAAATAAGAATATAACAAAAAATTTTGTTTATGAGAGTAATACATCAGTTTTTAAATTAACTCACTTGATCCTATTATTATGAAGGTAGAGGGTACTGAGGCGAGTAAACGTCGGGAAATTGTCCAACTTCCTGATATCATTGTCAGTCAGGTCGATGACGTCGAATTGATCCCTCGTTACTCCCATGTTTTCAATAACTGGAATCTTCTGGCCGCGAAGGTTTATCTCTCTCATGTTGATCGAGTTTACGAACTGCGGACGTTCCGCGAAGAGTTCGGTGGTAAGACGGACCATTCTTCTGGAAACATTTTTGTTTTATAAAAATGGAGATAGGAAGGAATAATAAAAGATATTAAAACGGAAATAATCGCATGGAATGAATGAAGTTAACTTTAAACCAACACATGCGTAATTTATATCTCAGGATGAACATTAAGCAAGTATATACATTGCAGGTGCTTCACTTAAACCCTCGTTGTTTTTTTAAACATAAATTATAAAAAAACAAGAACTAATACTAGCAGGAAAACAATAATGGTGAACGGAAGATATTGAGAAAGAATATCAGTGTTTCGCACAAATTTCCCCTTTGTCAATATGAACCAAGCCAGTTTGACCATATTCCAATTTTCACGGTCCTCATAGCGCATTGTGTTTAGTGCAAGAGCGACGTGCGAATGACAGTTATCGCATATTAAATTATGCTGAAAAAAAGAACTCTCCATGTGATAGTATACACGGAAACACATGCCATTCTAGTCTTATACACATCCGAAGCTTCCTGAATAGCTCTGTCAAACGCTTCGATGCCTCCTTCAGTATGTTCCGGTGCCAATTGCCAATATCTGGTTGGCCATCCGAAGCCCATGTCGTCTTCGGCTACATAGTAACTTCCGGCAAAGTCACGAATAATTCCACGACTATTCGCAATTCCCATGTGCCCGATGAATGGGAAAAACCATCTGAAGGCAGAACAACGCTCATATTAAACTGAAATAAACCAGTATTCTTACGTCAAACATGGAATTGGTGTCCAGACAACACAGAATGGGTATCGATTGTTTTCCGGTAAAATATCACGGTCGGTAAGAGGCATCATTGACCTTGAATTGAAAATTAAAGCATTCAACCGGCTGGTATGTTCTTAATATTGAAAGAAAACTAATCGCGAGTTTAGAAAACGATTTTAAACTTTTAAATATTATATTTTAATCAGTAAATGGCCCATTTAAAAATTATTTAGAAAGAAGCAATTTGAAAAATAGTAGTGAGTAAAAGAAAAAGTCGAAAATTATATTCTACGCAAACACTGGACAACAAATTTGCACAGAATACACCTTGATATACGCGCAAAACAAAAAAAGAGGAAAGCAGAAATATTCGAAAAAGAGAGCAAAATCTGTAAATTACGTTTCATAGACAAAATTCTAAAAATGGGTAAAAATACACGAGGCGTGAATAGAAATATAATTTCGGAATTTCTACGTAACATCTGCATCGAAATCATCTGCGTGATCTCATAAATATGAGACACGTGAATTTTTGAATTTATAGAGTGAAACTAGAGTAATTAAATTATTACTTCTTTAGTTTTCGAGGGTGAATCGTCTTAGAACAATGGCACGTACCAAAGTCTTCTTCGACGTCACCATTGGAAAAAAGAAAGCTGGCCGAATCGTAATGGAGGTATTTATATCCACGAAAACCCTTCGGAATTAAGTAAGTAAATGGCAGCTATTTAATTTACAGCTCTACAATGATATTGTGCCGAAGACCGCTGAAAACTTTCGTGCTTTATGTACCGGAGAGAAGGGAAAAGGAAAAAAAGGAAAAAAACTACACTTCAAAGGATCTAAATTTCATCGCGTAATTCCTGAGTTCATGATTCAAGGTGGTGATTTCACTGAAGGAAATGGAACTGGAGGGGAATCTATTTATGGGGAAACATTTGACGATGAAAACTTCCAAGAGAAGCACACCGGGCCAGGAGTTTTGTCTATGGTTAGTGTCTCATAAAACAATATTTTCTGAGAAAAGCCAGTGGTATAGCAATTGCATCAAAGCCACAGAGACAGTAATCGCCTTCGTGTGGTCAAAAAATTAGTTTTTAAATTTTAAATATAGTTTTCTATGTTTCTAAATGTTGCTGAAATTGCAGAATGGCGAATAAAGTTTCCAAAAATGTTTCTACTATACAAATTGAAAGTCTAAAACTGCAACTATAATGCACATGTTCTCTTCTAATTTCTATTTTCAGGCCAACTGTGGAAAGAACACAAATGGCTCTCAGTTCTTTTTGTGCACAGTCAAAACCGCCTGGCTTGATGGAAAACACGTGGTATTCGGAAAAGTGATTGAAGGGATGGACGTGGTGAAAGCAATTGAGTCGAAGGGATCAGAAGACGGCACTCCATCGGCTCCATGCGTCATCTCTGACTGCGGAGAACTGAAATAGTTGCGAGTTATAACTTACCGAAAAATCGGATGCGGCTTTTGAACACGACTTTATGTTTCCAATTCAAGTAAAAATTAAACTTCATAAGACTTCGGTTTTCCATGACCTTTTTTTTCGATAGAATTTCGAAATAGCCCACAATCAGTAATAACAACCAATAGCATATTAAAAAAAAAGAACAATTCTAAATTTGGCCGTTTCTTTAATAACGATGCTCCAAAGTTTTCGACAGAGATATAATAGAGGAGAATTTGGAAATTATTAAATTCGAATGTCTATTGGAAGTCAAGAAACGCGCCGCTTGCTCGCCCGCCATGCTTTCGCCATACATAGTGTCATCTCCATTTCTCCATAATTCATCATCATCTTTAGTGCAAGGGAAATAACCAGACTCACCGCGCACTAATGTATTAATCAAGAGTTGGGAGAACCGTCGTGTCGGAAAATTAGCCGTATCACAACAGTCACATTGCTCAAGCCATATTTATACTAATATATAAAGAATTGCTATTTAATTTCTCTAATTTCTCGAGTTCCTTTACTACCCCAAATGAAATTCAAGCGTTCACTCCTATTTCTTGCGCGTTTCTCCAATTTTGTTTAATTTCCTTCTTAGTTTCCTAGAGTTTTCGTTTTTTGCTTAATGAATTTTTAACGATCTATCTATTTTCGTATAATGCTATGTAGCAGATGAAGCGGAGAATTCAACAACAAAGCCAACGGATGCTATTGTGCGTAATCGGCTACGAATAGAAGAAAACCATTGGCTTTGAGCTAGATGCGTGGTGGCCGTCCTGATTTCAAGATTTTGTTCAGTGTACCGCTGTAAACTATCGATTGAATTGAATTTATTAATGCTACCACCGTCCTCACTTGTCGACATCCCTTCAACTTGAACTTCATCTTGCCGCACAGGTTTGAAGACTTGTCTTCATGAACCCCACCTGCCTAACTTCAGCCTCAACCAAAATTGAGATCATCATGGAAGCAAAACTCCTTTTTTCAACTTTAAACATTCCAATAAAAAAAAGCGAAATCCTTCTAGTGACAACAATATTTCCATGTTTTTTTCAATCACTGACTTCTCTGTAGATGCTCCGTACTCTACATCTTCGAAACACCACTCCATATTAAGTTTCATTTACTAGTCCCATTTCGAAATGATTATAAAGCATGTACTAATGACGTTGCAGAAGTCAGCTGAAACGTGATACTAGGCATAGTTTGTAGCCAATTTCTAAAATTGAAGCCGGAAGAATTAAATGTATTTGGTTTTATAGAACACAAACACAAAATACTATTCGAAGTTGTTTTATGTTTCGGGTGCAGAGAAGGGCGGAATTCCGGATTCCGCCGTTTTTTTCATTCCGTCTTCCGGATTCCAGATTCCGTGAAAAAAATTTTTTCCGTTTTCCGAGTTCCCAAAATCCAATTCCGCTCTACTCTGTTCGGGTGTCGTGGTTCGAAACTTTTAAACGTTATCACAAACTTCTTGATGCTTGCTGATAAGAATAGTTTTCAAAGTATTTTAGTCATAATGAGGCATTCTTGAATTTTCTGTTGAACTTTCCCTACAATGCACCGCTACATCTTTGTCATCATGAGAGAGTAGAAATGATGACTTCGAATCGGGGTGATTTTTCTATAAAATGCTTTTAAATGTTTTTGTTCGTTTAACATTTACCGTTTTCTTTCTTTATTGCCCTTCAACTTTCCAGTATTATTCAGATTAGAGTTTAATAATGTCCCAATTCCTTTCTGGCGCCACATTGAAAAACCGTGAAGGGAATGAGTTGAAAGCTGAGGAGCATCTAAAGGGAAAGGTGAGTCTTCTCTTATGAACGCATGTCTCTTAGATTTTCGAATTCTCGCCGTTTATTGTTTTTTACGTCACATTGAAAGCGAAAGCGTCATCGTCAATGTCATTCCAAGCGCGCCTCAAGCTCTTGAAGCGCACTAGCAAACCCGTTGGCGTTGGCGCGGAATCTTCCATTAGGTTCTACGAATCTTATGCTATTCATTTTTTTTTGCTCTAAAATGTCCTTAATAAATTAAAATAAGTCATTTTATTTTAAATATATTTAAATAAATATTAGAAAAACGGTGAAGTTATGTCTTTTCATTCCCGTTAAAACGCTTCGGATTACACGCAAAATATTTCTCTCGGTAGATTCTGTTAATACTCTAATGTAGAAAATCTCAAACAAATTAGGGCTGTTAATGCAATTTTGAAAGTGAATACAATCTGATACCATACAATTCACTCTTTAAAAGTTTGTTTGGCGCTGTTTTCGAACGGAAATTATTTTTTCAAGCGGAAAGGAGAGAGCAAGAATTTCAAATTTAAAACAAGAAGTTGTATTTGTGTCTATTATAAATGCTTTCATTGTATTTTCCTGTGCTTTTACAGGTGATTGGGCTCTATTTCTCTGCTAGCTGGTGTCCACCATGCAGAGCGTTTACTCCGAAGCTCAAAGAGTTCTATGAGAAAATCAAGAACAGTCATCCAGAGTTTGAAATCATTTTCGTCTCGCGTGACCGTAACTCTTTGGAACTCGTCCAATATTTCGAGGAACATCAAGGAGAATGGACTTATATTCCGTTTGGAAGCGCTCAAATTATGTATGTTACTCGCTTTTTTGTTGGCTACACTCTACTTTAAAATTTCAAATTTACAGTGAGCTAATTCAGAAATATGAAGTAAAAACGATTCCAACTATGCGAATTGTTAATGAAAACGGAGAAGTAGTCGTTAATGATGCTCGGGATGAAATTCAGAATAAAGGAGAGAAGCCGGAAGAGCTCTGGGCAGAATGGATGGCAATGTTCAAGGAATAATTGGGATTTAATCATTGATTTATATATATATATATATATATTACGATACAGTTCTCGAATTGATTTATAAATATAAAAAAAGTAAGAAAATAGATTTAAAAAAATTAAGATTAATCAATACAAGAACGAACGACGATGACGTGGTCGTCAAGTCATCGTCGTTTTTCTTTCTTGGTCGCCAAGTATACCGAGTGTTATGTATAGGTCATTTATTGTATTTTGAGCTACTAGCGCGCGCTATCTATATAAGCGCGCGAAATATCGATTGTATTGTAATGTTTTCATAACAAGGTTTGACTTATGATGATCATTCTATTTTTGATTTCGTTTGTCGAATAAAGACATTCTACTAATATTCTGCCATCTACTATTCGCTACACGCCGGACAACGAAGAACACAACAAATTGGCGATCAGGGATTCGAACTGGACGTTGGTCAGTCGTGGAAGCTTGGTTATTCGTTGGTCTGTCGTTGAAGCCGTTGGTCAGTCGTGGAAGTTGAGCAAGGTACCATGGAAGACGTGATGCAGAAAATGATGGCGCAGATGAAGCTGTTGCAAGAGCAGTTGGTGGTGATGTCCAACAAGAATGAAGAACGTGAAGCTCGTATGGAGCAAAAGTTCAAGGCTCATAGTGAAGAACAGAAGAAAGAAATTGATCGTTTGTTGAGAGCGGAGCGGAAGGCAAGTCCAAGCGGAAACAGTGAGATCCTGGAACCACAAGCCGAGTATGATCTGGATGATTATGCTAGAAGACGGAAGGCAATTGCGTCGTTCGAATTTGAACCGGAATCGGATGTCGACTTTACGGTTTGGTGGTATAGAACTGAAAAGGTTTTGAATGAGGATTCGTGCATGTTCACAGACTCAATAAAGGTGAAACTGTTGTTGGAGAAGCTGGAAGTCCGGACATTCGAGACGTATCGAAAATATAGAAGTTCGACAGATGTGTGGAAGAGGTCTTTGGATGAGACCGTCAATGATATGAAGTTGTTGTTCTCAAGGAAAGTATCGAAAAGTACTTCTCGATTGGAATGTTTTGATTTGGAACGCTCGACACGTGAATCGTTGACGGATTATACTGGTCGGATGAATTCGATTTTTGATGGATCGTGTTTCGTTGGTATGGATTCAGAGACATTAAGAAGTTTGTTTTGGATTCATGGGTTGAAATCACCAAAAGAGGTTGGAATGAAGCATAAGCTGATGAAATTCCTGGAGGATAAAGAAAGTAAGCAGGAAGTGTGCACCGTGCAGATGTTACATGCAGAGTGGGACCGATATGAAGTCGAGATGAAGACAAGAGAAAGGCAGAGTCAACCTCATTTGGATGTGAGAGCAGCAACAAGAGAGAACAAAAGGATCAAGTCCAGCAGTTCGTGGGATAGTTCGGATTCTAATTCAGTGAGTTCTAAATCAATGAGTGTTGCTGCAGTTGGCAAGGAACTAATGTGCTTCAATTGTCGACGGCCTGGTCATATCGCAACAAAGTGTCAACAGAAGCAAAGTTTCTGTAGGAAGTGTAACGGAAAAGGTCATTTGGAGGAATTTTGTGATCGGTTGAGGTCTTGGAAAAAGAAACAGAAGGATCGCAATAACAGAAGAGTGAATATCGTGGAAACAGTGGAACCAGAAGTGCAAGGTGTTAGGCAGTATGTCGATATCAAGATCAATGGTCAAACAGTGGAGTTCCAGCTTGACACAGGTTCGGATGTGACATTGTTGAATATCGAAGACTGGAAACGGATTGGATCACCAACGTTGTCGAAGTTTGACTCCAAAATTCGGAATGCGAGTGGCGAGGTGATGAAGATTCGGGGTCAAGTATTGCTGGAGTTTGAAACGAAACACACGATTTCGAAAGGAATGGCTTGCGTAGTAGACACAAAGAATTTGCTGGGTCAAAGTTGGATTCAAGAGTGCGCACACATGAAACATCATATGGAACAAATGGTTGCTGCAACGCGAATTGGAACTTCGTTTGTGGAACGTCTGAAGGAGAAATATACTGAAGTATTTGAGCCAGGATTGGGAAGATGCGGAAAGTTGAAAGTTGATTTGCCTGTCAATCCGGATGCGAAGCCCGTATTTCGACCGAAGCGACCTGTGCCATATGCTGCAGTACCAGTTGTCGAAGCTGAACTGGAGCGTCTGCTCGGATTGGGAGTGATCGAGCCTGTGACACATAGTAAGTATGCCGCTCCGATTGTCACGATTAGGAAGGCGAATGGGAAGACTCGTGTATGTGCGGATTTCAGTACTGGATTGAATGCCGCTTTGCTGGATTACGAGTATCCGTTGCCGAACCCAGAAGATTTGTTTGCTACAATGAATGGTGGAAAAAGATTTTCGTCGTTGGATTTTTCGGATGCGTATTTGCAAGTAGAGTTGTCGGATAGTGCCAAGGATTTGCTGGTGATCAATACACACAAAGGACTATTTCGATACAACCGACTGCCTTTTGGTGTGAAGGTAGCTCCTGCGATTTTTCAACAGTTGATGGACACTATGCTAGCTGGAGTGTCTGGTGCTTTCGCCTACCTCGATGATATTTTGGTAATGGGAAAGACCATTGAAGAACACGATCGGAACCTCGAGAATGTGTTTGATCGTATCGCGGAATATGGGTTCAAAGTGCGACTAGATAAGTGCAGTTTTGGACAAGAGTCGATTCAGTATCTGGGATACCACGTTGATGCGAAGGGCAGAAAACCGCTGAAGGAAAAAGTGGAGCCGATTGCCAACATGCCAGAACCGAAGAATGAATCGCAGCTGAGGTCGTTTTTGGGAATGGTTGCGTATTATGGAAAATTCATTCCGAACCTCAGAAGATTACGAGGACCATTGGATAAATTGACGGAACTGAACGTGATGCTGATTTGAAGAAAATCGGGAAAGCCGTCATGGATGGAAATTGGGACCGGAAAGGACTGGAGAGCTATAAATGTCGGAGAGATTGGTTCACTGTGATCGATGGATGTATCATGATGGGAAACCGTGTGTTGATTCCAGAACCTCTTCGAAGACGTGTACTGAAAGAGCTGCATCTTGGGCATCCTGGAATTGTTCGGATGAAAGAGTTAGCTAGAAGTTTCGTCTATTGGCCCGGAATTGACAAGGACGTTGAAGCACAAGTTGCGTCATGCGACAAATGTTTGATTCATGGAAAATCACCGATCAAAGTGCCATTGCAACCATGGCCGAGAGCAACGCGAGTTTTTGAACGTGTTCATCTGGATTTTTGTGGTCCAATTGATGGTTATTACTATCTTGTTGTCACTGATGCATTCTCGAAATGGCCTGAAATGATTCAAATGCCGAATATCTCAGCTGATGCAACAGTTCGCAAACTGGAAACTTTATGGTCGGCATATGGATATCCTGAATTGATCGTGACGGATAATGGAACACAATTCATTTCCGAGAAGTTTGAAAACATGTGCACCAATGGAGGAATCAAACACATGACGTCTGCTGCGTATCATCCGATGTCGAATGGACAAGCGGAACGTTTTGTTGATACGTTGAAAAGATCGTTGAGGAAGACTGCAGGAGATGTTGTCAAGCCAGAAGCCGTGAACCTGGTACTGATGAATTATCGCTCAACGCCTTCTGCAATATTGGAAGGAAAATCTCCAGATGAATTGTTCTTGGGAAGAAAAATCAGAACTAGATTAGTACTGATGGTTCCTGAAGAAAGAAGATCTCGAGAAAACGTGAGTTCGAAGATGAAAGAACAATTTGACCGACATCATGGAGTGAAGGAACGAAGCTTCAAATTGGGAGAGAGTGTGTACACAAGTGTCTTCCAAGGAAAACATGCGAAATGGCTCCGTGGAACAGTTTTGAAAAGGATTGGAAATGTCAATTATTTAGTTGAGTTGACATCGGGGAGGAAGATGAAGAGACACGCCAATCAACTTCGTTTGTGCAATGATGCTGAAGTTGAAGCTGAAGAAAAGCAAAGGGATTTGGAGGATTTCATTCAAAACTTTGACTTACCGTCGACTAGCAGCTCACAGAAAACATCAGGAATTGCAACCAACAATAGAAGGGATTCGCGGACAGTTCAAGTACCAGTGATTGTGTCACCACTTCTCACATTGCCACAAGTAACAACGACAAATGCTGTGCCGTCTACAACTACACCAACTACAGTTGCTATAAATGCCCCGAGACCTATTCGTATCCGTAGAGCTCCCCGTCGTTATGGATTTGATGAATGAGATTTTTTTGTTTTACTGACCTTAGTTTTAACCTGTTTTGAGTTTAAGAAAGGGAGGTGTTATGTATAGGTCATTTATTCTATTTTGAGCTACTAGCGCGCGCTATCTATATAAGCGCGCGAAATATCGATTGTATTGTAATGTTTTCATAACAAGGTTTGACTTATGATGATCATTCTATTTTTGATTTCGTTTGTCGAATAAAGACATTCTACTAATATTCTGCCATCTACTATTCGCTACACGCCGGACAACGAAGAACACAACACCGAGAAAGGAGCTGTCTGAACACTTATCATTTCCGGAAGTTATTTAAACTGAATGAAACTTATGCAGACCGTTGGAATACATTCAGTCAAAATCTTAAATTTCTGAAAGAAGCAGGCATGAAGTGAGCGCTATAATATATTCCGAATTGATTTCAATTTGAAAACAGCTTTTTTGTTAAAAAAATCGAGGTCTACTTGAATTTACACATTTGAGTTAATCAACAATGTTTCACTATTCCTCAAATTTTTATTTTTATTTTTCAAATTCTTGCAACCAAATTATAATCAAATATGAAGTTAAAATGAAAAACGCTATGCGAATTATGAATGAAAACGGAGTAGTCGTTAAAAATGCTCTGGCTGAAATTCAGAATAAAGGACGGAAGCCGGAAGAGCTCTGGTCAGAATGGATGGAACCGAATTAGAGTGTCCCTTGTTATTCTCAGTCCCTTGTTATTGAAGACATATCAAGGGTGTAGTTGGTGTACAACTTGTCCCATGCTGCGATTAGAATTTTCTGGAGCCCCTCTGTAAAGTTGATGACGGATGACGTTTGTTTGAGGTGAAAAACTTTCTCCAGATCATAGATGTCTGGACGAAGACGTGCTGCCGATTGCCTACGTTGTCGATTTTGGAATCTCATTTTCAGTTGGCGAAAAAACCTGCCAAACATTTTTTGACAATTTTTAATTTTTTTGAGAAAAACGAGAAGTCTTTGATCCTTTGACTTTTTTGTTTTCATGCGGCATCTGATTTCGATGAGTCATTTATTTTTACTATAATCACCGACAGAGCTGGTGGTTCAGCTATAAATGCTAAGGTAATCTGTGCTCTTACTTTTTTATCTCCAATTGTGAGCATTTTTCAGATATTCTCTGGTTTTCTATACAAAATTGAAAAGAATCGTAGCTTCCCAGTTTTCTATAGATGTGTGGAGCCTCTCTACGAAAGGTAGAAAATGCAAAGAGCTAGTTTCTTTCGCTATCTTTGAGCAATTTCAATATTTTTCCACATTTTGCAAGCTTCTTACCACTGTAGCTGCTAGATATGCTAGAGTCGCATCACGAACGAAACCAAAATATACAACGCACAAGACGAATCCCGACGAATCGTGATTCCGTCTACTGCCTTGGCCCCACTCTAGCATCACTCTAGCATCACAGTGTGCACTTGAAATATGCATTCAAGTGGGGACAATGCTTCCTATCAGGCTTTCTGGAATGAAAATTGCCGCCGAAAGCTGAAAGTGCCAAAATCCTGTGAATGTTCTTTTTTATTACGATGTTGTATTTCTCAGAGAACAAAACAAATACACAAACGATCACCAGAATCAATGACGGAAAACGAAAAAAAAATAATTGAGAAAACGAAGAAAAAACCGGTAATTTTCAGGTGGGCGGAATAGCAGCAGTGGTAGTTCAACACATTCAACAAATGAAGCAATGCATTTTGTAATGCTAATAAAAATTTGAAAAACGAACAGTGATATTGAGCTATGGCAATCTGAACATACATACACACTTGGTCGAGAAACGGGACGGAAAATCTGACTAGAATTCGGATGAGGATGGTGAGAATTTGCGAACTTGAAATTGAGAAGAAGGCTATCGAGTGCTCCAGGGTCTACAGAGCTCTCCATTTCGTTAGATCCACTGATGGAATTTTGGAGCATGGAGTCAAATTCGAGCCGGGAAGAAGGAAGGCGTCTTGTGAAACCAGCTCGAAATTGTCTGCGTTGTCGCAAATAATTCTGGAGAGCGAAGACTTTTTGATTTCCTCAACTTGCAGTTTTGTGAAGATTCCAGGATTTTCAAAGTAGAATCTGAAAATACGACGTTTACTAGATTTCTTTTATTTTCTTAATTTTAAGTTGGAGGAACGCAATTATGAATATCTAGTTAACAGTTAACGCGCAACTTGTGGATTTACCTATCTCCATCTCTGGCTCTTTTGAACTGCTCCCCGATGGCACAACTCAGTGTGGTGCCAACTAAGCCTCCGATAACTGGGTCTTCCAACATGGATCCTACATAGAAGTCGACGTCGTCTAAAAAAACGGTTTGGATGAGAGAGAACACCGAATTCGAGTCTTACTGGTGGTGTTGTAGTTTCTAGCCAGTCCGGACCTCAGGTTTTTGTCCAGAATCATGTCACCGAAATCGTCGAAAGTGTTGGCGAGCTTCAATCCGCAGAACGTTCGCATTTTGTTGTATGACGGTATTCCGTGATCTCTGCCTCGTTGGATGTTCAGGGATCCCAGATCGGTGCTGGAATTTTGTAAATTTTTATAAAAACGTTTTAAACAATGGCTTGTGCTTTCCGACAACAAACTTTCTTAAACAATCGGAAAAGAAACACCTTCAGATGTTCTATTTAATTCTGATTTAAGGATGTTCTAAATAAGAAATCTTGACCACCGGAATTTTTCATCCTCCTGCTCGCAGTGCTCCGGAGAGAGATAGTCATTCCAAGTCAGAACTTCGCCTAAATTTGTATTTTGTTTTTAATTTTTAAGATCTGTTAACTATAAAAATTTCTGATTATCGAAAACGTCGTTGGCTCTTCGCCGGAGTGAACAAATCTGAAATGGAAGAATAGGCCACGCCTTAAAAACCGTGCGGAAAATTGAACAATTGCAAAATGTCGCGGGCTTTTCGAGTGTTATTTAGAGATTTTGCAAAGCGCGCCACACAGTTTTAAGGGAGTGGCCTCTTCTATTTTTGCCAATTCCGTTTCACTGATTGATAGGCTCCTATTAACATTTTAGAAGTAGGGATCCAGACAGTGTGCCTTGTTACAAAAATCTGTCGGAAAACGCCTAATATGTAGGCAATTAGCGCACAGAGATAAACAAGGCCACATGCGTAATTTCGGAGAATCGTTGTTCTTTTTTAGAATTAGAATATTTTTCAATCAAAATTTTTTTTTCGCAACCACTATTTTCAGAACGGTTTGTTTCATATCGGAAAACTCTAAAGGGGAAACGACCGAGCTTCAATTTTCCAAAGTCAAAATTAGCTTCAAACCGATTTACGAAAAATTGAAGCGTGAGTGTCCTTGTATTAGGATAGGTCCCTTCCTCAAAGAAGGGACTTTTGGATTTCCGTATTTTCGCCAGCCGGCCAATATTATTATAATATGCAATAAAACATTGATCCTCGTTTGTCTGCCGCGCTTTCTTCCTTTTTTCTCTTAATTCTTTCCTGTTTCTCTCTTCTCACCTGCCAAACATTTTTTCCGTAATGGCAGGCGTCATTCGATGTGGTCGTTTGACGGCGGTCGTCATGAATCCACGAATGATTGGATCAACACCTCCCTCGAAGAGGATCTTTCCTGACTTGAAAACGCCGTCGCCGAAGAAGAAGCCGCCATGAGTGATGTTGTTACCCGAAAGGTCGACTCGCTTGTAGAATTCTTCAATCATTCCGTGACCAAATCGGAACGCCGACGTGGTGAACTCGTTGGCGATGGTGGCGTCCACTTTTGTGTCATACCCCTTGTATGTCCCCACAACCTTGTTAAAAGCGACTCCGAGAAGCTTTGGAAGGTACTCCTTATAAAGAACGTTCTGAATTTCGGCGCCAACCAATTTTCGCGCTTCCTGGAAAACTCTGTCTCCACTCCAAGTCGGATTGAGCTCAGTAAACTTTTGAGCTATTCTGTTGTGCTCTCTGGCAAACATAATGTGAAGAGAAGATAGCCCAATGAAGAGATTGGCGCGGATATCTCCTGCTGTGAAAGAGGCTGTGCACTTGTCCTTATTTGCGCATTTCGACTGATCAAATGGCAGAACATTTTGGTTATTGAACCGCGTTATTTTCAAGAATCCAGTCCTGCCATCTCTGAACTTGTGGAGATCTTTCAATGAACTTCCGTAGATCATGGATCCATCAATGTAGGCAGTATTCTCATTCAATTGCTCTCTGGGTTCCACTCTACATATTGGCGCAGATCTCGACACCTTCAGACATTGTTTTGACTTGAATCCAAGGTTCGGATCCTTCTCCCCAATAGGAATTGGCATGCATTTCGATGCAACAGGATCGCAAGTCTTGCAATTGGCAGATGGCTGAAGTGTGGTCTTGGACATGTCATGCGACATGAATTGACCCCATTGCATCATCATGTTGTTGAACTGAAAAAGATTACTGTAATAGCTCTGTTAACTTGGAATTAGAACGATTTACTAGGATATCAGAGCTAGAATGCACAAGCGTCATCAGGAAATGAATGTTATAAACTATTTCATTCAAAGATCGAATTACTGCAATAGTTTTAATTGTGCGCCGTGAAAATATGCTCAAAGAAAGATCGATCTATGCTCAAATGAACATTGGACTATTATCAAAGGGACATCAAACTATTATCACAGGAACAACTAACTATACTCAAAGGGATAGTAATCTATTCTAAAAGAACCATGAAACTATGCTTAAAGGAAAATCAAACTACGTTCAAAGGGACATCAAGCTATTATCAAATGGCCATCGAACTATGCTCAAAGGAATAATAAACTATGTTGAAAGGGACATGAAACTATGCTCAAAAAGAGAGGAAATTATGCTGAAGGGACATCGAACTATTATCAAAGAGGCACTGAACTATAATCAATTCAAAAATATCTTTACGGTATTATTTTATTATCGAAGCCATATACATACATCATGCACCTTTAAGCTCTTCTGGAAGTCGTCCCTAAATAATCATGGAGAAAATGTGTCCATTACCCCTGAGCCCAGGAAGTGTCCTTTGTGAGTTTGCCCCTTTTTGGATTCTTTTTCCTATATTCTTGAATAGCATACCATAATGTTTTAAAGAAACATACGAGGAGCCCTTCAATTAGAGGGCTTATGGCGATTGCAAATTTAACGTCTACTAACCTTGTCATGAACCACGGACTGAGCAGAGGACAGCATAACTCGGTTGGCTTCGCGAGCACTTGGCCGCGAGTTGTTCAGAGACGAAATTGGCTCTCCTTTCCCATCATCATACTGTGCGGGGAAGTGTCTGATGAATCGACGGAACGCGGCTCCCTGCATCGGCTTTTCCAGATTGTTACATGTGCCATCAAGAGTGCGGTACATGAGATGGTAGCAGAGGCTCTTTCTGCAGTCCACTCCAGCATCAGACAACTGCGGAACGCATCCAGTGGGTACACTTCTAGTGATGTCGTCGATTGAAAGCATGCTCCTGCCGAAGTTGTCCTCCACCGGATTGATGAGCCCAGAAATCGACATGAGCTACAAAGACTCCAAGTTGAGATTTATGCTCTCTACCTAAGACTGCAGCTCCATTTCTTTTTTATTTATTTAAGAATTTCAGCACTTTTTAGCTACTTCAACGTTTTTCTTTTGACATCTACAGAAACAATTGGGTCCAAAAAGCGGCCTACGCTTCTAAACTATTTTTCTTCTAGAATTCTCTAAAATTTCAGATAGCCCTAGAAGGAATCGAAAACTCTGATCAGGATCGTGGTCGTGGATCCATCTAAATTAGGACCAAAGTATGCGAAGTTTTCAGAAAACGCCGCATTTGCATTGACACAGTCTCTGCATCCCATTCTATAAAAACGAAAAACTGGGAGAGAGGGGGGGGGTGAGCGGAATACTGTAATAAACGTGCAATTACTGGGAAAAACTAGGAAATTACTAATATTTGAACTGTAAAACAGAAATTTTTAAATAATATTTTTATTCGCTGAGATGGAATTTGAAACAATTAATTTTTCAATGAGCAAGCCAGTAAGATTTCAGGGTTTTTAGAGCTGTTCTGACGGCTATTTTCGAAGCTCAAAACGCCTTTTTTTAGAATCGGATAGAATAATCATTTGGAGTTCTGAAGTAAGCCAAACCGATCAGTGCTTTATTAGTGCTGTTCGAGTTTTTTGATTCTGAACGTCTGATCTTTGATCGACGATCATCTCCGCGCAAACAGAAATTCTCCTCAGATAGAGTTGGAAATTGTTTCTTCTACTACTAACTTCGGGAATTCAGCCCACACATCACGTGCTCATCTGGCTCTATATGCCCAGCAATTTTCTCCAAAGTGTGATCTAGTGATATAACATAATGGGGTGCTTCTTGGTTCAAAACTTCCTTCAAAAGCTTCGAGCACTCTTCAGGAACAAGGAATCCCCAATTAAGGAAACTGTATCAATTTTCAGAGTAACTCGACCATTTTCAGCATTTATCAACCGTTTTTCAAAGCGCTGTCGCGTAATCGCAGCTGAAGCCCCATCGGGCTGAACGCGAACAACTGAAGTTGAATGACATCACCTCCGAAGCCTCAGCAACACTGTCCTTCACCCGCTCACAGCTGTTCACGGGAGTCAGATTCGATGGCGGAATTGTGACAGTTGTAGTTGGTCCAGATTGAGTAGTCGTCTGGCCTGATTGCTCATTTGGTGAAGACGCTGGAAATACGAACAATTTTCAGAGAAAAAAAATCATTGTTTTCCAGATTGTTCCGTGTTATTCTAGACACTATCTGGCTGGAAGAGAACACAGAATTTCAGATTTTTTCTCATGTCTATAACAATTCCTTCAGAATCCGTTGCTCGATTTTTGAGAATTTTAATGCTATGTTAGGATTGTCTGAAATGCAGTCTGAAACGAAGCCGGAAATGTTTTCAGAAGTGTTTCGCGACGTCCCTCGGACGAAATTACAAAGATGGGCTGTTTAGATTGTTGTAAAACACCGTCAAACGGAACATTTTTTCACCCGCGCTGCGCGGAATAAGCCGTCATCTGTCAGTTCTAGCGATTTCTCCCATATCGCATTGTTATTTTTCGAAACCTCTAGTTTAAAGCTGTAAATGTTCCACGAGGCGCATGATTATACTGCAAAATGGCAGCGTCCTATAATACGACGGCTAGCAGCCAACCACTGGTTCGCCGGCTTCCAGTAGTTTCTCTCCCGCCTGCTAATACCAACAGTTCAAGGTTGCCGCTTAACGCAAAAAAATGCTAATAAATAGGTCAAAGAAGCGCGCGGCAGAGATGGAGCGTGATGGCACCGCAGGCACCAAACCATTTCACGGTCATCTCTTTTATCCGTTAGAACAATGATAACAATGGGGTTCACCTAATTAGAAGGGTAGGTGTAATGATTAGAAAAAGGAAGGTATTACCAGTTGATGAAGAAGGCAGAAGGGGTACAGGTGGCGCTGTACAAGTTCCGCATGCCAGCTGACAATTCTCCGACATCCATTCTTTGTTCGCCTGAAAACAATATTCCAATATACTCTTAATAAAAAAGCGCAGGCTCTATAATGCACCTTAACGCTTAAAACAAAGTAATCAAAGACTGGAAGTGAGTTGCCATTCCTCACGTTGGCTGGAAAAATCGGCCGCTTTTTGTTCGAACTAAGGTTCCTCATATTCCCCCCCCCCCCCCCCCTAGAAGATTCGGTCATGCAGTCAATGAGTGCCGATCTTTGCCTTCTAATTGGATGAACAAAAAGAAATAAAGATTTAATGTATTGTAAACTGTTGTTCTGTTTATATGAATCATGTATTCGTCTGAATTGGTCACTGAAAACTAGTAGCATATGTGTCATATGACGAAATTCTCTTTGGAACCGAAATTTTCAGATTATATGAGTCTTTTATAATAAAAAAAGCTCCACTGAAGAATAGAACATATTTGGACCAAGTTTGAAAGAAATTTTTACCAAGTTTGGAAGAAATTTGGATCAAGTTTGGAAGAAATTTGGACCAAGTTTGGAAGAAATTTGGACCAAGTTTGGAAGAAATTTTTACCAAGTTTGGAAGAAATTTGTACCAAGTTTGGAAGAAATTTGGACCAAGTTTGGAAGAAATTTTTACCAAGTTTGGAAGAAATTTGTACCAAGTTTGGAAGAAATTTGGACCAAGTTTGAAAGAAATTTGGACCAAGTTTGGACGAAGTTTGCAAGAAGTTTGGACGACACTTGCAAGAAGTTTGGACGAAGTTTGCAAAAAGTTTGGAGGAAGATTTGTCTTTTTTAGTTTTCTGCTCTTTAGAAGAACGGATCGACTACAGTACTGTAAAAGTTACTCAAACTGTATTTTGGATTCTGGATTCTCAAACACGAGCGATGCGCAAAAATTTCAAATTGTTATTAAACGTGGACGAAACTCTCAATGTGAATCAAACTTGGTCCAAATATGTCCCTCTTTCAGCAGTGCTCTTTATCTTTAATGAAATGAGGTGAGTGATGGTTTCACAGGAATAAAGGCAACATCTAAACCATCTTCTATTTCCTCAATTTTCAGACATTTTCAGACTTATTTTAACTGAAAACGACTCTTAACGCTTTTAAATTGTGCCATTTTGGACCATAATGCTTCAGAAGAAAAGTATGTGCAAAGTAAGAACCACTTCCGTGCAATCGGCCATTTATCCGATTTTCATAAGTAAAAAGCCAACAATGAGTAATTGGACCCCACCAAAAGATAGAGAAGGGCTCGCGAATCCATGGCACCAAACCATGCCATCGGACCATTTTCTAAATGCTCTGCACAATTTTCTTCAGGTTTTAACACCTATGGCGGTTTTTGATTTGGTGGTGTGAGCATTCAATGTTAATCAATCATTGATGTTCAAGATGCGGCATCTAAGGCTTCCACGAAAGACGAAACCAGACCGTCTCGTCTTCGTCTCCGCCTTGGATTCGTCTGTCGCAGAGATAGACATTGTGTTGGTACACAGTACATAGTACACAGTTTTTTTATTCCGCAAGACGAATGTAAGATGAACTGAAAGACAAACGAAGACGAGACGAAAGACGACTGTTTGTTTTCTTCTTTCGTATAAGCCTTAGCGGCATCTATACCGAGCACAAATGGTATGTCATAGTGGAGACGATCATTGCTCCCAGGTTCTGCTAATTCCAACTTGAAATGCTCCTCTGAACACTCAAAATGATGGTGAGCATCAATGGAATAAGTGCAGAAGGAAGCTCGAATGACGCTGGTGAGCGTGCATACGGTGCGATGCCGCATGTTGTGACCATCGGAGATTCGAAAGTGTTTTTGTAATTGATTTTTTGTATGTATCAAAATATTAAAATCTATCTGTTCTCTTCATAATTTGGATATTTATTTCAAAATTTGCTAGAAGATTCAGGTCTTTTAGAAGACTAGAAGTGGGCATTTTATTATTAGCACTACTTTGAACCTCCGGCAAGAAGGTGAACACCACGATATTAATTGGCTTATTTCCTTTGAGAAAACCAAAATAATAAGAAAAACGAGATAGACCAAAGAACATTGGAAGGGAGTGGTGGAGAGGAGAGGAACTTTCACTCTAAGCCATTCGGTCGGCTGTAACAGGGCCAAAAGGCAGCTTATTAGAGGGAAAAGCGAAACTAGCCGGTCAACTAAGGTCTGTTGGCGACCCATGCGCATTTAAGAATGGATTCGAGCAGCTCTCATGAGCGCTCCAAACAAAATTTTAGATGGGAAACAAACGACTTTTCCCCAAACTCTGCTTTTCCCGTCAACAAGCACGAGCCTATCTTTCCCCAGCATGTTCAACGCTATAGCAAAGGAATGGGTGGCAAACGAGCTGAACGTGGTATAGTACCGTGTTAAAAACATCCAGCTTTGAGATTGCTCTAAAAAGCTCAATTTGCTCTAGGAAGTGAGCAAGTTGAGTGCCGAAAATGAGCAAATGTACGAAGTTAGAGTGTCTTCACTTCATTGAGCTCTTGCAATCTTGGTTGACACTGTAGGAAAATGTTGCCAACTACAAAAATGTAGTTTTAGATGGGAGAATTTCATAAACATTTTTAAGAGCATTTCAGCTTTAACTTTTTGAAAAAATTGCACTTTTCAACTGGAATTTTCAAAAAATCACCTATTTTTGTTAACTTATTCACACTATTTGAAAATTAGCGGGGCTTCCAAAGCTGTCAAAGTGCTGACACGAGCTCTGGGACGAGGAGCCTCAGCAGAGCTATGAGAAAAGTCCGTCTGAAGAGAAAAACTCACATTACACTCTCCAATGGAAGCCCAAAACCGACACCATTCGTGATGATCGCAACATCCATTCGTCAAACACTTGAACCGATCCGTAATCGGGGGGCTTAACGTTTGCGCTTCTGTTCCATAGTCTGAAAATTAAGGAAAATTAGACGAATGATCAGCGTTCACTTAATTAGTAACGTTTTGTACACTTCATCGATTGCCCAAGATGCACTTGAACTTAGAAGGGAACACGTTTATGCCGGGAATCTTACCAATTTCGGTGTCAAATTTCTAATTGGCGGCAACGGGAATCCTAGGCTAAACTTTGCTAGTTAGAAACTTTTTAATGCTTTATGAAAACTATAAGAAACGCTAATTCAATGTGAAAAAAGGACTCGAATTTCAGCCCATTTCAGCGCAATGGCATAACTTTTTCTATTCCATCTTCGGTCAGAGACAAGAGATGCGAATGGGACGGAATTTGGATTCAAAACCAGATTTCCTCGTCCATTTTTTTCTGCTCTTCCCCAAATTTGGGGGCCATTCAAGAAAAGAAATGGTCTGGCGAGCATCTGGTGCGCCAGCGAGCACCATTTTCCAAAATTGGCAAATAGGTATACAGTCTGTGTAGCTTAGAAATGAGGAAATGAGAAATTAGTGAAAAAAAATATTTTTTTATTGAGTCATAATGCTCTCTTTCAGGTTGTTATGCCAATTTCAAGAATCTCGTCATAGCTTTTTAAGTATCGGCAAGTCCTGCAACGTTTCCCCCCACCCCCCCCCCCCCAGCTTCGGCTCACATGGCGGACTCCGCCAACGTTTGTAAGTTAGACACAAACGTCTCCCATGCCTTACACAATGTTGTCTCCAAGATGGCACAAAGATAGCAGTACAACGGAAAAAGAGAGGTTTCGAGTGGTGGCCATGCTGGTCAAGAAAGGAGAACCGTTCCGGAGACATACTCCACCATTTCCTTCTGCAGGAGACTTCTGCAGGAGAGCGCTCTTTAATTTAAGTCGTGTCCTCCACGCTTTTTCGCCCTACATTTTCGATCCATAAAACGGAAGCTAAGAATTCGCAGGTCGGTTTCAGAGTGTACGTCTTCGACGCACACCGATCTTCATTTCTTCACAACCCAACCTTGTCCTCCCTCTCGTCGGCCCTATTGTCATGTCTTGTGTGTTCCGACAAGTGCATTCCTCCTCCCACTCTTCAAAGCACGTCTTCTTCTTTTCCGCTTCTCATTTTCCGTAACCTTCTTCTTTAATTTGGAAAAAAAACGAAATAACAATATGCAGACTGTGGGGGGGGACAAGGCTTTCGTCACCACCAGGTTCTAAGTTTTTCTATTTTCGCATAAAATGCGGAATAATTGTTTTATTCTCCCCCCTTTCCCTCTTTCTTTTAAGGAGAAAGGCTATTATTATTTTAGTATGTTAGGTATAATGAACGGGGTCCATCCAAAATACACCCCTTCAAAATTTCCGTTTTTGCACACCTCGCCATATTAGAAACAGGAAGCAAGAAAATGCGCGAGGTGCGGGCTGGGAATGTTGGGGGGGGGGGGGGGGGGAGAGATAACAGGTGGGGAAAACATCTAGTGACCGATTGTTACTTCAAAATGACCAAGACCAAAACAAACGAATTCCTTTTTTTCTTTTTCGATTATTTCATGTTCCAATTTTTTCCAAACAACACGAAATGATGATATCAGAATGACGGTGTTTCAGTCAGAATCTACTGACTCGAGTGAAGTTCGAATCCAGTTCCTTCCAACTAGACCGTCGTTCGTGAACTTCTAGTAAACTTCTAGAATTCTAAGGTCATATTAGAAAGTTGAAGGAGTTCAAAGACGTGAGATGTTTGCAGAATGCGTGCTTCACTAGTTTCTAAAATTGGGATTCAAGTGGAACCTGAAAAAACGACAGTTTTGTGTGCTTTGGACCCTACAGTTTCAAACACCGCCTGGATAATTATAGTTGCATTTGCAGAAGCTTATGTTATATTCTGAATATACATAATTCGATGATAAGAAGCCATGAAGATTGATGAATGCGGCTGCTCTTTGATTGAAGAAGCAGAGCACTACTTACGACTTCTCTTACAGAACTGGAGCCTGCATAGTTATCAATATAGCCCAGATGCATGCTCTTCCGCTCCCTGTTTCGCCTTCTTCTTCCGAGCTCAGAAGCTAGAAGCTCGCAATACTCTCTCCCCCCCGCTCTCGTGAAAAGGGTGAAGAAGTGAGAACTATGAACGACAAAGGAAGGAAGCCGAGGGAGGCGAGTCATTGTGTTGCCAACACGCTGACCGTTATCAAAACACTTTTATTTTTTCGCTGTCCAGAAACCGAAGCTTAGAAGACTTGGCGATGCCATGGATTATTGTCTTCGGCGTTTCATCTTCGACGATTCAAGCTTATCTCGCGCCCTCTCTATCCTACATCTATCTCCGCCTCGTATTTCCTCGCTGTTGGCGCATCAAAACCGCAGAAAAACTAGCGATATTGTTGCGCAACGCTCTTCTGTGAAGCTAAAACCCCCTTTTATATGGGCAATTCATTCATCTCTATCTGATGCCAGTTGCGACAGCCTGAAGGCTTCGCATCGATCGGGACCTGACGATCCGGCATGATGAACCCATTCTCTGCGCGATGACGAGACGGTCGGCGGGACGAACAAAGAGAAGTGAACTAGTAGAAAGGAGAAATTGAGAGAGGCTGACGACGACGGTGAAATATGAAGATCCGGGCAAACAAACGTGCGGTAAATGGTTGAAAAACGCATGTGTTATCTGTCATGGATTAGCGAAAAGATTTGCAAAAAGCTTTTTCTTTGCGCGACCAAATGAGCCGAAACGATTGCGGATGTAGAAAAGTGAGAGGATCTTGCGACGGCGAAAAAGTAATACAGTGTTCGGTACAACGCTTTTCCATCGGAAAACTATAAATCACGGCGACAATAACCCGAGGAATGTACACCGGTACTCCAACCGCCGAGAATTGTTTCAGCAACTAGAAATTTACAGCACTTTTTGAGGAACCAAAGTCTAAACATGACTGGTGACCCGAAAGAAATGCTGAAATTTCGGTTTCCTGTTAAGGCACAGAAATATATAGGAAATAAGACAAACAAAATGTTTAGAGTTGGCGGCTCCAAAATTTCGAATTCCCACTAGAAATAAATTTGGTTCCTTCGCCATATTTCAATTCTAGAAGATCAACAAGATTCAATGGAACGCGGAAATTCAGAAATCAGAATAGGAATCAGGTAAACTTCTCAATGATCCGCAAATCATCCGGAAGGGTTTCCATCCGTTGATGATTCGAAGGCGTGCAGTTATCATATTACATTAGAAGGGGATTCGAGGCAAAAACGCATTTGAGATGCGGGCAAAACGGGGGGGGGGGGGGGAGAGGAGATGCGAAGATGATGACGAGCGAAAATTGATTGATTCCACAATAATCATAACTTTTTATCTCTCCCCACCCACCACGAAAAATGAAATAAGCTTAAGAAAATCGTGCGGACCACTTACCATTTACGAGAAGGATCAGGAATAACAGATAGGGATTTCGATGGAGTCTTCTCATGGTGTTCCTCTCCAGCAGTGGGCAGACCGTGTCGAGTGAGAATGATGATGACCGGGGGTAAAAAATATGAAAGGGGCAGGAGGTGTACGGTGGGGGGGGGGAGTGGAAGAGGGATCGAGAATTTCGAAAATACAAATAGGAAGCTGAGAGAGAGAGAGAGAAAGAGAGAGAGGGAGAGAGATGAGTGTCTTCTTCCAAGAAGTAGAAGACGTCAAGAGAAGTACGTTGGAGGTGCTGGGGGCGTGGTCTCCCTTTTGGGTTGAAAGGTTGGAATGGTAGGTTGAAGAAGGGGAGAAGTATATGGGTAACAAGTAACAGACACAATAACCTTGGGGTCTTTTTCTCTCCCCTGTCACTCTTTACGCAATCGAAACACAACACCGAATCGTGACAGTCAGTTGGTTTGGGTGGTTGCGTTGGCAGACCGGGAGGGGGGGGGGGCAGGGCGCCTCTCTGATGCTTTTCCCAAAAAAGGCAACAGATGAGAAGAGAGTGTGTTAGACGAAGAGACGCCGCTCTGATAGAGAAGCAAGCTGAAAAGAAGACGTCGGAGGGAGGGGCGGGAACCTGTGGGAGGAGAAAGGGGTTAAACAGTGAGAGAAAGAGAGAGAGAGATTGAGAGACAAAGAGAGAAAAAGAGGGAAAGAGAAAGAGAGATGAGGGGGAGGAGTAGGAGGAGACAGGCGCTTTTCGCCTCGTTTCCGTGTTTTTTTTCCAGCGCTTTTGGACAGTACTGAGAATACGAATAGGAGGAGGAGGTGATAATGAGGATTTTCACACGAATCTCCAGAAGATAAATGTGATTGGCGTGAGCGGGTCTTCAGGCCATGAAGTATTCGGAAGCCTCGATTTGCGATTCCGGTTAAATTTCAGGAAGAATAGGAGAAGTTGACGCCAAATTGAAAAGTAAAAGTCTGATGAATATCAGAGAAAAAAACGGTTAGCTTCAGGAAGATTGTCTGTAATCTGATGGTTTCAGAGCATGACTTCAAGTACTATGAATTTGAATGAATCTCTGGAGTTTTGAGTTTCAGCGAGATTTTCATTTTCAGCATATGCAAAATGCTGACTTTTTCATGCTCAAAAAAAATAGAATAAAGGGCGGAGTTTTCCATGTAGAGAACACAGATGCTCTTGTGTTTTCTACGACATCAGACCCGACGAGCAGCGGTAGTTGTGATCTGATTATTGCAGATCAAAGACGAAATCAATAAACGAATGGCGTTGAAAGATCTCGAAGAAAAAGATGGTCGACGGTCACAGTAGGTCATCATGGGTTTCAGAAAGATTTTCAGTTTCCGCCAAGCACTGGAAACGTTGATTCCAGCAGGGCTCAAACTACCGTATTCATTTTTTCCATCCCTTAACGTCTCCTATCGCTTACACATCTCGAATTCCAGAAGCATCAGTAACGATGATCTTTGTTATTCTCTCTATTTTTAGGTTGGTCTGCCGTGTAAGAAAACGAGAAACAAAGTTTCACCTCACATCATCATTCAATTAGGTTTTGGCTTTCTGGCAATAAGACATACAGACAGAGAGAGAGAGACGCACACACAAGAAGACAGAAACAAACTGTTAACCCTCTAGCCTTAAAGTCACCAGGTACTGCTCTATGTGATCCTTAAAGAACCAAACATCGCATACCATCAAAAGTGAACATTGTCCTACTACGCAGCTCTAGTCGACCGTAAACATTTGCGGCGAATTTCCGCGGATTGCCTTCGACGAAGTCTTCGAAAAGGGAGTGCTCTAAATATAGAGAGAAAGTAATGGAAACTAGCTAGAATGGTGGCATTTGAAGGACTGGTGAATGGCCAGCAAAGAATCAAAAAACACAGGAATCAAAGAAGTAGCCGAAGGAGAAGTAGAAGTTGTATTCTATTAGATTAGAATGGAATACTAGAATGATTCTCTTCTATTAGAGGTGTTGGGACAGTGAGCAATGAGCAGTGTTTAAGGTTTCTTTGTCTTGAATTCGTCTGACGCTGTTTGTAGAAAACGTTTTTATTGCGTAAGACGAATGTAAGACGAAATGAAAGACGAACGAAGACGGCTCGACTTTTGAAGACGACATTTAGTCTTCGTCTTTCGTGGAAGCCTTTGCTGTGTTAGTGAACGCTCGGAGTTGAGATCGAAGAAAAAGTTGAGCCACGTGACGCGGTACGGCTTGTCGGATTTTTCAGCTCTGATTTCGCCTGGAACATTCTGAAAGTTCTTCTGAAGATTCAGAAAAAGGCTCGAAGCCATCTCTCTCATGTTCAGTCGTTTCTTTTTGCTGAAAATGAGGGTGTCGAAACTGTATTTGAGGCAAAAAGTCCTTTAAAATGCAATTTTTATTTAACGAATTTTGTTTTCTTTTCCAGTTTTTTTCAGTGTTTTTTTTTGGCCTAACTTCCCAAAACCCAAGTTTTCCTCTTCCATGTTTTCCGCCAGAGATGTAAGACATTTAAAAATAAAATTCAGTCCATGTTCGTTCTGAACAAGAAGATCGGAGCAATCGGAAAAGGAGATTCGAAGATACAGAATAGCTGACGAAATTTCATAATTTTAGATATTTAGTGTACGCTTTTTCCAAGCCATGAAACATTGGACTTGAACAGCTGACAAGTTTATAGATGACATCTGATATAGATAAAAATCTAAATGATTTGCGAAGAAGGATGTCTTTTGCATGGTCAGTGGACCTTGCAGAATACTGTAGAAGTCAATGCAGTTTTGCTTTAACGGATTCTGGCACGATTCAAAGATGTTTCTGTAGATGGCTCAGCTGAAATCACAGTCGAACTTTCTGGATTGAAAGACATTTCTTCACTGAATTCACATTCACATTTTAATTTTAAAACAGACGGGCATCTACGATTTGTGATTATATTTGAGCAAAACTTCATGATTTCCGAGTAGTCCAACAACTATTGTTTTCCTCGGATTGCAAATATGATGGCCGACCTAGAACTCATTGCACTAGGCCACGGCCCCCGGTCCATATTTTCATGAATTCCCAATATTCCTTTGGGTTATTTGCTGTGCAATCATTCCGAAAAGGCAATTATCCCATTCCAGAAGCTGGTGTTGCCACTCCCGAGTTTACCAGCAGCGTAGGCATCCTTCCATGCCTTTAGATCTTTTATTCTTCTATTTGTTCTACACGCTTTTCTTTTTCAATAATATTTCTAGCATTTACTGTCTGAAATTGCCCGGTAGCATGGGAAAATCGAGAAGCATACAACGCGGCCGCTTACTTTTTCAAGCACAACGCTTGAAAAGGTTGGCTAATTGTGGTACAAAGTGGTCATTGACCGTTTGATTTCCATACTTCCTCCTACAAACATTCAGGCATTCTCCCACCCAAACAACCCACTCTCACTCTATTGACGTATAAGAGGTCAAGAGGAGAATGGAAACTAGATTTGCAACCATTTTAGCATTTGCAACCATTATCCAGTGCCCAGGCAGAGGGGCACGGCAGAAAACGATGCGAAATGGTGAAGGCAAATGCTGAAACTAAGTAATAGGCGATTTGCTTGCTCAGAATGCACATTTCGGGAGCCCCAGCAAAGCAAGAATCTCATCGCCAAATGCATACATAGGAGGTGTAACAGCACAACGTAAAAGTGATATCTTTTCAGCTTTTTCAACTGAAAACGCTATTGGCAGTCGCTGGAACCTTGTTTGAAGAATAAATCTTAAAATTTCAGCATATTACTTCGCCACTGGAACAATGAAATAATGACATAAAATGCTGTACACCATTTGAAAACTGCTGTCTGCAAAATGAACATTTCAATTGGAAAAAATAGCCATTATATCAAGATTATTCTATTATATGCAGTAGAGCGGGTTGCGATTTCTGAAATATCCAGCTAAGGTTTCCACGAAAGACAAAACAAGTCGGTCGTCTTTTGTGGAATCCTTTCGTCTTGTCTTTGTTCGTCTTTCAGTTCGTCATGCATTCGTCGTCAATTAAAATACATGTGCACCAACACAATGTCTATCTCTGCGTCAGACGAATTCTAGACGATGAAGAAGACGAGACGAGACGGTCTTATCTCGTCTTTCGTGGAAACCTTATTTCCCGCTACAATCGCTTGAGCAAACGGAGGAAAGGGGTGATTTCAAGTTGAATATGTCTAATTTTGAGATCGTAAAAATAACTTTGTAGAAGCTGAAGTGTTCTGAAAATTATTTTCTGAAATTTTCACTGTTAAAACGGCATTTTTGTAGTTGGCAACTTGCTTCTATAGTCTCATATAACACTGCCATAGCTAAATGAATGGAATGAACGCTTTCATTGACGTTCATTGAGCTCTAACAGTGTTGCCAGAAACTCTTGAAAACTTCAAAAATGTGTATTGATGAGTGAAGATTTCAGGCAACAATTTTTATGGGAAATTTCGATTTTTAGGCGAAACCCTCAAGTATCTAAAAACTACGGTCGCGTGAATTTTGAAAAACATCAAAAATTAGTGGAAAATTTTTGAAATAACTATCAAATTAACAAGATTTTGCGTCACCATAGTCACGAGGGAGATCTCGCTACGGCAGACAAGAAAAGCGCAAGAAGCGAAGCGAATTTTCCAACACTTTGAACGCAGCATTACATAGCCTCAAAGATAGGAATGTTAAGATTACTGGCCATAAAAATGAGGCAACAATATGTTTTTTAAAGCTAGTTTCTCTATTTTTATGTAATTTGGATATACGCATGTTTTCATAAGGTTCCATCACTAGATGCAGAACGAAATTAGGCGCGAAATATTGGCAAGACGATTTAGAAAGCCTATTTCCGCATTCGCTAGGCCTTATTCCGTGAGCATTACAGAATGGCACCGTGCCACTTCTTATTCTTAATTTCAATTCACTTTTTCATCCCTTCGCATGTAAATGCCGATTTTCCTGTGGGATTCCTCGATCCCTTGATCACCGCTAAAAGTCAGCCAGACAGCGGCAATCAATTCCCATTATTCCATTGTGACATGCGAATGTCGACGTTCAAACAACATACATATAGTAGTCACTTTTTGAACCGGCGAGGCTTTGGCTTTTGAAAACACAAGATATATCTACAATTTGGCCATCGAAACAGCTGTTTTGCATAGTGAGAATAGCTACAAAGCAATGTTTTGGGGAAGCAACCGGAATTTCGAAGAACCTGCATTGCTGGAGCGCATGCGGCGCGTTTTTCAACAGCAGATTTTCATGTATACTTCCACAGTATTCCTAGGAGAATTTTTATGGGGCTATTATATTTCATCCACTTCATATACAGTAATCCATAAGCTTCCAGGACATTGGGTTCAAGGCTCATTATTATCTCACTAGACAGATGAACAAATCTATTCATTTAGTAATAATAAGAACATTTTAAGCTTTTTCAGATGCATTCAAAAACATATATTTATACCCGAAACCATTAATCCTAAATAATTAAATACGACGGTGATTTTTTGCAGGTTAAGTTTCAATTTCTCTATTAAAAAAAATTCAAAGTCCAAGTGAACAGTTTTATACTGTAATTGATCAGTTCTCAAAAATCGTTAAACATCCTGCTTAGTTTGGTGCAACACAGTCTGCCCAATATCTAACGGAAAACCTCAGACCATTTATCGAAGCCCGCTGATGATTCTCATCTCTTTTAAACCACACGCCTCAAAATTGAAACAGACGATTCATCAAAAGTCGCCGCTGTGTTAAAGTACTAAACCCTCTAAATGTCATTGAATGGCGCCTTCGAATTTCATGTAAGATGCTATGAATGCATCTGATTGAGTGACCCTCATCGGCACAAGAAAGGCAAAGGAATTTAACACGAAAGGTCAAAAATAATTGACAATAAAAATCGCTCGCTCCTTATTTACCCAAAATCTGTTGAGAATAGAATCGAATGGCATGCATGTAATATCTGTTCAGAATTAAAACCTGAAGAAAACTGTATTCGATAAGGAAAGAAGAAGAACGGTTTACAAGTTTCAACCATACAGCAGTCACTCTTTTCGGCTTTTTAGGCTATTTTCATTGTCTACACTTCTCAATTCGGCGTCTTCATTTCGCAAGCAGCGACGAAAAAAAAACAGAGAAAAAATGCCGACCCGAAGGAAGAGAGATGGAAAAGAACAATGGACATTACAGTCATCATTGGTACAAGTTTCAAGAAAAAGGACCTCTTCATGTCATTATGATGGCCAGTGATCATAGCCACTCGTAAAGGAGAAGTTGGTCGAAAGGGGGGGGGGGAGAAGGTGGTTGGATTGTGTAACGTCCAACACAGGCGAATAATAGGAAATAATATAGGTTAGGTGCTGACCTAATTCTCTTCAATTTTTTTTTACTTAGAAAAATGGGTTCGTAAGTTCAGAAATCTAGATGAACAGGCTTTTCATGAAACAGGGAGAGCGAGATCATTTGTACGTTTGGTTTTCAGCCAAGATGGACTACGGTCTTTTGGGAGACAATTGTGGTTTTTTTTTTCGTCAGAATTATTGTAAAAATAGGGAAAAAATTAGGAATTTTTTGTAATTGTGAAAATACACGTGGTTATTGTTTGTGTGAATACTTTTTTGGGGAAACAATAAGCCATTTATTTCATACTGCCGTATTTCACATCGCGTTTTTGTTGAATTCTGACCGGAAAACTCTTTGTCTCACAAATAAAGTGGGCTTGTACTAGTTTAGAATTTTGAGTATTGTGTTATCAAAGTAAAGCAAACATCAAAATGGGCATTCAGATTCTGACGACAGTGGTAAACATCGACTTGATTTTCATTTCCTTTTTAACCATGTTTCGCTTTTCTAGAAATAAACTTTCTATATACAGCCTTTATGGAGAGTATGCTGAACTTTTCAAGAACTTTCAGAAAAATTAAAAAAGATTCTCATAACTATTAGGTTGTAACATAAGAATCCGCGGTTTGATCCAAAAACAAAATTTATTATAAAAACAAAATTACAAAACTTTAATCCAAAAGGTATTCGCCATTATTATCGGCTATTTGTCGCCAACGTCTACGCAAAGAATGGATGCCCTTCTCGAAGAACTCGGCCGGCTGCGACTCGAAGAAGTTAGACACCCAAATTTGGACCTCGTCGCGGTTTTTGAACTTTTTCTCGGCCAGAGAGTGCTGCATCGACCGGAACAGATGGTAGTCGGATGGCGCCAGGTCAGGGCTGTATGGCGGGTGAGGCAGGACTTCCCAGCACAATTCCTCGATTTTCCGTGCAGTGATCTTTGCAACATGCGGACGGTCGTTGTCGTGAAGAAATTTTGTTGACGCCGTATCCACACCTTGACGTCGCAGCGCTTGATCCACACGGTCCAATTGATGTTGATAGAGGTCCGCCGTAACTGTTTGACCCAAATCCAGAACCTCAAAATACATAAGACCTTTGCTGTTCCACCAAACACGAAGCATCACCTTTTTTCCGTGGATGTTCGGTTTTGGAGTCGGTTTTGGGGCCTCACCGGGGTCCAACCACTGCCGTTTTCTTGTTGTGTTGTCGTAGCAGATCCACTTTTCATCTGACGTAACAATGGAGTCGAAAAAACCGCCAGTTTTTGCACGACGAGTGAGAATTCCGGCCATTGTCACTCGGGTCGCCTTGTTTGCATTGCTCAACTGGTGTGGCACCCACTTTCCGCACCTGTTCGTCTTGCCGATTTTATGCAAGTGACGCTCAATTGTCATGTGAGAGCAGCCAAACTGTTCTGCAAGCTCTCGAGTTGTTTGGCACGGATCCGACTCTATTGCTTTCTTCAACAGGTCATTGTCGACGACTTCAGCTCGATGTCCATGTTCATGATCCTCCAAGCTTTCGTCACCACTTCGGAATCGTTTAAACCACTTCTGGCATTGACGTTCAGACAGGGCTTCCTCGCCAAATACTTTAAAGAGCGCACGATGAGATTCAGCAGCCAATTTGCCGTGCTTAAAGTCGTACCACATGCAAACTCGCATTCGAAATTTTTGATCAGACATTTTCTAAACACTTTTTCTTGTGAAAAAATAAAGTAAACATAGACAAATTATATATCAAACGATGCGCAATAAAACGCTCTTTCTAATAGACAAAACTGCATTCAAAAATATTTTATTACAAAAAAAATATGGATGAACTAAGACAACCGCGGTTTCTTATGTTACAACCTAATAATTAAAAAAAAACAGAATCTCAAGGTGATTTCGCAAGGTTTTAAAATCAATTTTAAGCATGATTTTAAAATAAGCGGCTTTTATACACAACTAAAACGTAAAAAAAAACCAGAAAATTAAGGAATGCTTTTTTTTAATCAAAAATGGAAATTCCATACGAAAACGCTGACTAAAAAAAGTTTTTTTTTTACAAAAAAGAAGATGAATTGATTTTCAAAACTTAAAAAAAAAAGAGTACTCTTACTCTAATTAAAAAAAGTAAGAGTTTTGGAAAAATCTCATCGGTTTTTGGGAATAAGGACCCGACACTTTTAAAGATATTTCAATTTGAGGCTCCTCCCATTTTTAACGTCAGAGCGCGTTTACAACAGGAAATTTTAATTTTTTTTTGAATTTCCATTTTAAATTTCAAAAAGAACTAAAACATACCATTGCAGATCGTTGTTTTTAATATATTTTTTAACGGATATTTTGAAAAACTTTGTGTAAAATTTAAATATGTACAGATTATCCTCCGTTTTTATGAGCAATCTTATTCTTCCCGTTTGCTTGTATGTATTATAAATAATATTATTCCATGCTTCAACTGATTACTCTGCCAACAATCATTTATTGATCAAGGCGAGTCAGTAATATTGATTTATAGTGTTCGATGAGCAATTTGCCTATGCGGTTTTCGGAGAAGCTATGAAACAGATATTTGGTATAAGCCACTTTCGCACACACAACCAGATCAGCCTATTTTTCGAAAGTTTGTTTGAAAATGTCGCCAGTTATAAAGTCTATTTTTGAAAAGAGAGATAAACCTGCATTTTATCTTTTCACGATCTCTTCCACCCGCTGTTTCCAAAAGCGGAAGTGGCACAAAATTCAAATCGAAACGCGGCACAACTGGGAAAAACTGTCCTAACAAAAGACAAGTTTTTCTTACTCCAAAAATACGCGTTTTTTTAGAACTGTGATTCTCCATCATTTGATCAAGTCAGGTCAATTATATTTGAGTGCCATTTGAAGGGCACCTGACATGCATTTATTTTCCACTCCACGTAGTATGATAGTGACAACAAAAACAACAATCAAATCAAAATAGCCTAAATATTCGATCTGAACTTTGATTTAATCTCATTCTGTTGGCTGCATTCCTAATATTGGCTATCATAAAGAATGCAATCTGATGATTTTTAGTCAGTTAGAATTCCAATACCCAGAAATTAGGTTGATCAATTCAATGTTCATAAACCGGTATATTTAGAACACGGTCACCGGAACAACGGATGCCTCAAAAAAAAGAATCAAAAAATATTTAAAATATGGGTTGAAAGCGGATCTAATTCATGTTAAAAAGAAAAGACCGGAAATCGCTGATATTATTTTATTTTATAATATACAGTACCGGCCATAAAGGTATGATATTATGGTTTTTCGGCCATATCTCATTCGATATAAAACAAATCAATCTGATTTTTTCACAGTTTGTTCATGAAGCAACATTGTATAAGTTAAGAACATTTGGATTTGTGAGACTAATTCATAATGGAGTAATTTGAAAAAGAACGAAAACAACAAAAACCCATATTTCTTCAATGAAACTTCGTGCACTTAGAAATTGTTCTATCTGCGAGATTTCAATATTTTGTTGGAAAATCATTTGTATCAAATACTGCCTGGCATCTACGGTGCATGGAATCGATCATTGTGTCGATGGTTGATTGGAGAATCTTCTTCCACTCTTCCTGGAGAAATTTGAACTTCTTGTCGATGTTTGAAGCAGTTTTACCGGTCAATCTCATTTCAAATTCCTCCCATAGGTGCTCAATGATGTTCTGGTCCGAGCTTCGACTCAGCCAATCCAAAAGAGTGAAACGGCGGCGTTTGAACCAGCTGCGCACGTGATGAGAACGATGCTTGGGAACCTTATCCTGCTGATACACAAAGGCACGGCTTACGCTAGAAAGTGCCCAGGGTCTCATGGTGTTTTCCAAAATATTCTCATATCCGTAGCGGACGAGATTACCGACGGTGCGCTTGAGAAAACCCATTCCAGTGGCGGAGAAGCAACCCAAACCATCTGGTTCAGAAGTCATCTTCATAGGACACGCCAGGACTGGGCCAATATTGTCTCGTCGGACGAAAGCAAGTGCAACTTGTTTGGAAGTGACGGTGTGAAGTGGATTCGTTGTCCTACCGGCATTCGCTACGTCCCCAAGTATCAACTGCCAACCATGAAGCACGGTGACGGTTCCTGCGTTGTTTGGGGTTGCGTCTCCGCCACGGGAATGAGTCCTCTAAAGCGCATCGTCGGTAATCTCGATCGCTACGGATATGAGGATATTTTGGAGAACACCATGAGACTCTGGGCACTTTCTAGCGTAGGCCGTACCTTTGTGTATCAGCAGGATAAGGTTCCCAAGCATCGTTCTCATCACGTGCGCAGCTGGTTCAAACGCCGCCGTTTCACTCTTTTGGATTGGCTGAGTCGAAGCTCGGACCAGAACATCATTGAGCACCTATGGGAGGAATTTGAAATGAGATTGACCGGTAAAACTGCTTCAAACATCGACAAGAAGTTCAAATTTCTCCAGGAAGAGTGGAAGAAGATTCTCCAATCAACCATGGACACAATGATCGATTCCATGCACCGTAGATGCCAGGCAGTATTTGATACAAATGATTTTCCAACAAAATATTGAAATCTCGCAGATAGAACAATTTCTAAGTGCACGAAGTTTCATTGAAGAAATATGGGTTTTTGTTGTTTTCGTTCTTTTTCAAAATACTCCATTATGAATTAGTCTCACAAATCCAAATGTTCTTAACTTATACAATGTTGCTTCATGAACAAACTGTGAAAAAATCAGATTGATTCGTTTTATATCGAATGAGATATGGTCGAAAAACCATAATATGATACCTTTATGGCCGGTACTGTAAATGTACAGTACCGCGCAAAAGTATACGAACCGGGGAGATATTTACAGAAACTCGACTTCGGATGATCCGATCGACTTCAAAGTTTCAGAAATTGAGGAAAACGCTTAAAAAATTAGTTTAAATAACAAAAGAACAACTTTACTCAAAAAAATTGTTTTAAATAAAATTTTAAAAATGGATATTTTGATTTTTGATATTCATGGGAAGAAAAAACAAAAATGACAAGTTAAAAATCGGGGGAAATGATACAAAATGATTAAATTAACTTAATACTTGGTCGCCATGCCTTTGGCTTTGATAACCGCCTCACATCTTCTTGGCATCGAGTCGATCAAGTTCATCAGGGTCTGAAGTGGGATTTCGGTTCATTCTTCCTTGAGTTTCTCGAATTTTTCGGTACAATTTTTTGCTTTTCTGTCTTTCAAAAGTCTGCCAAGGACCTCCCAGAGATGCTCAATGGGATTCAGATTGGCTTGACCAGGTTGACTTGACGCTGTGCGAACCAATCCTTGACGAAGAAGAAAGAGTGCTTCGGATCGTTGTCCTGTTGGAACAGCCAACCACGACTCATCTGAGACCTTCCATATGGCAACATTTCCTTCTCCAAAATGTCCTTGTACATGTAGCGGTCCATGATTCCGGTGATTTGGATGAGAGGGCCTACGCCATTGGCGTGGAAGCAGCCCCAAACCATGACGTTACCATCGCAGTGCTTAACAGTCGGAACCTGGTAATTGGGATCGTACCGTTTGTTAACTGGACGTCGAATGATTCCTTCTGTGCCAATCATCAAATACTTCGACTCGTCGCTCCACAGTACCTTATTCCATTGCTGAGCTGTCCAATGCAGATGATCCTTCTCCCACTTCAATCGAGCCAGACGGTTCTTCTCGTAAATCATTTGCTTTTTCACTGGGCGCCTTCCGAAGAGTCCAGAATCACGCACACGTCTTTTGACAGTGTCGCTGGACACCTATAAGCCATATCAATTGAAATTTTTTGAGAAATGACCAAAAAACTGACCTCGACTCCAATTTGGCAAGTTCCGAGTTGATATCCGTACTTGTCAGCCGCGGATTTTTCTTGCACATCCTGACAATGATTCTGTCGGTTCCTGGTGATGTTTTCGAAGGTCTTCCAGTAGCTTTCTATCGGTTTCGAGTGTTCAAAGTTGCCCAGATAACCGATTTAGAAGTCTTGCACGGCTTCGCGAGGGTGGGCATGTCCAGACACATCTGATGACCACGGATAATAGCCAATCGCTGAGATTCTGATAAATTCGGTGAGCCACGTGGTCTACCCTTTCTAAGTAACAATATTCATGCATAAAAGAACGATAATAATTGAAAAAATTGAAAAAAAAAATGAAAAAACCAAAAAATCGGTTTTACCGATTATCGAAAAATTCAAAAATACCTAAGTTCGCAATTGTTACTGCTTACCGTAATTTATCATTCAAACTCATTTTCAAGAGTTTTTCTGAATTCCTGAAACTTTTGGGTCGATCAGATCATCCGAAGTCGAGTTTCGGTAAAAATCACCCTGTTCGTATACTTTTGCACGGTACTGTATATATTCAGGCCAGAAGACACAGTGTTGTTATCGAGCCCGCAGATTTCCGCTCTATTTATTCGGTCCATGTGCATTGTCGATCTGGATTCAAAACTATTACAGCCAAAATTACAAGTCTGAATTGTGACAAAAGAAAAAAACGTTCCAAAATATTTTTGTAAAGTAAAAACAAATATGCACATTTTTTTTCGTTTAATGCAAACTTCTTAATGACCAAATCTTAAGGCTTTCACGAAAGACGTAGCCAAAAAGTCGTCTTCGTTCGTCTTTCAGTTCGTATTGCATAAGTCTTACGCAATAAAAAAGTTTTCAACTGCGTAGGACGAATTCAAGACGAAGACGAAGATGAGGCAAGACGGCCGAAATTTCGCCCAAATGGAAGCCTTACCAAATCTAACCAAATCTAAAAATTTTGCTGACTTAAACATGTGTTCGTCAAAAGTGTCAAAAGTGAATTTTTAAAGTGTTTTATTATTGGATTTCAGCCGAACAACATGGAGTTTGGAGCTTTTTTTTCAAATTTGTAAGCAATGGTTTTTGTTCTCATTATTCAGAATTCTGCATCCATGGAATCATGTTCTATAAGCGTTCAACTTCCATTGGACGTTCTTATCGTCTTCTTTCCGTTTCCCGTTTTCAAAGTAATTTGAAAACATGTCTACCCCATCACAACATTTTGTGTCATCGAGTCGATTCAAACCCAAAAGAAGCATTGGATCTTCTCAAGGACGGTCACGGAGGGGCACACTGCCCCCTCTGCGGCCTCCTCGGAATCCTATCTCTCGGATATCTGAAACACCGACTTTGGCAACGAAACAAGGTGAAGGACAGATTTTGAGTTCTCAAATTTTGTTTATTATTGAAAAGTGATGTGTGACAAATAATGAAAATGCATTCACAACATCTACAACCCTGAATGTTTGTGTGTCTGTGCCGTTTACGGTAACAGATAACTGATAAAAATAAAAAGCAGGCAATTTGATAAATGAAAAATCCTAATGCTCCTTATAGTCTTGCTCATCTTTGTCCGGTTGCTCGTTGACCTCGTGATCTGCAACGTCACAAATTGGAAAATGTAGGAAAACGAAGAATGATATTGAAAGATAATAAAATAGATGTTGGTTATCCTGTTATCTCTTTCCTTTTTTTATCTCCTGCGAACTCTGACTATACTTTTGACAAGACATACGTTGCAACAAGTGATGTCGTGTTCGAAGTACTAAACCACCCGATGCATTGAAATTTTGCAGCGAACGGGCATAGAAATGCGATGATACAGCAAAGATAATGGCTGTTCTTAGAAGATATTAAAGGGGCTATCCAAATAGTTTTTAGAAGTTCATATCGAAATTAAGATTTAAAAACAAAACATCGAAAAATTATTTGAAATAGTAAAGGCAACCTCCTATTAGATGGCTTCTATTCGAATTATAATCTTGCTCTTACGGTAATTCAATTGCTACAAAAAATTATATTAAACAGACTAATTTTACAGTGAGTGTCGGAAACGCACGTGAACGTCTTCAAATCGCAGAAATTTCAAGAGAACTCCCTATTAGAGATGATCATAACCGTACTATTCAAATTGCTAGCTTGCCGAAAAGCGTCTCATGAGGCAGGCGCAATGACCTTGTAGTAGGATTAGTCCAACGGTAGTGGACCAGGAAGAAAAAGCATTTGATCACCAAGTTTAAATATGAGAAATTCCACTTGGCATACAGTAGTGGCCAATGAAATGACTAAGGCTTTTACAAAAGACGAAATAAGACCGTCTCGTCTCGTCTTAGTCATCGTCTAGAATTAGTCTGACGGGAGAGATAGCCATTGTGTTGGTAAACATGTATTTTAATTGACGACGTAAGACGAACGCAAGACGAACGAAGATGAGACGAAAGGATTCCACGAAAGACGACCGACTTGTTTCGTCTTTCGTGGAAGCCTTAGAACTGACAACATTTGGTGTATATCAATTGAAAGAACAGCAACATCGCTCGCCAGAAAGAAATTCTCATAGATGTAACTATAATTTGGTAGTTGGCAAAAACTTTTCTGTATAGACGCATTCCATAGTTCTACCACTCATACAGTCTCATTTAACAATAACTTTCGTTTGCAATGCATTTACATTCCAAAAATGTTCAGACACGGCTAAGCTAAAGAGGCCTTGAAAGTGATGACCCAAAAAAGTAGTCAACTGAAAAAAATGAAGATCTGTTCGTCAAGATACCATTCAATAAGCTTCGGAACGATTGAAAAATGTGTGGCAGTGTTTCAGGTGCTAAAGCCTATGGATACCTCCCAGCTCTTTTTAAAGAAATAAAATAACCCATTTAAATATTATTCCCGTTATATATTGCATTAAATGACAACAGTTTCAGAATAATTTTCCCCGACTCATTTTTGTGATCCGGGCAAAATGGAGCCGACCACAGGTCGGAAATTTATTTCTATGAAATCATGGTTCGACAAGGATTGAAATAATTAAAATACTAAATAATAATGGAGGAACAAAGTAGCAATCTCCGGTATTTTCGTAAAACTATGAAACTAATCGAGATCAATACTTTCTGGCCTCTTTCGAGCGATTATTTCAATTCTGAAGCGAGCTTTAAGCTGGCTACGGCCCAGCTTATAGTTATTTAATTTTTTCGAAGAGAATGTGAAGCTCATTCGACCATTTACCTTTGTTATCTCTATCGTCTGGATGCCTCTCCATTTGTTCCCGCTCCTCCAGCTTCTTCAATTTGGCCTCTTCCAGCGTCTGGGCCAATTTCCGCCCGAGTAACAGTTTATTTGGAATGTGATGCTGAATGTTACTTCTGTCGAAGAACAATGGTTCATTTGCCTGGAAAAATGTAGATAGTCGACAGGCCGTTTCCTGATCTAATGACTACTTTTCTTTAAAGTAAAAGAAAAAACACCAAAAACCGATAGCACCCGATACTGAGAGAAAAAAAGTAAAAAATCTAAGACCTTTGATCATACGATAAAGTATAAAAATTTACTGTAGTATAAAGTATTTCCTGTTAGATTTCTTAATGAGATTATTTGAAAAAGATAATGGAAACCTATTGCAAGGTGTGATGATTTATTTGAGGCGAATTATTTAAAAAAAAAAGGTAATCTTGTGACTTTGAAAATGGCGGGAAACGGTGAAGAGGAAAAATTTAATACTAAGGGAAGTTGAACTGAAATGTTTGTATTTGCCAATTCCACCCAGTTATGAATAGCCTAGAAATCTTCAATGATCTGGGAAAGTTGTGGTTAAATTCAGAAACAATTTCGAACGGTCGGTTTTGATTAGAGAAATCATCATTTTTCAGAAATCAGTGAGGTAATTTAATGAATAAATATGGAACATTGATGGTGAAGGGAGTTCTCTTGCGAGTACTATAAATTACCGAAAAAAAAGCTAAAAATAGTCAAGAATTTTTGCCGTCATGCCAAGACGTAGCTTTTCAGGTGAACACACATGGCCAATACTGTGTGAGTCTATGTAAAATAATCTAATCTGGAAAATTTTTTGAAAAAAAAATTTAAAAACCAACGTTATGAAAATATTGTTAAAAATACTTGCAAGTCGAAATGGGCACATGAGGGGCGATGCATTGCTTAGTTCAGATTAAAATTTATTAAGACTGTATATTGGTAAATTTTATAATAAAAATATTAACGTGAATATTTTTTCAAGCATGAATATCCATTAAAAAAAAGGTAGCCACCGGCCCCTCGGTCTGCCCTGATTGCAGGTCGGTTGATAAACAGTTATACGTTATACGTTACGTTATAGTTATACGTATACGTTACGAATTATACGTTATAGTTATACGAGAATGAAAGCTTCTATATTTTTCAATTGATAGCAACTAACTTTCTCCGGAAGCCGGGAGTCACAGAAGCACAGCTATTTCACAATCTTTTAAAACACCTTCCAAAACAGTTATGGCGTTTGAATGTGAAGAACAGCGCCAATTTCTTCTAAACACTAAGGTTTCCACGAAAGACGAAACAAGACCGTCTCGTCTCGTCTTAATCATCGTCTATAATTCTTCTGGCGCAGAGATAGACATTGTGTTGGTACACATGTATTTTAATTGACGATGTAAGACGAACGCAAGAAGAACGCAAGACAAACTGAAAGACGAACGAGACGAAAGGATTCAACGAAAGACGACCGACTTGTTTCGTCTTTCGTGGAAGCCTTACTAAACACAATACTTTAATAACTGTTTCGAAAGCGGTTCCACAGAATAGTTGTCATCTGTCAGCAAAAAAAAAACCGGGTATGTTTAAGCGTTTTCAGACAATATCGTGGATTCTGACCACAGACATAGTAAACGCTAAAAGTTAGCTATTTTTAACAAGTAGCCATGTATTTCGAAAGTTTTGCGATATGAAGAAAAAGCTCTTAAATCAAAATTCTTATGTTTAGGAGCTTCATATCGAAAAGATGTTAAATAGACATGGTTTCAAAGGATATTACACAAAACGCCTACCTAGAAAACCAGACAACTATTATTTTATAGAAAGAGTTAAACCAACTTTTTGATTCCTGTTGAAGTGCGCCGTCTCATTTTGACTGTAGTGCTCGATGGCTCCTCCCTGTAAACGAGAAATGTTGTAACTTTGTATTGTAATACACACAATTTTATCGTCTCCTTGCTTCCTCCTACTCCCGTTCCTTGTCCCCCATCAGCATGTATATATATATATATTTACAAAATAAAAAAAGTGATGATCTGATTGGAGGATGCTCTCCCTCTTTCTCTCTAGTTTTTCACTCGCCTTCTACCATTTTTTTTCTGTCAATGAATCAGCAGCAAAAATGTCACAGGGAAAATGGAGCAAGAAGAGAGGAGGACACTGTGTGCAATCTCGACATTTTATTTTTCCCTTCCTCCTTTTTTCCACCACTTCTTCATCCGTGGTCACCCTCACAGCTAGCTTCTTTTCCGAGTTTCCTAAGAAGGTAAATAAACGCTCCGCCCCTTCTCGTTGTTGCATAATCTTAATCCGACTTAACACCCTTGCCAGCCGCCACCATGACTCGCCACCAGACGCATCTTCCATTTCATATTGTGTAAGTCATTGTTTTTTTATTTATTGTTTAGAAAACGGAGAAGCGAGAAAAATGGAAATATTTTCTAAATAATACAAAATCCTCCAAAACATCCACACCGTTCGCTCTCTTCAAATTATTGTTCGATCAGCGGGGAGAAGAAGTTTTGAAAATAAAATACATTAGGAAACACCCTCTTGAACTTCCTTCCAGACCAGAAGGAAATGCGATCGACAAACCTCCCTACAGCTACGTGGCGCTCATCGCAATGGCTATCGAGGCTTCGCCAGACAAACGGATGACATTGAATCAGATTTATAAGGTTTTTTTTTAACTTTATTCTTCCGCTTAAATCTCTCATTTTGATGCTGTGAGGAAATTCAGTTTAAAATGCTTCAGACTTCAGCTTAGATTATAACATTTTAGATAATAAGAATGCCGGAGCTATACACGGTTTCCGGTATATAAGTGTGGGTACAGTATGCTAGAACTAATTATATTTTAATCTTGACTGATTATGAAAAACTAGAGTATGAATGAAAAGAACTTAGAACGAATGTAAGCCATACTGACGATTCGGGACGGAACAGGCTAACGTTATAATTTCAGAATAATTTTATAATTAACTTCGAAGAGAAATTTCACCGATCTCGGAAAGATCTTCAATTTTCGACCATTCTCAAGCATTACTTTTTATTTTGAAGAAGGTTGTGGGAGCTGATCAGTGGGCCGCTTAAGTTGCACCGGGTAGCAAATCTGATAAACATTGCCGGCAGTTATATTTATTTTAAAAACCGGGATTTCCAGCTGAAAGCGTTTGGAAAATTTTTACAATTTTTAGAGCATTCCACAATATCAAGAATTATTCAACGAAATTCACGTTTTCGTTGAAAACTTTCAATATCAAAATGCAAGCAATTTTAGATAGTGCTCGCTTTTCCGAGCAACTTAAAGAGCATTTGTGGTAATTCCTGGCTGAAATGGCACAAAGAAATATTTAACTAAATCACGCTCCATTTGTGAACAACTTTTGGTACTGAACAATTTTTAACACTGCATCTTTAATATCACTTTTTTCATTTTTTTAATAAAATAACGATGTCTCCATTAACGATTTTCATCAAATTTTATGGTTTTCTGAAATTTTCAAAGCACTTAATGAAACGTAAAAATTCGAAATTCCAATTATAATTCTAGTAATGCAGTTTATAGGACAAACTAAGTCTAGAGCAAAACTTGTTGAGTTTTTTTTTCGTCCAGTAAAGTCACAAAGTAGGTTTAAATTTTACTTTCCATATAACCTGCAATCTTCTGCGATATCTTACTGTAAGTCTATTTTCTATTTTGTTTTGAGTTGTGCACTTATACTTTGTTTCTTGGTTCGTTTAGTTTTTGAGTTTCCTGACTAGTATCTTACGGTCTCTACCCAGCTACCGTAATCCTTCCGTTTTGAGTCATCATCGCTGATAGAGCTGACTAATTTGGAGGGGGTTACGGAGAGGGCCGTACCCTTCTAATAACATTTGCAAAGTGGCTTGATGGGATGGTCTTCCTTATTGACCTTCCATAAATGTCACAACAATGAAATGAGAATCGGGAGAACGAATGAAGAAATGATTCGCCTTGCAGTTTATCGAAGCTAAGTTTCCATATTACCGCGACGCAGATTGTAAGCGGAAGCAGGGATGGCAGAACAGTATTCGTCATAATCTGTCGCTCAACGATTGTTTTGTCAAGAAGGCCAGGGACGGACAAAGCTGCGCGAACGACAGAAAGGGCAACTACTGGCAAATGGTTCCAGACAATGCGCCGCAGTTTGACAACGGAAACTTTAAAAGGAGGTTAGTAAATTGAATGAGATTATTGGCGACAATAGGAACATGAAAAATGAGCTTTCAGGCGCGTCAAAAGACTTGGAATCGGGAAAATGCAATACGCCACGGAGACACCAGCAAATGACACGGGGACCATTCTACAGCCACAAATTCCGTTTTTCAATGGGTTAAAGTGGCCACAAAATATACAGACAATGGATCCCTTCCAATTTTTTAAGGTAAGTTAATGGAAAATACAAAATTGTAAAACAATAATATACTCAACAGTAACCCTTATGACTAATATAATGGCGGTGAATGGAATATCACGGTTTGATTTGAGTAATTAATAAAGGAATTATAATGCCCCAAATTGTTATTTCCGAAATTTCCGAGAAAAAAACAGACAAAGCAGTGCTTGATTTTTGTAGTTGACAAGATTTTGTGTAACTTCTTTTTAGAAAAAAAATTTACTGCGACAGCCATGAAGTTGATTAAGAAATCGCGCAAAAATGTTGTCAACTCCAAAAGTCAAAAATCTCCTTTCGAAGATTTTACTGTAAAAGTCCTGAAATAATCAATCAAGTTTATGTTATTTTTTAACTGAAAACGAATAATGCCGTCTGTTTTCTACTTTTTAGATATAGTGCTCCATGAATTATAGAAGGGGTAAAATAATTTTCAAGATACATCTCGAAATTTCCAGATTTTCACATGTTTCTATATGATTGATAAGTGGGCGCCGCTTATACACAGAATGTTTCGTGATAGATAAAAATAAGAGTAAGATTTTAAGCAATTTATATAATACAATTTAAGTCATCTGTCAAGCACGTTAGAAACAAAAAATGTTAAAAATTTTTTTAGAATTTTCTAGAACATTCTGGAATATTTTAGAAACTTTGGAAAACAATGTCTATTAAAGTTGTAGAATTGCACATATGGAGCTGATTTTTTACATGTGGTAAACGGACATCCAGATTGCAAGATTTTGGTGGTTTATATCATTGTTAAGACAGTTTTGTATATTTTGTGTGAATAGTTCTACAGTATCCCAAGTACCCAGCAACCTTCTAAATATATGGTTGCGAAGCGCTCGAGTGGCCATGACTCCACCGTTCATATCAAAGTACAGAGGTTTTTACTTCTTTAGAGTAAAAAAAAGTCCTGAACAGGCAGAACTATTTGCTTAGTAATAAGTAGATTACAGTTTTGCATAAATATTGTAACATGCATACCAACCAAATGTGCGCATTTGGTGTGAGGACCATCATTATTATCGAGTAACTTGATAAAAAATTCAAAACAGCTTGTAGATTCTAATTGATTCCCCTCTGTGAAAGTGGTTAGATCACTAGATAAAAGTCGATTAATAAACGAAAACTGTCACGATTAGCGATAATTAATTATCAACAAGTGGAAATTTCGCGGCTGCGCCGATGTTCTAGAACTTTTTGGAAAATTCTGGAATATTTTAGAAACTTTGGAAAACAATGTCTATTCAAGTTGTAGTTTTGCACGTATCAAGCTGATTTTTTACATGTGATACACTGACATAAATTTTAGGTGTTTATATCGTTGTTAAGACAGTTTTGTATATTTTGTGGGTATAGTTCTACAGTACCCCAAGTACCCAGCGACATCTTAAAGATATGATTGCGAAGCGCTCGAGTGGTCATGACTCCATCCCACATAACAAAGTAGGAGGCCCACTTTCTTTTGAGTTATTAAAAAAAAACTTCCTGGACAGACAGACGGATCTATTCGCTTAATAATAAGTAGATTTGAATGTCCGTTACGGCGAGTAGCGACAAAAACGGGAGTGAATGATATGGAAGCTTTTCAGAAAAAATCTGTCCAGTCGAGAATCTGGACGGCACGTTCTTTTATAAACTTTATTACTAATGCTGGAAGAGAACTATGTCAGAAAGCATAAAATGGAACAGAAACTTCTGGAAATGCTTCGTCTCTTGATGAACACTCGTATTTTTCACATTATTCGCTTCAACGTAAGACCACCAATCCTTAACATTAAGGACACTTCCAATACGCAAGACTTTTAGGAGTTAAAACACAGTAGATGCTTGCCAACTTTTTATTATTTACTTTAAAAACGATTTGTTCCAGTTCCCATACCCAAACACGGTCACCGAATGTGCCAACCCTTCAGCACTGAACAACAACGCATCGTCCACATCTTCCACTTTTGACACCTCTATCTACACAAGCGCCTTCCCAATTCCAGCTCATTTTGATACCGGTCTTGTCGTCTCACCTCCTTCGATCACCACATCGGAAGTAGATGTGATATCAACCGAAACTCCGTTAATCAAGGAAGAACCGCTAGTTGACATGAAGCCGTTGATACCGGGAATCGCGAACACCACGTTTTTCACTAGTCTCGGACAAATGACAGATTCGAGGAGTATTGAACAGCAGGCGAGTTTTGTTTTAATTCTAACAAGAAAATGAAAAATGATAACTGAAAAAATTTTTCCAAGAAAAAAGGAGGGAAATAGAAGGAACATATTATCCATCCGCGAGGACGTGATCCTTCGTTTAAAGGCGCAACGAATTAACTGTTTGGGTCTCGTTAGGGGACAGCGCGTTAAATAGCGGATGTATGTGCGCTTTCTTACAATTTAACGCGCTATCCCCTAACGAGATCCAAACAGTTAATTCGTTGCGCCTTTAAACGAAGGCTCACGTCCTCGCGGATGGATAATATCTAAGCTAAATATATGTATAAGGTAGCAATAACATAATAACGGCCTTTTCGGAAAAGTTCAAGGAATTTTTACATTAACTAGTACTTTTAAATGTAAGTACAATGTTAGTTGCAGTTCTTTTTTACATCAACTTGACAGAAATTACTTAAAAATTAAGTCTGAAATAGTTCCGCTTCACTTTTTTTTAGCAAAAAAAAATGTCTCCGACGACTTTTAGTTTACAAATATCTGAGTGGAATACAGTATTCCAGCAGATTTTTTTTGTGAAAATAAAATTTTCTATGAACTTTCAACCAAAAAATCAGAAATTTAAAAAATTTTTATCTAATATCTTTTGTTTTAATTGTTTTCTGAGCGAATTTTGGAAAAAAACCATACAATTCTCCGGGCCAAAAAAATATCTAGAAAATGACGGAAAATGAATCACACCTGTTTCCCATCTTTGAGTGCATCAAGTTTTTTTCTATTAAACCTACCGTAAGTAACACCTCTAGAGGTCTCTAGAGAGACTAACATTTTTTATAGGCAATAAACGAGTTTAGAAGATACAAGACTAGAAGAAACCAAAGTAACACATTTGAGAAACAAGACAAGCGCGAGCCAGCCTTCATTTAATAATAACTACTTTTCAGCAACTCTTGTCCACTGCCACTAATATGTACCCCAACGCTTTTATGAACTCCTACGCAAATTGGCCGTGCCAGCCGACTCCAGCGTTCTCCGGACTCTCTTTTGATGACCCATCACTATACGGCTATGGGCAGCAATTTCCAACATCTACGTAGACTTTTAAATACCTAAATTTCCAGAACTCACCCCTGTCAGCTGCCTGATCTTTGATTCACACTTCCTTAACTCCTCTTTTAATATTCCAGTCTCGATGCTTCCATTATTCGCCATCTCCAGGAGACTTCCTTCTAATTTGAGTATTTTCGAGTTGAGTACCGAGATTGCTTGATCGTATTTTTCCTTTTCCTGGTTGTTATTTTTCTTATTTTCCTCCACCATTTCATTTGGTGGCTTCATCGAATTCTGAAAATGTTTTAAAAGCTATTTTCGATTCTCCATGACCATAATCCTTCTTTCCCTATAACGACTCACTTCACAGGAAAATAAGTCCCTCTGGCACTGCTCATGATTGCTTCTCAATCCGTAAACTTCCAACTCTTTCAGCTTTATTTTGCTGAGGAGTTTGTCCGATTCGATATTTTTCGTTTGCAATTTTGCCTCGAGTTTCTTCTTATGCAACCAGATTACTGAAATTGATAAAGATCATTTGTTTTTCGATTTTTTTTCAAAGTACAATAAAGGCCTAGTTATTTCTCGGTCATTATCCATATTGATATACCTAATATTAAAATATCGAGTATTTAGCATAGTTTTAGCCCGATTTTAAAGGAGAATGAAACAGTTTTCTATCAAAATTTAATTTTTCATCACTAAAGCATGCATCTGAATCGGAATGAAGAATCATCTTCCAAATATGAGAAATGGAGAATAATGATCAAGGAATACAATATCCGCTTTTGTTGGGTGCCGCGAATCTGGTCCAGGGCGATTGGGTAAAAGTGTAATAGAAACGCTTTGAGAACACATCACATTGCCCACATTGCTCAATTGTTTTAAAAATGTAAAACTTTCACAATCTGGAATTTTTATATTTAAATGTTATACGATGATTTTTGGAATTTATGAGAACAAAAATCTATGAAGTACCGTATACCTTTCTGAGATTTTTTAAATGTTTTTTTTTAATTATAATTCGAGCGCTGTAGAAAACTTGTAAATTTTAAAATTGAAATTTTATTTTCGCAGGTTTCACCGAACTTTGGGCATTATACTTAAATTTCCAATCAAAATTGCACTCAAAGTGCTCTCGAATTGTTTTTATTTTCCAACGTTTTGAAATGAAATTAACGATTATTTGAGCCACGGGCACGAATGAAAATTTATCGAAGAGAAATATGAAATGTGAACAAAACGATGAAAGAGCCAGTTGTGGCGATCACATTCATGAGCGTTTTCTTTTAAGGAATATCAGAAAATTAACTCGATTTTCGCCATTTTTCACAACGAAAAGCGTATGAATATGGCCTCAAATGCTTCTAATCACGTAATTTCGGCTGTATTCTCCACGTACCCCTCAACTTCTCCAGCACGCTGGCCTGCTCTCTTTGCAACAATTCAATTCTCTCATTCTTCGTTCGAATCTGATCCCAATAGGTCTGCTCTCTTCGATGCGAAATATACACAAAAACGGAGATCAGAAAGAGCACAAAAAGTCTATAACGATTATTGGGTGCGCCGAGCAGCGACGGCATTAAATTGCTCTTCTTGTCGGCATAGATGGGAAAGTTGTAGAGTCTGAAGAGATACGGAAGATTTTGCAAGCAGAGCTCGAGGGTGGGGTAAGCGTAGTAAGCGCAATTCGGTTTGAAAAGAAACCAAAATGACATACATTCGTGCCGCATGAATACGGCGAATCATTACGGAAGAAAGGAAGTATTAGATGTGTAAACGGAATTGGAAGAGATAGATTTGGAGAACTTTTTCTTGTGTTGTATAGAGATCGAACACGAAAAGACGAATTAGTGCGACCTCATATATTTGCTTTTTGCTTTCAAGGGAAAAAAATATCGAGACAATGTCAGAAGATGTTAATAATTGAATTTTGCATTGCTCCAAAAATATCAAAAAGGGAAGATGGAAAAAAAGAAAATATCTGAAGTGAAAAGAATTGCTGTTTTTAAGTAAAAGAGCTCTGCGAGAAGGATATGCATTTTCATGTATTTGCACTTAGATGCCCAGACCAAAAAACAAAACTATGGTTTTTAGAAAGTTTGAGTTGAATGTTTGTGTATATTATAGCTATACTGGAAGCCGCGTCCACTTTCTTCCGACACTTCATTATGGCTTCGGCCCGCCGTCTCACTCGAACTTGATAGACACTTCCACTTCAATGTTCTGTCAGCCGTCAGTTGAAAAATCGACACCACGAGCACATTATTGTGACGAACAGAACAGTGGCTATAGATTCTCAATCTGCCTAGTATATCGCGTTAACAGCTTTGAACTGAGCGACAAATTTTCAAATTGTACTATATATTTTTGATCTTTTTTTGACTAACAATGGTTATTTTCGCGAATAAATGGTAAATTATAAGGCGACGAAAACAAGGATAAAAATTCAATTTGAAGACAAAAATGCCGCCTGAGAAGCCGTTGCAAATAAATAAAATAAAATATAATAATTATATATTCTCTCAGACTAGAATAAATCATCCATAAATTTTAATAGACGTTTTACTGAGGAATCGGTGAAATATTGTGTCAGTCAGGACATTGGATATTGCGACGAAGCAATAAAGAATTTTAAAGGTTTTAACGAAGACTAAAAACTCTTTCCTCTCAAAATCGGAGAAATCAGAAATCAAATGCATTAGTCAGACTAAAATGAGATGTTAATTTTACATAGCAGAGTTTGTTGACATTGTTCGTAGTTACTTTTTATTTTAACTGATGTTTTCAAAAGGACAGAATATTTATTACGTTTTTTGTCGCATTGTCGTTTGCGGCATTACACTCATGTATAAAACGAATACGCATCTTAATAGCGAAAATTTTCAAAATCTGCGTAGATTTCACAACGACAGAAAGGAAAAAGGTAAGAAACGAAGTAAATTTATACTTATTAATTTACAGTGAGACAGCTTGCAACTCATGCTCTGTTCACTCTTCTTCGTGTTTGTTTCCGGCGTTTTGTTGTGTCTCGCAGCGTTATAATATTCAAATGTATGGTTAGTAGTAAAACTTTAGTTCGTGGAATTTATGATCAGCTGAATCATTAAAAATAACCGCCGCTTTAGCACTTCTCCACTAAAAACCGTTTTTTTTATTTGACAGGATGACCCGATGTAGCAAAAATAACGTCTCAAGAATTTGAAACGTATCTCGTCAAAAGCGAAGAATTTTCGACCAATAATCCGCGCCGTTCATGCCAGAATGCTAGAAAACTACAATGCAAGAAAGCAGCACCGATTTAAAAAATGGAATTTTTTTTTTGAAAATTATAACTTATAAAAATTCGTCGAAAATGAAATTTGAGTGCCAGTGTGCGTGCTTGCCGATCGGCGGGAGTCTCACACAAATATATTTCTTTGTCATATATTTCTAGTGCTTTTTTATTTATTTATTTTTTGTTAATAAAAAATGCCTTGAAAAATTTTCGAGAACAAAAGCTATGCTAAAATTGCCAAAAACATACGTTAATGTTATATGAGGAATTAGCAGTAGGCGTGTCTTGTAGCTCGCTGACCTCGGAAACAAAGACAGCGAAGACTAAATTGTTTTGACAAAATGCGAAATATTCAAAAAAGAGAAAAAATAAAAAAAAAATAACAATAACAAAAAATCTGTATGGTCGAGCTATTTTTCAGCGGAAATGCGGTAGATAATTTTCATGACTCACGACGAATACGTGACTTTTAAAGGCTTATACATTATATCACAGCATACCGTATTTAATGATTAAAAGTATCGATCAGACCATACTTTTGAGCTTTTCATTCACTAGTAAATAAGCAAATAAAAATTTAAAAATAGTTTCCTTTTTTATATTCCAAAAACTTTTTTTACTTACTCTTCTTGTTCAAAAATCAGAAAATTTTCAGTTATATTTATTAATGCTTACTTCTGAATCACTCTGTTGTCGCTTTCAGACAGAATGATTCCACCTGACTGTGCAGTGTCTGACCTTTTTCATTATTTGCTTTGTATTCAAACAATCCTTAAAAGTAAAATTCAAAATTCAATTATTTGCCAAAAATCAATGTCTCAATACTCAATACTTTTTGAAACTATTCGTTCAAAAAGTGCACATACCGAAATAGCAAAAAAACTCGAATTATTCCTTAGAATTTATTTTCTGCAAAAGCGATTAAAACGAGAAACAAAACACCTTTCCCCTCATTGTTGAGAAACTAAATATGAATATTCTATGAGTTCTTTTTCAAAAAAAAAGCGTCGGCCACAAAAATAGGCATTATTCAGAATCAGATTTTACTCCCATGAAAAGAAGTTTGGATTATTTCAAATGCTTAAAATTAATTTAAAAGATCATTTATAAATTAGCAACTCGAAAAGTATACATTCAGAACATTGAAGTTTTGCGAACACACTGTTGAGTTACAATTCTATTTTCGACAACATACTAAAAATAGACGTATCTAAAAAAGTTACAAAAAAAAAAACGAAAATCTCACAAAATTACTTATACAAATTTAAAACCAAAATATTTAAAATTGAAATGTACGTGAACATATTCGTAATTGAAAGCTTTGGCGCTAAATCAAATAAATGGCTAAGAAGTGAGCCATAGCCTTGAATGAGCAAATTGAAGGATAAAGGGGCTCTTCTTGCTCAATTGGTCCATTTTGCAAACCCTCATTCGGTTTGAATAGCTGTGTCACCCATCCGCCCGTTCTTTCCTCTGTTGCTTCTTCTATCTCTCACGCTCTCCATTCATTTTATTTGGCTGAGAGAGATGAAGACCTAGAGAGGTTAGGTCAACCGCAATTTTCAACCTCTATTCAACTTTCATGGTCGGATGAAAACGCGCTCGATTGCAAGCGCACGCGAATTCCCTCGCTTCTCTTCATCGCTTTGTAGGCGGCACAACCTCTCGCGATTCCTGCGTCCTCCACTGCCTTTCTTATGCTTCTTGCTTGGATTCGCAGGCTACTGGGCGTACGGTAACTTTGCAGCCTATTGACTGCCTCCCATTCTTTGGATATAGAGTAGAGAAGCGGAGAATCGAGAGAAAATGGTGCACACGCGCAGATGGGGAGAGTAGAGAGTGGAAGACGAACAGCCGAAATACATACACACATTGTTCGATTTTTGTCGCCGTCTCTCCTCCATCTTCTTCATAAGCTTTCTTCAAATCGAACGGGAAAATTTTGGATTCTGATAATCATAGCATCATGTGACGCTTCCCTTGTGAAAACCAGTTTCAGTTTTACGCCAGCTTCTTCTATATTGAATGCATTCTCTGAACAAAAAATACTCGAAAAGCCACTATTATTGCAGATTTATGAGTAGAACGTAGCCACTCGACACATAGGATACCTCACAAGCGCAGTGCTTATGAATTCTGGTAAGTTCTGAAACATAAAATGTGAGAATCTTTTACATATTCAAAAACGAATCTTTGAAACAATTAATAATGCAATTCTTTTTCAGTCGGTGGAGTAGCTACCGAACGTCGATTGCTCCCTCAACCAACGCAAGTACAACACTTTCTTTCGCATTCCAACTTGTTTTCCAACGCAACAATTATTGACGAATCACAGTTTCCGTCGCTGGGCGCGAAAGGTGATCCTTTCAGTTCACTTATTTTTCTGATCAAAAGTTAGAATATTATCAGTTTAGCTATTTTTCATCAAAATTTTGCTTGATTACCTTTTTCTGTCGCCTTCACGTTGCGCAAATCTAATTTTTCATAATTTTAGGAAAAATATGCAATTCAGATTTTAACCAAACTGACAAATTTCCAACATAAATCTATGTTTCAAGTCAAAGTTCTTATCGCTTACAGGAACGTCTTCACTCGGTGGCGGATTCTCACCGATTCCAACAACGAGCGGAGGTGTTTTAAACGTTGCCCAGTCATCGCCGTCAAGGGACCCTTACAGCGTGCACCGAGCTAACTATGGTTGGTTTTTCTGTGAAAATATGGCCCAGAAGTACGATAGCTGGTTTTAAAAGCAGACAGTTGCCCTACCGCGCGCTTTGACGGAAAATCGATTACTATTCATTGGCCGTGAAAAAAGGTCAAGAAACATAATATAAATAAGAAATTAGAGAAGTTCATCAGTAAACGCAAATCTTTTCATTCTTTGATATTTATGTATAAACGAATGAGTAAATGAAAATCGAGAAATTCACAAAAAAAAAAGGTTTTCAAATTTAATTAGCATTCATTTTGTTCAGAGAATTTTCACACAATCATTTTATAATTTTTTGAATGTTTCAAATGTTTAATTAAGAATAATGGTTTATTTTATTTTTCTAACTATCTGGCACTTCGCATTTTGCCTGAAATGCATCTTAGGCCTCTTTTATAGAGAAATATTTTTATTCCAATAACGTGCATAACTTCGTAATGGTATTTGCGTATTTTAACATCGATCGTAGTCCGCAGGTATATTATCAGCGGTAATTTTTCTCAATAGAAATTTATTCTAAATCTATTTTCTGCTTAAAATGCCATGTTCGGTTCATTCCTTGTATGTTTCTGTGTTGTTGTATTTTTCTAAAGCCGTCCCTTCTAAAAAAATACCTAATTTTCAGCTAACCTCATGAGATCGGACCCCAGTTTAACAAATTCCGAGTTCCAAATTCAGAACGAAGATTTTCCTGCGCTTCCCGGAGTCGGTTCCGGTCAATCACAACGACCAATGCTTGGAGATTCACTGGCTAACGTACTTCAATTAAATAGTTCTTCTAATAAAAAGTAAAATGTTGTTTTAAGTTGCAAATGCTACCCGACGACCATCAAGTAGATTTTGCTGGCCCGTTGGGCGACTGTGATCCTTCTCAGCTTAGCGGTCTGGCGAGAAATGGACAAGAGGGACCTATGCACGGAATTATCACGCATCCAGATGGTTAGCATATTTCATTGTGTCTATATTTTGATGCATTGCATTTAAGGAGAAGTGACAAACATTCCTGCGTCAATGCTAGACGATCAGTTTGGTATGGCGGGCTTGGTAACTTATCTGCGGACAGTCGACAATCCATCAATAGTTTCTCTAGCGTTAGGTTATGATCTTACGACGCTGGGTTTGAATTTAAATTTGTCAGAGTGAGTAATCAGAGTAACTGCAATTCGTAAAATAAATCATTTTGAAATTCAATTTTTTTAGAAGAAAGTTGTATATGAATTTTGGTGGACCTTGGGCGGATTCTCCTATTCGGGCACACGAATTAGATGTGAGGGTGCCCGAGGAGTACATGACACATAATCACATTCGAGACAAACTACCTCCGCTGCGGCTGAATAAAGTGTCAGAAGACGTGTTATTCTATCTTTTCTACAATTGTCCAAATGAGATATACCAGGTTGCAGCGGCATGCGAGTTGTAAGTGTTCATTTATACTAATTTATTAACTCAAAATATAGCTGAAATTTCTAAAGTTTCTGAAAAGGCGCTTGAAAAATCATCTTTCGGATTGAAACATTTCCTGATTTCAGATTTTCCAGGAAATACAATGAAACGGTGTTTACTGGGTTAAAAAGAAGAATTTATATAACGTTTTGCATTCTACTGGATGTGGACACCAGTAGGCATTGCAAAAGTTAAACAGCGACTTTACAAATAACGCTGTGCGCAGCGGTAAAATTCAATAACCCAGTTTTTCTGACTTGTTATATCTGTATAAGTAACAACCTTAATGAGAGATCAGGATACTAATTTTCTTCTAAATGTTAAATATTAAATGTTAACTTCTTCTATTATAAAAAAAACTTCGTAAAGCTGAAGATTATAGTAAAGTCGCTAACAAACCTGCACATACCTCTCTGAAACGAAATCCAGGCGAACCGAAATTGTATAAAAATCTACTATTTTTTTCAAGCTCAGTATATTCTCGCTAAACACGTGTTTCGTGAATTGATTACTAAAAGGTCACGCACTTTCCTTTAATGTTCCGAGAGTTTCTTGTTTTATACGAGAATTACCGGTGTTTTTTTAAACTATTGAAAAACGCGTTTATTTGTATGGAATACATTTGAAGGGTGTTAAACTCTTGAAACAATTTGCCCTCGTCCTCAGTGTATTGTTAGTGCTCAATCTACGCAAGCACCAGAAAATAAATTATAATAGCAATTAAAAGAAAATAGCAGATTATCCGCGTTCAACTGCACTAACTAAAAATCGGGAGTGCCCGCGTGTCGGAGTATCAACCACGGCCTTCTGATTTAAGTCCATTTTTTCTCCATTCGTTGTTGACCCTTCATAGTTGAATCAATATTTTTAGCTTGTTTCGTCGCTTTTTTTCAATTCAAGTCGAATATATAAGCGTAATTCATAAAAACTCGATAAATTGCTGCAAATCTAGCTTAGTCGCAAATATTGCTTATTCTAACGGAATATTTATTTTTAATTTAAACGATATTCGGTTTTTATAATTTAATGTCAGGCTTGAATCGCATTCCTTGCTTCTTTCTCCAATTTTGCCCTTTCTCAATTTCCGCCGCATTCGGTCTCCTTTTTTGAAATTTCCACATAATTTTAATTTAACAAATTGTATTTTTAATTTAAAACAAAAAAACAGCCCAAATAAAAATATTATATTTATTATGAACAACACGTAACGAATGGAGAAAACATTTGTTTGAACTAGCTGGTATGTGTGATCTTTTAAGTTTTAGCTGCAACATTAGTAAATTCTCGTTGTCAACTCAAATACTCTTATTTTTAGATATGCACGGGAATGGCGATTTCACAAAAGCGAACAAGTGTGGCTGACGCGTTCTCAATATGGCGGAGTGAAGGAACAGACAGGTCTTTATGAAAAAGGACATTACAATGTGTTTGACCAGATGCAGTGGCGAAAAATTCCGAAAGAACTGAAGCTGGAATACAAAGAGCTTGAAGATCGGCCAAAGCTGCCACAAGCGGTCGGCGGACAGCCAGCTCCATACAAATACTTCTTCCAAGGACCACAGTTCCCGAGCGGTCCAGAGACGGGATTGATGCTTCAGATGCATAACTTGGCACTCGGATCAGGCGGGCAAGTCACTCCACCGACAGCGGGTCTCAACGGAGTCATGGGCGGAGCAGCTGGAATCGGGGGAATCAATGTGCAACCCGGAGTTGTCGTTCCATCGGCACGAGCCACTCCAAACTAAGAAGATGATGATGATCTCGTGCTCATTTCTACCCCACTTTCGTCATCTTGTTCTCTTTCCATTTTCATCTCCTTTTCCCTCTTTCTCTCCAATTTCTCTCCCAAATCTCCTCCTTTCTTTTGATTTTCTCTTTATCTCTACATCTTCGTATAAATGATTATTAATAACTTGGCCTATGATCTTAATATCCACTTCAAATCTCCTACAACATTGCTCCAACCTTAAAAGGCTGTTGCTCTTTGAAAAAATTTACTTTCAAGGAAAGAGTTTCGCATTGGCAGATGCACACGGACGTGTTCTTTGTCATTCCCAGGAGCAACAACGACCAGAAATTGATAAGGTGGAAATGTCTGAAAACAAGAAGTTTGTCGACGACAAACTGAAAAGTGGGTCGCCCTTTTGATACCGTGCTAGTGTGATACATATAGGCGCCTGTAATAGTTTCATTCTATTGGTCGCTGCCTAATATGTCTACTCTGAAGGAAATCGCCTCGAAACAGGAGAACTTGGAGCTGTTGGCTGAAGGAAAAACAAAGGAAATTTATGAAATTAAAGGAGAGAAGGTAAGTCTGAAAGAGAAATGCTAGTTTTATGTTTTTTTCCTTTTAAATTGAAAAAAGACCGACAAAAAAGCGTATATTTGTTTATTGGTCATGTTTAAAGGGATGTTTTGTAAAACTCGTCAAGCACCGTGTGCAACTCAGTATAATATTCCAGGATTATGTGTTAATACGTTCGAAAGACAGCCTGACGGCTTTCAATGCTGTTCGAAAAAATGAGCTCGAAGGAAAATCAAAAATCGCCAGTCAAACCACCGTCAACGTCTTCGAGTACCTTCAACTACTCGGTCTGCCTTCTCATTTTGAGCAGAGCGTCTCTGAAACGGAATTCATCGCCCGTAAGTGCACAATGATTCCGATTGAATGGGTTGCGAGAAGAGTCGCCACCGGATCATTTCTGAAGAGGAATCCAGGAGTGAAGGAGGGGTACAGATTTAACGACGTGAAATTGGAGTCCTTCTTCAAAGACGACGCTAACGATGATCCGCAATGGACCGATGAGCAGATTGTGTCAAATGGTCTAATGATTGATCATCTAAAAATCGGGAAAGAGGAGATTGCTCTGATGAAGAAGATGACAAAACTGGTGTTCAGAACATTAGAAAAAGCGTGGGCCTTGTCGAACAGTGCACTTATTGACATGAAGGTCTGTATTTATTCGCCTCGGTCTGCTATTTAGCATTGGAAGTTTTCCATTTTCAATTTTATCATTTTATTGAGTTTTTAACGATGAAGGCAAACATTTATTAGATATAAATATATATTTCTCCGCACTTTTTTATATTTATTTGCTCCATTTTTCATTGCTATTTTACAGATTGAGTTTGGCGTGACTGTCGAGGGAGAAATTCTTCTCGCTGACGTCATCGACAATGACTCCTGGAGAATCTGGCCAGAAAACGACAGAAGACTACAGCTGGATAAGCAGGTCTACAGAGATATGAAAGAGGTGACCACGGAGGGACTGCAGCTGGTTTTGAAGAATTACACAAAGGTATGTGTACAGAAACAGATTCTTTCATCGAATTTGTGATATGACGGTACTACGCGATGGAATACCGCCGAGCAATGATACATAATGTATCATAATTGTGTTCTGGACCGCCTAATAGCTTTTCTTAAAATTGAGATTTTAGGAAAAGAAGTCGCAAACAATAGATTTTTGTGTATTTTATTGTAATAGATTAACGTTGTAGTTATAGACCAAGGACATTAGACACCCGGTCCAAATGATTTCGAGCTGTGACACTTTCGTTGCTCTGTTTCAAAGCCATATTTACGGAATGTTTTGTTATTTGCATTTCACATAACTCACTGAGATGTCTGAGAACTTTAATTTCAAAAAAAGTTTTGAGATTTATCGATTCGGGTTCGAGCCTGATCACTAATAGGAAGTGCATTGGTGTCATTGTAAATAAATTACAATAAAGAAAACGTTAATTTCTATTTCAGGTTATGGAAATTACTTCTACATTTTCAAAACCTCAACAGCGATGCCATGTCTTAGTAATCATGGGGTCCGGTTCTGATGGTGTGTTTGCCCGAAAAATTTCTGACGAGGCTGAAAAATTCGGGCTGGAAACTTCACTCAAAGTTAGCTCTGCCCACAAAACCACTTCGGATACCCTAGAAATTATTGGGGAATTTGAAGAAAGTGGAGTTCCTACAGTGGTGATAGCAGTGGCAGGAAGATCCAATGGTCTTGGTCCGGTTATCGCTGGAAACTCTTCGCTTCCGGTAAGGCGCCATAAAGGAAACAGCAAAGGATGCACCGCCAATTTTTTAGTGATTTTGAACCAGTGGTTTCACTTCTGATGCATACGGTTTAAAAGAAAATGTTCGCTGCGAACATTATAAATTCTTAGTTCACTGTGCTTGATCAGATAAATTTTCTGAATACTCTAACAAGTTTCGCGGCAGATCGGCAGCGGAAAAATGCCGGAGTTAAATTTAAAATTAGCACATAATCTAGAATTAAAATTTTTTCTTCCGAAGAAAATCACCGTGAGGATGATGTATATTATATACTAAGCCTGGAAATTTGAAATGGAAACGTTTTTCGATTTTTCGAAAACTTGAATTAAACAAAATTATTTCATTGAACTTTTTTTGGAGAATAGACCACACTTTTAACTTGAAAAGGCGTCAGCACCAAATTATTTCTTTTTTTTTTTGAGAATATTAAATTGTGACAAATTAGGACTGATGCCAGATGGAATAATGACGTTAATTTTCAAAACTTGCTTTTTCAAAGAGTCGTCCTTTATAGAAAAATATCTTTCTATATGCCCACAAGTCTTATTTTAAGAGAATTCTACTGTTCTAGGTAATCAACTGCCCACCACCAGGCGAATCATTGAGCCTCGACATTTGGTCGTCGTTGCGAATGCCAAATGGAATCGGATGTACCACTGTTCTAGACCCATCAGAAGCTGCCCTAGCGGCCGCGAAGATCCTGGCCTCTCACAACCATATTGTGTTTGGAAAAATACTAACTGCACAACTCAAGAACCAAATAAACATTTATGTAAGTCTAAGGCGAATGCTTTAGTTTTTGTTTTCCAATTAGTACTTTCGATTTTTAATTTTTTAACGATTTCAGAACGCCAATCGCAAACTCGAGTAGACTAGAATGTTTATTTGGAAATCTGTAACCAAGAAGACTGATAACTTTGAAGCTTCATTTGTTGCTCATTAATAATAAACTCATTTCAATGACTTTCATTACAAATTCCACAGCAATTGCAAAAGAATTCCAGGTGAGCTGAGACATCGACGAGTAAATCGGTCTCCAGAGTCAACTTTCTGCCGTACTTCCGCTGTGTGTTGTGGGTGTCGTAGAGTTCTGGACATGGAACACCAGCAGACAGAACACCGACAAGCTCTTCGACATTACGGGTGTCCGAAGTGCGGACCACTCCGGAGCCACTATCTCCCTGGAAATCGAACAGAAATTTGCGTTTCCCAAGATTGAATGAAGCATGCTTTCTCCTTTCTGATTTTACAAATAGAACGATGTGTCTTCGAAATTCGGTTTAAATTATTCTATTAGAGAACTTCGATAATTTGTACATTCGTTTGCCCACCTATTTAACTTACATCACACGACAATCCGCTATTATCTGCAGTAGTGCAGAATACTCCTTCGTATAGAATTTCATCGGTACACGCGGTCACATGGGATTTCAAAGCCTTCAGCTTACCAATCTCCAAAGCTTTGTCAGATGCTGAAAACAGTTGAAAATAAAGAATTCAGCGTGTCTATATTGACACGTCAGCAGTAGAAACATACGATCTCTTCCGTAACCAAACAACTTGTATCCTGTTGATCCAATAGGTGGTACCTTTGGCTCTGAAGGAAGGCATATTGGGAAAATGTTCCTAGAGAATTCTACGGGCTCAGCGAGCTCGAAAACTGCTATGTCGTTATAAGATTCCCGATCGACGCAGCTGTCGCCAACATAGCCTTGACGGATGTGGAGCTGCAATTGTAGGGGCATTACAAGAATTCAAATTGAGCAGATAAAATGAATGACGGTCCCCTTAGTATTCGGCGGAAAATAGTTTTGCCCACTTGAAACTTCATATATATTTTTGGAATTTATTCAAAAGACACGGGAATTGAGCAAAAGTTGATTGAAGCGATTATTAAAGAGCTGAAGAGTCGTTGTTAAATATTCTGATGCCTAGACGGGTACGCAATCAGTTTTGGTTATCGAAAACGTCAACGGATCCAGCAAACTCCAGCAAACACAATCAGTGAAGCTGGTTGAGAAGTCATATGTATGTATATAGGATTTATCAATTCTGGTACGCAGTAAAATAGTCCTTGGCGATAGTTCGATTGTTGCGGCAGCTTTCATCTGCTCAACCGAGATCTATAATATTAAACAACGTAGTCGGACGCGTGCCGATGCGCATGTCAATAAGAAGCTTCTTATCCTTGCTTTTTCTGTAAAGATCGCAACTTTTTGAAATATTTCTCACGCTTCCCTCTGAATTACGTCTCATTAACTCTCTAACGGTTTTAACGACTTCTGGTGCGGCCCGGGCTGTCGCTGGGATTCCACTTTTGGTATCTCAATTAGTGTTTCACTACGTTAGTTGTGCTACCTTGCTAATCAATGTTTTTTCTCTCTCTCTCTCTCTCTCTCTCTCTCTCTCTCTTTCTTTCTCTCTCTCTTTCTTTCTCCCTTTTCTAGCCATGTCGGAATTTCCTATGCTCCTTCGAATAAAGCTAGTAATTGCATCATGGCATTGCATAGATTAAAAAGCAGTCGTCATTAATTTAAATATGAAACTTACGTTTTACAGTTTTTTTTTCAGAAAGTTAAAACGAATCAATATTTAATTAGAACAAAAATGCGGTAGTTTCGCAATCATTGTGCAAGCGTCAAGCTTAACGCAAAGTTGCGTAATGCTATTTACCAGTGGAAAGTTCGCGGCTACGCCGCGACTTCCACTGGCTTCCACTGGCTTTCGTTTATAAATAATTGTAGTCGTTCTGTTTTTCCACTTGTTAGTAAAACAATTTATTAGCAGATTGTCAAAAACCAAATAAAATTTGCATCCCGTCCCGTATCCCAACTACCCCGCAACCTCTTAAATAAGTGAATGTGACGCGCTCGGGTGGTCATGACTCCATCCCGAATATCAAAGTAAAAGACCTGCGATCTTTTGAGTTATTCAAAGAAACGTCTTGGACAGAGTCACATACAGACAGAACTATTCGCTTAATAATAAGTAGATTAGCCATTCTGTGGCTTGAAATGAAATGCTCACCGATTCAATTTTATACGGCTTGAAACTCTCTTCTCTATTAAGCCCTTTGCATTGTTCTGGAATCGAGCAAGTCACATTTATAAATGCTACGAAGTCCTTAAAGTCTCGCAGAAAAGTGGCGTTCTTCATATCTCCAGTTTCGCAGTCTGGGCCCGGATCTTCACTAACGCCAATCAAATGAGCGGCTGTTACGATATGCCAAGGGGAGATTATAGTTCCTGTGCCATATTGTAAAAATTGTTCTTCTGATGTTTCTTGTACTTCTAATTTCTTCTTCTTCATTGCCAAAGAGACCACCCACGGAGCGTCTCCAATTTGGACGTCTTCGCCATAAAGCGATTTATACTCCTCGCCCGTCTTCTGATTTCCATTCAGCGATGTAAATCCTTCCACATATCTTCCACAGTTTGCCTTCAGAATTTTGTTTTCCCGACGTGTCAGAACCTTCGGTGACACTCGATGAAACAAAAGAAAAGGGAGAATCAGAGTTAAAAAATCGTTCATTTTACAGTATACTTTTCAGAATATTTCGAGGAACTATTTTTAAATTCCCAAAAAAAAAAGAAATAAAAAAGACACCGGTATTAGCGAGTGACAGTACTATTCCCTACAGAGGGTTTTATGAGGCACTGAGTGGGTGTTTTATAGATCATATTGTGTCGGCAATGAGTAGTGATACAGCAGGAAAGGAAACGTCTGAGTTATAAAATGCGATGAAGAAAGCATGAAAACACGAAATAAATATCTTAAACTATGTAGTAAAGGTGGAGATTCTGGAAATGGAGTAACCGGGGAAGCTGAGGAGCCACCAAAAAAGGGTAGTGAAGTCTCGAAGCGATTTGCTGTTAGAAAACCGCAAGCTTTTCTTTCATTCTATAACGGCAAGAAATTTGGGTTTTTTTTTTATTTTCCTCAACGTTTTGGGGCTCAGTAAGTTAGTCATGCTGAGCACCATTGTCAGAATGGAGCTAAGTATTGGGCGTATTAGGAATTTCGCGATTCTTAATGAAGATAAGTTATGAAAGAAGAAGTTATAAACTGTGCCCAACACCTTGAAATTTCCGAAATCGCTTCGAGACCCGAAATATCTCCCTTTAAAACCTATAATCTTTGGTTTCACACTGCGAGTCGGATGACTCTTGCGACACGATTTTGGTCCTATGCCGAGATCCTCGTTCGCTTTGCTTGGCTCCCAATGGGAACTTTATTCTCTTCACCGGCGCCTTCTTCTCCACAACTGTCGCTTCGATGATCTGAGAGCCCCTTGGATCCGAGGACGCGTGGCTGACCCGTTCGATTTCGTTATTCGTATTATTGCTGGGCATTGCATTAAGTTCCACTGTGACACGTCGTCGAAGTTCCGTGATGTCCTCGCTAGCGGGCTCTTCGTGGATGTCGGGACTGTTTAAATTCGAATTGGGCGTAGAGTTCGTGTTCAGATTTAGGTTATTGAAGTTACTTTCCGGTATGGAAACGGAGTCTTGATTGGGAAGTTTGCTCAACCAGTCCGTCGTTTTTGTTATTGGCGTCAGCTGTTTCTCCTTGTCATCTGTACTCGCTGTGCTTGGATAACTGTTCCCATTCACTTTTATCATATTCAGAATTCTCTGTCGACTGCTCAAGAATGATCGGCTGTTGTAAGCGGCACTGCTCGACTCCGGGAGACAACAGATTCCAGTACGGAGCCATCTCACAATAGATGCTCGCACTTTTTCATTGAGCACCACGTGGAGCACAAAAATGAAGATTCCTTGAGTGCAATTGAGAATAGTGAAAATCCATGCGAACGCTGTTCCGGTGCCTCCCTTCACTGCCGTCAGGAATCCGAATATCCACGTGATGCCAAGTAGGCAGAGCAGCGTGGCAGAGCCCTTGAGCCATCCGATGATTCGATTCCATTTGGTACGGTCTCTGCTTTGAACCGATAATACAACTTTGAGGGCGATCAGCAAGAAAATGATGTTGACAGCGATAACTACAATGATTGGAGCAACAAACGCCCAGATAGTTGGAGTCGAGGTGTCAATCCAACAACTGAAAAATCAGCCTATTAGTCTGAAAAGTTGATTACTGTAGAATTAAACACCTACTAGGAATTAGTTCCATAGTCTTCCCACTTAACACCAGCTGAAATTGCAACTATTACAGCCGGAGCCCCATAGCAGAATAGGTAGTAAAGAAGTATTCTTGTTCGATTCGGCTCGAAAACTTGAATGAGCATCATATAAAGTTGATAACCTTCGAGGAGCATCCAGCAGAAAGAGGAAAGGAAAAAATAGTGAAGAAGTATGGCGACAACTCCACATCCAGTACGGTTTCCTGTTCGGTCCATTCCTGAAAACTAACTGTTCCAGAAAGCTCTGACTAGGGAGAATCCTATTTCTCAGAGTGGAGAAAATTCAAGATTGAAACTCAAAAGCCCTTCCAAAACTTTGTTTCAGCAACTCTCCTTCTTCGACTCTATTTTCCGTTACCTATGATCCCATAAAGAGATTTCAAATTTCAAGGAGTCAAATATGTCTTAAGAAGTAATGTAACCGGAGTTCGGGGGTGCGGTGAGTGTTCAGAAATCAGCATAGCGACGGGACTAATTTCTTCAAGCTTTGGTTTCTAACAAGGCTGTCAAATGCCGGGCGGAAACTGGGGGGGGGGGAGACCTATTCAAATTGAAACGGGTAATAAACTGTAGATCTCTGTCAGTGTTATAACAAAAGTGGCAACTGAGCCAATTGGCAGCGGACCAGACGGTGTTCTATAGCCCGCTGTTTTAGTCCTATTTCAGATCTTTGGAATGCAGAATCGCAGAACTGGCAGCGCTCGGCCTTTCCGCCTTGGTTTCTTGGTGGGCGGAATTATATTTCAACATGGCTTTATCATTTTAGAGAATCGTCAAGGCTATTTGACTTTTCAGTTGCAGTAATAATCTTTCCCATCATCTCGCATTTGATATTACTGCAGCAGTAATTGAGTTCTCGATATTGCTGTAAGGGCATTACGCGGTTTCTCCATTATTTTAGCATTTTCAGATCTTCGCGATTTGCAAAATCGTTTCGGAGCATCGTCGCTTCACAATTAAACACCATAAAGCTGTAAACGTAAAACGGTGTCTGCGAAACATCCATTTGCAAAATTCCCGGTTTCCTGTGCAAGCAGAATGAATATTCAAATGCAAAGACTCCTACGCGGCTATTCGATTACTGTAACAGTCATTTCAAATGATAAGCGAGTTGAAATATCGCCGCCTTTTACCCTTTTCTTTTTTATTTCCCTATTTGTGAGCGCGCCATTACATACATTTCCTAACTTTTCGACAACTCTGAAAAACATACCAACTACAAAAACTAGCTCGGCAATCAGAAGGCACAGACACAGGTTTCGATGAATCGAGTTTCGCACATTTTGAAGGTTTCGGAAGAAAGTGAAAACGCAGACACACAGCGCCAGGCAAACAATCGAAATGGCACATCCGATAGTTGAGACGACGTCTAGGGCAGACGCAAGGCCTCCAGACAACCTGCCCACTTGGCCAGAGACATCCATCAAAATTGCAAAACTGAAATAATTTCATGTTCAGCACGGAAAAAGAAAAATCGTTCTTTTATCCCTCATATTCCTCACTCCGAATTCCCACTAATGCTTATTGGTCAAAATGAGAGAAATTCAAAGAAATTGAAGGAAAAAAAATGAAAAAAGCTGAAAGAAAAACCTTGTCAAATGAGTGCATGAGCATTGAGATGAATTCGATGAGGTAGAAACCAATGTGCATCCACTTGTGGACCATTTACTGAAAGAAGCAATGACCATTAGTAAGACATGTAACATGGACAGAAGGCACAGGTGGTCTCGGAATTCATCCTATTCAGTGGTGTTCAACCAGGACATCACTGAATAGGATGAATTCTGGAGAACTGTGAGTTTCCCCGAAGCTTATAGTTTCAGCCTATGAGCTCTTGAGCTTTCTAGATGCAGGTTCGCTAGCTATTTGCTTCTGGTGGAAGATTTGATCAGTTTTCAGCCACAATTTAAGAGCCTGCCGGCTTCTGCGGATTCCGACCAAGTTTTCCGCCACAGATGGTATGCAGACTGCTCTCTATAGAAACTGGTGGTATCCAGCAGAGTAGGGCGGAATTAGATTTTGGGAACTCGGAATCCGGAAAACGGAAAACGGAAAAAAATTTTTCACGGAATCTGCAATTCGGAAGACGAAATGAAAAAAAAACGGCGGAATTGGATTTTGGGAACTCAGAATCCAGAAAACGGAAAACGGAAAAAAAATTTTTTCACGGAATCTGGAATCCGGAAGACGGAATGAAAAAACGGCGGAATCCGGAATTCCGCCCTTCTCTGGTATCCAGGTTAAATACTGGCAACTAATCTCTTGATGAACCGTCCACCTCAAACGTTTTGAAATGTCAGAAGTTCCATGAAAGATATTCCAGAATCTAAAGTGTTTAAAGTCAACAACTTTGCAGAAACCCCTCATTTCTGCAAAGTTTTCTTTTCAATGAACTTCTGGCAGAGGATGCCGGTCTAGTTTTCGACGGTTCTGATTCACCGTGCCCTCCTTTTCTAGAATACAATTTCAATTTCATTTTAACAAAACTTGGGGAAAACCCAAAGATCTTTCATTTTCCACCTCCATCGTTCTTATCTTAAAATCAATTTTGCCTCTATTAATTAATACGGTTTCTGGTCGAAAACAGTTGCTCTTTCTTCATTAAAATAGGTTAAAATAGCATACCTATCAACTAAATCCCAAAAGACACATCTTGGATTTGACACCCCTTTTGTGGTCAAATGCTGAAATGTGAAGGTGACAGGATGATCGGCTGGAAGAGTCACACTCCGCGTCGCGTTCTCAATGGATGCACCGATCACTTGACTATTGATGACAGTGTGAGCGGTGTTGCTGTTGAGAAGCTGTCCGAATCCGGCAAACGCATAGTAACCGAGTTTAATTGGATTTCTATTGAGGTTCGGAGCAAGAACGGCGCCGCTTACTGGAGTGTCGTCCTGGAAAGACTGGAGGACGCCTGTACGGCCACTTCCAGCAGCAGTAGGCCCAGTGGAGACGAAAGAGCTGAGAAGAGACGGGGATGGTAAAGTGATGGTTGGCGACAACTTGAGTGATGAAAAGGATATTGTAGTATTGGTATCAACAGGGGTGGCTGGTGGAGCAGCGGCCATTACTCTGAAAATTCGTTATTGATTTCCAAATTTGAAATTTAGGCTACTGTAAGAGTATCTCTGATTTCAGACGTTCTGTAAACAGGCCATACTGCTCTCTGAATGATCTTTGAAAAGTCTCGCAGTGAACTCAAAGTGTCACTTTTTCTTTGTTTTTTTTAGCACCTTTGGCCGGTATTTGAAGGAGGATTAACTTAATCCTTGTGATACACAAAAAAAACGAATCAATTCGTACTGAATCAATCTCAATGACACTTGCCTCATTAATCCCATATCATCTTGGACATTTTGTGACGAAGCTCCTCGGAACGACTGGGCCTCTGGCTCTGATCGTTCCACTTCCATCGCTGAACATTGCAGATTAAGATGCTTTCTAGTTCAAGAAGAAGGTGCTCACCCCAATGCACATAGTCGATATTCAATTTCTGATCAGTCATGTATTCACCGAGCAACAGCACAGATTGTTCGAGCACACTCATGAGTTTCGAGGCGTGCTGAATTCGGATGTTGCTCGATAGTTGATCCCAGACGGTGGCCGCCACAGGGGACAGCAACTGATCGCCGGATCCACCGAGGTTTTCCGTAAAGTTTCGAGCCTTATTTTCTCGGATATTACGGTCGTTCATAATATCGAATTGGTTTCGAGCGAGACTGAGCATGTCATTGCTCAGGCGGACTGTTCCAGTGATGTCGCCGCCGAAAAGTTTTCTCTCAATTGTCGATCTAGAAATGTTCAACAGGTGTCTATAGTTTATGGAAATAAAGCCACTTACTTCAGCTGCCTATTGACTGTACTACTGATGTCTTCAACGGGTTTATTATCTTTTATGGCTGTCTCCATTTCAGCAACCCATCTATGCGTGCAATTCGTTGTGTCCGGTGCTTCCCATTTCGCAGTCTGGCAGTTACAGTATCTGGTCACTGTGCCTTCAACGTTCTGCGGATCAGGGCATGGCTGTTCGTGTTGCATACATGCTCGCGTTTCATTGTAGGTGATTCCTGAAAGCGATTTCGAGGTGACATAAAATGGTGTTTCCAGATGGAGAAAACACACTCACCATCCTTTTTTTCTTTTTTACAATATCTTGGTTTCTTGATTGAATCGGGGACTGTTGGGCTGCAAAAAATGAATGATTCATTTGATTTGCAAACGCTGAAATCGTGTTTCGATGACAGCTTTCATTTTCAACATTGATTTGACGCACATGACACTTTCAAGCCTACCTATAGGAGTCTGTAGCGATACTACCAATAACTATTATAAGGAACGCAGTAGTCCGTAATGCTCTCATTCCGATAGCATGTGTGAAACGGAATGAGAATATAACGACGGGACAGACAACTACGTATTAGTGACTCATTGGCAAATCAAGCTTCCGTCAGAGAATAATCGTTTTGAGGAGATGCAGGCGACATGCGGGGAACCGGTTTGAACCTCATCGAAGAGGAGAAAAACGGACGCAGGGGAGGGCAATCTATTTGACAAATATTATTTCATTTCGCTTTTCGCTGACCGTTTTTCCGCTTCCGCTGAAATGAATGTGTGCCACTTAAGAAGAGTGGCGGGGGTCATAAACGGGTGCACAAATGGGAACGTTGAGCTCACTTGGGAAATTTGTTTTGTCGTTATTTATATTGCAAACGGGAAGAGCTTGAGAAGCAAAGTTTAGGCTTTAACTAAGCGGATCTCAACTATACATAGAGCTATCACGACGTTGTCTACTGATGAAATTTAGCGAAAACTTTGAATACCTGATCTAGGAACATTTAGTGTGGAATACAGTTTTCAGAATCTTTGGAAAACTCACGGTTGAACACCAGTATAAACCTGTCTTCGAGACATTGCTACTGTTTCGCGGTTCGTAGGAGCAGACTGTGTGGTTCGAGAATTAATCAATACAGAAGATTGAGGAACGGTGGAACAGATGACGTTGGCAGTGGACGACGTGGATTCAGGGCAGATGGAATTCGAAGTCGACGTCCCAGTAATGACGAGGAGCTGACAGCTGAAAATGCCTAATGGCAATGCGCGTCGGAATTGAGAAAGCTAGAAACCAACCTGTCCGAAGATCCCATCCAAAATGACACGGTCTTCTTGGTATCGTCATTAACCTTCTGTACAATCTGCTGCAGTAGATTATCGGGCACATTTGATATCAGAGTTCCTCCCTGAACTTTGCCGGTTTATGAACTTTTCGACTTTCAGAATGCTCTGGGCCGCTTACAGGTATAACGCAAAAATCACCTCCCCCCGCCTCTCCAACAATCCAACACCGCTTCGGAAACGTGAAAATGTAGAACGGTGTGGAGCGATTTCTGAGAATGGGGGGGGGGGAGCCAATTCTTGAAAATTACCAGCTTACACTTTGTGAGCAATATCTCTGAGCAACTTCCATTGTCATTTGCTTTTTTGCATTCGTCTCTATTGTCATACTGTAGCAGCGTGCATCATATTCAATGAGATCGGATGAGCATGATGATAGCTGAGCTGGAAATGCTCATTGAAATAGAACTTTAAAAATGTGCAAGAAATCAACCTTCTAATACAGTTCTATCAGGCAAATCGGGTATATTTCAATAAACCACCCCCCCCCCCCCCGGAACATTGCAATAAACCCTCCAATTATAAATACCGGATAACCCCTCCCCCCACCTGAAAATGAGCGTATCCCTCCTCGAGCGTGGGACCATTTCAATATAGTCCCCCACCGCGTCTCCTTTCTGGAGTGGGGGGGGGGTATAAAATTGTTTATCAAAAGCTTCGCTGAGTATCAAACGCGCAGGAAGCTGAAATTTAATTGCTTCTAATTATTAATTTTCTCTTTTTTTCTGATTTTTCCCGTGTTTCATATTTAATTTCTTTAAAAAAATGTTTATCGAAGCATCTTATTTCTACAGTATGTCACTCTCGAAGTTAACTTCCATTTCTGACTTCCACACCTCAATTCCAGATGAAGAAACCGCTCTCCGTGTTCTTATGAACGAAAGTATTATTTCGGATAAAAGAATATGTAAAAAGGGCAATCAGCAGATGGAACTTCGAAAAAGAAAGGCGACTTTTGAGGTAAAAATCTATTCTTAAATTAAAAAAAAGTATTCTCAAATTCAGTTCCGCTGTAGACTCAACAAAAGACAAGATTGTAGTACAGAAAGAATCAGGAAAAACACATTGTTTGACCGAACCAGAATTTCGTTGAAAGACGCTCTACTAGTGATCGTGATGTGGATTAATAAATGCTCATCCAAACAGATTGTCAGAGAAACGAAATTGAGCGCAACTACTGTAGTACATTTTCGTAACCTTCTCAGAGGCGCGTGCACGAAGTAAGTTTTCATTGGTTTTTCCTTTATCTCAGTCTCTTTAATCTTTAGGATTCGAAAGAACTATGAACCGATTGGAGGACCAATGCGAACTGTTCAAGTCGATGAGAACATCGAAAGCTCTTTTACCGTCGTATGTCGATGAGTTCGTAGTTCGGGAAACGGAAGGATTAGAGTTCGCAAATCGCATTTGGACCTTCATCAAAAACTTCAAGTGAAGTTTTGAATTTCATTTCTCTTTATTGTTAACCTGTTGTTTTGTTGATTCAATTGTTTTGTTCACTGTGTTGATGACTATCATTCGCTCAATACTTTTATTAATACCATACTCTCTCCAATATAAATAGAACCCCCCCCCACCATTTAAATAGAAGCCCCCACCATTTAAATATGACCCCCCCCCCCACTATATTAAGATTACCTCCTAGGTGGGGGCTATTCTAGCTACCATACAGTGGGGGATCAGAATGAAATCTGTCGGGGGGGGGGGGGCTAATTGAAAAATTTCCAGATGTTTCAATATACACCCCGAAATCAACGGTGGGGGGGATATATTTCATTCCAATTAAACCCCCCCCACTGATATCATTCCAATCAGGCCCCCCTTCTTCGAACTTTCCCAAATTTCAACGGCGGTGGAGGGGTTATCCGGGTAGTGGGGGGTTTAAACAGGGTGGGGTGGGGAGGGGCATATTGAAATTTTCCCGGCCAACCTACCGCCCTGACACCGCATCCTGGTCTCCAGATACTGCTCTTGAGGTACCGGACATGGTGTATTTGAAAAGGCGCTGGATAAGTTTTTGATCTCGCAAGACGGCAGACCTTGACACCTGTAACTTTTCTATTGCTGAAAATTTCAGAACACCGCAACACGTACGCATTGATGACAGTTTGAAGTGAATTGACATTGGAGCACGTCTGCCCTTTCGATTGGCTCGCTTTGCCGCACATAAAGCTCTCCTGAAACTCATTGCTTTTGAAGGCATCGGAAACCCCGGTGTTTCCATTTCATACTACCTGTGCTCCAAACGAAGCGTAATCTACTACAATCGTTTGGTCGTTAGGGCAAGAAAACCGAAAATCTCCGCTTTCACATGTTTTTTGAGTCGATTCTTGTTGGTTTTGTGACGTTTGTGTGGCAATTTCGCATGTTTGCCCTCCGTAGCCACTTGGGCACGAGCATTGACCGACGTAGCTAGCCTGGATTTGAATTGGAGCAACTTTGCACACTGTGTATTTTAAGACATTGCACAGAGCAGTGGTCCATTCACGATAGTAGGAAGCCGATTCGAGGGCGACGCAAACATCTAGAATTTGTTAATTTTTTTCAAAATGACCACCTCGACAATGTTTATTGGCTCAGAAGGTAGCTTCAGATTCAAATAAAAAACTACAATAAGCAGAGCCACAGAAAATACGGTATTTGTATTTCCGATAGATTACTGTATGTAGTTGTGCTCTACGCCAAATTATAGACCTAGCTGGGGGGGTCTCCCTTTTCGAATCTAGCATAATCAGCTTTTATCTAATTTATAAACTACCATTTTTATCGCTTGTTTGAAGCATGGATCGTCCAGCGCATGTATGAATTCTGGGCCAACAGCGAGCAGGCTCAGAACCATTTTTTAAAATCAAAATAATAATCCGACCGTCCGCTTGCGAGCCGAAAAAAAACGGCGGACGGCCCGATGCGGCCCGCATCACAGGTATAATTGCTTGTATTCGCATCAAACCACTTACCATTATAATTCACATAAATATTAGGCTCCTGGGGTGCCCAAAATGAGTCAGTTAGCAAGAAAGAGCCGGGATAATAGACCCACGACGGTCTGGTGTCATTGTTCACACCGCGGACTGCAGTCCAGATTCCATCTGGTGGGGGTCTCATGTCGGAAGCTGAAATTGTCTGAATGATAAAAAAATATTGCGGAAAAAATCCTCATTTAATGGTTTGAGATATTCAAAATCTGGAAATTTACAATATGGGACAAAACCTGAATCTGAAATTTGAGAAGTGTTCTTATTTCAGTGTTCGGTATCAGAAATACAATCAGCAAGAATCCCGGAAGCTGATTTTGGGTGTAAAACCTAGAATTACTTTTTTGAAAGAAATATTTTTGTTTTAAGTGATAATCAATGGAGATTCCTTGCGAGACCCGTGAAATAATCAACTGCAAAAATCAGTTCTTTTTGTGAGGATTTCATTCAAAGATTTTGGAAATAAAAAGACAATTTTGGCATTATGGAATGCACTCATTTACCCACATTTAGTGGTTTCTCAACTAGGTGTGTCGTGTCGATTCAACAATCAATTTTGGTCGATCAATTTTGGTTCGATTTGTTGAACTGGTAAATCGATTTGAATCGATTCGATTCAATTCGATAAAATCGAATCGACAAAAATAGTGCAAATGCGCTCTACCGATCAATGCCTTCAGCGGCGGTTTGAAATCGTATTTTTTATCGCTTTCATTCTGATTGTACGATTTTAAGCCGCCGCCAAAGACCTTGTTCGGTGGAGCGAAGAATTGTCGATCCAATTCGATTCAATCGATCAATTCCAAAATCGACACGACACACTATCTCAACTGAAATACTCAACTCAACTGAGATTCGACTGTATATAATAATATTATTAAAGATAAATTTTAAAATTCAGAGCATTGCCGGCTTTTTGTTTTTCTAGAACGTCAACTTGAAAAGTTTAAATTTCTACCAGTGATTTTTTTCTAGCGGGCTCTTTTGCTGCCGTTGTGTAGAAAATAATTTCTCGTAGCAAAAGAATAATTGTCAATTGCCTTTTGTAACAGCAGGGCACGCGATTTGATTTCTACAATTTGTGAGTTTTTCAATTTTTATCCGTTTAAATGCCGCAAGGAATGAGTGGCTTTTATTGATTGATTTTTTTCCAGTTTTTGAACCCACAGAAACTGCCAATTAATACAGAGCAACCACGAAACAATGAGCATCGTAAAAAACCGAATTCATTGAGTTTCCTATTTTTTAATGAAAATAGAGATACTGATAAAGCGTCGAAAATTGCAACTTTTTGTTAAATCTTACTTGTAAAACACTAATTTCGGCAAAGAACATCCATTTTTGCGACATTTAATATGGAAAAAACCGAAAAATCATAAATTGAGGAAGCCTAATCGCATGCGCAACTGTTGCAAAAATGCGTGCGTAGGCGTTGCAAAGAAGGAGTTTACCCATTTTCATTTCGTTTTTTACCGATCACGCAGCCACAATTGGCAGAATCAAAGATTCTACAGTAGCTTTGAACTTACGTGGATTCTGCGGAATCATTGCTTGTAAATAACCGGCAAAGAACGCTTGATCTTCGGTACATTCTACAAATGGAAGGGTGGCACTATTCATTTTGTTACAGTATACGGCTGCCTGAATATATATAGATATATTATATATTGTTTTTCGAATTATTCAGTGAAGAAGTACATACATCGTTCCAATTTCTCAGAGTCGCATCAAAAATATAACAGTGTTCCATATAATAAATCGAGTTTTTGGGACATGTGGATGTGGCTGGAATACTACTTGCCACCAAACAAGTTCCACCATTTTCGCAAATATTCGATTGGCAAAAATTCGGGTTTTTTTGCTGTTCCTGTTCTAGATTTAGCTGATTTGAATTTTGGCATTTTACCAAACCAATGACAAAACAAAAATATGTCAGAAGATGTTTGCGTTTTGACATTAAAACGTATTTTTTTTCAAAAAGTGGGAACAGTTTATTCGGTGTTTGGGATGATTTCGAGAGTAGCGAGGTGACAGTAAGCACGGTAGTGAAAGGCGTTGGCTTCGCCAATCAAAGTATTTGATGAGCACTTCAAGAAACACGCGCAAAAGCGGTCGATGCTCATTTCATTGTTCTTCACTTCAAATGCGCAGGATATGCCGATATATTATCGAAATATGTTCTTTTCGCAATTGATGTTTGCTTACTTACTTTGGGCACAACGAATCACACCCACTCTGATTTATGGCTGCCAAAGAATTAAAAAATCCGTCAATTAGTTTATCATTTTTTAATTGTCTTCTTCGTCTTCTTGTTTTCTCTATATTATGGTGTTCAGTTTTACGAGTAAATAAATAATTTTGATTTTTAATATTTTTGAATGTGGCAGAAAACTTCGTTGAATGACAACTGAGCGGTATTCCAGAAAACAAAACTTCAAATTTTTCCCGATTATTGTTCACTTAACACTGCTTAGAACAGGCTTGCACAATGCTTGGTAGGTCTGTTTGGAAGACAGAATTTGTTTAGTTTTTTTTACAGAAAAGTGTTATTTTACTATAAATAAAATTTATTAATTTTTTCGTAGGAGCATTTTTCTTTCAGCACATTCAAAAAATCCCTCAAAATAATTTTTGGTAGCGGGCTTCGATACATTGTTGATTCACTTTGTTCGTTGGCTCCATTTTAATTTTTATTTAAAATGAATTATCGGGGGATTTCAATACAAGCTTTTTAGAAAACGGAGAGTTTATGCTGGGCAAGAGTTGCAGCATGTTCAGCGTGTGATGATCTATGTATAATGTTCTGAAATTCAATAATTTTTAGTGAGAATCGAGAAGGCAAGGATGAGCGAAGTGATCTTTCTTGGTTTTCAACTCAACATTTTCTTCTCTTCGTACAATTATTGAGGATTCATTGAAATATTAACAACGAGCAGTGAAAGGAAATGGCCGACGTTTTTTGGAGGCGCATTTTCCTGGTCTTCAGACGATTCTCATTAATCGAATGTCGATGCCATAAATCATCGTTGAAACAAAGATTTTCGTATTACACATGTGTTCGCAATGGCTAACGCAACGCGAACCGCTACGCAACACGAAAGTTGATTTTGCAAAGTTTTCAAAAAGCGCCTTTATTTTTCTACAATTTTTGTCTGAAATCCGCAGCAGCTACAGTGCGTTTCACATTTATACGGTCACCCCTGTTTAAGACTGTAACAGCTTGATTAGGGGATTTCACAACAAGACAACCTCAAAATCGAATTCCCCACAAAAAGTTACGCATATGGGCCAATTTTCAGGACCCTATCTGAAAAACATTTGGTATAGCGCCTGAAAGTCTGAAAATGGTCTATTTGCAAGCGTTTCATGTTTATACGGTCACCCTATCAAAAGTTGTGAAAAAATTAGCAAATCAAGGTTTAATACTACATAACATCAAAAAGGCGATTAGGCATAGATTTTAAAAGATTTGGAATGTATTGATTGGCATTGGATTTGAACCCTTGCTCCAGAAGATCTCACTCGTTGAGAATCGCAGTCTTCAGTGCCCCAACCGATCCGTATTGAGTACCTTGGCGGTAAACTCGGCGAACCAGCTCTCCCCAAACGTTTTCCATTGGATTCAAGTCAGGGGAGCTTGCTCGCCATGGAAGAACATCGAGATTCTTCGACTTGAACCAATCCAAAGTGGAGCGACTGACATGGATTTCAGCATTGCCTTGCTGGAAGATGAACGTTCTGCGGTTGAAACGATGTCGGAAGGGGTGGAGATGATCTTGAAGAACACTTTGATTGTCCAGGGAGTTCATACGACATGATGTTAAGGCCAGGTTTAGATATCCGGCTGAAGAAAAGGCGCCCCACACCATCATTCTCCCACCACCAAACTTCCTTTTCGAGAAAACAAGTCGATCCTTTCTGAGATCGTGCCAATAACTCTTGAATCAATCCGGGCCATCAAGGTTGAACTTCTTTTCATCCGAGAAGATAACCTGAACCTTACGAACGATGTTCGGATCTTCTTTCAGAGCTCTCCACACTGCTGTCTTGCTCACTCCAAGATTCAACTCCTTTCTGATGTCATTACACGACTTCATTGTGTTGGAAGCGACGCGGCTGATTGCTCTTTTGGAGATCCACTCCTTCCGACGTCGTTTCTACCGCAGAACGTTCATCTTCCAGCAAGACAATGCTGCCATCCATGTCATTCGCTCCACTTTGGACTGGTTCAAGTCGAAGAATCTCGATGTTCTTCCAAGGCCAGCATGCTCCCCTGACTTGAATCCAATAGAAAACGTTTGGAAAGAGCTGGTTCGCCGAGTTTACCGCCAAGGTACTCAATACGGATCGATTGAGGCACTGAAGACTGCGATTCTCAACGAGTGGGATCTTCTGGAGCAAGAGTTCAAATCCAATGCCAATCAATACATTCCAAATCTTCTAAACTCTATGCCTAATCGCCTTTTTGATGTTATATAGTATTAAACCTTGATTTGCTATTGTTTTCACAACTTTTGATAGGGTGACCGTATAAACATGAAACGCTTGCAAATAGACCATTTTCAGACTTTCAGGCGCTATACCAAATGTTTTTCAGATAGGGTCCTGAAAATTGGCCCATATGCGTAACTTTTTGTGGGGAATTCGATTTTGAAGTTGTCTTGTTGTGAAATCCCCTAATCAAGCTGTTACAGTTTTAAACAGGGGTGACCGTATAAATGTGAAACGCACTGTATATGATATAGTATATGTATATGATATAATTCAATAGTGGGACTGACGGAAACAAAATAGAGTTACGACAGACACGATAAATTGCTTCTAGTGCTGGAACATTGCGAGCAATGAAGGCGTAAGATATACCTAGTTGCAAATTCACCACATACGTTTAGTTATATATGTAAGCCTCCATGCGCAATCCAAGCACTGTATTTACATGTTCCTCACATTGTTTCCCACAATAGTTAATTCAAGCACAATTTGAGCAGTGAGCAGTCCGCATTTGCGCGTAGTGGTGTTTGCGTAACAGGCATATAACAAAAAATCTCTATCGAAAGCATATACATATATTTAAATTCTTTTTCCAGCAAATGTCACTTTTGTTTCTCTTATTTTGTCTTTTCCTTCCAATCTTGGGGTTTGAAGTCATATTGTTTACAGATAATCGATCATGTACTCTGCATCATCGGACGAGCAAGTGAGTTTTAGTTGTTTTTTAAAGTCGTTTCTCAACATTATAACGTTTTCTAGACCGAATCTAGCACTAGCTGTCGAGATGATATTATTGCTATGCTTTCAGCTAGTGGCTATCATCGAGCAAGAATAACTTGTTTAAATGATTATGACAGAGTGAGTTGAAACATAAACAACGAAAGTCAGTTTTGTTTATTGGTTCAGATTGTTGGTGGAATCGCGTGGGCTATCACGAGGTATGATGACGTGGAAGTGGCTGCAAATCTTTTGTACGAAGAGTCTGAAGATCAGAACATCAAATTGAGGACGTAAGGAAGCTTTCAATTGTGAAGGAACGACTAAGAATTTAGAATCTTTACAGGGAGCAATCTGAAAAAATTATTGAAGCCCTCAACGCTGTTGAATGTCCACACAAAATTTTTGCTCATCAGCTATTTGGCCTTGACTTTGTTGCTTTGAAAAATGTTGTTCAATGGCTTCTTCGCAGAGTTCTTGCTCAAGATGGAAAAGAGAACAAGTACCAGCATTTCACTCAGTGGTTCGCTTTGAGTCATAGCTCTATAGACGAAGCTTTGCAAGAATATCGTAGGCGTTTACGAAGACCCAACGAAAATCGCATCGCCACTACACGCCACATGAAGCGGTTCGACAGCTCCGTAATTTTCGATTTAGCACTGGACGCCAAATGCACTCTTGCGGAGTATGTTGTTTATTCGAAAACTGGTGAACGCATCTATCACAAAGAAGAAGAAAATACAGCGGCTGTAGGAGAAACGGAAAATTTGCAGGTATTTCATTTCCATAATTAGTCATAAGACTTCGAAGGTTATAACTTCCAGGAGACCTCAACCAAAAAGCATGTTCCGACAAGTACTGTACGTGAATTGATGGAACAAGCCGTTGTGGATAACTTCCAAAACGATCCGGAGTCTGTGAAAAAAGCGCGGGAAGAAATTTGTACTCTCATAGACGAATTCAATATACCACAACGACTTTCGGTCCTTGAAAATCGCTTGGTCGATGAGGCATCATCGTTCTACCGTGCCAAAAAGCACAATGAGGAGCTCAACGAACGATATAGCCGGATCATTGCTCAAGTTGTTAGTAGCGATCAAATGTGAGTTCTGAACAGAGGCAGTTTAAATATTTGAATTAATCTTTAAAAGAGAATCAACGAAAGTATTCTAATATATGACCTGAGAATTGTGAACAGAATCGCTGATGCTGAACAAATCTGGCAAGCTCTGGTAATTTGTTTGGAAACAAACATACGAATTGTACACGATTATATCGATTTTAGTAAGTCTCGATTCACATTTTAAAGTGAAATCCGAAATTCATCTAACAGGTTTCAAAAAAAGTTCTGTTCAAAATTTCAAAAAAGGATGCATTTTGATTTGTACAACCACTTTTCACCTTATGCGTATTTTACCTCGCAGTGTTCTCTTTGGGGCTCTTTGGTAGACTATTTCATAAATTGAATCGCTGTTATTTCAGAGATCTGGAACAAATGGCTGAGATAATGAAGTCCTTCCAACTCACTCAAACTCGTGCACAAGAACTCCGAACATTTGTCGTGGTCGATTTGGAGAGAGCTCAAAAACACGAAGATCTCCTCCGTCAGAATGTCGATGAAAACGGGAAAGTGCAAAAGTACTGCGTGCACAAAAGAGAGATTATGGAGAAGTGGACTGAGAAGACCAGGCTTATTGGGGATACTGTCCGAGATGTGCTTGCTCTTCAATTCCGCCTTGACCGTATCCTCGGCGTCACTTTGTCATCTCATTACCGAAAACGAAATATGGAACGTTTGATAGACTCAAGTGAACTCACACAGGGAGCGAAAACGGCTGTGATAGATTACAACGTCACTATTGATATTCTAACATTCTCTACTAAAATTACCGGATTTATCAATGAAGTGGAGAAGAGCCTATTGGCTGAGTAAGTTTTTCTTAACTTAAATATCCCGATAAATTATTTATATAATTATTTAGGCCAGCGTCACAAGAGTACCGTGATGCATTTGTTTCCTACATGAACGACGTTCGCACTCAACTCGGAGAATATCATTGGAAAGCTAAGCTAACTCAAGATAAGACCATTGCAGAGAAGCAAAAGCTGGCGGCTCTTCGTGCAACCATACGTCTGAAGGAAAGAGAAGTAGCGTACACTTCCGGAGAGATGAAAAAGGTAAAATAAAGTATTAATTTTTATTTTTTCCTTTTTCCATTGTTTTTTTCTTCAACTTAAAAAGAAGGAATATGTTAATAGTACTTCCTTTTTTCAGCTGTTAGAGATGAACAATGCCCTTCAAGAGGTGGCTAATTCACTAGCAGAAATCGAAGCCATTTCGCCAGCTTACCAATGCTCTGAAGCTAAAAAGGCAGCTGGTCAAGCTAATTGATTCGTTTTTATATTGTTATCAAAATGTTTTGTTCCATTTTTTTCATTTCTACCGCGATTCATCTTTACCTGTACCATCCTATAAGTGTCCTTTCTTCATACAAGTTTTAGTGGGTCCTATATTGAATTTTGATAGAATGACATCGGCCTGTTTTATTTTATTTGTTATTTCATTTTATTTGTATACCCTATTTGTTCTCACCCCACGAAGTTTCATTCATTATTTGCTTCCATATTACCGCCAAGATTATAAGAATTAGTGTAGATTTACCGAAAAAATTAATTCTCACCATGCTTTCCCAGTAAGATATATATATCTATATCTCACTTTTCTCCAATTTTTCGGGAAATTTCCATGTCCTTTCGTGTATTTTTGTTAAACTCTTCCAGTAAAATATTTAAGATATCCCTTGCTAATCAGTGTGACGTCTCAGTGTCGTCTCACAAAACTCAATTTTTATTTAAACTTCTCAAAATGTGACCTAATGATTGTTAAAAGGGGAACATAGATCACATATCCAAGACTCGGTACTATATTTTTGAAAATGGAGACTTTTAAATGTGGCTTCTATTCAGCGAAGATGAACTAAAAATGGAGTGACGTGGGTGCGTCGTCAATTTATATTCCCGTATTCAGAAAATGCGTATGAGACCACTGAAATTCTAGCTCGAGGCTGAAGCATTTTTTGCAATGGAGGCGACACTTTTGTGGGGCGATGCCTCTCACACCCTCCCCCTTTCATGTAAAGTGCACCGCTCGAGCGTCCGTTGTGCGTCGATCAACAGAGGGTAATTTTGGAAAGGGAAGTCCTTATCTTTCTGTTCGTCGGTACATTCTGAAAATGGAAATCTAATTATTAAGCGAGTAGTTCTGTCTGTGTTTCCGTCTGTCTCTCCAGGACCTTCTTTTTGAATAAATCAAAAGAGCGTGGACCTTCTACTTTGATATGCAGGATGGAGTCATGGCCGTTCTTTAGAAGGTCACTTAGAACTTGCGATACTGTAAAACTGTACACGAAAAATCTACAAAACTGTCTAAACAACGATGAAAACAGTCTACATTTTGCTGATATAGTCATTTGGATGTCCGCGTATCACATGTCAAAAATCAGCTTCATATGTGCAAAACTACAACTTTAATAGACATCGTTTTCCAAAGTTTCTGGAACATTCCAGAACTTTCTCGAATGTTGTAGTGAAAAAAGCTCAATCCGTTTGGTTGAATATATACTTCAATCTGCGAATAAAGCTCAAAGTCGTTCATCATTTCCACACCTCGCGCAAACCATTGTGGCCAGCGGAACCCGCGAGCTGTCCGTCTATTCAACAAGTGACTTTCCTACTTGTCGCAACAGTCGTTGGTTTATACCCAGTTAACCAAGGTTAGCATGGAATTCGACCTGTCGAATGATTGCGTTGAATAAATCGTAATTTTTGGAAATGCCGCTTCGGGGATATCCGTAGTGGCTAAATTGTAAATTTCGATGCTATACTTCTGCGGAACGAAAAAAAAATTTATTTTTCAAATGAAGCGTTGTTTCACAAAAATTCCCTACGCTATATATTTTTACCTCTGGTACATTTTTTAACCGGAAAACACAAACTTACATGAATCTGGCTCAATCATTAACCGAGGGAAAATTCACATTTTGGAAAAAACAGAGATGAGGTTATACTTTTGTGGAGCGCTCTAGAATAAGTGAAGTAGCGCTTTTTTCAGAAGTATTTTTTCGGAAAAAAAGCATATATTTATCTTCCGAAACATTTCGCGCACACCCGTTTTAAAAATTACGTAAAAGGCTTACTGCGCATTACAAGTTTTACAAAATAATAGGGTATTTCTTGACATACGCAAAATGCTTTATAGTGCGATATTGTTAAAAAAAAAAGTCCTTTGAAAGCAGGTCGAGATTTCTAAAAATGATACAACACAAATGACGATTTGAAACGAAAAGAGAAGAGAATGGAGCGAGAAAAAAATAAACTCGCGAAAAAACGAAAAATTGCAAAACGCCGCACACTCTTCGAGTTTTTAAGGAACTATAGCAAAATATTCCGGTACCAAACGGCGCCATCTCCTCGCAGTCTGGTCTTCCTTCGTCATCGTCTAGAATTCGTCTGACGCAGAGATAGACATTGTGCTGGTACCCATGTATTTTGATTGACGACGTAAGACGAACTGAAAGACGAACGAAGACGAACGACTTGTTTCGTTTTTCGTGGAAGCCTTACGAAAACCCTAAAACGTGCCATTTGTAGTGTTTTTTTTTTTCAATTTCACAGCTCCAGAAAGTAGCTTGAGAAAGTTGTTGGCGAGCAAATTCTTTCAGATAATTAAATGTTTGAGGGACTGACAAACCGGTATCAGAAATCAGTAATTACCACCCTCAACTGACATTTACACCCACCTTACTTGCTTCGAAGATGTGTGTAAATGCCCTCGTTTCCTCTTTTTCGGAATTGTCAATTTTTATTTGTTTTTCAGCTTCAGTTTTCTTTATTCAAAAACGCTCAATTTTCAACAGTGGTTGTGAAATATATTTTTAATTTTTTGGTGTTGCGTCAATTTGAAATTTAAAGAGTACATGGCTGCCACAAATCTCTATAAATGCGTTAAGAGCCGATACGGAGTGTCTAATTTTATACTTTATTGAATGCAAAAGTTTTCTTTGAGACTGCATTCGTCAGAAGTGAAGCTCATTGAAAGAAGGAAGCGTACATTTTTAAAAGAGCGCCATTGCCCTATATTACTTTTTCGGGAGGTTGATGTCATTCTGAAAATGTATGTGTCTAGTTATTTAAAAAATACACTTTTATTTTATACTCGTGGGAGTAGGAGGGCATGTTTTTTCTATTGAAGAATAATTTGAAAATTTGCATAATTCACATTACAGTTCTACTACGAACGAATATTCGCATTTCGTTGTCGTAATCGGCTTGTTAACGTGACTTCTGGTTCGAAATCCGAAATCAAAAATCCGCGATACCCACCAATTTTCTCATTCTCACATCTCTCGTGTTAGATTGTTAGATGCTACCGATCATCTAACATTCTGTGGTTACTGGGGAAATTTATCCACAACCTATCGCAGTGTGATTCTGAAAACATCAACAGTTTTTCGAAATTAGTTGCTGAATTTTAGACAACTTTTCAGAGAACGTTTAGGAAAATTAGCGGGAAAATGGAGCTTAGATGCCTTTTTTGATAATTGAATTGCAGGAAACACAATAATCCAATGATTTTTTTTCTCAATTTTGCACTTTTGGTTTTTTTTTTGAAATACCTTTAATCCAGCAGTCGTTTCCGAGAAATCTGTGTGCACACACGACATCGTGCGGGTTAAAACTGTTAGCGCAAAAAGCGCCAGCAAATACACTTGACGCGTAAAATTGCAGCGATTGCCTCAAAATTTTTAAAAATTCCTGAAAAGCCGAAGAATTATTTTTTGATTTTCTGCTTTCTAAAATTGATAAAATTGGCAACGTTTTCGTCGACCAACGACTCTCACTATAATGGTCCATACTAAAAAAAATACGGGCCTGTGTAGCCAACAATTATTCCGGGCATACCGGATTTTCCAGTTAAGCTGTATTTTCTTCAAATTTTGCCTTCCAAAAATCTTTAAGTTAAAACATTTCAGAAATTTATGTATTATTTACAGAAATAATTTGTTTTCCTCTTTTTTCAATCAGGAATTTGAAATACTCTTGTTTTTTGCGCGAAATAAAAATAAATGTACTCTTAATGGAATTTTCTTCTTAATTTTGTTTAATAATTATCGCTTTACATTGCAAACTGAAAATAAAGACGACCATATGCGACTTTGGTCACGTTGGCAATCTCATTATATTCAATTTTTTTGTCGAACAACGACAGAAAAGGTAGTGTCAGATGAAAGTATGTTTATGCTAAAAAAGTTATGCTAAAAGCATAAAATTATATGATAGCATAATAATTCTATGCTGGCTTGTTGAGTTTTTGCAAAAAATTAATTCCTCATTTGTACCCCGATTTTACAAACAAAAACTGCGCACAATCTCCAGAATCCTGAATTTCCCTGAAAAAAATTCTGTGAACCTAGTCGGGTTTTCGTTTAAAAAACCTTTAGTCAACAAGTTGTCGGCAAGATTATCGACAAGAATATCGTTATAATTTTGACAACATCATTTTAAGTCGATTTTAATATTCGATAATTAAATACTTCAATCTACATGTCCGCAATCGAACGCTTCGAACTGCAACCTGTCGTTTCAAAATTTTTCCAATGTTTTATCAGAAAAGTTCTGCAACAAACCCATTTTGGGCTATTTTATATAAATGTGTAAAGTTCACGAATGCTCATCGGCCTCGCGGTCAGTGTGTCGTTTCGAAAAATGCGTTTTTCGAAACATTTTTACGAACAATTTCCCGAGAATTTAAAAAAATACTTTTTTTCGAGAAATTCTCGAAAAATGAGGTGTTCGATAAAAAATTTCACGAGAAAATTCTCGAGAAATTTCTCGAAATGCTTTCGAAACGACACACTGCTCGCGTTCACTCTCAATTAACGAAAACTTCACTTTATGAATTTAGCGTTACAGTAAATTGTGTCTCCTTAAATGATTGCGAAATTTTATTTATTATCTATCCGCGAGTACGTGATTTTTCGTTTAAAGGCGCAGTTTGAGTTTCGCTAGGGGATAGCGCTTTTTGACGCGCCAATTTAAAAAGTGTAAGAAAGCGCACACACTGCGTTTGTGATTTCTTTTCGAAAATTGCAGCGAATATTGGTGTTAAAAAAAACATAATTTTCGAGGCAAAATATAGAAAAAATTCCAATATTCGCTTCGATTTTCGAAAAGAAATCACAAACGCAGTGTGTGCGCTTTCCTACAATTTTTAAATGTGTTAAAACGCGCTACCCCCTAACGAGACCCAAACATCGTCTCTAAACGAAAAATCACGTACTCGCGGATAGATAATATTTATTTTAAATTTTAAACATTTTATCTTAATTTGTGCACGGGGGGGGTAGTAGTTTATCATTTCCTTCTGATTTTTGCATAGTTTTAGACAAATAAATAAATTTGACCGTGTCGTTTTTCTCTGCGCTCATCCAGTTTTACTAATTCCTTCTCTCTATTGATTCGATTTGTAGTTCCGACACCTGTGCCTTCACGTCGCCCGTACATTAAATCAACGTTTCGTTGCGAGAACCAAAAAAGAATGTGAAATGCAAAGAAACCCACGTAAAAACTTCATCAAATGCAATTAAATGAGCACATTTTCGGTCGAGCTTGCGTAAAAGCGCGTGAACGCGGCGAACATGTCATCATCGTATTTCACAATTTTTAGGGAAGCGAACTGCAACACTTTTTCTAGTTATTATAGAGCATTTATAATTTTTTAAAGTAAAAAGTCACCTTCTCCATCCATAATAAAATTATTACTTATTGAAGCTTCATTAAAACCCATTTCAACAATTATGAAACACTCGTATCATGCAATAATCGTTAATTTCCCGTCTTCTAAAATTTTTTAAAGCAATTTTCCAATTTTTCTCAGTTGCCTTAAAACTATTTAATCATGATTTCTTAGGCACCGTATGAAAGCTTTTATATTAGCTAGGAGAGTCATTTCCGTTTACCTACTAACGTCTAATCATGAAAATCAGAAAACCTTATGAGTTTTCGGGAAAGCTATTTTAAGAAACGTTTGAAAGCTCTGCAGGCCTTCACAAGTGAAAAACTCATGAAAAGGGATCGTCTGCGGTGTGCTCTGGAGCGTGATTGTTTAATCGTGGCTTGTGCTCTAGACCTCCCCATTCTGACTAGGACGGTGAGCCAACTCGCCGAAACATCAAGCAAATCATTAGAATAATCGGAGAATGCACTCGGCAAAAACTACTCGCATTCCGCATCGGAAATTTGCTCTCCGAACTTGTCCGACAAAAGAGCATTTTCGAAAGCTTCGTCTCATCTTCCCACATTACCAATGGCTCCAATGAACATTGTGCACGCTTATAGTGCCTTCTCATTAAAATGCGGCTGGTTATAACAACATTTCTCGTATTTCCTACCGGAGGATTTTGAATTTTTCTTCTGTCTTTAAACGTTTTTGCATAGAATCTAATAACCCATTATTGTAAGGGAGTTATGCCGCTATTCCTGATGTTTGAATGTTTTAGAACACTTTAACATCTGAGACGAAGCTTAAAATCTTTAAGTTGCACTCACTAAAGGTCCCATGTTCTTGATGACAACCAGAAGACGTTCGGCGTACGCACACCACCAATCGGCAATCAAGTTATCCTGTTCCTCACTTAGAACCATAACGGATTCCTTTAAACAATTGTATGGACGGTCATTTTGAAGATACTTACCAAATGTCCCTACCAGGTCTAAGAAAAAATTGCCCACTAGCTGCCCGTCAACTGACCACTATCATGACAACCTGGGGAAGATTTAATGAAACATAGCAGGCCTTAGAAAGACTTAAAGGGACACAGGTTTGAGAAAGCATTAAAGAGACAAAGCAAGCCTGACAAAGCTTTAACAGGTCTTATAAGGCCTGGCAAAAAAGAAAATCTAGCGGATTAGGTGACGAAGCCTGTTAAACTGTATTTTTAATAAACTTAGGACATAGTTTTTGGCGGGTCATACCCCAATTTTCTTCCATTTCCATATTACTACTCGGTTGAGCACGCAAATTGCCATTTCGGTTTGATTTACGAAAAAAAGCGAAAATTAGTTTCAATCAGATTCACGCTAGACGCCGTCAAGCAGGCGACGTACAAATCACGGCAAGAGCGTCTCGGGCCCGCCTACCTTACCAATTAGTGCCTTTGGAATTCCATAAACATTTCTGGAATCTAATATTTATCGGATTAAAAACCGGATAATTTCCGAACAGAAAACAATGGGCTCTCAATTTGTTACTGAATTATGACCAATTTGTGACAGAAAGAGGGCAGCCATTGGGCTTCCGATTAGAAACCGGCCAACTCTCGGTTTAAAGAAAGATATTATTCATCCGCGAGGACGTGAGCCTTCGTTTAAAGGCGCAACGAATTAACTGTTTGGGTCTCGTTGGGGGATAGCGCGTTAAATTGTAAGAAAGCGCACACATTGCGTTTGTGATTTTTTTTTCGAAAATCACTTTTGTTGAAACAATTAAGCTGCAAGTGAAAAGATAATAATTTGATGAATATAAACTTTTAATATTGAAAAAAAAACCATTTAAATTCCGGTAAATAATACTTCATTCAGTTTAATAAACAGTTTAAGAAAATTTACAATAAAAATTAATTAAAAAAAACATGATTTTCGAAGCAAAATATGGAAAAATTCCAATATTCGCTTCAATTTTCGAAAAGAAATCACAAGCGCAACGTGTGCGCTTTCTTACAATCTAACGCGCTATCCCCTAACAAGACCCAAACAGTTAATTCGTTGCGCCTTTAAACGAAGGCTCACGTTCTCGCGGATTAATAATATAGCATTGCTGCACAGCTCTTCTTGCCAACAGGCATTCCGCACGCTGCATTGCTACTTCTGTCTGTCTTGTAAATCATTCAGAACTCATTGTGGTGGCTGAAATAATAAGATATGTCATGCAGATGTAATTATGCTTTCAATTACCTTGTTATTCTGAATTTTAAAATCTTATGTGTTTTGTTTCTTTAGATGTTCATGTTTTTCCAGATCCCCGATCGGATGCCTCGCACATTTATAGGACTAGATGATTCATCAGGAGGTGACACTATCAATTCTTCACAAATAGAATTAAGTACGGATAACGGACCCCAGGGAGCATCGACAAGTTCAAATGAACGCCTCCGGCCGCCAGTGAGTGTGATCTCGAGTTGTAAAATCTGAAGTTTAAGTTTCATGCCCGAAGCAAGCCCAACTTAAAATAGACAATGCAGCTGGAAAAAAGGCAGTTGTAGAAGGATTTCAAAAGTGGCGAGCGAATGGGTGTCCAAATGTTTGATGTGGCTCCTTAATAAAAATGAATATTGTAATTGCGCAAAGTAAAATTTTCAAGGTTTGCGAATCCTCTTCGTTCTGGACGGAATTCTCTCGGAAAAACACAAGTATGTACAGGGTGGCTGCCAAATAGCGTTACACGCTTGAAACGTACGGTAGCGACTTGTGTTCACGCGCCAGAATCCACTCAAAGTTTTGTAACGCTATTTGGCAGCCACCCTGTATTGTGTTAAGTTTCTGATTGATAATCTAAAATTCTACGAAAATTCTCGAAAGAAAGATATGAAACGTGGAGCACGGCTTCTATTAGGTTGTAACATAAGAAACCGCGGTTGTCTTAGTTCATCCATATTTTTTTTGTAATAGAATATTTTTCAATGCGGTTTTGTCTATTAGAAAGAGCGTTTTATTGCGCATCGTTTGATCTATAATTTGTTTATGTTTACTTTATTTTTTCACAAGAAAAAGTGTTTAGAAAATGTCTGATCAAAAAATTCGAATGCGAGTTTGCATGTGGTACGACTTTAAGCACGGCAAATCGGCTGCTGAATCTCATCGTGCGCTCTTTAAAGTATTTGGCGAGGAAGCCCTGTCTGAACGTCAATGCCAGGAGTGGTTTAAACGATTCCGAAGTGGTGACGAAAGCTTGGAGGATCATGAACATGGACATCGAGCTGAAGTCGTCGACAATGACCTGTTGAAGGAAGCAATAGAGTCGGATCCGTGCCAAACAACTCGAGAGCTTGCAGAACAGTTTGGCTGCTCTCACATGACAATTGAGCGTCACTTGCATAAAATCGGCAAGACGAACAGGTGCGGAAAGTGGGTGCCACACCAGTTGAGCAATGCTAACAAGGCGACCCGAGTGACAATGGCCGGAATTCTCACTCGTCGTGCAAAAACTGGCGGTTTTTTCGACTCCATTGTTACGTCAGATGAAAAATGGATCTGCTACGACAACACAACAAGAAAACGGCAGTGGTTGGACCCCGGTAAGGCCCCAAAACCGACTCCAAAACCGGACATCCACGGAAAAAAGGTGATGCTTTGTGTTTGGTGGAACAGCAAAGGTCTTGTGTATTTTGAGGTTCTGGATTCGGGTCAAACAGTTACGGCGGACCTCTATCAACATCAATTGGACCGTGTGGATCAAGCGCTGCGACGTCAAGGTGTGGATACGGCGTCAACAAAATTTCTTCACGACAACGCCCGGCCGCATGTTGCAAAGATCACTGCACGGAAAATCGAGGAATTGGGCTGGGAAGTCCTGCCTCACCCGCCATACAGCCCTGACCTGGCGCCATCCGACTACCATCTGTTCCGGTCGATGCAGCACTCTCTGGCCGAGAAAAAGTTCAAAAACCGCGACGAGGTCCAAATATGGGTGTCAAACTTCTTCGAGTCGCACCCGGCCGAGTTCTTTGAGAAGGGCATCCATTCTTTGCGTGGACGTTGGCGACAAATAGCCGATAATAATGGCGAATACCTTTTGGATTAAAGTTTTGTAATTTTGTTTTTGGATCAAACCGCGGTTTCTTATGTTACAACCTAATATTCTATTAATATTAAAAAAATTTGTTTCCTTGCTTCTTCTAAATGCGCAAAACCATTTTTTGTTATATAGTGGACTCAATACGGGCCCTTCGATAACCTTCTCAAAATATAATACTGTTGCAAGACCAAATTCGTAAAATTGTCTTGGAAAAAACGTAAACTAGGTCAATTCAGTCAATTCAGTCAAACAGCTGAACAAGGTCTCACAGCACAGCCACAACCACAGCGCCCGTCTACAGCGTGTGTAATTTACTATTTCAGAATTAGTACTTTAATGCAAATCGAGAAAATAATTGCATACTACACATAATTACTCCTAATTTCGAGACGTTTCACGATGGGAACCTGCAATTAGTACTTAAAAATGTTTGCTTTTCCATTCTGTTTACCGTTTTACCTTAGAGAAACATGTGTGCAACTAACCTCTCATTACAATATATCGGAACAGAATGAGCTCAATACACCCATTTTGATTCGTTGCAAAACATATAAAAATAGTGCAAAATATTTAAATTTGATATGGAGAAATACGAACAAATCCTCTCATGATTCAAAGCAATATTTGATAACACGCTGATGGGGTTATTCAAGGACCGAAAAAAAGCATGTGATGAACGGAATTCCGAATTCCAACTCATTTCGGAAAGAGTTTCGGATAGTCATAATAACGAAACAAAGTCGCGGAAGCGAACTGCGATCTAAATTTTAAAAATTCCAAAATAAAATAAAAAAAACCGATTACGGTATATCATATGGAGTTATTCAAGAGGAATAACGAGACAGCAAAAAAGTCCTTTCTCTTAGGCAAAAGTAGTGTAACCGAAAAAAACAGTATAAATTTCCAAAAAAAGTCGAATTAAATCAAGATTTTAACAGGAGTTGATCAGAATAACAAATAACAAAATTAAATTATGATTTTTCGATTCTCGCACTTCTGTTCTTGATGATCTGCTTCAATCTCTTCGGGTATGCATCGTTGGTGGCACGGAGGTAGTCCGGCGACAGATTGTCCCATTCCGCAAGCAAAGTCTTTTTGAGATCTTCCAAATTTTTGTGAGGACGAGCTTGAACCTTCGCTTACAGATTTTCCCACACGGAATAATCCCTTGGATTGAGATCAGGGCTTGAGGCAGGCCATTCTTTCCCGGAGATGAAACTCGAAAAATTCGCTCTGTACCACTGCTGAACTCCTTTAGCGGTGTGAGCTGGCGATCCGTCTTGCTGGAAAAAATTGGGAACAGGGAAGCATGACTTTCACCAAAATCTCGTTGAGATTCACTTTCACACCTGGTTCCACAAAAACGGAAGGTGTCTTTCCATTGGATGCGATTCTTCCAAAACCCATTATTTGCTGTGGATAGGCAGCACGGTGAATAAGCAGATTTTTTCTGCTGGTTTTCCGAGGATCTCGAGCAAGTATACGATGATTTTGGATATTGAATTCCACTTCTAAATTGAATAGCTTCTCATCGGTGAACACTGTCGCCAAGTTCGTGTCTTGCATGTTGGAGTTGGGCGAGTTTGTTTCGATCCGAAAAATTGGTAATTTTCGGGACTCAATATGGCTTCATTTCCAAGACATTTTTAACAACTCTTCTCACAGTTCGGTCACTCTTTCCGCCCTTTTTTGTATTGCAGGGAGCAATGATTTCAGCCCCACTGTGTCTTCCATAGTTCATTAGGCCAGTGAGTGGGAAAATTTCAGAAAAATTGCCCTTAATATGTACAGGGTGCGCCAAAAGTATGGTAACACATGTTTCGCGCTAGCTGGCGGGCGCAGGCGCACTTTTCGTGCACTGAATTTATTTTCATTATTTTCAGCATGTCTTTATTACTATATTTCCATATTTTCAAGTCTCTATGTTTTTTTTTCACAGGTTGGTGGCTGTTTCTGTTCATCGAGGTACCATCGTCGAGATGGCCAAGAGGGGAATGGACTCAAGTAGCATCGGAAAAGCTCTTGGAATCTAACGCACAACGGTTTGGAGAACCATTAAACGTTTTGAGGAGTTGAACACACTCAAGGACCGTTTAAAAAGCGGAAGACCCAGCACTTCGATCACTCCGAATAGGATCAAGACGGTCCGCGAACGTCTACGTCGAAATCCCCACCGAAGCATGCGAAAGTTGAGCACAGAGCTCAGAATCAGTCATTCTTCGATCAGAAGAATTGTAAAAAGAGAGCTCGGGATGACCCCATATCATGTTCGAAAAGCTGCGATTCTATCGGAAAGGAACAAGATGGACCGGATGAAGAAGTGCAAAGCTCTTCTCACCGGCACGCGCCAAATGAACATTTGAGGATTCTGTTCACTGCCGAAAAATTTTTCACTATCGAAGCCGAATTCAATTCCCAGAATCATAGAGTAGAGCACGCTCCACATGGTAGAGCCATCAACAGAGCTTCCCGTCCCCAGCAAGTAATGGTTTTTGGAGCCATTACCTCTGCCGCGCATTTTTGTGGAACCTGGAGTGAAAATCAACAAAAAATATTATTTGGAGGAAATTTTGAAGAAGCATGTGCTTCCATGGACAAAATCCCATTTTTGAAACCAGGTTTTGACATTTCAACAGGATTCTGCTCCGGCTCACAAAGCAAAGATCATCCAGGCCTGGTGTTCAGCCAATTTTCCGCGTTTCATGGCTAGTTCTAAATGGCCAGCCTCATCCCCAGATCTCAATCCGCTCGACTATTCGGTATGGGGAGTTCTTCAATCGAGAGTCCAAGTACGTCCTCATCGCAATTTGGAGTCGATGAAGAAAATTATGGAAGTGGAATGGGCCAAGCTATCACCAGAATACCTTCGTGCCACAGTCGATGCATTCCCGAAGAGACTCATGGATGTTGTGAGGAACAAAGGCAATTGCATCGAGCAACTTTGATAATATCATTATTAGAAAGTATTCAATAAACTATTGTTAAATTTTCATGTAGATACGGGTCGTTTTGCGAAAGTTACATCATTTTGAATGTGTTACCATACTTTTGGCGCACCCTGTATATTTTTTGTCGTTCTCGACTGTCCTCCGATGCCACCCCTCCGCCCATTAAATTGGACCGCAGAAATTTATCGGACTAACCCACAAAACTAATTTACAAAATTTGTTGAAGGTCCTCCAATATTTGGGACTATCTCATAGCAACCGCTAGAGACAGGAGTCTGTTTATAAAAATGCGGGTCCCGACTAAAAAATTACCCATGTCTGTCAAATTACACATTAATATCTGCAAAACTACTCGAGTTACTAAGAAATTTCGAAAAAAAATGTTTTTCGCTACCATTGCGTATTTATATGTAGATTTTTATTAGCTTATAGATTCAACAAAGAGTATAAAGATGACACTAGAAAAGTGAAGCTTCCTGCATCCACCCTTAACAGTAATAAAGTAATCAATACAATTAGACATTAGCCGCTAAATGGACCAATCACGCATTCTCATGTCTTTTAAACCGTTCTCAAAACTATTATATATCAATCGTTTCGTGTCCAACCCGAACTCGAACAATCAGCGAAGAGACAGACAGTACATCAAAACATCGAAACAGATGCAAGAGGCAAACGAAAGTTCCTCATCCCTACAAGCACGACTTGGGTATGAATAGGCCGTCTTCTCCAAAAGGAACTTCGGAGCCTTATGATGTGAGGAGCTTTCACCTCGACTGGATGTCCCAAGCGAGGATCCTTGGACTTCAAGAAATGCTCCAGAACAATCTGCTCCCATTCCATCGTCGATTCACAACAGGACAGCTATGTTATTCATGTCCGTCGCTCCACTTTGGCCAGTTTCCAATCCAAAAACATTGAGGTTGTGCCATTGAGGTTGTGCCATTCTGCCACATCACAAATCTCAATGTCTAATTGTATTGATTACTTTTATAAACCTGCTCAAAGAGTACTACACAAACTGCACAAGCACCTTCACACCATTCCATAGACAAGTTGATGTAGACATCGCGAGAGGTGTACGCCAGGGTCTATATCTCCAAACTTCTTCTCAGAGGTCGTTCTCGGACATTTGTTTTGGAACCATTTGAAAGGAAACGACGACGATTACGCTCATTGGAATAAGGATCAATGGCAGAAATCTCACCCACTTGAGATTCGCAGACGACATCATTCTCGTCGAAAACGACCCACGAAATGCCAGCCGGATGATCCAGGAATTCACAGAAAGATTCAAAAAAGTAGGCCTCCAAATCAATACTAACACAACAAAAGTGTTACACGTACGCCACCACACATCATGATCATCAGTAATAACACCACCATCACAATACTCGAAGAAGTGGATGAGTATGTCTACCTACTCAACACTCGAAATGAGCTAGAACCAGAATTCCACAGAAGAAAACGGGCAACCTGGGCAGCGTTAAACAACATCAAAAACGCCACCGACGCTGTCATCATGTGCCCCTGAATTCGAGCTTAACGCCAACGAGATTTACACCGCAAAGAGATCCGAAAAATCTCCCATGTCAGGGACCCACTTAAATACGTATATCAAAAAGAAAAAAGATTAGGATGGACCGGGAACATTATGCGAAGAACTGACGGAAAATGGACAAACCTGAATGAATGGATACACCTCAAGATCAGAAACGACAAGTCGGAGACCAACAAATAAATTGTCGGCTCCGACTGTTACCATTTAAAACAAAATTGATATGAATTATTCTTTTAAACGCTTTCTTCATCTTATTTAAACATTTTCAGACAACGGTGAACCTTATTAGATCATTTTAGGCAAAACGCTCCGGTTCTCAGAAGGCTTTCTGTTTTCAGTAGTCAGAATCAACATCTAGAAGAAAAACATTGAAGTGTGAGATGCGATGCAAGTATTTCTAATTTTAAGTTGAGATATGTATCTGAACTTTGTTTTTAATTTTATTTTTACTAAAAAGCGCAACTAGCGCACTTAAGGTACCAGTAATTATTTCTTAAAGATTTTTTATGAAATAATGAAATCTCATTTTGAAGGTCTTTGCGGAATTCGGGGCCCCGCTTTATACCATATTCTTACATTGCTCACTGCGCTAAACACATATTTAAAATCTCATAGTCAGTGCGAGCTGAGAAAGGGGATGGGGGTTTTCTCAGAATGTTCTAGTAAATCGGCTGCTCAGACAGAGGGACAGAAACAGACGAACTATCCGTTTAGCATTGAGAGGGTCTCAAAAAATTAAAGAAAGGTGTCGGAACTTTTTTCGCTAACCGTTAATTTCCCTTTCTTTTTGCAATTGTTTCATGAGCAAACTTCTTGAAATACCCGCATCGAAGTCTCAAGAATAAGGCTTCCACGAAAGAAGAAATAAGACCGCCTCGTCTCGTCTTGGATTCGTCTGACGCAGACATTGTGTTGTTGGTACACATGCACAACTTTTTTATTGCGTAAGACGAATGCAAGACGAGACGAAATACGACTTCTTGTTTTCTCCTTTCGTGGAAGCCTTAATTAAAAACATAATGGGCTCTGCGAGGCGTGCGACATCAGAAACTACAAATTCTGAGTTCACCCTTAAAAGCCATAGGAGATACCTTCGGTTCATAGAATGATAATTTCGCCTTGTTCTTGTCAAGTTCCTCTTCTAAACGTTTCTAGATATTATGAATTTTGAAGAATTTTCATTTGTAGTATCCGAAAAAAATTTCCAACGATTTCACGAGATACTTTTATTAGAACATTCCGAAATGTTATATCGGAAAGCTCATTCTTAATTCTGTTAGAAGTGGGCAATGAACGGACGCTGTGATCTATTGGACTTTCCTGCAAAATGCTCAGATGTTTGATTAGACTACAACAAGTGTGCACCTGGCGCTGCCCGTGTGCCTTTATTTCATGCGTCAAGATGTACTTTTTTATTAAATTTTCGCATACTTATTTTCAAATGGATTAATGCTAAAAGCTTTGAACAACAAGCAAGCAGCGGAGCGCTATTTTTTTTAATCGAAGGCGCACAACGGTTGCTGACGCACTTCACGTTTTCATTAACCTCAAGAATGTCTCTGCGTCTCTGAATAGTCTTTCTTTCTCATTTTCTTTCTCAGTGAAGCGTCGGTTGCTTTTTAAATTTTCGAAAACAGGCATCAAATTTGATGCTAATTTGGTCGCGGTCACAGCCTATATCTGCGCTCTATTCGGCTAATTTTAAATTTGATATTTAATAAAATATCTTTCAAAGTCCAAAAAAAGTTTTAAAATACTCATTTACCTTAACTTTCTTTAGAAATATCTTTCTGTCACGTTGGGTCAGACTTTTTTTGCCGTCTCATTTGCTTGCAGAATTTCAGATCGTCGGAATATTCCGGAAAAAACGAAAACATATTTTTGGCTGTATTTATGCGAATAAACACAGTTTTTGTTTCGATAAACTAATTATAAGTTTAAAATACTTTAAAAATATTCTGAACTGATTGAGATCGAAATTTGTGATCCCTTTTTTTCCTTATTAAGCGCAGTATTTGCATGCAGCTACTTTTCGGTTTTTTGATCAGTAGTATTTTTTGATAAATATCCCCTTTTTCCATATTCAGGCGGAAAAATGTCATTTTGCGAAAAAAGAAACTGAATTAAAAAACAATAAAATTGAGAATGCACAACAAATTCGCTATAGGTGCAGGGCGAAGTTATTGAAAATGCACCTTTAAAGTACCGTATTCCTTATTCTGATTTTTATTTCTCATTAAGTTAATCTCTATTCCGAACTATTTTGTTCTGAATCATTCCGGAAATTATCGTAATTTTCAAAATCCCGAACCGGGCGCTAAAAGAGAATATATAATAACTTTTCAGAGCTGCCAAACCCTGCTTTAAAAAGAACAATCATTGACCTTCGCGCACTTTCAAAAAATCTTTCGAAATATACGAAAAAAAAGTATTATATATTGAACTGAAAATTCTCATTCATTATTTCCAGCTCATTCGATCGGAAAATAGCCGAAATTCTAGCGCTTTGTGGGAAAGGGATCAAAGGAAATCTTTGGCTCACATTGTATTGCGAAAATCAAAGCTTTTGTTACGCTGATATTCATTTTTCATATCAGACTTTCGATAAATTGTGAGAGCTATGAGCTGCAGCACAGATCATTATTTTTTCTTCAAAGTCACCAATGCAAGTGTATGTACCATGACGACAAGAAAATATTTGAATCGTTGGTTTAGTTTGATCAGAGGCCACGCAAAAAAAGCGAGAATAAGGTGAAACTAAATTAGTTTACAAGCATAACTAATTCGCATTGATATGCCTCGAGCCGCTGTGCCCATTGAAAAAGAATAGTTCAGCCCGACTGCCGCGAAAGACGAAATGTAGTAGATGAAGTGACGAAGTAAACTTTGCGCATAAATTCCACCTGCCGCCAATCGCCACTTAATCCATTTATCTCCTTGTTTTGCGTTCTTGAGTCGCGGAAATTTGCTTGTAAAGTTTCAAGTTGGCTACTCAAAATTGTGCTTTCATTTGTCTTTTCGTTATTCAGTTTCTCGAAGTAAACAAATTTGAACAGCAGATTAAGAGTTTACATTGCAATTTGGTCACTTTCAATTTTCGATGTTCGATATTTTATTTCAGAGTGAAACCAATTATAGCTTTTCAGCTTTTCCTACCTAACTAACTGAAAATATACTGATGAAAGCTGTTTCCTCTAACACTTAAGCTAATGAATTCATTGGCTGATCACGAAATTCCGACGAAATTCACTTCATTTCTAATTAAAGATGACTGCTAAAACCTTTATCGAAAGCTGCAAATGTTTTGTAGTAATCGGTTTATTCATTCAAGGCTTCCACGAAAGACGAAAAATATCGCTCGTCTTTCATGGAATCCTTTCGTCTCGTCTTCGTTCGTCAATTAAAATGCATGTGTACCAACACAATGTCTATCTCTGCGTCAGACGAATTCTAGACAATGACGAAGACGAGACGAGACGAGACGGTCTTATTTCGTCTTTCATGGAAGCCTTACATTCATTGCCCATTTCTTCCCACTTCTCGCCACGAAAAATAATGAAAAACGTCGAGAGAACACGGAAATGAATTCGAGTTACTTATTCGTTTCGCTGAAATTTGAAATATGGAATAATTAAATTTTTGGTTCTAAATTGTCGCGCAAAACTCACTTCAAACAGGTTCTTGACTTCTATTAGAACAACTTCGGCTTAAATTTAAAGAAACATTTCCCAAAATTATAGGTTTATTTGGATAATTTCCTATCGAATGAGCTGGCAGTTGTGCTATAATTTCTCTTTAGATTTTGAAGGGAAACACGTTTTTGTTTGGTAAAAATTTGAAAAAATAACGAAAAAATAAGAAAATTAAAAGAATGAATTGCTACGAAACAAAAAAAGTAGTATTTGTTGAGAATACCTTAAAAGCTCTGATCATTCGTTCAGAAAATATACCGGTTCTAAGACCTCTGGAAGGAAGTGATCACTCATAAGGCTTCCAAGAAAGACGAAATGAGATCTCTCGTCTCGTATTCGTCTCACGCAGAGATAGACATTGTGTTGGAACAAATGCATTTTAATTGACGACGTAAGACGAAGACGAGACAAAAGTACTCCACGAAAGACGACCGACTTGTTTCGTCTTTCGTGGAAACTTAGTCACACGAAATGCTTGCATTTTTGTATATATTTTTCCTTTTTCTTTTTATTTTTCATAAAATCTTCAATTTCTGAATTTCGTCAATTGCACAAATTGGTAAATCAAGCAAGAAAGACTACGCTGGTCTGTTAGAAAAATTGGTTCGGCTCGAACAATAGCAAAAAAACGGAAGACTAAAACAACTGGCCTGCAAGGTTTATTATCCTCCATGAGAAGAAAAAATAATCTTACTTACTTAGGACACTTCGTTGATCTGTTATTCTCTTTTTGTACGCGCGGATCGCAGCTAGCGATGCTCTTCGATCTTGGTGGTCTGTGAAGTAGTCAGTTGATATTCCTGATGGTCGTCCGACATGTCGTTTTTCAGTCTTGAGGAATTTATTCTTGTATCATTTTTCTCCATCTTCCGAAGGTTCCGGCTTATCCAAATTGTTTCTCTTTGATGTAGGTCCGAGGCGTTAAGGCTTCCCTTTTTGCGAAATTTCGGCCGTCTTGTCTCATCTTCGTCTTCTTCTTCGCCTTAAATTCGTCTGACTCAGTGTGCTGACAACTTTTTTATTGCGTAGAACGAATGTAAGACGAACTGAAAGACGAACGAAGACGACTTCTTGTCCTCGCTGTTCGTGGAAGCCTTACGTAGCGTAACAAAAAATAACGGAAGTGTGCGACTGCACTCGTCGGAAAGTCTTTTGGACCACATTTAGATGTTATGTGTTGAATAAAAGCGTTTTTCGAAAGTTATGATTTTTTGAAAAATTAAGGTCAGCATTTGATTCTTTCGAAAATTCGATTTTTTCACATAAAAATTTTATTTTGTTTAAATATTTCTTTAAGATATTTGGCCACAATTCGTCAAACCTTCTCAGAAACAGCTGGTAAAAATTTTGGCTCCATATCGGTACTCGAAAAATAGTTATGCTCGAAAACCACAGAGTGGGCAACCTTTTGCACGGTACTGTACATACTGTTCAGAGAAGGGCGGAATTCCGGATTCCGCCATTTTTTTCATTCCGTTTTCCAGATTCCGGATTCCGAGTTCCCAAAATCCAATTCCGCCCAACTCTGATACGGTTCCCCATCGATCGTTCCTAACATACAACCCTTGCATGTAGTCACAACCGTCGTTCCCGTCCTCAAAGTCGCGGCACAAATTGCACCATTCTATCTTGGTAGCACTAATATTGCAATCAGTGCTCAAATTGTTGCCTTCCGAAGTGCTTTACTTCTCATTTTCCGCTAAATATAGTCGTCAAATGTTGCTCCAGTAGGCCACAATTTTAATAATCTTTTGGATATCTTTGGGCCAGAGCCAAGTATTTTGAGTAGGCCATTTGTGCAAACTAGGAAGAGGAATGTCTGTACACCTGACGTGATTCTGAATAGAGAATCAGTGGGGTCATGTCATCCACACCGATATTACGGAGTTTCAGTCATGGAGAACAAAGTCGAATGTCTTCTGGAAATCAAAGCATATCACATCGCCTGAATTCTTGCGGACAGTCATCTTTTTGCGTATTTCAAAAGAACCAAAAGTATTAAATTCTAAAAAAATGTTTTGGGAGTATTAAATTCTAAAAAAAATGTCGATATCCCTTGTATTATAATAACGGCCATTTTCATGCTTCAAATGTCTTTTTTTTTCTTTTCGTCGAGCATTAAGCTTCCGTTTCCATTTCAATTTTAAGAAAGCAGTGTCAAGCTTCAAAAAACGTATTTATCGATTAACATTGTTCGATTTGCAGAAAATACTAGCCCCATTGAACAGAGTGCACACCAACGCGTCGAACCCGGCTCATTCAGCAATTGCATCTTCGTCGAATCGAGGTACAAATCCGCAGAGTGTGAGTTTTTTTACTCTCCCACTTTTCGAAATGCTCCGAATGTTTCGGTGTCGGAGCATTTCTCAAGCAGTTTCAGCAATTCTTGTCGTTGTGTGCGCTAGTGGAGCCATTCCAACTGAACGCGTTTTTTGTGTTCTGCGACGATAGCGCAATATGCATGTCGGTCATGTTTTGTGCCGTGATTTATCAGTGCTTTCATTAAATATGAATCATAGAAACGTAGGAAGCATTATGATTGCTTCAGTGTCCCAACGGCTACCTTGAAAATAAGGCTTCCATTTGGGCGAATTTTTGGCCGTCTCGTCTCATCTTCGTCTTAGTCTTTGAATTCGTCTGATGCAGAGATATACATTGTGTTGGTACACGTCCACATTGCGTAAGACGAATACAAGACAAACTGAAAGACGAACGAAGACGACCGATTTGTTTCGTATTTCGTGGAAGCCTTACGAAAACCCTCAAACGTGCCATTTGTCTTGTTTTTTTTTCAATTTTACAGCTCCAGAAAGTTGCTTGAGACTTTCGTAAGACGAATGCAAGACAAACTGAAAGACGAACGAAGACGAGACGAAAGACGACTTTTTGTTTTCGTCTTTCGTGGAAGTCTTACTTGAACAATGAAGCAAAGGGAGCAGAAGTGTCATGCGCTTTCTCTTTCCTTAAGTGTTAACTTAAAGCTTCGGATTTCACTGAAATCTCTTTGAAGCAATTTGATTATTTACGACTATAGTGCTCTTTCAAAGTTAACTAAGCTTTGAGTAAAAAATATTATAGAACTGAATGAGCATTTGCCACTATTGTGTGTACAGTTTTTAGCCCAGAGTTTAGCGTTTTCAGAGTTCCAGTACCAGGTTGGTGAGAGGTGAACGATTTTATACGATCAGGGGTGCCAAAAAACCTACTGAAACAAAATTTTGGGAAGATTGGTCAACTCGTTTGCTTGATTTAGCACAGAAACGGACCGCGTTAGAACTATATCGCCTATTCAATGAAGGGTGGTTCAACAGTAAATTTTTATTTAAAAACTGAATATTTCTACTTTAATAATCAGTTAAGTTCCTCTTACGAGCAATTAGGTAATAAATACGATTTGGCATGCCACCCCCAGAATATCGATGAGTCCGAAGGTATGCTCCGAGGAGGCGAAGCGGGGTGCGACGGCACGAATATTTAATAACAAATAGGGTTCCCTTCACGAAAAATTAGGTCGTAGATACGGCTTGGAATACCATCCACGATGTTCTCTTCGCGATGACTGCTGATGCTATCCCCTTTTCTCCGAATAACGTCCGGCAGAATTTGAACTTTATGATATTGTGCCCTATTTGCATAAAGAACTCGAGCGTATTCGGTTTACATCAGGAGAGCATGTTGGCCAACTCATTGCATTGATTCTCTTTAAAATGAAAATGGCTGTTTGAAAAGTGTTGAAAATGCAGAATGCCGGTGAGTCCTTTGGAGATATGCTCCGAAGACAGCTCTCTCAGATGGCATAGTTTGAAAAGGCGAAGCGGGGGCGACGAAGCGGAAATTTAATATTAAATGGGGTTCCTTTAACGAGCAATTAGGTCGTAGTTTGGCATACTACCCACGTGGTTCTCGTCGCGATGATGTTTTTTTCGAATAATGTCTACATAATCTGAACTTCGTGACATTGGGTCCTATTTGCATAAACATAATTGACCACAGAATTTATATTAGGAGAGCTTGCCGGCCAACTCATACCATTGATGTTTCTGGCTTTAAACAAATCCTTTGTCGATTTAGCGGAGTGACAGAGGGGGTGGCGGCATTGTCTTCTAATAAGTGTTCCTGCTATCCTTCGCCAACTGAAATCTCTTAAGCTTTGTGCTCTTGTTTGATACGCGGAACAGACTTCACTGCTTCTCGAGCTATATGTGGACACTCTCTGATAGCGCTGAGAACCTGGAATTCCGCCGCGATGCTGTTGGCGGGCTTGATCGCGTTGGACTCCGCACGTTGGATGGTTTGGTGTTGAGTGATCGTTTCTTTGGCCTCTCCGATTTGATTTGAGCTGGTCTCCAGAGGCTGGGGGTCGTAGATAACTGGATACTCTCTTGAGGAGTCTTCCGTACGTCCTTGAGATTCTTCTTGCAGCCAAAATATCTATTTTGGCGGCTCGTTTCGCAACAAAAAAAATGGAGTAATGACTAAAAATAATATAAAAACCCGCATTTTATAAGGCTTTCTTAAGACCACAGCGCTCTATACTTTTGCCGCGGTTCATTTTCTAAATGTATGTTCTAGATCAAGTCGAAGAGTTGACTGCTCTGAATTAAAAAAATGGATTCTGTAGGTTTCCGATCGTATAAAATTGTCACTTCTCACCGTCTGATACCAAAACTCTGGAAAAGCTGAAAAACAGGGGCTCGCGCTATACTTTTGACGCGTACTTATTGAAAAACATTGATTTCTGCGGAATTATTTATAGTTTTTTTTTGCCTTTGCCTATAATTTAATGGCAAATTTTAGAGCTCTATTTTAGTTTTTATTTTTTGTTTGTCATTTCGATTTACTCTAATCTCAAACCTCTCAATGAATAACTGTCATGACTCTACCTCTCCGAAAACAGACATTGAATCCAAATTGATTTCTGGTGATTTCCATGTCTTCTCGCGGAAATCTGGCTGAAAATATGGAAGATTCTCATATATCTTAATGAGGATTAATGAGCTTTTCGTTAAACGCGTTGCAGCATGTGCAACGATATTGTGTGCGTACTGTGAGCTCCGCGAGGCAGAGCCCATTTTAATTGAGTTTCAAAAGAGCAATCATTTATTCATTCAACATTAAACCAGGAAATGCCTCATGATAAACAGAAAACCAGAAGAAAAGAAACGGATGGAAAAGTGCAAGTGCTTTTTAGGACAACTAAGTAGTGGTTTTGAAACGTAGTTTTAAGAATTCGACTTTTTTTTCCTTTTTTTTTCAACTTTCGCAAATATTTATGATATCTAATTAAATAATACCGAAAAAGAACAATTTAGAATTGGGAAATCAGCAATTTTCGACATGAAGATTATTGAAAAATGCTTTAGGATATCAAAAATTAAAGAATTTGTAAGTGAGTAAACTTCGAAACTTTACAGCTGACAAGGGAACCATTTTTAGCCTTCATCTCAGAATTTCTTCTAAATTTGCTCATTTATAGTTTGGAATACGGGCTTTCTCGTGGTGTATTTGGTTTTCTGCACAAATTTCTAGAAGTCGTGAAAATTCCATCTGAAAATATGCTGTTTTTTGCTCTCCTCATCCTTTCCACTTTCCCCCCTTTCCTCTATACATTCTCCACCGTGGAAAAACCGAGCAAAAGTGGCCGAGTGAATAGTGGGGATGAATAGGAATCACAAGTTTGGGGTTCGATTCCGTCATTGTCGATTTTCTTTTTTTTCTTTTTTTTCTTTTGATGTTGGAAGGAAAAAAACTCCGAGGGTATGGAAGCTTCTAGAAAAGCTCTGGAAAGGGTATAAAATTGCTGATTTTTATTCATTTCATTTGTTAGCAAAAATATTTAAAAATCTGTAACAAAGACATCTGAAATAAGCCAAGCTCCACGTGCTCCAGCTCAAGCTCATTTTGTCCTTTCCAGAGACTGGCTGTCCCCAACATTCTGCATAACATCGAGTCAAGCGCCTCAGCCACTTCAGATATTAGGCCCGGATTCCTGTTGTGCGGTCGGCTGTCGTTCACGACTCACGTCAATAACCGGTGAGCAAGAAATGCTGTAGAACTGTAAAATGGATTCGCAGAATCTTCTTAAAGTTGGCGGTGCATTGCAAAAAGAATGTCTAGCGTTGAAGGCACTTTGAAGGCGCCCATCAATTTTCGGATCAATTTGAGAATCTTTAATACTGAGAAAAACTGTCAAAGTTGGTCAACAAATAACAGTCCATTTTAATGGCCTAGAAATATCTGCGGCCTCACTAACAAGTTTCGGGCGATGATTAGCGCGGCTGAGATTTTTCTCGGCCACCAGAGGAAAACAAAATGAACCATTCATCATAAATACTTCCGAAATTGACGGTTTATTCAAAAAGCATGTAAAACTTGAAGACTCTCGCTTATTTTTTTTTAGAGTAAACGTATGCGGTGGCACGGAAATGACCGTTGGCGACATGGTCAGAAAGAACAGTCTGATCAATCGACAGCTGGAGAAAGAAAAAATGGAAATGAAGAAGACGCTTAAAATTCTGTTGCTCGGGGGTCCAGAGTGCGGGAAAAGTACAATATTCAAGCAGATGAGAATCATTCATTTGAATGGATTTTCCGACTTGGATTTCGTCAATTTTCGCTACCTCATCTACAGTAATATAATGCAAGCAATGGACCAATTGCTCCACGCAGCCGAGTTATTCAATTTTCCACCGGATGACAGTCCATCCATTAGAAGGGCGCTGAATCACTACAAGTCTTACAAAGTGCGGTACAGGATGTCAGAAGTGGAACTGAACAGAGAGCTGACGGATTCACTGGAAAAGCTGTACAATTCAGAGTTTATCAGGGCGGTGTTAAATAGGAAAAATGAAGTTACGATTCTAGATTCGGCCACGTAGTAAGTTTGGAGTACTCCGATGAAAGAGCCAGGTCTAGAATAAGTCAGCTAACTTTCACTTTGATACGCTTCAAAAACTTGAAAACTTCTTTTATAGTTCAGCCTTTAAAAATGCGAATTCGCTGAATTTTGTGAAACAGATTTTTCGAATTTCCACCACAATTTCTCAATTTCTAACTTTGAAAGGATCACTTCAGAAAGTTCGCGTAAAAAGAAAAGGGTGACTTTTAATTACAGAGACTATTTTGAAAAGTAACCGCTCGCGAAGTGAGGGAGATAACGAGCTGAGGGAGCTGAAAATCAACAGAGAACTTATTTGAACGCAACAATTTTAATGTCAAAAAGAAATATCCAGTTTGACCTTCTATGGCGTCGATGACATCCAGAAGACGACTGGGGAAGGCATCAACGGTGACTCGAAGGAAAGAAGGTCGCTTTCCTCGAGAACCGTCTTCTTCATGGATGCCACACTTGAATGTGGTCTTTCACAAACCTCTTTCTGCATTCCTTCCCTAATGGAATTGTCGAGAAAGTTCAGATCGAAGGAAGAGGCTGTTGGCCATTCCTTCTTTGTGATGAACGCGTCACGCTGGAAGACCCAATATTGCTGTCCAAAATGTGTTTGGCTCCAGAGAAGGAAGTGGATTGCGCAGGCAGATCTCACACATATATTATAGCTTTCCTTGACGATTCTCTCCTTTTGTTCCACAAAAACCATGGGGCACTCTACAGAAATCGCTCCGAGCACTATCACTCGAGCCGGGTCAGGAGATTCCTTGATGCTTCAAGCCAGCACTCCATTCTTTTGAGAATTAAATTTTACTTCTTTTGTGAACAGCTTCTCATTAGAAAAAACTCACTGGATGGGATCCTATGTGCGTGAAAACTGACAAACTTTTTGCCTTCTTTCTTGTTTTTCTCCGGGAGAAACGCTTGTGTGGGCGCGGATCACAGCTAGAAATACCTTGCGATCTTGGGCGATGGTTGTCCATGAAGTAGTCAGTCGATTTTATCGATATATTGAGACTTCTTTTTGTAGTGAGTCGGACCATCTCATGGGGGCTCGTACGACAGATCGTTTTTGATCTCGAGGAATCCATTTTTGATAATATTTGTCATGTAAAAACGATAAATGTTCATCTACTCTTCCAGTTTCCGGAACAATTCATACTTATCTCTTCGGACTCTCTCCCGAACAACTTTGGCCATTGATGGTGTAGTAACAGAAATTAGTCTTCCCTTCCCAATGCGGTCAATAAGCGTGTCAGTCTCCTTGTATTGATTTATATCTTTGTAGACGATTTTCATCGAGGTTCCACGTCGATTCGAGATGTTTTTTGCTCTATGCCTCTTTTTGGAGTTCCACAATTGCGTCGCGATGCATTCTAGAAGTCGTCATTACCTCGAAACTCAGCGGATCAAGTTGAAATTTAGCAAAAAAATGAATTAACAAATCAATGCACTAAAAACGCGTCACTCCCCAGAAGTATTGCGTCAAAGTTTTGTCTCTGTAATTAAAAATTATCCTGGAACTGAAAAAGAGCTTCAAGGTGTCTGAAGTAACGGATTCATTATGATAATTTCCATTTCCATGCTCCATTTTGAGTTTCGGCCTTTTGTTGAATGCACTTGCTATCCAGCTCATCCCAACTTCTATTCCAGCTTTCTGGATGACCTCGCCCGGATAGCAGCACACAATTACAAGCCAACTGATATGGATGTTCTTAAAGCACGAGTTCCAACGACGGGTATCACTGAAATTGAATTTCCATTCCGCGAGGCCACCTTACGGTATGTGCTTAAATAGCGGGTTCTGAAAATTTGAAGTTTCCTCAGTGAATACGTAACCCATTGAACTTTACTTCCAGAATGGTTGATGTCGGTGGCCAACGATCAGAGCAAAGGAAATGGGTAAGTGAAAGATGCTTGAAAACGCTGGCTAACAAATGTGAGTAAAAATAGAACATAGTAACCGAGCCCCAGGCTTTTTAGATGACTAACACTTAATAGAAAGCTACAGTAATTGTTGACGTGGTGGCAGTCAAGACTAGAAGAAACTACGGGCTCTTGAAAACGTGGCTGTTTGTCATATACGGGGCAGATACCGTTATAGGCAGCCATTTTCATGTTTTACATAACAAACACGCCCACTAAGAATGAGCAATGGTGACAATTCGAAGGCTCGAAATTTGCTGCATTTCTATTCAACATTATATAATATTACGATGGTCTTAGCTCTTATCCTCTATTTTCGCAGTTTTTCTTCCCCACAGTGATGTGTTTAAGAATCGTTATAATTTCTATTTGCCGCTTTTTGTCTCAAAAAGTCGCTGTCTGACAACGAAAAATGACAGCGTGGCTCAATGTCTTCGAGAGAGAGACAGAGAGATGGGATCAATCGCAATGCATCGAATCAATCTGTTGCGGCGTCACGAAATCTCCAGACCAACCACAACTTCTTTCCGGGAATCAGAAGAAAAGAATCTTCTGTTGATCTTCTCATTCAGCATGCAGTAGCATATGAAATTACTAGCGAATTAGCTGTGACGGTGGCTACTTCTGACGTCACTTACATCAGCGTCGTTGGGACAAAAATCATTAAATGATTGGTGATGATGGTGAAAAGGTTAACGACAGCTCGCACCATGCAGATCACATTGAACGATGTCTTCTCGTTCTTTTCTTTGCAGAAAATGTAAATGACGAAATTGAGAGCCAGTGCCACTGAAAAGAAATAAAAGTTCGCCAGACAGCATCAAGGATCGAATCGAATTGTCGTTGTTCCGGGTTCAGATCATCCTCAGTGATGAAACAAATTCTGCTCAATGTGTCAGATAGCTACTGCATCTACTGACCTTACCAAAACACAAACGACACACGAGGGATAGCAGTGAACCAAATTTTTTGATGGAATTATTTAGAAAAATGCTCAAGATTAAAATTTTCAATGACTCTTGAGAAGCGCCTTGAGCAGTCATAACATTGTCGACAATGGAAACGTCTTGTTGAATGCCAGGAGACGTTTTGGGAACTTGAATTGATCATTTGGAAGCATGGTTCCGATGGTTCTGGTGGTTCCGGTGTGGTCTGATAGTGAAGATCTTTTTGTCCGAACAAATAACATCGGAGAGGCGGCTCAGCTGCAAGCAACTTGTTAAATTCTTTCAGTCGTTTTTTCTTGAACGGACATAAAGGCCTCTGTCCACGAAGGAGACTGTAACTGATGAAGCCTTAGTCCAATTTGAGGATTCTCCGAACCGTGGTTCTGTCGATTCTCAATGCTTCTGACATCTTGTTCATGCTGACGGCATCGAAAACAAGACGTCCTTACACAGTCAACACACTCTGAATTCTTGGCATCATCAAGCAGAGAATCATCCGACTTCGGAATATAAAAGCGTCGGACGATATCGGAAAACTGCTTGGCAATTAGGGGTAGATGCGGAGAAGCTCGCATAATGAGCGATGCTTGCAATATCGGATTATAGAGGTTCTCTATTTTCGAAAATCGAACTTGGCAGCGTGCCAGAAGCTCTCGCAAAATAGTCTCCATACTGAACCAGCCAGTAGAATACGTGAAAAATGGTGAAACTATGTTTGGACTATTGAACATTTGAAAGATCAATTCAAATATCCTGAAACAGTTTAAAAAATAAACACTGCGACAGTGAATAACTTCAGAGTTTTTAACGGAAAACTTTGTTCAAATTTCGTTTCAAAAATACTCAGTCAAGCCTTTTGAGGAGCACTATTTCGAATCAAACTTACCATTCCAGCATACCAAGTGGTATTTTGATTAATTCTGAAGCTTTCAAATTTTTAAAATAATTCAAAATTTTCCAGATTCACTGTTTCGACAATGTCAACGGAGTGCTCTTCATCGTCGCAATCAGTGACTATAATCTGTATTCAGAGGACGAGGAGAACCGTTCGAATGACGGTACTCCAACAAAAACCAATCGTCTTCGTTATTCTATGAGCCTATTCAAGCAGATTGCCAATCATCCGTGCTTTCACAAGAAGACCGCAATGATTCTCTTTTTGAACAAAATCGATATCTTCCGGGAGAAAATCCGGAAGTACCCATTAACGACGTGCTTCCAAAACTACAAAGGAGCGAACACAATGGAGCCGGCTGCAAAATACGTGGCAGATCGATTCACTCGGCTTGTCAGCGCTGAAATTCAACACGAAAAACCGGTGTATTCCCATTTTACCAATGCCACAGACACCCGCAATATTGATCGGGTTTTCGACAGTTGCATGGACCTTGTATTCAAAATTTCAATGGAAAAAGTTGGATTCATGTGAGCCATTGATTTCATACTTTGAATGCGTACGTTGTAATGAGCATGGTAATGAGCAAGAAGAGGTGAACAAAAAATGCGCCCTATTGAACATTCCAAGTGTATAGTTTGTTGAACTCACCAATGAAAGACACATATCTTAAATAAGAAAAAATATCGAAAAAGCACCTAAGCTTTCATTTGATTTTTGATTGAACCCAATTTCTTTCGAATTATTTAGCTTAAATTGTTCACAGACATTATTTCAGAAATTTCAGAATTCTCCTAGACTTTTCTTGACCTCACTCGTTTTCTAGGAACATTTTTGGCATTTCTATTTATTATCGCCGTAAAAAAGTTCCGACATTTTTTCGAGTCGGGGTGATAGTGAACATTAGCCCCCCACCCATATATGACCCCCCACATGGGTAATATATCCCCCCAATTGCACAATAAAGCCCCCCACCACAGCACAAAATCGTTTTTGTTTTTTTTTGGGGGCCTAATCTACACAACTAATTTTGGGGGGCTTCAATTTCGTGTTGGGGGGTTACATTTCACAGTTTTTAACCCCCACAACTGTCTTTGGGGGGTTTTACTCCCACCCCGGACCTCGTGAACTGAAGTCCCCCACGAGAGGAACATTGACCCCCCCCCCACTTTCCAACTTATTTTTTGGCTCATAGAGGGGGGCTAATGTTCACAAGGTGGGGGGTTTATATTCACAACTTCTATAACCATCCCACACTTTTGAGAGAATAGGCGAGGGGTTAATGTTCACAAGGTGGGGAGTTTATATTCACAACTTCTATAACCATCCCACACTTTTGAGAGAATAGGTGGGGGGTTAATGTTCACAAGGTGGGGGGTTTATATTCACAACTTCTATAACCATCCCACACTTTTGAGAGAATAGGTGGGGGGTTAATATTCACAAGGTGGGGAGTTTATATTCACAACTTCTATAACCATCCCACACTTTTGAGAGAATAGGTGGGGGGTTAATATTCACAAGGTGGGGAGTTTATATTCACAACTTCTATAACCATCCCACACTTTTGAGAGAATAGGCGAGGGGTTAATGTTCACAAGGTGGGGGGTTTATATTCACAACTTCTATAACCATCCCTCACTTTTGAGAGAATAGGTGGGGGGCTAATATTCACAAGGTGGGGGGTTTATATTCACAACTTCTAAAACCATCCCTCACTTTAGAGAGAATAGGCGGGGGGTTAATGTTCACAAGGTGGGGGGCAGTGTGTGCACCCGGGAAACTCTCCCGGGTAATTACCCGGGTAATTCCCGGTAACACTCCCGGGAATTACCCGGGAAAAATTACCCGGGTAATTCCCGGGAGTTTTCCGGTTCTCCCGGGTAATTCCCGGGAATTTGAATTATAACTAAAATTTGAAAAAAACTATTGCTCATTGTAAAGGAGACCTTCCACTTCTACTAACTAGGGAAGGTTGTTAACCTACGATGGAATTTCCATACCAGACCTATGCGAATCGATAGATTAGAACACACTGATAAAGAATCCGTTTTCCGAATTTGCTGAACGCTTCAGCGAACCGAGTTATTTCGATCTGAATTTCCAGCACTAACAAGTTCTTCCGCGATATAACAGCCAATTTTTAGTGTATTGAACCGTGGCAAGTTGCAACTGTTGAGTTTTTTGTGTGTCAAAGTTTAATAAATCCATTTTGATAGTAAAAATTAATTTCCTACAAAAAGGTCAGCAAGAGCATATGATATCTTGTGATATCAGACGTCAAATTTTTTTTGATGGAGGGTAGCATATGGAAAACTTTGGAAAATCTGTAATTTTTCAAACTTCTAAAAGTTATCAGAACTTGTGTATTTATGTGTGAAATGCAACCATATTGAAAAAAATTGGAAAAAAAATTCAAAAAAATTTATAAAAAAGGAATTTTAAGATTTGAAAAAAGCGAAAAAATAAAATTAAAAAATAGTTGACCACAGCAGAGATCGAACCCCAGACCTTCCTCCTACTGTTCCCCCCTCTTACCACTCTACCAACTTGACACGGTTGAACACACCAAAAATTGGCTGTTATATCGCGGAAGAACTGGTTAGTGCTGGAATTTCAGATCGAAATAACTCGGTTCGCTGAAGCATTCAGCAAAATCTGAAAACGGATTCTTTATCAGTGTGTTCTAATCTATCGATTCACATAGGTCTGGTATGGAAACTCCATGGTGAGTTAACAACCTTTCCTAGTAAGCGGCCTATGAACCTTATCGTTGTCAACCGCAAATCGAATGATTTCTTCTCAACTGTTGTGCCAATATGGAATGCTATTTTTGCTAACACCCCAACTTATCTGCTCCCTTCACAAGTTTCTAAAACTATTGATATGTCCGTTTTATTGATAAGTCCAACGTTTCTCGTCAAAAAAAAACGAAACCGAATTCGTGTGGACACTCTAAATAACATTTTATTGACAACAGCTATTGCAAGAAAAGACAGGTTTTAAAAAACTCATGTTTTCCGTTATACCCAGATCTTCAGAGTTGTTCCTCTAAAAGAAAATGCCGATTCTGACGATGAATCGGATCAAGACGAACATTGGCGTTGAAAATGTCACAAGAAACATCCTCTTCCAGACGCATAATGTTCTCTTTTTCTAAATCTAGAATTTCTTTTTCGTTCTCCTCTCCATGGTCTAGAAGAGGAGGATGAAGAAGATTATTTTTCACAATAATTGTTTTACATTTTTGTTGAGTTTCTTTTTTGGTTGATAAAAACAATTTTAAAAAATTATTTTGTCATTGTTAACCAAGCGATTTGATTCTCCATAACGAGCTCCTCAAGCACTAAACTGAAAAAATGATGAAGAATCTAATTAATTCAGAAAAAACTAATTTTTCAAATTTTATCCTAATTTTTTTAAAAACGGCTATCCCGGGAAAACTCCAGGGAATTACCCGGGAAATTTTCCCGGTACTCCCGGGAATTACCCGGGTAATTTCCCGGGTAATTCCCGGTAACACTCCCGGGTGCACACACTGGTGGGGGGTTTATATTCACACCTTCTAAAACCCACAGTTTCAAAGAACAAACAAGTTTAGTTTATTGATAGCTTACCTCTAAACTAGACTGTCTGGTTCTCAGTGTCATCTCTTCTCCGCATTTATCGCATTTCGTGGATTTCTCAAAGAAGCCTTGCTCCATGAGTGCTGCTACCAGAGACTTTTCATCGGGAAAGTTGGTCGTCAAATCGGTAACGCTCTTCAGACTAACAATTTCGGTCATCTGATAAATTTACATAATTACAACGACCATAGATAAAATTGGAAAAAAAACCGGCAAAAATTATTCAAAACTAATGGAATTAACAATGAAAAAGCACCGCGCATGCTTCGCCACGTGTCATTGAAGACACGTGGAACACGTGACTTAGCAATATCCACGTGAATCGCGTGAATCGCGTGAGTTTTTTTACATACATCGCTTTTCTTGCTGGGGGGAAACTCCTATACTCATGTGGGGGGACAAATCTCCACTGTGGGGGGTACTAATTCCACATCCGGGGGGTTCTATTCCATGTGGTGGGGGGTCAATGTTCATTCCTACCCGAGTCGGGATTTGAATTTAGAGGCTCCGCCCATTCATCATCATTTCAGCGCATTTGCTGTGCGCAATATATTTTCTGAATTTTTATTTTTTTTTCTGAATTTTCAGAATTAAACTGGATTAAAAGAACGAAATTGTATTAATCGTGAATTTTTTTACACGTTTCTTCGAATGTTTGAATATATCAATTTGCGTCATTTATTTTTTTTTTGTTTCTTCTGAAAAAATATATCGCGCATAGCAAATGCGCTCTGATGATGAAATGGGCGGAGCCTCTAAATTCAAATACCGATTTTCGCGGGCTCGAAAAAATGTCGGAACTTTTTTACGGGGATAATAGGTGCCGCTCGGTACAGTTCACCAGTGTCTCATTAGGGCGCATTTTCACCGATTAGCGACGTCCTCCGAGTTTGTATTTTCCCCCGATTAGTCTTCTTCTCTTCAGATAACCTTCCATGTGATCAATACTAACAATTGTGTGACTTCACTTGCATTTGGTATCCTATTCTGATTTTGTAAGCGTTCATATATAATTACGATGGGTTTCAGATACTCATGAACCGTTTTGAAATTTGAAGCGCCTACCCTACCGATCTACTAGAAAACGAACACGGATATCTTTATAATCATTGATCTTCTCATTATCATCAACCAGTCAACACTTTCTTATTATTAGAGAACGTATGGACAAATGGAAACGCAATTCTCTTCATTCTTTTCTTTATAAAATACAAAAATCATTTATAAATTTATCATAAACTGTTCTGTTATTCTTTCTACAAGGATGCACTGGATCACTGGTTCACGTCCCCAGCGGTCTGCTGTTTCCATATCGGGAAATTTTCGGCACGACCATTTTCTGGATTGATGAAGCGATAAGAATGATAGCAGCGGACAAGGTCAGACAAACGACGAAACTGGAAATTGAAAAGGAATATGTTATATTGATGGCTATGGATTCGGTGAGGTCCGCCCAACTTTTGTTCAGAAGTTAACCAGAGCCCAGTTAATATTAATACAAAATTAGGACAACTAAAGATCTAATTACAGACAATTATCGATTAAAAATTGCATAGGTTTTTGCAAAATTGCAAATTGCATTTGCAATTTTGCTAAAATTGGGTCGCTAAAAATTTCGGGGAAAATAGTTATCAAGCCAAAAGGGTCCGTTAATTTGCAGTTTTTCAAAAATTAAATACCGATTGAGCGTGTTTCCTGTTAATAGTCACAGTCCACCACATGCTATTGTTCTCGGAGAGCACTTGCTGGACACGGAAGTTGTACGTCTTCAATTTAGAATGATTGTGCTTTTTTACCAAAAAATTATAAAGCTAACCTGATTATCGAAACTGCGATAGCAAATGAACAGCGGAATCGAAAGAGTCACCTGTGATTTCTTTGGTTCTTTCGGAACTCGATAGTAGAGGGTGAAATCATTGGGACGGGTCAGATTGGAAGCTTCCTTTTTGTTGAGAACACCTTTGAAATGCTCCTCAATGTTCGGCTCGCCCATTGTCGCTGCGATATTCACATTGGTCGGAATGGAACGAAAATCGGAGCCAAGTGTCAAGAGATGGCTGTCACTAGAACGACTGGTCACCACATTTGGATAGCACTGATATGACGGAATGTTAGAAGCCGATGACGGTACAGAAGAAGCCATACTCCACACATCACGCTTATTCTCATGTGATGAAAAAACACGAGGGCTGAATCCCGCCGATACGTTCGAGCTGCTAAAACAATAACAATGTTTAAGAGTCTTGGAAAAGAGCAAGAGAAGACATTTTCAAAATTTAAAATTTTATTTTTTCCCAGAATCTTCAATTTCTTTTCAAATCTGAGGTTTTGACGACGAATTTGTCGGGGGCTTTCGAGAGTCGCTATTCGCTGCGGGGCCATCCTATGTTGGACAACTGAGTAATCAAAAAACAAAATACGCCGAAATGTTGAAATGTCCGACAAAAATATTATCTATCCGCGAGTACGTGATTTTTCGTTTAAAGGCGCTGTTTGGGTTTCGTTTGGGGATAGCGCGTTTTAATCAGAGAAGGGCGGAATTCCGGATTCCGCCGTTTTTTTCATTCCGTTTTCCGGATTCCGGATTCCGTGAAAAAAATTTTTTTCCGTTTTCCGGATTCCGGATTCCGTGTTCCCAAAATCAAATTCCGCCCAACTATGAGTTTTAATACTTTATTCTCAATTGTTGTGAAAAGTATACTTTTTTGATCTCCCGCAAAAATTAATGGTTAAAGTTCCGGATTCCGGATTCCGCCGTTTTTTACATTCCGGATTCCGGATTCCGTGAAAAATTTTTTTTTCCGTTTTCCGGATTCCGGATTCCGTGAAAAAAAATTTTTTCCGTTTTCCGGATTCCGGATTCCGAGTTCCCAAAATCCGATTCCGCCCAACTCTGGTTTTAATGCGCCAATTTAAAAATTGTAAAAAAGCGCACACACTGCGTTTGTGATTTCATTTCGAAAATTGAAGCGAACATTGAATTTTTTTTCTATATTTTGCTTCGAAAATTATGTTGTTTAATTAATTTTTATTGTCAAATTTCTTAAACTGTTTATTAAACTGAATAAATCACAAACGCAGTGTGTGCGCTTTCTTACAATTTTTAAATTAGCGCGTTAAAACGCGCTATCCCTTAACGAGACCCAAGCAGCGCCTTTAAACGAAAAATCACGTACTCGCGGATAGATAATACATGATATCAAATTCCAAATGCACAGTGGCTTCCTTCAATTAGAATGACTCATAAGTTAGAGGTTTTCCTAATTTCCGTGTTGTACGATAGTTTCAAATATTTTCATTTCAGAAAGTATGGCTGCTTCGCAATTTTGTCAAATTTTCAAATTGCCTTACTTGCCGGAAACAGCCGAATGATTGGAATTTCAGGAAATTTTGGCATTTTTCAACTTTTCTGCAGTAAACCCTATTTGCTCCAAGAATTATAGAAGCCTGCGGGTAAAATGTGCATTCATATTTGTTATATTCAAGAAATTTGAAACTTTAGGCAAGGAAGTTAAGCATTTTTTAAGGATCACCTTTCCCGAGTTCCAGTCGCATTGTGCTAGCTGAGTGTCGACTCTATGCATCGCGTTTGATACGAATCGCTCTATTACAAATATACCTAACTCATCGCGTCGATACGAAGCTAACGCGACGCGTCTAATAGCCGGCAAATTTCACTGATGGTTCATTTTAAATAGCATGTTACCTGTTAACAGTGCTTGTGATTCCCCTAGTTCCTCGTTTTCCTTTTCCAGCAATTTTCTCGGATGTTTCAGGCGAAAATCCATTGTCTTGACGTTTGAAATCGATAGTTCCACTTGGCCTCATTTAAGCCTGCCAACTGTGCTGCTTTTCGAATGAAAACAAATATGAGGACTGATTGCTAAACAGAAATTAAAAAGACGAGAAGCTTTAAAAGAAAGAACAACTGCACAATTTTTATTCTGATTACAGATTAAGGTGCACGGGTCACGCAAATATTCAATATTGACTTTTTAATAGAAGCTCAACACTGGAGGACGTCCACAGAGGTATCCGTAATTTGTGAAGAGGCTCTTCTCGAAACTGTAAGCGGGGATCGCCATGGCACAGCTGAAAATCATTACAATTATGTTGAAATTTCACGAAATTAAGAAAAAGAAACAGAAAAAGGTTGAACTTACTGCATGGCATGAAGTAGTCCGTTTCTATCCGAATTTTTAGGAGAAATCGTCATTTGAGCGCAATCCGCGGTCATTGAATCTGCAGTTGGGCTGAAATTTCAAACATTCTTTATAATTATGGCGCGAACACCGGCAGGGATGTCAGCGGCTAGCTGTTCACTGGCGCGCGTAACCCTTTCGCGCAATCAATAACAGATGAATGTGGATTAGACAAACCAAGCCAACGGGAAAGGGTGAGCAGAGAAAGTGATATAGTGCATTTCAAAAAACATTTATTTATTGTGCTGTATCATCTTCTTTTAATCACCCTACCCCTGCGCGTCCTTTCACTATTTCAATATCCAAAATGAGTTCCCTTATCCAGAGCTGTGCGGAAAGGACATTTTCGCAATTTTCAGAATAATTCCGGGATATTCCGAATTTATAGTTTCAGATTTTGGGACGTCGGGAAATTCCGAAAAAATATAATTTTATATTGTTTTAAACTGATAGTGAGGTAAAATTAATTTAACTGACCTTAAAACAATTTTTAAATTTCAGAAATTCAGAAGTTTTTTTTTTTGGAATCACTTTCATTCCTTCTTAAGTGGAGGTTAAGCGCTTTTTTATTGAAGTTAATTTTGAAATTACACACTTTTAAAATTTTTTATCTATTTAATATTTACAACTCACAATGTGACGAATTCCTCCAATCTGTATGGCCAATACGCCCACGACGGCGAATTTTTGTGCCACTGAGTAAACGCGTACTTTGGATCTGTTCTTGGGTCTGTTGTATCGAATACATTGCTCTTGTCATTGCAAGGCGCCGCGGTTTGTACAGTCGCATTCAATGTTCTACATTCTTTGATACGAACGCCGTCAATCCAAATGGATCCGTTGGCGATTTTGTGGTGACGGAAGAACTTGCTAACTTTTTCTTTAACGAAATCTCTGTATTAGGTGTGCCTGTGAAACGCGACCTAGAAACTCACTGACGATGTATTTCTGCTCATCAAAACTGGCAAACGTGGTGAGAACGGATCCCTCAGCCTCGCAAGCCGTTTGAGCCGCGGTTCTGGAAACCGAGGTTTTAGATACAACGGCCCGTATGCACCACATCTTGGTCATATTATTCGCTTCACTCGGGTTACGATAGTAGCCTTTGTAGTTTTTTGGGCACTTCATTTTCGATTGTTGTTCAGTTTCATCCGATTCACACGATTCATCTGGAAACGTCAGTGTTTAAAGCTGCTCGGCCATGGAGATGGATAATAGTTTCTGCTCTGAGATAGGATATAGCAACACTTTTGACCATTTCACTGGTTTCTTTTCTGGCCATTTCGCAAATGGGACATTATCACCAGAGAAGGGCGGAATTCCGGATTCCGCCGTTTTTTTCATTCCGTCTTCCGGATTACAGATTCCGTGAAAAAATTTTTTCCGTTTTCCGTTTTCCGTTTTCCGGATTCCGAGTTCCCAAAATCCAATTCCGCCCTACTCTGATTATCACGTTACCGCGCCATCAGGTATTAGAGCGAAAAACCGGAATTTAACCGTTACCTAAACGGCTCTCTAACAGTTGCGACGTCCTTTTAAAATCAATAGTTAAGAAGAAGGGTGTCAAACAGGCCGAAAAGAAAAGAATATTCTCTTATATGTAGAGACCGATGTCTAAGAATTGTTAGATATTTAGAAAACACAGTACTGCTAACATTCGCTTTATTTGAGTTTTAGCTGGGTATCATTCTAGCCACATCATATTTAGTTTTCTTTTGTTTCGTGGTTCACTAGATCCAAATGCCTACCGTACTCACCGTCGTTTTCAATCACGAATCCTCTGACATGGATCAAGCAGAGAAATAGTGTAGCGAACAGAATCCACCGATTCATTTTGAGCTATGTAAAATGGGGTTTGGCAAGTTTTATATCGAACTGTTTAATGTTTTCGCTTCTGCAAAACTTTACAAATTTTATTGTGCACATCATCTCCGATGCCTTTATGTCATTTTTATTCGAGTTTAAAAAACGATCTAGAAACGTGGACTGTCGGGTTCTGGCGTCCAAGGGGAGAACAGTAGTCACCCACGCCCACCCGAGCACTTTAAGTGTGCGTGGTTTCGTGTGCACACCAGAGTAGGGCGGAATTGGATTTTGGGAACTCGGAATCCGGAATCCGGAAAACGGAACAATTTTTTTCACGGAATCTGGAATCCGGGATATGGAATGTAAAAAACGGCGGAATTCGGAATGCGGAATGCGGAAAACGGAATTTTAACCATTAATGAGGGAATCAAATGATGTAAATGCGCTCTGTTCGCAAAAATTTTTGGGGCAGTTCAAAAAAGTATACATTTCACAACAATTGAGAATAAAATATTAAAACTCATAGTTGTGCGGAAGTGGATTTTGGGAACTCGGAATCCGGAAAACGGAAAACGGAATGAAATAACGGCGGAATCCGGAATCCGGAATTCCGCCCTTCTCTGGTGCACACCCGGTGTTGAGGTATTTTTTGCCCCTGACAAACACTATACATTTTCTTTTTTAACACCTCGGTTGAAAAAGAGATAAAAATGCAGACATTTCATTAAAATAAGTTCCAGAGTGCAAGTAATAAATAGACAGAGAATGAAGCACGATGGAACAATTTTATTGTTTCTAGTGTCGCGAAAACTTTCTATCATGTTTCAATTATTCGAAAAGCAAAGCTACCAGTTGAATAAGTAATAAATTTCAGTTATAAACACCCTTTCGTCTCTAATAAAAATGCGAACGCTCCTTGAAGCAACCAAAATGAATTTCAGCACTTCAAGTCGAGCATAAGACTTTCCTTCAAAGTATCATGAGAAAAAATAGGTTCATTTTTTTTAGTAATGCTACAGGTCTAGATGATCTTATTGGTGACTAGATTATCGCACGCTTCCGAATGTATTTGAGTTGTATTACGATCTTTTGAAATATTAGGTTGTAACATAAGAAACCGCGGTTGTCTTAGTTCATCCATATTTTTTTTGTAAAAAAATATTTTTGAATGCGGTTTTGTCTATTAGAAAGAGCGTTTTATTGCGCATCGTTTGATATATAATTTGTCTATGTTTACTTTATTTTTCCACAAGAAAAAAATGTCTGATCAAAAATTTCGAATGCGAGTTTGCAAGTGGTACGACTTTAAACACGGCAAATCGGCTACTGAATCTCATCGTGCGATCTTTAAAGTATTTGGCGAGGAAGCCCTGTCTGAACGTCAATGCCAGGAGTGGTTTAAACGATTCCGAAGTGGTGACGAAAGCTTCGAGGATCATGAACATGGACATCGAGCTGAAGTCGTCGACAATGACCTGTTGAAAGAAGCAATAGAGTCCGATCCGTGCCAAACAACTCGAGAGCTTGCAGAACAGTTTGGCTGCTCTCACATGACAATTGAACGTCACTTGCATAAAATCGGCAAGACGAACAGGTGCGGAAAGTGGGTGCCACACCAGTTGAGCAATGCAAACAAGGCGACTCGAGTGACAATGGCCGGAATTCTCACTCGTCGTGCAAAAACTGGCGGTTTTTTCGACTCCATTGTTACGTCAGATGAAAAGTGGATCTGCTACGACAACACAACAAGAAAACGGCAGTGGTTGGACCCCGGTGAGGCCCCAAAACCGACTCCAAAACCGGACATCCACGGAAAAAAGGTGATGGTTTGTGTTTAGTGGAACAGCAAAGGTCTTGTGTATTTTGAGGTTCTGGATTCGGGTCAAACAGTTACAGCGGACCTCTATCAACATCAATTGGACCGTGTGGATCAAGCGCTGCGACGTCAAGGTGTGGATACGGCGTCAACAAAATTTCTTCACGACAACGCCCGGCCGCATGTTGCAAAGATCACTGAACGGAAAATCGAGGAATTGGGCTGGGAAGTCCTGCCTCACCCGCCATACAGCCCTGACCTGGCGCCATCCGACTACCATCTGTTCCGGTCGATGCAGCACTCTCTGGCCGAGAAAAAGTTCAAAAACCGCAACGAGGTCCAAATTTGGGTGTCTAACTTCTTCGAGTCGCACCCGGCCGAGTTCTTCGAGAAGGGCATCCATTCTTTGCGTGGACGTTGGCGACAAATAGCCGATAATAATGGCGAATACCTTTTGGATTAAAGTTTTGTAATTTTGTTTTTATAATAAATTTTGTTTTTGGATCAAACCGCGGTTTCTTATGTTACAACCCAATACAATTTTTCGACGGGTGTGGGAAAGTGCGTCCTTCTCAACTGGATGAATATTATTTCCAGAGATTTATTTAAAATGTGGTACTTGCGCGGCACCAATTCATAAAGCATACAGAATAATAGTTTTGGTGAAGAGCACAGGGCAGAGTACGTGGAAGAATAAAGCCCAAATGGATTTTAATGATCTCTCAAAAAGTGGAAAGTTCGGTCTGTTGATACTCCTTCATCCGGACTTCCAGAGCTGAAATTCACATCACAGAAACCCAAGGTATATTTTTTGATGTACGGCGATCAGAAACGGTGCCTTTTTCATCATCCTGTGTTTAATGAACTCCCTCTTCTTCTGTGCAAGTCTCACTAATTGAATGGAAACGTTCAAGTCCAAATCACTCTTGATCTTGGCAGAGGAAGTGACGGCTTTCGACGCTTTGCGGACGATATTCCACGTATCTCTATCCGACAATTGAGATAGTTGTCCGGGGTGCTTCTTTTTGCCTTAATGTATCGGATGCTTAAGATAATTGTTGACGATGTTGGGAGATCTGCCGATAACAGCCGCAATTTTCCGGTTCGCTATTCCGAGAGCAGAATTAGTGTTGATGACTCCTTGCTTGCAATCTGTCAGTGGTTTTCCTCTGCCCATGGTTATACTTACTTACTTAGATACTTAGACGCCCGTAGTCGGCTGGGAGTCATCCCAGCGGCGGGCACATGTTTTCCATCGGCTTCGGTCTTGGGCGGCTTGGGCCCAATGTTGTCGTGGAGTGTTGAGTGACTTGAACGCGTCACTCCAGCGTGTGGCGGGACGGCCGAGTGTTCTCTTCACGTCCCGTGGGTACCAGAAGGTTGATCTTGTTGTCCAACGATCGTCTTGTCTTCTTACAACATGCCCGGCCCAACGATGTTTTGCTCGTCGGATGTAGGTGACGGCATCTTGGATTCCGGATTGTTGTCGGAGGTCGGCGCTCCTGAGGCCTTTGTCGAACTGTTCGCGGCGGTTGGTTCCCAGCAGAGTCCGTTCCAGTGCTCGTTGAGTCCGAGTGATGAGCAGGTCTGATGTTTTGTTATCTGCCCAGGTCTCGGCTCCGTAACAGAGTGCTGGTAGGACGGTTGTATCGAATAGCTGTGAACGGATCTTCTTGTCGCTGACCAGATTTGCTGCTTCCTTGATGGTGTTCATCGCGGCCCACGCACATCTTCTTCTTCTGCCAATTTCTGCTTTCAGATCATTGTCCATGCTGATTCGGCGGCCAAGATATACGTAGTGGTCCGTATCCGGTAGATCCGTGTCGTCCACTATGATGGTAGTCTTGTCGGCCCACTTGTTTCGCATCACCTCCGTCTTCTTTCGGTTCATGCATAAACCAATTCTTTTACCGGCTTCGTTGAGGTCATCGACCATATCTTGGAGCTCGGCTGCGCTGTGACTGAGGAGGACGATGTCGTCGGCAAATCGGAGATTGGAAAGCTTTCTGCCGTCGATCGCGACTCCTCTGTCTGTCCAGTCGAGGTCCAGCATTGCATGTTGGAGGGCAGACGTGAACAGTTTCGGAGAGATCGTGTCGCCTTGCCTGACTCCTTTCCCGATTGGGATCGTCAACTCCTTGTGGAACATCTTGATCTTGGTAGTCGTTCCGGCGTTGCACTGCTCGAGCATGTTGATGTACTTGTGCTCGGCTCCGGCTTGGGCGATAGAGTTCCAGACTGCATTCAGTTCCACGCTGTCGAAGGCCTTGTTGTAATCGATGAAGCAGAGGAGGAGTGGTAATTTGTACTCTCTGGTCTTCTCGATGACTTGTGTGACAGTGTGAATGTGGTCTAGGCAGGCGAAGTTCTTCCGAAAACCGGCTTGCTCCACGGGTTGGAAGTCGTCTAGCGTTCGTTCCAGTCTGTTCAGTAGGATCTTAGTGAACAGCTTGTACGGTTGGGACAGCAGGGCGATTGGTCGGTAGTTCTTGATGTCTTCGCGATCGCCCTTCTTGAAGATCAGTACAGTTTTTGACGATTTCCACTGGTTGGGGATCATTTCTTGATCTAGATATCGGTTGAATCGATCCGCGAGCTTCCTCGTAATAGTCTCACATTCACACTTGAGCACGTCCACGGAGATATTGTCTGGACCAGGAGCCTTTTTCGGCTTCAGCTGGTTTATCGCATGACGGACTTCGGACAGCAGGATGGGTGCAACTGGTTGCTGCGTTGGCGTCGGGATCCGCGGGACAGGTGTCGTTGACTGGTAGAGATCCGTGTAGAAGTCTTGGACTATCTTTTCGATCTTCGGGCGGGACGTCTGTTGGAATCCGGCGCTGTCTCGCATCACCGTCGTCGTGGATTTGAATTCGACGAGGTTCATCCGGCATCTCTTCAGGCTGGCTCTCTTCTCGGCTGTAGTCTTCAGCTGGTGGTCCTTGTATTTCTTCAGCGACTCCTTCATGGCGACTCGGCACACTTTGTTGATGATGTTCTTTTCGATCAGCGAAGATGTTGGGTTTTGGTGAACAATGGATCGTTGTCTCAACAGTGCGCGAGTTGTGTCGTCGATTCTTGAGTTGGCTGTTGAGCTAGGCTTGACTGCAGCGGCAGCACAATGGGAGATTCCTCGGACGAGGTGTTCGTAGTCTTCGGTCACATCGTCGCTTTCTTTCCAAGTGTAGATCTGAGCTGCGGCTTCCATCAGATTCGGATCGTATTCCGGGAACTTGTTGGTGGCAGGTCGGTAGTTGTCCCTGCGTTTGATCTTGTCACGCAGGTTGATCTTGGCACGAAGAAGGCGATGGTCGGAGCCTGTGTTGAATGCCGGTACAACGGCTACATCAAACAGGCTCCATCGTCGATTTGTCAGGATGTGGTCGAGTTCCGAATGTGTCGCTCCGTTTGGGCTGATCCATGTCCAGCGCGCGGCAGGTTTTTTCTCGAAGAGACTGTTGCCGTGGAATAGATTGCAGCCGTTGAGCAGATCTATCATACGTTCTCCGTTTTCGTTGGTTTGACCAGATCCGTGACTTCCGATGCGAGCCGACGTTTTTGATTGATCGTTGACAGTCGCGTTGAAATCTCCGCAGACGAACTTGTAGTATGCCCGCTCGCTCTTGATGATGTTCTCCAGTTGCGCGTAAAAGGCATCCTTGTCCTCGTCGTCGGCAGTTGATGTAGGTGCATAGACGTTGATGATGGACATTGTGGAGCTCTTGCTGGCCTTGATTCGTAAGACTGCGAGTCGTGGGCTTATTATTTGCGACGAGATCACTTGATGTTCGATCGATCGATGAACGATGAAGCCCACACCTCCTACGTTTTTCTTGTCGACTTTAGGTCCTAGGATAATAAGATCGCCGTCGTTGGTTCTTCTGGTAATTTCCGCTTTGACTTTGGTTTCCTGGATAGCCAGCACGTCGTAGCGGATCTTCTTGCTGGCTTCCATTAATGTGACAAGATCGGCTTCTGAGTTGACGGTCCTGCAATTGTAGGTGCAGATCCGTAGACAGTGTTCATGTCTCGTCGGCCGATCCTTTTCTTTTCCGTGTGCACTCCAATTTTGGCGACAGTTTTTGTCTGCAGGTCCCTTCAGGTTGCCGACCGCTCCAGTGCACTTGGAGCTCGTACTTCCCTCCGTGTCGCCGATCCGGACCCTCTTTTTTGAGCATGTAGGAGCATATATGGGTACGTTTCTGTAGGGTTGCTAGCCCGGAAGAGACGCCCTCCTGGTTTAGCCGACGTTGCCGTTGCCACTCCCATGCCGCGTTGAGGCACCAGGATAGGATTTATGGGAGGCCCATGGTTATAAAACAATCAAAAACGTTGTCAACAGCTGTTTATTACAAAAAAAATATTTTAAAATCTGGAAAAAATAAGAAGCAGGGGTGAACCTATATTTTTTTGGAATTTTTAAAAAGTGTTTTTAAAACATTTTTTTAAATGTTCATTTATGCATATAAATATGTATTTCAAACGAGACCTTTTTCAATGGCAGCACCTTTTTTTTAAATTTAATTTAAAAGGTGATAATGCAAAAATTTTGGGTGAGCCTATGTTTATTTGGAGTACTGTAAAGCCTCTTAATATTCGATGGAATCGCTCCACACACATAACTTTCTGTTGGGTTCCGTTATAAGGTTATAAGTTTTATTTACCGCACCATGTTATTTCACGTTTACGTAAAATACGTGACCTTTTTACATGTCACTGATCGTTATCAGCACCCTATACATATAAAGGCCCACTTCTCTCTGTTCCCCAGTTCGAGATTCGCTCCCACCTTCCCCTCCTATTTTCTTCTGTTGAAAACAGGCAAAATCTTATAGCATTCTATCTACTTATTATTAAGCGAATAGTTCTGTCTGTCTGTAACTCTGTCCAAGACGTTTTTTTGAATAACTCAAAAGATCGTGGTTCTTTTACTTTGATTTTCGGGATGGAGTCATGACCACCCGAGCGCTTCACATTCATATATTTAAGAGGTCGCAGGGTACTAGGGATACTGTAGAACCGTACACCCAAAATCAACAAAACTGTCTTAACAACGATAAAAAAAGCCAAAATTTTCCTGATATATCAATTGGCATGTCCGTATATCACATGTAAAAAATCAGCTTGATATCATTAAAACTACAATTTTTATGGACATTGTTTTCCAACGTTTTGGGAACATCTATTATCTACTTATTATTAAGCGAATAGTTCTGTCTGTATGTGACTCTGTCCAAGACGCTTCTTTGAATAACTCAAAAGATCGTGGGTCTTTTACTTTGATATTCGGGATGGAGTCATGACCACCCGAGCGATTCACATTCATTTATTTAGGAGGTTGTAGGAATACGGCACGGGATGTAAATCTTATTTGGTTTTTAACGATCTGCTAATAATTTTTTTTACTTACAAGTGGAAAAACAGATTGCCTACAATTATTTCTAAACGAAAGCCAGTGGAAGCCAGTGGAAGTCGCGGCGTAGCCGCAAACTTTTCGCTGGTAATATTTAAGTGCAAACAGTGTGTGCTGACTCGGTTTTCCCTAATTCCAAACCAATTTTTTCCGTAAAAATGTATGAAAAAACAACCAGCCTAAATGTGCCGCCGAAACAATAAAGAAGCTCAGTTAATTCGGGCGGAAAAAGTCTGAATCAGTATTTTGAACCTCATACCGATTAATTTTAACCGCTGAAAAAGTTTAAATATCTTTAACGCTTAAATAGGCAGTCGAGATTTTAGAATAAAAGGCAGAATTTTTTCGATATGTAACCGCATGCACCAACTTTGCCAAAACGCGTGCCAGATAGTTGCAGAATTTGAATTTTTTTAATTCCTCAAATTTCTTTACTTGCAAACTTCTTCCTTAAAAAAACAAATGCGTTGTTTTTTTTCTTTGTTTAAACATGTACATTATTAGATTTTCCAATTACTGAATTTGACCAAAGAACACTATTCGTTTGCGTTTAATTTTCTTCCTTCGACAATAATTGCTTTTCACGCAAAGTTAAATGCCCTCTCCGTTTCTTTTTTCGAATCACTACAATCGCCAGAAATAGGTTACGTCATCTGAAATTAAAACAATCTGAATTCTAAGGGATGTTTCTAGGAACCTAAATTTTATATTTGTCGATTTTCTTACTAGCGAACTTCTTTTTGTCTTCTTTATTATTATTTGAAGATTTTGCTAAAAGGGAAAAATATAAATAAAATATGAATGTTTGGGGAACTCTATAGAAACACCTTGTTGGTTTTGGCTTAGGACACGTTTTCGAGAATTTCAGTTGATTCATTAGTTTATTTTCTTGCTTCTTATTAATATTCTTATATACCTTTTTTTCAAAACTCAGAAATCAGTTAGGCCTGCATGTTGACCATAGACTTCACGACAGTTCAATGAAGCCTTTATCCTTGCATTTGCATGCTTGAGAACCCAATAATCAGAGAGAAAAATAAGATATAATTTTGAAATATTTCCTCGCCTTCAACTTCTCGTTTTGAAAAAAAAATATTTTGAATAAAAATCCGAACACTTACGCCTTATCCCTTATTTTCATTAAAACAAAGACGTCTTCTGAAGCACTCGTTTATTCATATAAGAGCTTCTTCTTCTCCTTCCTTCTTCCACATTTTCCCTGTATATCTATAGTATTTGTACTTGTTATAGTAATTAGGTTTCATTTATCTCTTGTTTTTTCAGTTGCCCTCTTTTTTTTCATTTCCATTTATTGATATCATTCTCCTTTGATGTTACATTGATCGATGGTGCATTAAAATATATACTTATTTTCTAAACTTGCTCGCTCCGCTAGTTAAATTGGTTTAGTTTTCAAGATGATAGTTTGTGATTCTAGACTAATTTTAGTGGTGGTTTCATCTGAAATCAGAGAAACATGACCGACCATACTAGCGATTCGTGCAGGCCCGGCGTATACCATTCTTCAACTCGTAATCACTGCTTGAAAGAGATCGAAAATTAAAGACCTCGACGAGTTCTGTGAAATTATTCTTCAAATATAGCTATCAAGTGATTCAGTTTTGAAATAGGATCGACTTAACCAAAGAAGCTGGTCAGCTACTTGACTGATTCTGGGTTGGTTCCAATTTGTTTAATAGATTTACCTTTGCATTTGGGACTTCATTGCGATCTGTCATTTTGAGCAAAATTATGAACTCATTGAATAAAATACTGAAATCGTTTTCTGAGCTCATTTCATTTTTCCATTAAAGATCGATTAGAGATTGTGCTCTACTTGGGGTTTCCCGCTATTATTAGCTAGAAACTAGTCCCGTTTTTCACTTCTGATTTTCATCTGTAAAAACGAAGTCCGTCGTTTTGAAGAAACAAATATATTCGTACTTTAAAAAGTTGCTATAATCCGGCACCAAAATTTCTAAAGTCAAGCCATGTCTACTTTGTCTACGTAATTAACAGTCAGAATAATCCAAAAAATCCTCCCAACCCCAGTGTCTCTATTTTGTAGTTTGAGCGTTTCACCATTCTTTAGACTTCTTTCCTGTCCTTCTCGTACCCGTTGTCATATGAATTGAATGGTGTTTCATAGGAAAAAGAAACAAGCTCTTGGAAAACGGAAGCTGATAACAGCCCATGTGGCTTGCCAAACACTATGGAAGGAAATGGCTGAAAAAAAGGAAATTAGTTTTTATTTGTTAATTTCTCACTTCTGAAATTTTGTCAAAATCGCTAGAATGAAAACACAGTTGTTTTAACCAAAAATTTGGTTAAAACTTACATTCGCCGGAATTCTTAAAGTCTACGCTTAGATAAAGTTTCATCAAAATATACATGGTTTAACTGATTCTTGTTCTTATGGATTCTGATTTAATTGTTGCTCTCTGCATAACCGGCAGCCAAACATTTCAGACAGACATTCATAGAATTCCGGATCGGCCCGGATCACAAGTACGATTTTTATGAATTCGTTCGTATACCTTAAATTCATTTTAATTATAATTGTCTGTTTTTAAATTTTTAACCTTTTAAAGTCATTTTTCAGAATTATCGTTTTCTAAGTAGTGCTATTCTGGCCAGGTTTGCAATGCCAGCCGATCCGGGAGGTAATTAATTAGTTACTTAGACGATCCATCATACGCTTGTGTGGGTGCGGATAACAGCTAACCATGGCTTGCGATAAGACTGAGGCAGCTTTGGTTGCTGTTTGCGTCAAGTTTTGTGTACGTGTTTACTCTATTATGGCTTGCTAAGCGACAGTTAGAGCTATCGGGTCACAATATTGTGCGCTACCTCTGACCCGATATGACAAGTATACCCATTAGCCAACTGAGACTCTGCCGGGGTGCCGACCTCCTCCGGATATGTAGAAGAGAATCAGTTGTTGATATTCTATGCCACGTCCACAATTCCTTTCATACTTCACGGGGGTGTCCTATGTTTTAACTAACTCTCAGATTAGTACAGGAGCTTCTGTGAAAAATGATGAAAGTGAGCTAGAAGTGATAAATGTAATTTTTGATTCTTTTTTCAAGCCGGCTCCGATCACACCGGCCCACTTGAGTCTGCCCATGATCACTTTTGGCTGAATTAAGACTTCTGAAATTGAAAATGATGTACTTGAACGTCTTAATAGCATGCTCTCAAGATTTAACATTTGTTTCTCTAAAGATTAAGGCATTTTTCAATTGGAAAAGTTATTAATAGCTAAAATACATCTTTTTTTTAATTTTCAGACAGATCTGACGATTTCGAAATTTGGTGTTGTAGTTCCATTTTCTATAAATACTTCTTTTTTTCTCCTCCCAGACCAGAAACCGGGCTTGACCCCTACATTTTTCTTGTTTCCCTTAAACTAATATTCTTAATAATGTTTTCGGAAAATCAAAGATGTGCGAGCACAACACAAGCTTTCGAGCCATCCATCTACTAAAAGACCAGAAAAGCGCAAAATGTCGCACGTTCCGTCCTAATCCGACTAATAATAATAATAATAAATGCTTTGTTCAGATCGGTCTTTTGACTTTCTTTGTTCATTTCCTTCTTAAAAACAAAGATTAACTAATGTCGTCCAGACTAAGTCACGTTTCAAATAGAAAAGAAACTTTACTATTTGCGTCATGAATATGGGTTTACTCAAAATAGTCGTATTTCTCTGTTGTCACTGAATAAACTAGAAGTTTTTGATTCTGTATCCTTTGTTCATGCCGATGAATGCTTGAGGTGCCTATCGACAGTGACTCGCAAGTATAGGATTATTATGGGAGGCAATGTGCTTCTATGCATTTCGAGACAGCAGCGAAGTAGATGTGTATTTAGGCAAACCGGCAGAGTGTCCAATTTGGCACAAATGCCGGTCAAATAGGGCAAATAGTGAAGGAATAGATACATAAGATTTGGTCCATTCGGGGTTTCGTTCATGTTTGTTATTATCCATTCGCGAGGACGTGAGCCTTCGTTTAAAGGCGCAACGAATTAACTGTCGCTATTTAACGCTATTTAACGCGCTATCTTCTAACGAGGTCCAACTGTTAATTCTTTGCGCCTTTAAACGAAAGCTCACGTCCTCGCGGATGGATAATACCCATTTTCCGCTCTGATCGCTTGCCTGTAAAGCTTCGATGAATCCAAACGAAGGTATATTGCTCTAAAAAAGTACCAAATTTCGTCCAATTCTGCTTTCCACCCATAGTTTATATCACATTTGACTTTCTGTCGGTTTGTCTTTGTTGTATTGAAAGTTCTATAACTCGAAATTCATGAGAATAGATCCTCTGAAATGTTGAAAACTACATAATACATATTTCTGACATTTAGGAATCAAAAGATTAAATTTTTTCATAAATTCAGAATTATGTTCTACTTGAATTCTCCGCAAGGAAGTACTCGTGAATAAGGCTCGAAATCGTTCACACAATAGTTTAGAGTAGTTCAAAAAGATTCTAGTCCGACAAGTTGCGCACCGACTAACTGCATTCTATTCTCGACGCCTACTAGAAATTCGCTTTCAGCAGTCGGCCCAGAAGTATTTCCGTTTCACGCATTTTTGGCATGCATACTGAGATAATTTCAAGAGGCCAGAGACGCGCGGAAGCCGGCCGCATTCGGAAATTTTCACTACGTCTTAAAAGTTGAAACAAAATTACCAAATTATGAGTGGAAAGTTGAAGTGGACAGAATTTGGTACAGATGTGGTCCTCTTTTGAGCAATGTGTCTTATAATGGATGCAATGAAGGCCTTAAAGGCAAACGACCAGAGTGGGAAACGGATAACGCCTGTAAGTCACGGTTGATAGGCACAAAATTGTCCCGCGTTTGTACCAAGTTAGAAACACTGCGGTTTCGTCTGTGTGCACATCAATTTTGCTGCGTCGAGTCGTCTAGCTGAGTTTTCCAGATTCATATTCGACGCTCAGACATTCAGACGCCATCGTTCGGTATTTAGAGCGGTTCTTCTGGTTTTGACTACTGTAGATGTATTCAAGCTTCTTAATTTTGGATAACTTTGAGGCTCAGCTCAATCTTTTTTTCCAAAGTGCGCCTCTTTTGAACTGCGTTTGTACCGAATTGGGCAGCCTACGATTTTGCTTGTCTACTCATCAACTTCGATTCCATTCCCATAATACTTTTGTACCTCCACTATCTGCGAGTCACTGCCGATGGGCACCAGAAGAGTCACAGTTACACCGAACGTGCTTGGTATTTTGCTCATAGAACTCACACTTGTGCTTGGATTCGAAATTCAGGCATCCAGAAACCATTTTTCAGCATTAAGAACATTTATCAGAGTAGGGCGGAGTTAGATTTTGGGAACTCGAAATCCGGAAAACGGAAAAAACATTTTTTTCACGGAATCTGGAATCCGGAAGACGGAAAGAAAAAAATTACGAAATCCGGAATTTCGCCCTTTTCTGGCATTTATGCAGCTTGTGACTACTGTAAATAAATGCAGGATTCCAAATTTTGGATAAGTCGAGAAGCTGCTCAATCGCCGCCCGTTTCGTGCTTCAATAGGGGTTGGTGCGCCTTAGGCGCGTGGCAGCTCCTCTTAATCCATCAAGGGTGTCTGAATACTAGAACCATCTGTATCCTTTTAGAAATAGCTAGACAACCTAATAAACAAACAAAAAATAGCTAGCCAGACATCATTTCACCTTTCAATATCCATTTTGGTGTCTGTCTGTTAGTGTTTTTTTTTCATCTTCTCCGCATTTTTCCGTTGTTTTGTCGGAAATGTTGATCATCTCAAACGGAATCCTTCATTACTGCTCTTGTTTTCTCGGATCTGCTCCCCCCCATGGCTTCCTTTGATTTTTGCTCTCCTTAATCTTATTTTGGAGCACTGTCAATTAGCTGCAATGTAGTTTTCCTTTCCGCGTCCCTCGTTTCCAATCTTAATTTTTCTTGCTAGTTTAAAGTTTATTTCAGCTCCTTGCGCCTTAGTTTCAGGGTTGACTTAATTAATGCGTTATTCATGGAATACGGAATACGGTACACGGAAATTTCCGATTTTTTCCTATGAAGTTCGTTATATTTTGCAGAATTTCCGGGAAAATACGAAATATAATTTCCATTTTGTTTCTCTAGGTCAATTCAATTTACCAAACGAAAAATTATGTTTTCTGACACAAGTACACTACGAAATAAATTTTTTAATGAAGTGCGTAGCCTGGAAATGAAATTTAGAAAACGCGGAATACGGAATACGAATTTCGCATCACTCTACATAAATCTCACTTTAGTGCAGGTTGTAGGCTTGCAATGGGCTGGATGCCTCGTAAAACTGCAGATGGCTTAGTGCCTTTGGGTAACTTGCCCTTTGACCAACTCAACAAAATATGTACTGGTATGACTGAAAGCGCCGTACAATTGCAGCGCCATGCCTCTCACTCTCCCTTCATAGACAACGGATTTCGAAAGTGGGCTGGTTATAAGCGGCGGAGATTGGAAGCTAGTGCGCCGCCAAACGATCCTCATTGGGCTGATTCGGGCCGACTCTTCAACCCTTTTTATTGAAGTTATTTCTTGAAATTAGACGCATATTTTAGAGCTCGGCGAGTTCTACGGTTTTTATAAGCAACAAAACGTTCAGGCAATACAAAATGGCCCAGTCGACAGATCCCACAGTTTAAGGGACTCTAGTCACTTGTTGCATACCTATAACTAAGTGATTTTCTTCTCAAATGCACCGGGAACAGCTATTCGGTGTTATTTTTTTCGAGCCGCCGTTAGAATTTTGAAGGAAGTTATGAGCCGGCCCGGTGCAGCCTGAACCATCATTATCATTAGATTAGCGTAAAGCTACTGGACACAAAATGCACAGTAATAGACCATCGTAACTAGTGTGTCGTGTCGATTCAACAATCTATCAATTTTGATTCGATTTGTTGAACGGGCAAATCGATTTGAATCGATTCGATTTCGTGAATGAATCGACGTGAATCAAAGCGAATCGAATCGACGAAAATAGTGCAAATGCGTTCTACCGATCAATGCCTTCGGCGGCGGTTTGAAATCGTAATTTTTATCGCTTTCATACAGATTGTACGATTTTAAGCCGCTGCCAAAGACATTGTTCGGCAGAGCACATCTGCATTATTTTTGCTGATTCGATATGATTCGATCAACACGGCAACAATCGAATTGATTCGGTTCAAAAATTGTCGATCCAAATCGACTCAACTATTATTGTACACTCGCCACATTCGCCGATCGATGATCTTTCCCAAGCTCTTGCCGAAGACCTTTCGATCCTTCGTTTTTCCCTTTCTGCAGTTTCAACCATACTCCCTCCTTCATGCATCGTTGCCATTCTATTCACAGTCGGTCTTCTGCGTCGTTCGCTTTCTTCGCTCCAGGAACGCTCAATTCACTTGAACCGCTTCTATGAATCACGGTCTTTTCATGAATTTTTCAGTATTGCTGCGCTCGCTCAGCTCGTCCGGAAAATTCCCGAAACTTTGGCTCCATCTTTGCTCCCAACCACCCAACCCTTCCGCGCGCTTTCCTCCCAACCATGTTCCTATTTTTACACACATTTTGTTTTTGTTTTCCACTTGACACATTTCCTTCTGATTTTTTCTTCTCCTCTGCATCTTTGGCTAAGGCTTCAATTATGTGGGGTCGCCAGTATCCATCTTCATCTTTTAATACTGCTTTTTCGCTCTCCAGTCTATTGTTTTGCTGTTTGCTTTATTATTTTGTTTTCTGCGACTATCGTATTACTGAATTACAGCTCTTTCTCTCTTTCTCTCTCTCTCTCTATCGTCTTTCATTGTTTTCGGTCTTCATTAAGATCATCGAGATCCAAGCACATAGGAATTCTCAACTGTTCTAATCCATGTTCCCAAAATCCTCCAATCTTCCCTTCCTCTATTTCCCCTACCGAACAGCTCTTCCCATTGTCTGTATTTTTTTCAGACCATCATCCGTTCCTGTGGTTATTGCTCTGAATCATTGGACGCCTCTCACTTTCTGTTATTCGACGCTTCTGCTTTCTCCGAGAGCGAATTCCATTAAAAATCTCAGCGTTTTCTCTGAATATTTCAGTCTGTTTCCTTACGACTCACCATTCATTTAAAAAAAAGCTGACTGATGAAAAATGAGCGGCGGATGAAAAGGTGTAAAGGAAAAACAAATGCTGCTGCTCAGTTCTTCTACGGGCTTGCGGCTAAATAAATAAATACATAAATATAAAAATAAACGGACACAAGACTCAACCACTTCAGTTTATTTTTAATGAAAGAGAGAGAGAGACCGAGAAAAGATAAAAGAGGTGCTAAGAACGGGAGCCGTCCTTATTTCAGCTTTTCAGATTTCTTCAAAGAAAATTGCATTTTATTAGTTTTTTTTAATAGATGAATACTTCGCTGACTTGGAATAATATTGGAGGTTTTTCAGATTTTCAGTGGAAAATTCCCAAATGAGCTGATAGCAGCTGAAATAATCTGAAAATGTTTGTCCGAAATATTTTCACAGTTCACAGTGGAGACGCTTTATTGAGCTACCGAAAAGAAAAACAAATGCCACGTTCAAAGTTGATTTCCAGGAGAAATTTCCTGGAAAAACGCTGTCCAAAGCTGCCATTTTTTTCAGATTTTCCGGAAACAGTCGCAACGAGTGTTACCGTAGTTTGCCTTTTTTTTCGAGATCTTCAACGACTTCTCCCTCAGAATTTATTATCTGAGGAGAAACATTCAGAAAATACAGCCGAATATAGCGAAAAACAATTTAAAAACTTGAAAAAATTGCGTTAAAAAAGAGCCGCAAATCGTGCGACGGTCGGTGGTCTCGAAGGGAAGAGGCAAACTACGGTAACACTCATTGCGACAGTTTCCAGAAAATCTGGAAAAAAATGGCAGCTTTGCACAGCGTTTTTCCAGGAAATTTCTCCTGGAAATCAACTTTGAACGCGGCAAAATGAAGAAGATTCTCTCTCTCTCTCCCTCTCTCTCTCTCTCTAACACTCTAACGAAAGTGCCCCAAAAAATTAAAGAATCTGTATTTTTCAATAGTTTCATAAAAGACTGTAATAGCACATTCGATTAAGGCATTTTTGTACTACACCCGGCTTATATTACGGCTCTGTAAGACTACATCTTATATACCAATTTTCTTGAATACTTTGTCAGGCTTGTTAAGGTTCTTTAGGCGTTTCTCAGGCCCATTAAGGTCTTTAAAAACTGGTTGAAATATGGGATTTCAAGTGAAAATGCCTAAATTTGTGGCTGTGTACATGAATTCATCACGCCTGAAACTGTATTCTCGCAGTTGGCAGTTTAGTTGTTCTAGTTTCAGACAAGGCTGCTACTATAGCTTCGTGAAGTTAGCAGTTCTGAAAAAGTGCAGAACGAATAAAGTGGTGAGTTAGTTCTGAAAGGGGGGGGGCTCTCCTTCTTCTCGTCATTCTGCTATAACACGGAGACTGCCAAAAAGAGTTGCCAACTAAAAAAAACATTTCAGACAAAGATCTTTGGCACACAATCTGAAAGTTAGACATTTTCAGTTCAGCTACTGAAAACGATTAGAAAGAGAGCGGGAACAACAAAACAGAAGTAAGTACGGTATGCGACCCTCTAAGCAACTTGGTGAGAAGATAGATGGAAATCGCCAACTTTCATCAATTTGTGCCATGCTGTTTCACTAGAAAAAAAACGCGAGTATTTTTGTAGTCGGCTCCGTGCAATTCTAGAACTGCCACGAAATGCTGTCTGGCTGTGAAGTCACGGCAAAGAAAACTGGAAATTTCAGATAGCTTGCTGCTTCCGCGAACTATAAACCTGTAGGGGGCAGGCGTACAGCGAAAGATGCAAGCTACAAATTAGAAGCGCAGCCGCGAAGCGTTATGTAATCGGCAGAGAAGGGCGGAATTCCGCATTCCGTTTTCCGTTTTCCGGATTCCGTGAAAAAACATTTTTTTCCGTTTCCGTTTTCCGGATTCCGAGTTCCCAAAATCCAATTCCGCCCAACTAATAGTAAGAGTTTTAATATTTTATTCTCAATAGTTGTGGAAAGTATACTTTTTTGAACTCCCGCGAAATTTTTTGCGAACAGAGCGCATTTACATCATTTGATTCCCTCATTAATGGTTAAAATTCTGTTTTCCGCATTCCGCATTCCGGATTCCGCCGTTTTTTACATTCCGTATTCCGGATTCCAGATTCCGTGAAAAAGTATTTTTCCGTATTCCGGATTCCAGATTCCGTGAAAAATGTTTTTTTCCGTTTTCCGGATTCCGGATTCCGAGTTCCAAAAATCCAATTCCGCCCTACTCTGGTAATCGGACGGTACATACCGTCCTTTTAAGAGCAAGATCTCTGTGTCTGAGCAGAAGCAGAAGACAGAAAGTGAAATTCCCACCCCCTCCCCCCAATAAAATTTTAGACCGATTTTTCATTTCCTAATGTCTCGTTAAGCTAACGCGGCTCAGATCAGCTCATGCTATAAGCATCCATTTAAAAGTTATGATTTCACTTTCTATTATAAGAGCTCTCCTGTCTCTCATCTTCAGAATCTCATTAGAAGCTCTGCTGGTCTCCCAAGCTTACTGGCTCAAACTTTCCAAAGTTTAAACCTTCATACCCCTATTTGCAGGCACGTGTTTTTCTGAATCTTTCAACATTTGAGCGTGCTCTATACATAATTTTCCAGCTGCAAAACTAAGACGCTTACTTCCATCCGATTCGCCGTAGTGTACACCCTAAGCGACTGCTGCTCACTCACTCATTCATTGAAGATAGAAAATTATAAATTCTTGAATGTTTCTCAATTTCTTAAAATTCTGCTGAGCGTTCCTGGAACACAATGGCTCATGAATCATTCATCAGAAAAGCGATTAAACGGAAAATTGAACAGAAGAGTAGGATCTGAAAATGATCGTTATAACTGAAAGATAAAACATCGGAAATTCCTCATAACGTTCTCTTCTACAGCTCTTCGTTCTTTACTTTTGCACAAAAACCTGCCTTTAACGTCTTCCAAATCTAAGCGATGATCCTCTATGAATTTGGAGATGTTATAAACTCACACGGAACACTGAAATCGAAAAAAAAAATGGTGTCTGCAATAAGGCTTCCACGAAAGACGAATTAAGGCCGTCTCGTCTCGCCTTCGTCTTGAATTCGTCCTACGCAGAGATAGGCCTTGTGTTGGTACACATGCACAACCTTTTTATTGCGTAAGACGAATGCAAGACGAACTGAAAGACGAGACGAAAGACGACTTTTTGTTTTTGTCTTTCGTGAAAGCCTTAGTCTGCAAGTGAAAATGAACCCTTTATCGTCTTCAGACTGATCACGGCACAGTTTGGATCACGTTGATCTGTTACTCTCTTGTATCTTGTGTGGTGTTCCGAGAAGTGATTCGTTGAGCAGAAACGGTCGGCCCCGCCGAAACCTATTCAACTAAAATATTCTCATGGGCTAGACGGGCAACTAACGGGTGGCATGCACATATGTTTTCTGAAACTGGCCCACTTGTTGCCCGCTAATTACCCATCTTCCCCCATTTATCGCACCAGACGGGAGCCGAGTGCTCCGGGCTGTAGCAGTTGCTAGCTAAACTGCTGTTTTCGTGTGACCCTTATTGAGAAACTTCCAGCTAAAGGGGGCTTGACACAGTTCACACTTTTATAGCACATGCGACGCTTTCTGCTCTCGAACTGACGAACTGAGCTATGATTTGTTGTGGTTCGTACTACACTTCGTAATACGCATGGAGAATCATTTTTTCTAATAGCAGGAATGGATATTTTAAGATTTACTTGCTTCGAACTTGCACACACCCCCTCCCTCCCCCCCCCACTCTTCGTTGCCGCCCCTCCTACTAGCTGCCTATAACAGAAGCTTGGCGTTCTTTCTCAAGTGCTCAAAGCTCAACAATTGTTTCTCTACAACACGTGGATTTTCCATCTCTTGACAGTTTTCCAGAAAATTTTCAAAAAAAAAACTCCGAGGCTCCCAGCAGATGGCTTCCACGTCAAATGCTATTTTCCCATTAACGCTTTCGAAATTCGTGGGGCTCAAGGTTTAAACATCGCCTTCACATGCGGACCATCTTAGCGCATCACCATTGATCCTCTTTTCGACTGATGACCAGAAAGATACGGATCAATTTAAGGCGCATTTGAGCTTTTCCAGGAGAAATATAGCTGGCACTGCTGGATTCTGATCGGATTGACTAAAGTGTGTTTCAAATTTGTTTTATTCATCATCCCCCACTCTGTTTTACTCCCTTTTCAACTTTCACAAATCCCTTCACCTCCGAAGACTGCTCCGCGAGTCATCGTGTCAGCCATTTTGGCCTAAAGAGCAAAAGCGCAGTCAGCCAATTTTTCATTCGCAAATTGACAATTAATGATCTATTAGAGAGTTCTGAATCCCTTGATATTTCCTTTTAATGGCAGCCCGAAGACGCTAGTCGTGTAGTGAGGGGCATGGGGGGAGTGTAGGCACAGCGACAGTGACACAATGGAATTCAGAGCTCAGAGATCAACTTGGCCCATTCCGTGCTCTCACAACCAAGCTCTGGAAAAAACAGTGATCTTTGTTTAAAATATTAAAATAATCTGAAAATCAATAAAATTCTTATTCGCAATGATATATAAAACGTTACACAATTGTGGATTCTAAACTTTTAAGATATTTTATCTAAAATTCATGAGAACTGATTAACTGATGAAATGGAGAACTTTTTTGAAGAGATTTTAGACTAAATCACTCACACTTAGGCACAACCCGTCAGCATGCTCATGTCTGTTGAGGGTCGTTGAGCCAACCAAGAACAAGAGATTTAGAATCTCCTCACCTAATTCAAGTGGCAGATTCCAAATGTTGGGCGTCCGGCCCACCATGTTTTTCATTTGCAAAACTGCAGCGCGTTGTGCCAATCCCTGCGCTGATCTAGGTGAGCATGATTAATAAATTATCGGAATTTCGTTTATTTTCCGAGAAATTAGTTCTATTTTTAAGATTATAATGAAATGTAGTTTATTCGAAAAGCGACGTAATTCAGCTCGTTCAAAAAAGATGGTTTCCCAGTGATTACGATTTCAGCATGCACGGCTTTGTTTTCAAACTTTCGGCTGAACCATTTTCCAAAATGTTTAACCAATCAATCAGTTGTTTCCTTGCTTTATTGATTTTTCACGAAATCGGATGTAAGAATTCGAAATACGAAGACAAAAAGTCGTCTTTCCTCTCGTTTTTCGTCTTCTCGTCTTTCCGTTCGTCTTGCGCATGTATAAACGCAAGACTTATGCAATTCAGACGAATTCAAGACCAAAAAGAAGACGAGACGAAGACAGGACGAGACGTTTATATTTCGTCTTTTGTAGAAGCCTTAATCGGATGTCATAAAAAGTGCAAATGATACCAATTTCGGTTAGCTCCATTTCCCGCCGAAATCCGATTGTATCGTTGATTTTGCGTTTAGTTTCCCGCCAATTCAATTTTCGTTGAATCTGGAAAGCGAAACAAGTTTTTAGTGTATTTTTTTATTAAATTCCTCTATATTTTTCTGCATTTTCAGTTTTCAGCTGTTTCTGCTGAAAATTGGTCATAACATTTCGAGAATGAAATACGCATTTCAAATCGTCGAAAACTTTATTTCGATTTCTTGTGTTTTTTTTTCCGAACTATCCATGCAAAAGAAACGAATAGCTTACCGCAGTGTATCCGTCATGCCTTCGCCGCGTTGCAAATAGTGATAACGCGATTTAATTGATTTATGTGGTGGTCCCCGATGAATATACTCCTCTCAAGTCAGTGTCAGTCGATCTGCCCGCGAGCTGAACGTGAAAAATTTTATAGAATCCTTATTTTAACTTTTTAAATTTTAAATATTCTAAATATTTCTTCCAAGGTTTTCGTCTTATGACTAGAAAAACATCCATAGACACATAGCAGCTCTTTTCAAATTGTCATGAAAAAAAAACCACGTTTTTACCGCTATAAATTCAATTTTCCGTCTTACTATGTAACTTCGGGAAACTGCCCGAAAACCTCATTATTATATTGTATCCAATTTTTTTGCATTCTATACATTGAAACTATATCGTTTTTTTTTTCTTTCTGATTGTATATAAACGATTGACCAAAGAAACGGGCAAAAAAAACATCATTCGAGTTTCAACGGAGACCATGAGCCACCATGAGAGTTTGTTCCAGAATATTTTTTTCCTGCCTAGGCCTCTGTGTTTGTAGTTGGCGGTTTGAGCAGTGGTTCATAAGAACCCGGTAACGCACAGAATTTCTGTGGCGTTGGCGGAGTGGTTGCACTCAAATGTTGTACTAAATGTGAGTATTTAGCAAAAAGCGTTTTTGAAAAAAAAATGTAAATCTCATATTACAACTGGATTTCTTCTCCGTGTTGATGTAAGCGGCCAAATGAAAAATTTGTCAACTACAACATTAGGAGCACAGAACGGAGGAGTATACTTTAACTAAATTCCTAATAATTTTCGATAGAACTTCACATTCGATTTGTGTATAAATCCTAGTTATTTCCCTATTCTAACCTCCTTCTATTCATTTCACACTCTATACTTTCTCAGATGTGACCGGTGACATTTAATCAAACGATAGTAAGATATTTTCAGAATACGACCAATTTCTGAACAAAAACTGACAGCTTTCAAATTTTCGGTAAAAACAAGGGTAAAAACAAACAAATCTAACAATTTCAGTACCAAAAGTCGGCACTCACTTTATTTCCGATCAAGTTGCTTATTACACTCGAACTCACTATTAATTTCGGTATCTGAATTTTTAAAAAATGCAAAAATATCTCTCTTCATAGTTTGATTCGCAAAATACATTTAAAAATTAACGAAATCAGAACATTTTTTAACCGAAATAATGTTCGTTGACGAAACTACGACACCGGGCTGAAGCTAAAATACTATTCTGAGCATTCTTGAAGAACCTTAAAAGCTAGGAAATCTCGTTCCCCTTTAAACTTTAAATTGAAATAATATCGTCATACTCCGAGTACTCAGGCGTGTTCGAAGACTAATCATCAGTCTGGCGTTTGATTTATAGTTATATAGCAATATAAAAACAATCTAGTTCAATCAGAATGCCAATTTCAACGAGTTTTGATGCGGAAATGAGTTTTTGATGATTCCATCAACCCATATCCGCTTTCCTGAACAACAAAAAATATGGTTCTCGAGCTGATTCGTCAGTTTAACTCTCTCACGTTCATTTGTAGGCAAACATTGCTCACTAGGAAACAAAAGAACAAAAGATCAAATTCGTTTTTCAGACATTTTATTTTGAAATTATTCATTTTAATTCCCTTATTTCGTACGGACAAATCTATCAAGTTTTGTCGAAACACGTCAAAATACAAATATTTAAAAATTGGCCTGAGCACAAATAAGCTCTTGTGGAACATTAATTGGTAAAAAATAAAAAGAAAACCGGCCTTTCACTGGTAAAAAAACAGACGAAGCCTTTGTTGTGGAAGTACGCAAACACATTTCCGCGAAATTACGGACACAACATGTCTCACGCGCAGTTTTAATTTTTATCGACCTTACCAAAAATAAAACACAAATTTTCCAGCAGTGTAAATGAGATAAAACATTTATTGCTTTTGCAGAAAACCGGTTTTTCTCGGTGATACCTTCGAATAATAGAAGTTTTTTCAGCTATCCTTAGGCAAAAACCCTCGCTTTTTTTCGAGATCTTACGAGAAGAGAAGGGAAAATGATTTTCAAAATAATTCATTTTATTTTACTTCCAAATCCTTGAAAAAACATACACAATGTGTCTGAAATAAGATATCTTCAAAACGTCAGACAAAAAATTAGAAAAATTTCGAGTAATAGAATTACAATAAGCCAGCACAGCTAAGCCCGATTTCGCCGCGCAGTATTGACATTTTGGGTTACCGAAAAGTAAAACTCGTGTCCTTTTATAAGAGAGGTATTCCTTTGACCATGTGCTAAAAATATTTTAAAGAAACTTCAACTTAAAGTGGTCTAAAACATAACTGAAGTTATAGATACGACCATGAAATAGCATAGTGTCCTTTTATTCTGGTCTAGAGTTTTAAATTTATCAACAGGTGCACTCATTTGTTATCAATATTTATTCATTTATTATAAAATCCAATGATAAATGGATTTATAAATCCGGTACAGCGAACGTGATTTTTGCTTCGGTTCCGAATATTATTTTAAAATTAAAAAAAAAAACTAGTACAAGGTACATAGTCGTTTTTCTCAACAAAAAAAAAGAATAGAAAATAGAAGAAATTAAATAAATAGGTGTTTTCAGAATTTTAATGAAATGACATGGCAAAATAGGGTTCATTAAGCAAGAGTGAGCTCTTGAAACCTTCTGAGCTGAAGTTTACTTAATTTCTATTCGAAACACGATTCTTCTGTGGATAGAAATGGCATTCAGCTATTTTCGATTAACTCCAATTGGAGAATATAATAGTTGTATTGTTGTACAGGTTGTACAGTTGTACAGGCACACATTGGCAATAATAGTAATAATTTTTGGCAGAAAATAAAAAAATGGCTAGAGACACTTTAAGTCTGGTTGCGAAAAAAGAGATGGACTTCCGTTTTTTTTATCTCTTTTTTTAACGAATAACGAATTAACGAATAAGTAAAACAACCGATTTACGTCTCAGACATAGCACATACCTAGCTCAGTTGGCTAGGGTCAAGAACTCGAAGGGAATATCTCCTACACGCGTCGCAAATGCCTCAATCAATCGTGATTTGTAGTTATTGTTCCACGAGACATTTAAATTTAGTTGCGTTCATTTACGAGAACGGGGACGAATTACAAAGGAACACGATAAAGACGAAAAGTGGCTATAATCATGTGCAGTGTCCGTAGAACTAGAACCAGAAAGAACCATATTTCAGTTAATCGCCAACAGGCTCTGAATTCAGTCTGGATGGTATTAACATAACATACAGTGTGTGGATAGTTCTTACTGAAATGCATCGCTGTTTATTTCCCTCTACGTTTAGTCTTCAAATATTACTTACTTAGTTACATAGTCGATCCGTCAATCGCTTATGTGGGCTCGGATCACAGCTACCCATGGCCTGCGATAGGACTGAGGCAGCTTTGATTGTTGTTTGCAGCAAGTTTTGTGTGCCTGTTTACACTATTATGACCTGCCAAGCCAAAGTTAGAGCTATCGGGTCGCAAAGTATTGGGCGCTACTACTAACCCCATATGACACGTATACCCAAACTTTACTGAATGTTTTCACACCCTGTGTTCACATATTTTAGCTAAAACATCATTCAAAGAAAATGAAATACGAAGGAATGTTGAATCTCTTTTGAATTTTCATCGCCGATCCGCTTGTTTTTTTTTCTAATTCATTTCATATAATTGCCTAAATCTAAACATTTGCGTTGTTAATTATTTTTTTTTATAAAGCTAATCTCCGTTTTTTTTTCGTAGATTTTTGATTAAAAAACACCTTCACAATCAGATTTTCTGAAAGCTGAAGACGTTCAGTGAATTTGTTTAAATTTATAGTTCATAATTCAATTTTTTTGGCACATGAACATATGATGGAAAATAAGTGGCCATCTATTAGACGCTTAAACCTTCCGGATATCAAGAAAAATGAAATAACACAATTGTTCTGAAAGTAAGTATGTACGCCTTCTGAAATATGTCAATTTATTCTTTCTTCTTTTCACTTTACTTTCATTTTTGTTTCGGTTCAATCTGGCTTCTATCCTTCAACTTCCTGAATCCTATCCCATCACGACTACGTTCTCTTGTTTGAAGCCTATATTCAAGTACTTTTATCTCTTCTAGAACTAGAAGTTCTCATGACATGCTTCAAGAGGCCCCTCCCTTTTCCGACTCCCTTTCCGCGTCCCGCCCCTTTCATGAATTTGAGCTCTACTTGTGTGCCACCCATCCCTCGTTGTGTCCTTATAAGACTACATTGAACATTCTTTTTGGATTTTAGTATTCGAACTGGTTTCATTTTGTAATGTAACATTTGAAACTAGTATTCCGAAATTATTTAAAAGCGGTTTTTTTGCATCAAAATTTTGGATTTTCGTAATTTTTTCATATTGAGCTTCTAGATATTATCATAAATAAGTTTCTTATTTAGAGTTTGATGGCAATATTTTAAAAAAGAAAAGATTTATTTCTTTAGAAAAATTATTTTCAGTAAGTTTCTACACACTAATAACATATATCACAACAAAATCCACATTGTCAGACATTTTACACTTACTTTTGCTCATTTTCTTAGTTTCTGCTCTTTAAGAAAATCCAGCCCCAAGAAACAACTGTTTTGTGCTCACTCATTGCTCCCCATCACTTTGATTGGCATATTGACGGCGATAACTTTTTTTCCCAACATTCTTTATATTTTAATTTTGGAAACATAGACAGATGTGGTACTTTGCTATTCTTTATGATTATATTTGTAACAGCTGGGCTCTGCCGGCGAAAAAGTTGATTTGGTCTGGTTCGGGCAAATTATTTTTTTGATAGTAATTTTTTTTCAATAGACAGAACTAGAAGTGTTTTTTAAATGAAACATGTTGAATTAAAATTTAAGCAAAAAACTTACAATTTTTACGCGTTACTCTCTTTATTTTTGTATCGTCGGTAGAACATTTTAATCTGGGTGAATCATGTCTGAAAATGTGTTTTGATGTGTTTTGATTACTTCAAATACAATAAAAATTGCTAAAATGGAGACATTCCTACAAAATTAAGCAGTAAACAAGTTTTATTTTCTTCAAACACAGAAGAAAGGGAAGAGAATAAACGAATCGTGTAGTTTTATTTCGAGGTGTAGTTGTGAAAGGAACACATTTTGAAAGAGATCGTGCATTCTATTAAACACGGTTTGGAGATATTTGGCTTGTGCTTTAATATCGATTTTTTTTGGAATTCGGAAGCGTGGCGATTCGCGTTGCATTAGATGAGCGATCGCGTTGATACAGAACTAAGGATTTATCGCGGCGACACTAACCTAGCGGAAAACGAACGGACTCGTACCAGAAACCGGGGGCAAAATTTTCGCGAAATTTTGAAAAAAAGAATCGTCACGAAGGACGAGAAACCGATCGCATGCGCGATAGGTATTGACGTTCGCGACGTCTGATTCTGGTGGTGCCAGCGATAGCAAATTCAAGGCGAACCGCCGTGCGCTTTTAACACACAAACTCACAGCAAGCCTTGGTTCAAGATTTCCATTGAAAATCAAGGAATTCATATTTTTGGCGAACACATCTAGTACCTAAATCGAGGTATTGAAATTTAAAAAGTTCCGTTTTAATATTTAAATTTCTTATTAACTTACTAGAATCGTTCTTCCGTTATGCGATATTCTACTTCTGAGCTTTCCGTCTGCTTTTTATTCTGATTTTGTCCTGGAATCTTTTCTTGTTAAAAGAACGAAAATATATACTCAATCTAGATACTAAAAAAGCCAGATCTCTATTTTTATATCAGCTTTGTCACGTTTTTCATGAGAAAACAGAATTGGGTGGTGGTATTTCACTTCAGTTTCAGCAAGAATTTTCTAAAGGCACATTGCAGGTCGTGGGATAACCGAGCGGGAGCAGTTATCGATTTTTGCTGCTGAAAATATTCTGAAAATTAGCAAGATATAGTACTAACAAGTAATATTTCGGAAAAATGCTTTAAATGCGAAAAAAAAATAAATGTTTTAACGGTTTTAAAGGCGCTTAAAAGTGGTTGTGTGGTGCTTTTCAACGTGGCTGGCTCCGCTTTTTTAGTCCGCTGCTGTCAAAAGCTCGACGACTTTGATAATAGGTTTTTTTTCGGCGAATTTCTGTGAAAATTCAACAGAGAAACATTTTTTTAAAAGAAGAAAACGAGACGAGACAGAAATTGTCCAATTATTAAAAAAAAGAGATTAGGCTTCAACATCTTAATGGCTTCCTTAAAGAGCGAGCATTTTCAATTCAGTGGATCTTCTTCCTATTTCCTAGCCTACTGCTGGTACATACTTACTCGTCTTTCCCATCGCTAACAAACAACCGGCTAACAAACTATTTAGTCGACCTTCCTATTCTACAAGACGGCACCCTTAAATGGCCTACTTTTCTCCAAATGCCTCCCTTCTTCTGAACCAAAGTCCAAGTGTCAAGAAGAGCTTGTCGAGAGCATCGGCTAACAAATCGAAAGATGTTTCTGAGATTCTTCATCCATTCTATGATCCTTGTTTTGTTTGCTTTTCTCTTGTTTTTCTTGTAATTTCCAAAGAATGGGCGGGGGAGGGGGCGGTGGTCGCGGGGAGGAGGGAATCCAAAGTTAGAGATCTTCTACTGTTTGCAATTATCTTTAATCTACATTTATTTCAAAGTAAAGTAAACAAAGATTGGCGAGTATCTGAAAGTAAGACAAAAACACGAAGACAAAAAATCATTTCGTCTCCTCGTCTTCGTTCGTCTTGCGCAATAAAAAAGTTGTTCTTGTGTACCAACACAATGTCTACCTCTGCGTCAGACGAATCCAAGACGGAGAAGAAGACGAGACGAGACGGTAATATTTCGTATTTCGTAAAAGCCTCATCTGCAAGGTAACAATCGAGATCTTTGGCTTTGACAAACAGTTTTTAATTATCTCAAAGTGACGTGAGCGATGTTTTGGATATCATGAAGTTCGACCACAGAGTTTCTTCGAGAGGCTTAGAAACAACAATTTGTTTCTATTTGGCCAGATTTTAAATTGTTTTCAGCTTTATAAGATTATGAAAAAGATGTAGCTTAGTATAATGCCACCCCTAAGCCGTTATGTTATATCACAGCTAATTGTAAGCTGATATTTTCCTTATGGACAAGTGTATAGAAAATCATTAAAAAATCCTTTCTAGTGACCTAGAAGCATCCCGTCATTGGAAGATGTGGTTTCATTTTAATAGAAAGACACCCAATAACTGAATGCCTCCGTTATTATACGGGAGATATATTTGCATAATCTCTGATGATAATTCATGAAGTCAAATAGCAATGTACTACAAACCTTTAATGGAAGAACTCCGACGTTTTTTGTGCAGTGCTTACACGAATGTCTCTTCCTGAATTTCGTCTCGGTTATCTCGGTTGCTGAAAGATATCTCAAAACGTTGTCAACTGAAAAAATGTGTAAAATGTCATAATCAATATTTTGTCAGTTGGCGGTTTTTTGCGATCTCCATGAAGAACTGAAATAAACTGCCTGAAAGTGGCATATGGCCGTAATCTAGAGTACAGCGCAAAAATCATCAATTTTGAAGCGAACAGTTCTGCAATATGAATACGTGTCTTTTGTTTGAGAAGTAAAGAATAGACAAGTGGAAAATTTCAATAAATGGAATATTAGAATGAATAGAGTTCGTGCTATAGTCTTCTCGGCTATAGTAGGTAACTGTGAAACTTCAGCCGATTTATCTCAGTTCCTGAGAGAGATATCAAAAAGTGGATAACTAATAAAATGTATAAAATTTCATTGTGAACATTTTATTAGTTGACAGTTTTTTAATATCTTTCTTTAGTAGCGAGATATATAAGCAGAAATTGGTCTCGAAACGAAACAAGATGAACGGGCGGAACTCATCCGAACTGATGCAAGCCGGTAAAAGCATCAAAGCCAAAAGATCTAGATTTATCAAAAAAAAACATATTTCGTTAACCCGAAAAGCTGTTCAAAGCTTCCAAATCATACCGTATTCACTCGAAGGCGCACAATTCGTTGTCTTGAATTTCAGCTCGTTTATCTCGGCTCCTGAAGTAGAAGTCAGAAAGTTGTCAAGAGATAAAGTGCGCCAATTTTTATCACCAACATTTCATCAGTTGACAATGTTTTGATAGCTTTGTTAAGAACTGAGATAGACAGGTGGAAAGTGACGCACTACAATTAGCATTGTGCCATCTAAGCCACAAGTGAACATCCCAATACTTTACGGCTAAACTCTAATAGACGAGCATGGGGTTTTTCTCATTCAAAAGTACTAAAAAGAAAAGAATAAAAGAGCACAAAACACTGGTTGTATAAGCACTAGTTAAGTAGTCTATTTCTCTGAAAAATTCTATGAACAGGTATTACCTAAAAACAACTTTACAGCTCAAAAAGGGAGTTGGTGTTCTTCTATTAGAGGTTTCCGAAAAGACTCTCTGGAGAAACTATTAGTTTTAATTATATGTAAAATATCCAGAAAATTTCAGCACAGTTGAAATTCAGCCGAAGTTATTCGATGTTTTCGAAAACTGCTTCTAAGCGTTTTAAGCCTCTCTTCCGCTCTCTTCTGAAATTTATGGCTTTGTTTCCCTTATCGCAAATCTTACTTTTAGTCTCCAGAAGTGTTCAAAGGAAACGTGACAAATGTGCCGTTGAGAAAGTCTGGCATATTAATAATTCCGGCTCACGTAAAAAGTGACTTCATTTTCCAAATGAAGAGCTGGCAGCACCCCTTTATTTTGAGCTCGCGGCTTCCGTATTCATTGCCCTTTATTTCATTCATTTTTTGATTAGCTCTGCTGCTCCGAAAGAGCTATTTGTCCTTTTCAAGAATGTCGCCCACATCTCAAAAGCATCATATTTTTGACTGTTTGGTCTCCAGCGGAAGTTTGAACTTCATGCTTTGGGTGGAGACTTCTGGAAAATTGGAGATTTGTGTTTGTATTGCTCTTCACTTTATTCTTTCGTTGTTCTCGAATTCGAATTCTTCTCCGTACCGTCATTATTTTCAGAATCCTAACACTTCCCCGGACCCTTCCCACTTTCTATTCATGGACAATGGTGTCAAGTACTTCCTCTATGAGATCTGTATCCCGTTCATTATGATAATATGTTCTTTCGCGGCCTGCCTCAACTTGCTGGTCGTCGTCTCGCGGCTCTACTGCAAAATGCGTTCGGCCACTCTGGAGTTGACATACTCTCTGGCTCTTTCGGACACCTGGACCAGCATTATTATTGGAGTCTCGTTGTTCTGGAACAGTTACAAGCCGGTGGTGTTGCAAATTCCGCACACCACGTTTTGCTTCCCGTTGACTCTTGAGGTTGGTGGCTTATGAGTTTCGGCGCTTCTGTTAAGCAGCGTCCAGAGTAGTTACAAACTGATTTAATACTGATTCAACGTTTATTTATTTAATAGGGAAATTCAAATTGCAAAAGAATTTCATACTGGTTTTCCAACGGTGTTGCTTCCTTCAGATCTATTTTCTATGATTTTCAGCATTTTTAGAGCATTAAAAAGCAAATAAAGGTTTTTTTTTCTTTTTTGGAAAATTGCGCCCTTTCGCAGCCGTACCGTTTTGCAACCAGCCGTTTGAGGATGCCTTTAGACTGTCCACTTTTTATACTTCTGATCTGTGCTCACTAAGTGGTACAGAGGGTTGATTCGATTGGTAGCTGATTGAGTTACGCATGCAACAGTGCTCGCGGAGTCCTCGCCATTCGAGTGATGTCTAAACCTTCAAGCGTATTCAATCGTGTTCAGCGTTTTCCTTTTCCCTAATGATGTTTGTCGTCTGAAGCCAATTGTATCATTTGGGCCGTGCAAGACGCTGTAACTCTCTAATCCCATTTTTCGTTTTTTTTTTTGTTTCTTTTGCTGAAAAATTTAAAACTATTTTGGTGCGCTTGGAGTGAATGATGAGCAAGGAAAAGTGCTCGAAGACGCGGAAAGTACGCGGTTCTTTTTTGTTGCCGTTCGCGGCGAGACCCTCGAATATCTAACGACTGGAATGGCGTCTGGAATATGCGAGGGTCACGCCACGAAGGACAGGACACTCGATTTTTAGAAATGGCCGGACAAGAACTTCTAGAGTTCTCCATATTTCCAGAGAAGCAATTCAATTTGTCCTCTTTCAGGCATTCCGAACCGGAGGCCTTCTGACAGGAATCTTCCACCTTGTCGCATTGGCATTCACCCATTACATGGCCATCAAGCGGCCGTTTGACCACCATAAAGTGCTCCCAACTCGGACTATTCACAAGTTGATTATTTTCATGTGGGTGACTCCTCCAGTGGCTCTCATGATCTACTTCGCCAGCTGGCCAGGCCAGGGATACCAGTAAGTTTTCGGAAGCTTTGGCTTCTAAACAAACTCCGTGCTGATTCTCCTCAGTAATGGGACCGCACGGCTACGGTTTCAGCACTGGTGGCCAGAGTAGGGCGGAACTGGATTTTGGGAACTCGGAATCTGGAATCCGGAAGACGGAAACAATTTTTTCACGGAATCTGGAATCCGGAAAACGGAAACAATTTTTTCACGGAATCTGGAATCCGGAAAACGGAAAAGAAATTTTTTCACGGAATCTGGAATCCGGAATACGGAATGTAAAAAACGGCGGAATGCGGAAAACAGAATTTTAACCATTAATGCGGGGATTAAATGATGTAAATGCGCTCTGTTCGCAAAAATTTTTGCGGGAATTCAAAAAAGTATACTTTTCACAACAATTGAGAATAAAGTATTAAAACTCATAGTTGGGCGGAATTTGATTTTGGGAACTCAGAATCCGAAAAACGGAAAACGGAAAAAAGTTTTTTCACGGAAACCGGAAAACGGAAAAAAAATTTTTTCACGGAATCCGGAAAACGAAAAACGGAATGAAAAAACAGCGGAATCCGGAATCCGGAATTCCGCCCTTCTCTGCTGGTGGCTGACTAGCACAGGTCAAATGCAGTAATCTATACGGCTGCGCGGAGAATATCAGGAGCATCGCTACTAGAAAAGCTTGCATTTCGGAATAGTCAGGACTGTGTTACAGCACCGTGCAGCAGGATATCCAAAACGTGATTTTCAGTTGAAAAGACTTAGAATTGAGGTTTTATAAACTATTAAATGGGATAGTAGGAGTTGTTTCCGAGCATTTCTCTGCGACGTCTCCACTCTCCACGTCAGAAGCTGCAGACCGTCTAAAGCCCGTTTCTAGCTCGGCACCCTTGCTTCTACAGTCTGAGCCTGGACGGCGCCAAGACGGAGCAATGAAGTGGAAAGGAGACACCGTCGTTTCACACGGTTTGCACTGAAATACGAATTCCATTTTAGGAGAAAATGATTCTGGTGAAGAAAAGGGTTTTTTTTTTGAAAGGGATTTCAAATTCAAAACCACGAAAACCCTAAGCCAGCTCACCAGTCTTGAATGGAGCTCCCGAAAAAATTAGTAAGCTAGAAAAATGAAATTTTAGGTTTGAAGGAGAACATTTCAGAGTATTTCAGCTTCTATTAGTTCATGAACACTTTCTGAGTTTTCGGAATTTTCGGAAATTCTGTCAATTTTCATCGTTGCCTTCATCTATCAATTTCGAATGACCCCCTGAATCGCTGTGCTGAAATCTCATTGTAGACGCCGAATATGATAACTTGTGAAAGAAAGATTCTCTTTCTGAAGTTTTAAGCCGCTGAAAAATCTGGAGTTACTCAGCAAATTGCAGGCGGTGCTGCGAAATCCCAGCCTTGCATACGGTGATAATAGGTAATTGCTGCAAAAAATTATAGCGCTATTCGGCTTCGCAAGAAAGCTTCTACGCTGGTGTAGTCAAACTGAGGAGCTCATGTGCGGATCCTGCGAAAAGCTCGGAGAAGAGCTACCGAGCTCTTTCAGAGCCACGCCGCGCTAAAAATGTTCGAGAGAAGACATAGGAAAACCACGGTTTTGGATGCTCCAAAAGAGATGATAACACTATTTTTCCGATAGTTTTCTATCAGGCGGGGCACCAGAGAAGGGCGGAATTCCGGATTCTGCCGTTTTTTTAATTCCATCTTCCGGATTTCAGATTCCGTGAAAAACTGTTTTTTCCGTTTTCCGCATTCCGGATTCCGCGATTTGACGCTTTATCAGAGAAGGGCGGAATTCTGGACTCGGCATTCCGGATTCCGGCGTTTTTTCTTCATTCCGTCTTCCGGATTCCAGATTCCGTGAAAAAAATTGTTTTCCGTTTTCCGTTTTCCGGATTCCGAGTTCCCAAAATCCAATTCCGCCCTATTCTGCTAGCACAGGTCAAATGCAGTAATCTACAGTAATCTATGCAGTATTCTAGTAAGCTGCGCAGAGAATATCAGGAGCACAGCTAAAAATGGATAGACTGACATCCCCAGCACCACTGCAGAGAGCCATTAATCCAATCATTGTCTTCCAGAAATGAAACATGCATGGGCATCAATTTCTACGAGAATTTCTTCTTCCGTGCCATCATCTCTCTTATCATTGTCTCCCTTATATTCCTCACCACGATCTTTTACATTAAAATGCTGCAAAAGATTACCGAGGTAAGAGTTGACGGGATCCAAGCATATTGAGCTATGAAAATATGTTTCAGGTGCGCAACAAGACCACCGCCTCCTCCCCGGCGCCGGGGGCGTCGGTTCGTGGCCGCCGAACCGTCGTCACTGCTGTGATCATCTTTGGAACTTTCCTTATTGGCTGGATGCCAGCAAGCATTATGTATATATTGACCGCTGAGGATATGCCCTTATATAAGAAGCAAAGTGTCTACATTACAGTAATGTCTATCGTGGTTCTTGTTAGTATCATGGCAAAAACGTTGTTGAATCCGATTATCTATGCGACAAGGTAAATGAAAAATCTTTAATCCTTGAGAATAAACAAAAAAATAATCCTTGAAATCCCCGCTTTTCTGCAGTTTGTGTTTGCGTTTTTTTTCAATCAAAAGGATAAAAAACCTATTCCCAATTTCCGTTTTTATTTCAGAATCCCGGAAATCCATCAATTCGTCTTTCAACGACTTCTCTGGCGTATCATTCCAGGTTGCAGTGCCTCTTCAACAGCCAACGGAGGCCTTCGACGACAAAGTGAACTAGAGCCGTTGAGGACGAGGCTCTCGCAACCTAATACTCATTCTGTGATGCTTTAAATTCCGATAGGGGTAGGGAGGGTTGTGGCACCTGGAACCTCAACTATGGTATCTATAAGATCAATCAGTCTGTGGGATACCAACCCTGGTTCAGCTATGTATTTCTTAATTCTCCATGGATATAGAAACTCCGCAAATGGTTTTAGTCTAATTAAAAAGTTTACGGTTCTAATGCAGCAAATCATAGATTTAAAGCTGCCTCATTGCATTTTAAAATAAACCGGAATTTTCTCAGGATTTAATTAGGCCTGCTTTAGATTCTCAAACCGCCTAATCAGGAAAGAAACTTCTAAATAGACTATATTTTTCTAATTAGAATGCCTAATTTCCATTGAGAATCCGGATTTCTAAGTAAACCGAGAATGATTTGACACTGTTACCAAAGTTCCAATAGATGGGCAAAATCGCCCTCAAATTTTAAATTTTCGGCGGCGGTTTAATCGAACAACCTCAAATTGTGACGAGAAATAGTAGAAATAAAAAAGCTGCGAGTACAAAAAATGCTGTTAAATGAGTCACATGCGATGCAACTTGTTTTTTTTTTTGTAAAAATTTCGGAAACTGGTAATTTATTTATAGAATTGTTGAGAATTATTGAAAAATTGCACTGAAAATTGGCGTAAAATTCGAGGCGAACGCGGTTTTTGTGTAAACACCTTGCGTCGCAAGCGACTCATCTTACGATCATTTTCCAATTCGAAATATTTCTAAATATATTTCTGTTTCTATGCGAATTAAATGCGTTAAATTCAGAAAGGTGCCATAAATCCCAGTGCACGGCCACCCCTGCACCATGTCGGCTAGCTAAGGTAAATATGTACACTTTCGATCTAAATTAATGTGTTTTTCTCTTAAAATCTTCAAATCCCACCTGTCTACTTGTGATATTCATTGTTATTTTATTTGGGCATATTTACGAATTGTTTAATTAACGGTGAAATTAATAAAGATGTTTAATATTCAATTAAATAAGAAAACTGTCATTGTTTACAGTCATCAAATTGCCAGGAGATCATGTCAAAAATTCAGCACTTAAGCCGTCTTATGCTTCTTCACCACCTTCGCCTTCGCTTTCTTCTTCGTGTTTTTAGCCAACAGCCGCTTATAAGCCCACAGTCTCTTTTGGAAACTATCCAGATCCTTTGCTCTCGGCACCACACATGGACCTCGCGATGGATCCGCGTCGACTAGCTTCTCCGGGCAATACATACTATTCAATTTGACTGTGTCCCATTTCGTTAGTAGTCCGACACGCTGTCCGGCGCCGATGTCCGCGTTATTTCTGGCGGGGCAGTATGGAGTGAGACGGAACTTTTCACGAGCCCACAGCGGCACTGTAATACTCTCGGGGTCGAATGGCCATGTCAATTGGATTGGATTATAGTCGGGTGACCCCAAGTTTGGTATTCCATCTCTGAAATAATTCAAATACTAATCGAACATACTTGAACTTCCATAAGAACAAAGAATATTAATGTTATAAAGAGGTATGTTGACTATTCCAGCATTTTCTATTTAAATAAATGAATTCCACGGGTTCACTAATGGAAGAGCATACCCTACTATTATGAGTTTTTTATTGAAATTTTACACATAGGAATCTCACCCGATAGCTTGCACATAAGACACCGCATCCGGCCTGTAGAGCTCCCTCTGCAATCCCATAAACCTGACCAGCTGATCCATGACCATTCCTCTCGAATGGTTGAAGTTGCTGGTTTCAAACGAGGACTGTGCCACGTACAAAATGGTCCTATCCACGAGTCCTTCGACGATCGCGTCTGAATACGCGGCAAACTTTCCCGATTTGCGAATCAAGACGTGCGGGGAGTTGGCGTCCCATCGATCGGCATGATACCACGGCTTGTACTCCTGCTCCTGGAATTTCACACAGGTGCGTCTTCCGATTTGCGTGAAGGCATCGCGCAGCACGTTCTTCTCGAAATTAGTCAGACTCGGCCAGAAGTAGACTTTTTGGATTGGCTTTCGAAGCGTACGCTCCTCGAAGTCCACTGCGTCGATCCCATTGGCGCTTCTGGTACCCAGAGCGAACGCCTGAAAACGTGCGGCATAATTTAAATAAATAATTCACAGTTTTCCTTAAGATTTTTAATGATAAAATGCTTTTACTAGAAGTCTGAGTAACCAACTAACATAAATCTTATATTAGAAAGAGAATTATTTTTTTTATTTCCAAAGTTTATAATAGAAAAATGAAGAGTCGAAATATTTTTTTTTCAAATTCTAGAGTTATCTGATTTGTTTGAATTATTTTCCAACCCATTTTTCAACGAAAGTACCCATCTATTCTAATAGAGCTCAAAATGTAGAATCCAGAGAATGGGAGTTTTTGCACCTTTCATTCATCCAGATTTCCTTTTCTTTATTTAGATTTTCAGTATTTTCAGAGAGGTATAAAGACGGAGGGCATTTTCATTTAAAAAAACGGTGATCTCCTAATAAAAAGAAATCAGGTGGCAACAGTCTTTTTTCAGACTGCAAACTGCAAACAGTCTACAGAATGATCGCCGTACCTTTGCTTTTTTACAGTTTGTTTTGACTCCGACAGCTGTTGACGTAGCAATTCCAACTATGGATAGACTGACAGCCAATATCAGTATCCGCATGATGACTGGTGTCCAAGTAGAGAGACGACTACTGATAGTGAGCGGAGAGGAATGCTAATGGGGTCAAATGAAATGAAAAGTGGAATCAGAAAGAGAGAATTTAGAAGCTTCTTCGCCGTCTTCCGAGAATGAGGCGGTGTTCTTTTTCCTAATCAGTTTGTCGGCGTTTTATATAAGGAAAAAGTTTTGCAGAGTGTAGAGAATAGAGGAGGTGGGGGGAGGAGAAGCCAATTGGTATGGTTTCAATAGAAAAAAGGCGGAATCGGAATCAATTCGAAAGCATAATTATAGATGAGTACATTGTCTCTCCTCCTTCCCCTCTAATGTTTCGAGTGCCTATATACTATTGGTGATGGTGGTGACGACATTGGCGATGATCGGCTACACCCTATAAAAAGTTTCAATTAATAAAACAACTTAGGATTCTGGATGTGTAATTCTAGAACGAACAACCGATTATAATTTATGTAGTAGCACAGTGGCTTGCAATTCAATACATCTCATGGTATAGGAGTACGGGGCAAATATAATAAAGTCGGTGGGAGTTTTCTTGAGATTTCACATAAATTAGTTGTATCAGTTGAACTGAGAATGGTTCAATCTATAGGACACTGAAAGGATCATAAAAGTCTGACTTTTTGGGAGAACAATCAATGCTTGCTTCTAAAGAATCTTCGGCGATTTACGCAAGGATGAACGCGGTGTTTCTCGGACACGGCACTGTAACGACTTCTTGTAAACTAGCTGCTAAGTTACACCCAAACCTGAGTAGTGTTTAGAGAACATATGTAATCATCAATTGGCATAAATTATCCACAGAATTTTTTCGAACAATACCGTGGCAGAGAAACACCAAAAGCGTTTCCGAATAAATCGACGTGAATCAAACTACCCGTAATCTCACAAAACTTTGCATACAATGATAGCAGAAAGATGAAAGAATGCAACGCATGAGAGGGTTTCAAAAAGAGAATGTAAAAGTTATAGCACAGATTAAATAAACAGAAAATTAAAGGTGGTATGAAAGATTTTAATTACAAGTCGGGAAACCGTGTCGGGTCTTCACGATACGATGTCGGGATCGAGAACAGCTTGTCCTGGATATCATTGGTAAACTGGAATTTTTGGAAAGTGACTTTTGCAGCGATAGTGGCAAGAAGAGGGATTTCTGGAAAAAAGTGATGGAGGCAATTGAATATCACTTTTAATATCAACAATTACCTATACAAACAGGGAACCCGGGCGGCAGTCTGGCAGAGCAGAACCTCCTTAACTTATCCAGATGTTTGAATGGTGCTACAACTTCTAGTAAATCAACAAGCACATCAACAGAAAGTGGGAATTCTTCACTCATTCCAACAAGCGCTTTAAACTGCTTCTCATTGGTCTTTACAATTTGCGGACGTCCTAATTGTGGCGGAGCTCCTGGAGCCGCGCCTGAATATTCCTCCCATGTAGTTGGAAGACGGCCCGGAGGAGGTAGAGACTTTCGGTGTTGAAGACTCTGAAACACAACAAAAAATTTATAAATTTATTGAAAATTTACCGCAAATTCATCGTCATTAACGGAGTGTCCACTCGTTAGACTATGCAATATTGATTTGTTTTTCTTCACATCATCACTTGATAAGTGCTCTCTTCGCTTTCTTGTCGTCAATTTCAAACCCTCAACACTATAAAAATTCACGGGGAAATCACCCATTTGCTCCTCTCTCGCGTGCTTGAACACCCATCCGGAGTAGGCTTGTTTAAAACCAACGGTTTTAGTGGACATGTGTGCATTTACGATATCTGTTGACATGAGCACATCCACTTCCTCGTCAATTTCCGCCTCTGACTCTTCACGCCGTCCCCGTTGGAATACTTTTGTCTTGTTGTCCATTACAACTAGCTGCTCGCCGGGAGGCGCATCCACGTTAAAAAGAAATGTGATATCTCCGCGCTCCCAGTTCTTCTCACTGAAATCAGCTAATGTGGTATCCATTCTTAATAAGTTGCCCTTTTTGTAAATTAGGCAAACATCTGATGGGAGTATTCGCGAAAGCAGCGGTATCCAAGACTGAAAATCCCATTTGAATTCCATATAAAAATCACCAAGATCTTGAAACATTTTCATGAGATGCGGTTTTCCACGTGCGAGCTTCTCGTTGGATTGGCTTTTTAGTTTTCGCAACATCTCGGTTACTGAAATTATGAATTATCAAAAGAATGAATATTAAATATTTCTTATAAAGTCTGCATGAAATTTCCAATTATTTCAACAGATTCAATGGTACTTACTAATCTGTCTATCTCCATAACTGACAGACTCCATTAGGGGATTCCAGCCGTCAATGTTCTTAATTCTAACCGGTGCATTATTGGCCAATAAGATAGCGATCGCCTCACGATGCCCCAACATTGTAGCAATGTGCAGCGCGGTATTTCCGTGCATATCCTTTTCGGAAAGACTGCGGCCGACTCGTAGTAGTTGCACGATAGAATGCGTGTCGTTAAAAAATGCAGCTTTGTGGAGTGGGTAAGCTTCATGATCAAGACTAGCCGCCATCCGGTGGCCTATAATCCATGAATCTTCTGTTCGAAACTTTGAAGACATCATGGTGCTGGAGGACCGAGAGGAACCGAGGTCCTGGAATAAAAAAGTCTCATTCAGAAGTGGACAGAATAATTGAAAAAATTATAGAAAACGTTTCAAATCACTGAGCATGAGATCTCACTTCGCGTCACAAGAAATCATAAGCACAGAGAAGACCTTTTTTATCCAAAAACGGCATTCTTTCAGACGAAGAGAGACAAGGATTAGGCGGAGAATGTGTATATGGAATATATTTTTAATCCTGATAACAAGATGAGGCAATGGAATCTGAGCTTTTAAACGCCACGAATTTACTAAATTCAATCAGCTGACGAAAGCTGTTCGTAAAGAAGAAGAAAGTAACTGTGACTTCGTATGCTAAGTTGCGTTATTCAATTAGTAAATTAGTTACAAATTGATTTACAGAATGGCATAGTTAGCATATCTCTATCGATATTGTGATAGAATCTAAAAAGTATGCAATATTTTCAATGCATTTTTCGGTATCACAATATATGAAGATACTGTTATCACCCAAAACAGTTGTCTCATAGATCGGCCAAATTTTCAGCTATCAATTACTATTAGATTCGTGATCGCCAACGTAATTGAAAAATCATAAGAAAAAAGTGTGAAAAAGATATGGTGTCTCTAATGCGCGCAACTTTAATATCAAGGAATGACATGGGAAAATAACGCAACAAATCGATGATTTTTGAATCATCTAATATTTTATCTGGTGACTCCAAACCAGAATTCCAAAGTGAACGCAACATATTTCATTCCGTAGCCTACCGGAGGTGAGGCATTTCATCGTTCTGGACAGGAATGAAGTTTTGAGGAAAATATTGGTTAATCTATGAATTAGCAACCAGCGCCAGACTTTACGCTAGTGGAGTAAAACTTTTATTCTTTCAAGTATGCGTGAGGAGTGCGTAATCAGCAGGAAACACTTCTGAAATATTTTTCCCAATAATGTCTTTCCCAAGCCAACGAACCCATTCAGTCAAACCGAAAGAAGGAAATCATTTCAGAGGTAAGGCAGAAAATAAAAAGGAAAAGAAAAACATAAATTATTCAAATAGTTATACCAGAAAACGCGCAAACGCAAGGAGAGTGGAGGGAAGACTGCAAAATATTTGTGTTCATTATTTTCATAGAATCCGATAGTATTATTACAGTTATATAGACATGCTAATCTTGGTTCTCGACTACCAATTTGGATTCTCGATAATCCCTAAAGCTGTGCACTCGCAATGTTTTGTATTTTGAACAGAAGGAGTACAGGTAAACAATGCATATCTAAAATGAGACTTGAACCTGTCAGAAAAGCAAATAGTGTGACATAGTTCATTCTTTGCGAGGAGACGTTTTCATCGTTTGTTCATATTTATTTCCTTACTTTCTGAATTAGAAAACCGGGCATGTGTACCGTTGCTCCAAAAATATCCGCGTATATTGTCCGTGCTTAAATCTAGACCGGGCAACTGCACTGATACGTAAAGAAATACAAAAAAATTAAACACCTAATCATTTATTCAGCAGATCAGATTTGCATTTTTAGTGAGGAACAACAGTATCAACCATATGAAAAAATTCGCTATTGAAAAAGCAATCATTGTGCAACAAGAAAATTTCAAAATCTCAGACCACAACCAAATGAACCGAAATTGACCGGAAAACGAGCGAAAGCAGGCTAACACAATTCCGAAAAGGCATCCGACGGCAGCGGAAAAAAAGCAAGATCGCACACACACGCAATGGCAAAGTGGCGTTATACTGCTACACACCCATATTTTTGAATGTTGTCTTCTCCCCTTCGTCTTCTTTTTGGAACAAAAAAGGCCAGACGAGGAGACGTAGAGACACGTATCACAAGAATGTGAAATTCACTGCGTTGAATTGGCAAGGCATGATAGCAGGAGCGAGAATGGAAGGAGTGGTACTGAATGAATAGATTATTTATTAGAAACAACTTTTTGACAATGTGAACACGTTCGACAAATTCGGAAAAATACGTGCAGTGGTGTATCCTGTCTGTGCGTGAGTTCTCACGCGTTGCCCAAAGGCAAATCTTGTGAAATGAGATGTAGAAGATTATCATAGTTTCTTTATAGTTTTTATAGAATATAGGTTAGAACGAGAAAACAATAATATTTCTCTAAGACTACATAAAAATGATGAATGGTGCTTAAAATGTCACGACAGCAAGGATAAAATAATAAGTGCCTCAGCTATTTTTGCAAATTTCGCAAACTTCAAAAACACTCAAAATCTCAAAGAGTTCATTTTACCTTTTTCCACTTTTCGAAAACACGTTGAACAACCTAACAGCTGCTCGTAGTTTAACACCCGCATGCTAAACGCAATGCTCATCGTAATTATGAAGAGCAGTTTCGACGAGAGGAACAGAAGGCCGAAGAAAATATAGTGAGAAGCTGAGAATGGAAACGTTAATGCGCAACTAATCATATCACAAATCGAGCCATTTTTCACGAAAACATCACAGAGAGAGAACAGATTGGAGAAACTTATATGTGTACTCTTCGCCTCTTTGCAATACTTTGCCATGACTCTGAACCCAATATTAAAAAGGGGAGAGCAAGACAATATGTGGCACCGAGGAGAAGAGGGAAGAAGGACAAACAGAAACCCGAGAATTCAACTCTTTAGATTCTTCTTTCTAGTCAGCAACTAGAACTAAAACTTTCACGTGATCAGCTGGTGTTGTTAATTGAAAAGGCGAATAGCGTCAAGTGTGTACATTTTAAAACAAAAAAATTTTTGAAACCTAAAAAGGGCGGTAGATGCATGGGCTAATCGCTTATAATTGGTCTGCAATTTTCCAATTTTCCATTTTCATATTTATTTTTGTTTAACAACAATCCACTTTAAAAAAAATGGAATTATTCTCTGAGGGAATTGATTGAACATTCTGATCAAATAGTAATTCAACGATCAAAATGTATTTTTTTCGTGCTTTTGTGTGTTCTTTGCAATAATGTTTCCACGTAACTTCCAACGTTTGATCGATTCACACTGAAAAAAGAGTACAAACGACCTTCACCTAGTCTGTGTTCGTCTCCGTTTTCCGCTATCAATATCCTCAATCTCTAATTCTCGGTCATTCTACAAACCGATGCGGCGTACACGTTTTATCGTATTTATGGTGAAAACCGCGAATTTTCTTGAATTTTGTGCTAAAATTTCACTCAAACTATAATATAATTAATTTTTAAAGATGGTTTACATTCCGAAAAACGTGGTGATCACTGGCGGGTGTGGATTTATTGGATCAAACTTCGTCAATTATATTCACAATGCATGGAAGAACTGCAACTTTGTCAATATTGACAAGCTAATTTTGAACAGTGACACCCATAATGTCAATGAATCTGTTAGAAATTCTCCGAGATATAAATTAGTGCTTACTGATATTAAAAATGAAGCGGCTATTCTGAACGTTTTGGAGGAAAATGAGGTAAGAAACAATATATCGTAAATCGGTTTTAACTAATTTTTCAGATTGACACTATATTCCACTTCGCTGCTGATTGCACTTCAACTCGTTGTTATAATGAGACTGCTGAAGCCGTCCAGAATAACGTTCTGTCCTTTATTCAGTTTTTGGAGACCGTTCGTATTTACGGGAAGATCAAGAAATTTGTGCATATTAGCACAGATGAGGTTTATGGAGATTCCGATCTTTCAGAAAATGAGCAAGGAAAGGTCGAATATTCTAGACTTGTTCCTGGTAACCCATATGCGGCCACAAAGATCGCCGGGGAGGCATATGTAAGAGCTTATCAAATTCAGTATAGGCTTCCAATTGTTACTGCTCGTATGAACAACATCTATGGACCGAATCAGTGGGACGTGAAGGTGGTCCCAAGATTCATTGAGATTGCCAAGGCCCGTGGGGAATACACTATTCAAGGAACGGGAAAGCAACTTCGCTCCTGGCTATATGTAGATGATGCCAGTGAAGGACTTAAGGCAGTTTGTGAGAAAGGAAAGCTCAATGAAATTTATAATTTGGGAACATACTATGAGAAAAGCGTAGTTGATCTAGCGAAAACTCTTCAGGAAGAGGTTGACAGGCAGTTAGGAAGACCTCACGAGCCACCACGGTACAAGTCTATTCCTGACCGACCGTACAATGATCTCCGCTATTTGATTAGTATCGAAAAGACAACAAATGAATTAGAGTGGGAGCCAAGAACTTCTTTCGACGAAGGAATACGTCTTACTGTTGCTTCAGCGCTCAATGAGCATAAGCACGTCAAGATGCACGTCGCAATCTATGGTGGAAAAGGATATGTTGGACAGGAGCTACAGCATGTGTTAAATGCAAGAGAAATTCCATATGTTTTGGCAACAAAAAAGGTTGGATTCGATAGTGACGAAGAGGTAAAACACAATAGGACGTTATTTCGGAATTTATTTTTTTATGAAGGTAGAGAAGGAACTTGCATTGCTGGGTGTGACTCATGTGATTTGCGTAACTGGGAGAACTCATGGACCTGGTTGTAACACTATCGAGTATTTAGAAGGTGGAGCTGATAAGGTTTTTATCAACGTCCGGGATAACATGTACAGGTAGGTGGAAAACTGGTAGTGCAAAAACCACGGTTCATTAACAATTGTCATTCACATGTTCAGCGCAACAATTTTGGCGCACATGTGTCGAAAGATAGGACTGCATTACACGTACATCGGTACTGGTTACATGTTTGCATATGATAAAGAACACCCGATCGGCGGAGCTCAATTCAAAGAAGAAGGTAACATAGGCCAGAAAGTTGAAATATGTGCTAGAAAATTTAAGATGAGCCGACATTCTTTGGATCAGCCTACTCTGTTGTCAAAGGGTTTACTGACCGACAAATGAACTATTTCAATCAAAATGTAAGAAATATTAATTGTTTAAATTAAAATATAAGACTAAAAAGTTGAGAATAAGAAATTAATTTTAGGGTTGGGAAAATCTAAATGTTCGTATTACACTACCACTCAGTTTGGATTTGGAGCAACCTAGAAACTTACTCTCGAAGATTATCAAGTACAAAGAACTTTTCGACATTCCAGTCTCACTGACTATTCTACCAGACTGTATGAATGCCATGTGCAATCTTATGGAACAGAGAACAGGAGGAACTTTGAATCTAGTAAACCCACAACCAATCAGCCTCTATGAAGTTGTCAAGATTTACAAGGAAGTTGTCGACGATTCGGTGAATCCTACAGCGATTGGAGTGGAAACTGAGCGTGCGCAACACTTGTTAGCGACAAAAGGAAACTGCGCACTGGACACTGAAAAACTACAGACCATCGCGCCGGTTTTGTCGGCGAAACAAAGCCTTATTAAGCACTTCAAAGACATGGCTGCTGCTAAATAATTTATGCTTATTTGCTTAAAAATGTATTTTTAAGAAGTGGTGGTTACAGAAATATATGTCAATTCTATTTATAAATTTTTATGGGAACAAATTTGTTCAAAGTTGAAGGGAAAATGGCTGTAATAGGCAGCAGGAGAGTGAAACGAGATGAATGGATTTTCAAAAATTATTTCAAGAGGAAAACTCCTAAGTGTTGTTTGCTTTGAACTAACAGGTGTAAAAATAACAAAAAAAGAAAAATAACTCCTTCTAGGAGCTAGAAAACAATTGTTGATTTACGGTGGCCGCGGCCTGGCATTTAACCGGCAGAACTCTTCTCACGAAAAGTTCTGAGTGGACGATGTGAAAACGTGTGAGTTCACATTTTTTTATGATTCGAGGATCCCCGGACTTGAACAAATTCTGTGGTAATTTAAGCATTTTATCTTCTCATCTAATAGTTTCAAAGCTTTAACGTGTCAAAACCCTATTAAACATTCTCATTTCTCAGAAAATGCTACGCACGGCTTCGTTGGCATGTACATCGGCGAATTTGTGTAGAAAGACGAAACCATTATGGGCTCTTGCATCTGCAGCCCGCTTTTCAAATAAAAATAAGGAGTAAGATTCTAGTTTTCCCTTGTTATTTTTCCTAAATATTTCCTATTTAGTGACGACCTCGAAACAGACTTAAAGAAGGATTTGAGGAAGCTGAATGAGATTCTCAAAGCCGGTAGTGCCAGTAATGCTGAATCAGAAAATATAAATAAAGTAGCAGATGATAAAACAGTTAACAAAACTTTCATGGATTTCCGAAGGCAATCAGAACAAGAATCATACAAACGAAGTAGTATTTTCAATTGGAAAACTGTCCTAGGAACATTTGCTGTGGGAGGCAGTTGCCTTGCAGCTCTGTTTTACATTAAAAAAATTCGGCTCGAAGAACGAGAAAAGCATCGAAAACAAACAGCAGGAAAAGCAAGGATCGGCGGAGAATGGGAGTTGATAAACACAGAAGGAAAGCTGGAAGGATCTCAACAACTTCGTGGAAACTGGCTTCTCATGTATTTTGGATTCACCAATTGCCCGGATATCTGCCCTGATGAAATTGAAAAAATGGTGAAAGTGGTAGAAATCGTCGAGTCAAAGAAAGATGCTACCCCTATTGTCCCTGTGTTTATTTCAGTGGACCCGGAAAGAGATTCAGTCGCACGTGTAAAAGAATATTGTTCAGAGTTTTCTGACAAACTACGTGGATTCACTGGCACCACTGAACAAGTTAACAAGGTAGCAAAGACTTTCCGAGTGTATCATAGTCAAGGACCCAAAACAAATAAACAAGATGACTATATTGTAGATCATACCGTAATTATGTATCTAATTGGTTGGTTTAAATTTAAGGCTAAAAATCAGAATTGGTAATTTTCCTTTTTGCAGATCCTGATGGTCAATTCCACGACTACTACGGCCAAAACAGAAAGGCAGAAGAGATCGCCAACGTCATTCAAATGAAAGTTCTTAAGTACCAGGCACATAATCGGAAATCTCTACTAAACTTGTTTTAATCTACGTGTATTTCTTGATTAGGCTGTTTTTGAAATAGTTTTTTGTTATATTTTCTTCGCTTTTTTCTCTAGAAGTTAAGTTTTTCTAAAGTTTGCTTATAAAGTGTTGAATTGTTCTTTTATCTTAAAATTTGTTTTATTCCGTTTGTTTGATGGTTCAAATACTTTCTCTGTGTCCTTGTTATTGTTTTTATTTTTAAAGGTGCATTTGCGTCCTTTCAGATGACCCTAAAACCGGAAGATATAAAAAGCGAATTCTCTGTTCGTATCGCTAAAAGAAGCGATCAAATTCGATATTCTGTGATGATGTTTAATGGAATGGATAAAGTAGACACTGCCAAGTGGACAATGGAGAGTAAAGTGACAATGGAGAGAGAGGACAATCAAAGAGTTGTGCTCGCAACGCAAACAGTTCAGGAATACGGTGAAGGATCGGAATACGGAAAAGCGGCACGCGAAGAGGCAAGAAGAAAAAAATTCGGAAGGCAGTCGAAGAGTTATAAATTGGACAATCAACCATGGAAACTGGTATTCACTGAACCAGAAGGGAGGCAACGGCAGATGAGAGGAATTAGAGAAGGAGGTGCCAATGAGCACGCAGACTACTGGGTTTTCCTGAAACCAAATCAATCCTCTGAATTCAAAGCGTATAAAGTAGATGAGTGGCATAAGTTCCTTCCTGCTATCACTCATAAAACTCTAGATATCGATCAAGCCGAAGAGCAATTCTCCCAGAGAAATAAAGTCATGAATCAGTTTGCGCTGAAAGCTGCAATACAAAACCAATTGAATGCTGCCGATGAATTAGAGATCTCAGAACAACAAAAAAGGCTCTTGAAGATTAAAGATGAAGGCAGTTCTGATGATTCGGAAGATGGTGACGACGAGGGAGAAGGAGGAGAAGATAAAAAGAAAGGAAAAAACAAGAAAAAGAAGAACGCAAAACCAACAAAGGATAAGAGGCAAAGAGTAGAGAATAGTGATGATGTAGCTAGTAAGTTTTAGCTATATTCAAAATAAAAATGCTAGTAATTTCCTTACCATTTTTTTCCAGAATATGAATCATCAGATGGTGAAGATGAGGGTAGAGAGTACGACTACATTTCTGATAGTGGAACTGATTCTGAGTGCGTTAATTAGTGTATTCTAAAGTTGAATTTAGTATTTTCAGTCGCGAACAGGTTCCATCAGATGAGAAAATTGAAAAGCAATTAGTTGGTGTAGCTGAAGAGGAAGGAGCACGTAAGCTCTTCGACTCAGATAGCAGTGAATCAGACGAAGACTTGGCTAAAAAACTGTTAAAGACTGATGTAGATAAAAAGAAAGGGAATGATGTTGAAGAACGTGATTCATCTGGTTCCGATTCTGATGTTTCCGACACTGAAAAACTGGATTCAGTTGTTTTCATGAAGGCCAACAAAGACATAGAAGGTAGCTCGTCCGGAAAGAAGCGACCACACGCTGAGGATTCTGATCTTAAAAATGATACTCTTGGACCAAGCGACGCGAAAAAGGCGAAGCCTGCTGTTAAATTTGAAGAGGGACTCAATGAGGAGACTGTTCGCAGATATCTCCGCCGCAAACCACACACCACCAAGGTTTGAATATTCCAAAACATTAAAAGAAAACATTCTTTCAGGAACTTCTGCACAAAATGAATGGAAAATGTGGGGATATGAGCAAGTCTGAAATGGTGACTCGTCTAGCCGCTATTCTGAAAGCTATCGAACCTCATCAAACGAGACAGTTGAAGGGAAAGAAGGAGGTGCTTTTCTTCTCACTCGCCAATACTGTTGCCTAATATATAAGCAACAACGTTTTCTACCATATTTATATACACTTTTAAACCGTGTTTCAAAAATTTTACAGCTGTAAATGAATGACTTTTACGGATTCTCAAGTCAAATGTTTAAAATTATGCTCACTGTTTTCAGTATAACGATTTTAATGATACAAGACTTCGTAGAACAAGCATGATTTTATCATTCAAATAATTGGAGCTTGAAACGAGAAACAATTAGAGAAAGTGTTAGAATTTCTACTTTTATATTCAAAGAATAATTTCTAATTAAAAAATTGTGAAAATAGTTTGACAAATTTATCCTGTCATTGATAAAAAATGAAAAAAATCATAAAATGTTTACTAAAATGCAAATCATAGTGGATAAAAGACAAAACGCTTCCTCAAAATTAGAGAAACTCATACTCCACATAATCAAGTCTGTAAAATTGTAAGTTTAACTTGGTGAACCAGGGAAAATAAGCAACGACAGTGATCCACAGAATGATACGCCATCCAAAACAGTTCCCAAAATCGAAAAAGTGTCGTGTTGAAAATATATCTGTTGTTACTGTTACACTACTCAAGAAAAATTCATGGGTCTCTCGACGAAAACGAACTTAAGGCTTCCACGAAAGACGAAGACAATAAGTAATCTTCAAAAGTCGAGTCGTCTTCGTTCGTCTTTCAGTTCGTTTTGCATTCGTCTTACGCAGTAAAAAAGGTGCCAGCACACTGCGTCTGACGAATTCAAGACGAAGTGGCGACAGTGTTCATCGATGAAAAGCTATGAAAGCAAAATTCAATTCGCAAAATCATCGTGTACTTGTTCGAGATCATCGGAAAGCCAACAGCAAAGGTCGGCTTATTCACCGTGCTGTCCATCCACTGAAGATCATGGTTTTTGGAGGAATCACATCCAATGGAAGGACAGTTTTGTAGAACTAGGTGTAAAAGTGACCCAGGATTAGTGTCTCAACGAGATTTTGGGGAAAGTCATACTTCGCTGTTTCCGATACTTTCTAGCAGGACGAAGCACTAGCTCACACGGGTAAACGAATTCAGCAGTGGTGCGATGCGAATTTTCCGAGTTTCATCTCCGGGAAAGATCTCAATCCAATGGAATGGAATATTTCGTTTAAAATTTGAAAGATCGCAAAAATACTTTGCTTGCGGAATGGGACAATCTGTCGCCGGACTACCTCCGTGCCTTCATCGATGCATACCCGAAGAGATTGAAAGAGTTCATCAAGAACAGAAGTGCGAGAATCGAACAAATATAATTTAATTTAGTTTTTTGTTATCTGTTATTCCGATAAACCCCTGTTAAACTTTTTACTTAATTAAACTTTTCTTTGGGAAAGTTATACCGTTTTTTTCGTGTACGGTACTTTTGCCGCATTCTGTCCAATCTTTTTTGATCGAATCATTTATAGTTCCGCTCTAAAAACCGAGCAAATATATCAGCCAATTCTTCGTTGTAAGACTATTTAAGTTTTTTCTTTCTTTAAATAAGCCTTCGAGTCTCATTATTTAATAGAATTACAAATTTCTCCTTCGCTTTCAAGGGATAACATGATCACGACGATTCAAGAAATTCAGGGTTTCTGCCACAAATCTGCGAGAACGGAGCAATTAATTGCGCATTATTTTACATCTTCAACGAGGTCAGCGTTGCTGCTGGCGCAGTTTCTGTGCTTGCTTTCAAATACGTGCTAACCGAGGTAATAATGGGGCGATATGCCGTTGCAACGATGCATAAATGCTGAGGGGGAGAAGGGCGCTTATTAGATTAATATTAAGCTGCCTGAGAAAAATGAAGGTTGTATTTTCGAATTCAAAATCTAACATTGTGGATATTCAGTTAAGAATAAACACTTTCTTTCGGTCACGAATTTCAAAAATGATTATTTTCGATTTGTTATTTTCTCTGCCATCTTTGCTAATTATTCATTGGTTCATATCGCCCCATATGTTCAATAAATCAACATTAACTGCATTTTTACATTTGATTATAAAGTTTTTTTCGGTCTCTATTGACGCCTGCGATTTTTGAACACAACCAAAGGATAATATGTATTTCATAAGATGTAATCTATTCGTGTTCCGTCTCTTCCAACTATTCGTTTTCTTTTCATTTCTGCCTGACGTTTCTGGCTGTCTAGAGTATTTATTGATTTTAGATATCATATTAGTATCCATTGCAAATGCGTGGCAGTTGTCGTACTCAGTTCAATTTGTTTTTTTTTTGTTTTTGTTTTTGACAGTGTCCATGTTTTGTTTTTCCAAATCCTAAGTTCCATTCACAACGACGTTTGTCGCCGAGTAGCGTGCATTGTACGCAATCACTAGTATTTAATATCAGTTGTTTTTCACATAAAATGTAACCTCAAAAGATTTGACAGAGAGAAACGGATGGCATGAGTATATCACAAGTGGAAATGCTCAATAAAGTTAGCTTCCTGACACGTCTTGTCGCCTCATCGGTTCGAGTTTCAGAAGCAGCCGGAAATATTATAAAAGTGGGTTTGTTTCCGCAAGGTTATAATTATAATTACACGATTTATCGAAGATATCAGTCCAGAAAGGTTCATATGCTTTTAAAACTTAAAAATTTAATAAAAAGAATTTTGTTTCGACTAGAATTCTTAACTAGTAGCCAATGAGTCAGTACTTTTACTACTAAATTTTAGGTACCATCTAATTTTAGCTCGACTTTCAAAGAATGTTTTATTTTCCGCAAGAATATTGGTAATTTCTGTTAAACGGAAAAATGAATTAATAGTTTCAATTAAATATAATAAAAGTTCCTAATAAAATAATAATAAAGTTCTATTTATTCTTCATTCAATAGTAAGATTTTTTGTTTATTGAAGGTTCCTCCGCATAAAATTATTTCGAGTATTTGTGAGAGAATGCCCTTAATTCTTCTTAAATATCTTGAAAATTACTAAGATTTCTTTTTAATAACCATATTCTAAAGTTTTTAGAATGTTATGGACGGCGGAGATCTCAAAATTATCGACAAATCAGAGAATGGCGCCTCATACGATCCGCAAACAGAAGCTGATCGACGGGCGCAATATTGCATTGTTCAGTCCTTACAAAAACACTTCAATAACATCACAATTATTGGAGAGGAGGTATTTTTGAAATAAAAATGAAACAGTTGGGACGTTTTTTTTTATTTTCAAGGATGACACTACAGCATGCCCAGGGATTGAGTTGGGATTCAATGAAGACGTTCTTCTAATGGAGCGTCTGATAAGTGATGAGTTAAAAGAAATCAAGGAAAATGATGTCGTCATTTGGGTTGACCCACTGGACGGAACTTCTGAAGTGGCGTTGGCCGTCAAGAATAAAAATATGGCGCTGTTAGAGCAGGTTACTGTGTTGATTGGGATTGCTTTCAAAGGCCGCCCAGTTGCTGGAATCATTCACCAGCCCTATTATTCAACTAATGGAAGAACTATTTGGGCGATTAAGGGATGTGGTATTCATGGATTGATTCCAGCTACAGGAAATTCCAAAAAGATAATTGTGACTACTCGAAGCCATCTTACCGAGTCAGTGTCTAATGCTCTGGAAGCTCTCAAAAACCGGAATCTCGCTGATAGCATTGAAAAAGTTGGTGGAGCTGGATACAAGGTTCTCAAGGTTCTGGAAGGCTGCGCGGCCTATGTATTTGCAAGCGCCGGTTGCAAGAAATGGGACACGTGTGCGGTGGAAGCGGTGCTAACAGCGGCAGGAGGGCATCTCACAGACATCTCTGGGAGAAGCCTACGCTATGAATCGGATGTTCAAGTAAACAATACCGGAGGAGTGCTAGCAACAGCTTCATGGGTTGCTCATCAGGACTATATAAGCACGATTCCGCAAGAGATAAAGAACAATTTACCGGAAGTGTCGTCAAAGAAATGATTAAATTTTTTAAAATGTATTTTTACTTCAATTACAAAGATCTGATTGTGATTTAACCGAATGTGAAAGCAACATTCAAAACGTTCCATATTCGTGTTCCCATTCTAGCTTTCATAACGTAATATGAAGGTTTATTATTAATGTTTTCAACTAGATATAAGCCATAAACTAAAAATAAGTAGAATCATTCAGAGCAATCATCGGATTACCCGTTTTCAAAATAATTAAAGTGAATGTTTAAAATGATAAAAGCGGCGCCTCCACCTCCCTAATTTTATAATCCTTTCGGATTTTCTAATTGAAAAGTCACTGATGCTGGCGCTCGCTTCTAGTAAGAATTACTTCAAATTGCACCAGAATTTTCGCCTCGAAAATGTGGAAACCAGGAGCAGTAAGACAACTTATTCAGCTGGAAGAGTAATAAGTTCAAGACGCTCCTTGTTGAAGTCTTTAACAGTGCGTGAATCAAAATCAAATCATGGGCATAGAAAATCTTTTTTGACATTTTTGAAACTGTTTGATTTACAGTGAAATGGAAATCACTGAATATAGATCTACCGTATTGTACCATTATGATTAATCAGTTTGTTCATCCTGTTATGTCATAAAATCACCGGAGGAAGCAATACTGCGAACCCTTTTGGACTTGTCCGATTGCGACATGGACCAGATCCGGTTCGGTTTTCAGATAAAGGTGGAATTAGAGAAGTGGGACTATTTCCATTTTCTAGGATTACGGTGAACCAAAGCTTATAATATTCTTTTATTTCAACGAAACGAGAGAAAGAATTAAAAAAACAGAAGAAACAATAACAACAAAAAACAAGTATCCATTTACATCTCAGCATCTCCAACCATCGTTTTATGTGTTTGCGGGAGATACGATTCTTCTTCATCAAGCCCGGCGGCCTTTGCTCGTCGAAGATCTCGGCGTGCTCGGGCATCTTTAATGAGCTTGTGCTCTTTGGCGGCTCTGAAAATGTTACGAATTGGATTATTAAAAAGACGCTGTTCTTCAGATTATAGAAACTCACGTGAATATATGTCTCGGTACATTTCTGTGCTTGGCGATTCTCCGTACTTCTGGATGATTTTTGTAGGTCTCACGAAGTTTTTCATTATAAGCGAATGCCTGCTTCTCTCTTTTCGTCAGTGGGCCAAGCTTTTCAGCGGCATTAGCTTTCCAAACCCGAATATTCATTTCGTTACTTCCAGACAACACAAACTTTGAATCAGCGGACCAGAGAACCGATAGAACTGCGGCCATTCGTTTTGTGTAGTAGACGTCCCTGGTAAAACTCCGTGTTTAAATGCATTGTGTTTTTAGTTTACCTGCTAATCATATCTCTAGCTTTAAATAATCGAATAGATCGATCGTATCCAGCGGCGACAAATTCTTGTCCAGTAGGTGAATAGTCCACGTCAAGAACAGCAGAAGTGAATCCCTGATGAGACTGGACCGGGTGTTCAATGTATCTCATATCAAATGTGTACAAACTGTAGTCTTCGCTGGCTACCGTGAAAATGTAAGCTTCCATAGGGTTCCATGAAATCTTATTAGGGCGCATTTTCATTGTCACTTTTTTTAGAGGAACATCTTGCCTTGTATCAAGAATTAAAATCGAACGATCTGAGCGTGCTCCAACGATTACATTCTCTTCTATAGGATTAGCACGACACGTGTGAATAGTATCAGTTCCCAGGTTGTAACTGCGAAGAGGAGTCTCACGAAATGGTTTCCACACACTGATATCCTCTCCACAAGTTACAAAATCTGATGAAAATGATAGATGAGAGACACCATAAATAATACCATCCAGGGCAATTGAGTGAGCCGGTGTTTTCTGTTGTGCGTCGATTGTAGAGTTGATTTTCCAATACTTGAGCTGACTGTCCTGTCCAACTGTAACGAAATTCTCGTCACTATGGTTGTCTACTGAAATGTCGTTGACGAGTCCTCGATGAGCATCCAATGTGGCTTGGCACTCTCTGGCGGCCAAATTCCAAATCTTCACCTGACCATCTCGGGATCCAGAAAATATAGTGGATGGACGATCTGAAAAACGCATACGTGAATTTGAAACATTTTTAAAAGAACTTGCGTACTTGGATGCTTAGCGAGCACTTGAACTCCATCAACATGTCCATCGAGACTTGCTACGAACGGTTTCGCAAAGACTCTTTCCAATTTCGTAGCATTTAAAGCACGTGTGTACTCGATTTGTGAACGAAATGGATCAGCGGGTGTGTTGAAGTTCCGGACAACTAAATAAACATCAGGATCTTAAGAATTCAGAAGAAGCTAACTTAAAAACTAACTTTTGTTTCTCTTGTCCGTTGTTTCTCTCTGGTAAGTGTTCGGATTTCGTGAAATTACTTTAATTTTCATGTTATTACCTGAAAATGTTATTTTTCTATTTTTAATGTGAATCTAAAAATAGGGAATAGAAATGAAAATAATATGAACGAAAATAAAACGTCGTCAAATAAGAGTCAAAGTACGTAAGGTTGGCCGTTAGTGTTTGCGCACGCTGAAGAATCTTTCGAGGAAAGAATGCTTCCTCATGAATTTTCCCAGTTTTGCATCCATGTTTCCTGGATTTTAAGTCTGTTTAAAATAAATTTTAAAAATTTCAGAATTGTTGTCTGTTATTTCTCCAAACATCGGGTTCTGAGAAAATGGCGACGTCATTGACTAGCCAGTTAGAAAATCTTCGAACAGCGGCAGCACGCCATTTGACTATCGAAAAACGACACGTTTCATTGCTCTTCGATAGAAAAGATGCAGGGAAACTATCTAATGAAGATGCTCATAGAATTGGTATAAAATTGATCCGAATTACGAATTAAATTATTGCAATTTACAGGTGTCTCCGGTTTAGAGCAAATGAAACGAATAGATCCTGTTTTCAACACTGAAATTGCTAATGATTTGTTTGCAGAAGAGCGTGTCGATTTTGTTAGGTAAAATACTATAAAACTTAACTGCAAACGTCATTCGTTTATTGTAGATCGATGCTTGAAAAAGAAGCCAACGAACAGCTGAACTTGCAGATTGAGAAGCTTCTTTTTGAACTTTCTCCATATCTGCAAAACTTTGCATGCCAGCAAATTCTTGAGTACCTCATCCACACTTATCAAATCTACTCATTCAATGCCGAAACTCTTCTTCTTACATTTCTTCCTTTTCACGAAACGAAAGTCTACTCCAGACTTCTTCGCATATTGGATTTCGACTGGAAAAGATCAAAGGAATGGCAGTTTATGCAACAATATTTAAAGACTGAAACGCCCATTCCTTTCTCTTCTATTGCAAAAGCCACTCTGGCAAGCAAACACTCGATCATCACATGTATCACTGATCACATTAAAAAAGCTGCAGGAGTTGTAGGTTGTGATTATCTGGAAGTCAAGCATCCGGTTCTTTTTAACTTTCACGCTAAATTGCTCCTGAGTACGTTTAATGATCCAGAGAAAATCGACGAGATGATGCTAGCGAAAATGATGCCATTTATTGAGCATGGAATCAAAAGTCCCATGAAATCCTTTCGTTACTCTGCTATGATTGTGATATCGCAACTCGTTTTGACTGTAAAGCTGAAGGACGAAGTTCTAAACTCTCTGTGCAAGTTGCTGATCACTAAAATGCGATCGGACACTGCAGCTACTTCTCTCTCCACTCTTATAGTAATATTCCAGCAGCAGGCGATTGAGGGAATTTCGAAAAATACTCTAAAGAAGCTTCTCCGGCACGATTCTGATATCGATGTTTGGAAGATTTTGAGGGACCTTTCTGAGCGTACTGATACCACAAAGTTTTTAAAGGTCTTATGGAATGAGTTAATTTCAATGTCCAGGGATGCAGAATCGGAAGAGAGCTCTTTAGCACTGGATGCTCTGGTGAGCACAACTCAGGATGCCACTTTATTGACAACTGAACAAGCTGAAACAATCCTGAGATTGGTAATATCGGAAGGAATGGAGGGGAATATCATTGATAAAAAGAAGATAAAGTATAACATTCGATCTGTTGGACTTAGATTTGCTAAACAGTTTGATGCTATTCACGATGAATTTAAAGCTAAAGATAAGAAGGCACTCAAACAAGTTATAAAGGAGTATCAACTAGACGACATTGTGATGCTGTCTGTTGATTCTGCATCGGTTCCCCGACTCGAAGAAATTGAAATCATTAACTCAGTTAAAAATAAAGATGACTCTTCTGAGAAAGTGAATTTGACTGCATCTGAAAAAGCTCAGAAACTTGCTGAAAGTTCAGAGTTTGCAAAACGAGAAGTGTTCTCCGGAGACCCGATTAAAGAAGCCAATAAATGGTTGAAAAAAGAAGAATGGGACAAAGTGGAGTGGGCTTTGAACGAGATGTCGCAACGAGGAGAGAAGTATTTTAGTCGGAAAGTAGCCGATGACGTGGAACAATTTGTTGTGGAACTTATCAAGATTTTTGGAATCAATCGTGTCAAACAGGTTGACGTGAGCAGCGTAAAATCCGCATTGGCTGTGGTGTGTAAATTTATTCAAAATATTTTTAAAATATGTGTTTTCTAGGCTAACATTACTCCCAACTTTGTTGCTGATTTACTCACTAAATTCGACGAAGTTTGCGAATCTGCACCAAAACGTGCCAAGGGCGTACCAAAAAATAATCTTATCGAAAAGACCTTTGGTATTGATGAGACATGGGAAAACTTCAACCGACGTGTAGTTTTCGTGTTGGACCTTCTGAATGCACGTCAAATGATCCCGTCAAATGATAAAGTCCTTACTGTCTTGTTTTCAGTTGTTAAACAGTATGTTTGAAGAAACTCATACGGTTAAAAACACTTCTCCTTCAGAGCCAACGCGAATTCTGATGCGGAAAGCGCATCATATCAACAGCATCTCGCCGTCAATGCAATCAGGAAAATACTGGAATATCCTGGAAAAACAAAAATTGGATCGTCCAACGTTGATATGGATTGTATCATGGAAACAATGAGATCCACACATAACCATCATCTCCTTCGAGATTGTCTTCGCTTGATTGTGGCAGCTGCCAAACACACTCCAAACTCAGTCGTTAAACATGTAATGTCTGTCTTCACATTTATGGGAAATGGAATGCTTCGAAAAGACAATGAATTAACACTTTCGATTGTCGAAAAAACCGTGGAATCCCTGTTCTTTACTATTATCAACAGTTCGGGGCAAGCTGTTCTTACCAAGCATCAACAGACCGAAAAACTCATAGAACTGGCTCGACTGTTTGCAGCAAGCGCTGTTGATATTCCAGCTCATAGGAGAGCAAGAATTGCTCAAGCTATTGCCAGAGCGGTCGGTGCTGAAAATGCGTCAACGATGGTTCTGGTGATGGTCTCAAGTTTCTGTGCTCGTTGGCAGAGGTCTACAGATGCGGCTGCACAAGAAGCATTAAAAAAAGGGTCTGATCAAGAAGCTTATGACGATTTGGCTATTGAGTTGCTCAGCGCGCTCAACCCATTCGAACAGGTATTTAATTGTTTCCTTTCATAAATAGTTTTGGTATAAAAATTTATTTCCAGCTTTCAAGTGTTCTAGAAATGTGCGAATACGTTTGCCGTCTTGGAGGAGACAAATCATCTCTACCCCTAAATTCTGACTCTGTCTCTAAAAAAGGTTTGGATATTATGATTTTCGATCGTACCGTTCAAAGTTTGCCGAGAATTCGTCACTTCCGTTATGTTGTGGTCACCCTGATCTCAAGAATTTTCTCGAACAGAATTCTCATCGAGCGATTGGCCGCCTATGATGATGAGGAATTGTTAAAAAATGCTCTTCCTCTTGGAAAACGACTTATCGAGTGCTCTGTCGAACTTGATGAATTCGCCAACAAGGAAGCTAATGCGCAGGATGGATCAGATCCACAAGCGCTGAGATATTGGGTGGCGTTTGCTTCCAGAGCAGAAGTAGTCAGTGAAAAGTTGAGACATTTGCTACCAGGAGGAGTGGCTGCTCGTTTGATTGCTGATGTACTACAGGAGTGTGTGAGTGATAAGAAGATGCCTTATAAAATGTGCGAAAAGATTCTGCAATTGGCTAATATAAAATTGGGCCACGATGGCTACTTGTTTACTGATAGTGGAATCAATGAAAAGGAATTGATAACTTTGGCCCAAGCACTCAATAAATTTATTGTGGCTGAGACAAAGAATGAGGAGAAGATGAGGATGTGCCAGAACTCTGCATACACTCTGAAGCTCATTGCTAAGCATCTACCGGCTCAATCTGAATCACAAGTTTTGGCAGACACTATGGAACGTTGTGTGAACATTGTTTCTCAATACCAGAAACTCGATGAGAATTTGACAGGAAATGTGCTTCTGCTTGCTGGGGAGCTTATTCGTTCTCATAATATGAGATCCACAATTCATCACGCTACAAGTCTATTGAAGACATGTCTCGCCACCGTTCAGGAATGCATCACCAGGTTTTCAAAGTCTCAGTTTGATTCAAGTGCATCACCCGGATCTTCTGTCGCTGGAGGACGTGGAAATAGAGGGCACCGTATTAGGCAACAATCTCTTGGAGGAAGCAAATTCGGAAGTGACACTTTATTGGTAAAAATAATTAATATACCGATAAATCCAATTATTGTTTTAGATATGTTCCCTCACCTGCATCCAACGTATTTTTGACCAATTCGCTTCATTCGTCGTGGAATCTACTGGAGACGTCATCATTCGCTACTGTCGCCTTATTTCTAAATTCGGGGATCCATTAGAACTTCTCGCTTTCAATCAGCCTTCATCTAGCAGTGCTTTTCAATATGGAGGAGGCTCTCAAACAAGCGGGTTCGGATCGAAGTCTGGAATTCACCATCGTTTGTCTCTCATCCGTCGTGCCCTTCTTTCCATTGAAATTCGTGTTATCCCATCGCATATTATTAAAGCTGTGGGAGAGTTAAAAACCGAAAAGGTGGCATTTTACAATTTCTATAAGTTCTATTTTTCACATGTTGTTTTCAGAAAGCCATTTGCGCTCTGTTCAACCTGCTAACTGGTTACATTGAGAACCAACACCAACAGAAACCAGATGCTCTCCGAAAGGCTGTTGTACAGCTCCGCAGAACGTTTATACAGGAAGTCGTCACACCTTCGCTTGAATTCAGAAGTCAAGAAAGACAGGCAGAGGAATTGGAAAACGTGGAAAAGCTGGAGCATACTGTTTTCAATTTCGTTGTTTCAATCGCCAGTATTCTCAGCGAAATCGAATTCCGTGTCGTTGTTAATGAACTCGTCGCATGGGCGGAACCAGGGCTCGATGCAACATCCAGCTTACCAACTCGGCTTCGTGTTGTGTCACTTCTTCGATTTGTCAACGACTTATACGCAGCATTTAATTCGTTGGCACTTCCTTATTTTGGAAGAATCCTGGAGATTGCTGTGTTGGTATTGAAAAAGTGTAACGCCACGCTGTTGGGAGCTGACGATCTGTTTTTAAGTGGAAAACGTGGATCTATTGAAGCTTTGGAAACAGATTTGGCGCTCACATTGGCAATAGATGTTATTTCGAATGCTGCAAAGCACAGAGACTTTTTCACGGTGTAAGTTTACTTTCAACTTTAAAAAATGTATTTTTTTTAATTGAAAAAAACGTTTTCTAGTTTGAATATTCATTTTCATACTAATTTTCTATTACTCCGAAACATTCCGATTCTCTAGATCTTTCCAGAAAGAAGCTTCATTCGGTGTTATATTTAATAGGAATAGTTTCTAATACAGAGTTTATTATGGGATAAATAGGTATAAAATATAAAATGATAAAAATAGGTAAAAAGAAAAATAAAAGGGGAAGAACAACTTAGCCACACCAAGGAGTCACCATCCCCTTGCGAGTGTCAACCACCTGACTAACAATCCTCGGTATGTCCTCAATGTGTGCGGGGTGGGAAGGCGAGTCCGAATGGTACATATTTAATAAAAGCTACAATATTAAAAATGTGTCTCTTGATCCTCTCTTCGTTTAGAGCAATTTGACCACAGATAAGTGCTCCCTTGTATTTGCAATTTATAATGGGTCCTAAAGAAAATTCAAATAATCTGGTATAGTTTAAGTTCCAATGAATTGTTTCATTTAACACTAGATAATTTGGTCTTAAAGGGTTCTCCAATAAAGTTTGTAATTTCTAGTGACCGCTGCCAACTGGTATCCGACGTCATCGTTGATGAGCTTGTGAACACCAAGGTAGAAGGCCATGAAAAACGATGCTCTGATCACCTGGTGCCCGCAATCTACCGTATCGGAAACGCTGATCCAGAAAACTTCCCTGAGCTCCTCAACAAAATTATGCTCAAAACTAGAGATTCCCGACCGAAGATCCGCTATCGTGCCCTCATCGTCCTCGAACTGCTTATCAATGAAATTGGGGATGGAGTGCAACCGCATCTTTCGATTCTTCTTCCATTCCTGAATGAGCTTATTGAAGATGAGAACAAACAAGTGGAAGCACAGTGCCAGAAAGTCATCAATGCGCTGCAACACATGTTTGGAGAAACATTCTGGAGCAGTTCAACAGTTTAATATATTTTTCTTGTTATGTTTTCTTCCCCCTTTTTTCTTTAATTGATCTGTTTTTATGATTTGTTGTTTTTTGTTATTACTATTGTTTAAAAGTCGTCCAATAAATAGTTATATAATGAAACAAATAATTGTTTTTAAAAGTTCATTTTCTTATCAATAATTGGGAAAAATAAATAAGATCGTGACTTCCGTGTACAGCATTCAATGTGTTCAATACCGTTTTTCGCATTTTTCTTGTTAGTTTTCGCGAGACCTTCGCCTTTCTAATTACTACGGTTTCGCAAAATTTCTTTTATTTGGAAATTAAACCTTTTTTTTTTCAAAACTGCACATTTCGCGCAACCGCAATCGTTACGAAGTCTCGACAGATAAGAAAAACGAAGGAAACAAATTAATTTTTCGAGAATATTTCCTTTTGCGAGGAAAATTCACCCCGAACGCATTATTACGATTTTCAGAAAATGAGAAAATAACTGCCCAAAATGTGCTCACAATTCTGCCTCAAATAACGAATTGCCTAATGTGGTCATGTGCGGAAATACGTCTAATTTTTAGGTTCTGTGAATGAGCGAGTATAAGCTTAAATTATCGGGAAACTGTTGTGTGCCGTATTCTCATTTAAAACTTTATTGTTAAAGTTTAAAACAATATTTTATTCTCAGACAAGACTCATATAGATCAGTTGAGTAAAGACATTTCATTTAAAGTACCAGCTTCATCGCATCCGTGAGCCAATATTTCACCACATGCAATTTTTGTCAACCATCGCCAGAGTGACCCACGTATCTCTAGAAGGGAGACTGGTCTGCATAACACTCGCGGAACAACGCCAAAGAGATTTTAATCGAACATTAAAAGTATATCAAACGTTAGAGGCATACTACAATTCATAAAGAGAAGATAACTAAAATGGGTTGGGTTGGTCATAAACGTTCAAGGCGTGATTTTATTTCTGTTACTTCTGATATTTCGTTTTGAAGTACTTTCTCGCTGTGAAATTTGTTGCTAAGAAGTTTCCGAAAAAGTGTTAAAATGGAATATTTCAGGGCATAAGCGAAATAATAAATTAGAAGCTAACAAATAATTCAGTTTTTAGGAAAGACTGCCAGAATGAGGTTGTAAACAATTAATACATTGCCTTTATACACTTTAGTGCAATTTTCAGAAAAACCAAAAAAAAATTTCAGCAGAAATTACCACTAACAAGGTTATAAAACTCTTTCGACGATGGATAAATATTGAACATTTGAGTCATTTCTATGTCTTCTTGATATTTACGAACACTTTTGTGCACTGCTGGAAGTAGATTCACGATAGAGGCCATTCTAACTGCAGGCTCTTCTATATTTTTCACATTTTTCATATAAATCGCTAGTTCCTTCATCACTTGATTCTTCACTTTTCTTCCAGTAGTTAAGCATTCATCTGACTGGTATTCCACTGCAGAGTCCCACAATAAAATTGCAGAAAGTGCAAAAAATTCAAAAATGTCCACATTTTCTGACATCATCGGAAGGATCAGACACTTCCTGTGCATTTCGAATGATGGTTTAAATAGTCTGGAAATTAAACGTTGAAGAAACACCATATTAACAGTAGCGTTCATTGAAATTTTGTTTTTGGCTGTATTTTTTAGAAACTTTCGGTTTTCTGTGATGTTACATTGTCGCAAGATGATCACGCTTAGATTTTATTAGTTGACGAACTGCTTCAAGTTGATACTTGGGGACGTAGCGAATGCCGGTAGGACGAAGAATCCACTTCACACCGTCACTTCCGAACAAGTTGTACTTGATTTCGTCCGACCAGACGATATTGGCCCAGTCCTGGCGGGTTCAATGAAAATGACTTCTGGCCCAGATGGTTTGGGGTTGCTTCTCCGCCACGGGAATGGGTTCTCTCAAGCGCATCGTCGGTAATCTCGACCGCTACGAATATGAGGATATTTTGGAGAACACCATGAGACCCAGGGCACTTTCTAGCGTAGGTCGTGATTTTGTATATCAGCAGGATAATGATCCCAAGCATCGTTCTTATCACGTGCGCAACTGGTTCAACCGCCGCCGTGTCACCTTTTTGGATTGGCCGAGTCAAAGCCCGGATTTGAACATCATTGAGCACCTATGGGAGGAATTGGAGATGAGATTGACCGGAAAAACTGCTTCAAACATCGACGAGAATTTCATACTTTTCCAGGAGGAATGGAAGAAGATTCTCCAATCAATCATCGACACAATATCGATTCCATGCCCCGTAGATGCCAAGCAGTAATTGATGCAAATGGTTTTCCCACAAAATATTGAAATCTCGCAGATAGAACAATTTATAAGAACACGAAGTTTCATTGAAGAAATATGGGTTTTTGTTGTTTTCGTTCTTTTTCAAATTACTCCATTATGCATTAGTCTTACAAATCCAAATGTTCTTAGCTGATACATTGTTGCTTGATAAAGAAACTGTAAACAGCTCAGATTGATTCGTTCTATATCGAATGAAATATGGTCGAAAAATCATACTATGTTACCTTTATGGCCGGTACTGTATGGTTGCGAAGCGCTCATGTGGCTATGACTCCATCCCACGCATAAAAGTAGGAGCCCACGTTCCTTTGAGTTATTCAAAAAAACGTCCCGGACAGACAGACGGAAACACAGACGGAACTAATCGCTTAATAATAAGTAGATAGCTTTAGAAATCGGTGGTGTTACCATTTGTCCGGGATTTTTCTCGATTTTTCTTTTTATTCTAACATGATAAGGGCTGGAACACACGTATTCCTGCATCAAGGCCCAAAGCCTATAATCAGCTCATCCCTCAAATGCTTTGCAGCAAGGTTGTACCATATAGAACCACCATCTGTTAAGTAAGTACCATTTGCAAAAAAGTAGGCCTCCAAATAAACACTAACAAAACCAAAGTGTTGAGAAACACGTACGCCACCACACATCCGGTGATTATCAGTAACAACGCAACCATCACAACAATCGAAGACGTGGACGAGTATGTCTACCTTGGCAGGCTACTCAACCCACGAAATGAGCTAGAACCTGAACTCCACAGAAGAAGACGGGCAGCCTGGGCAGCGTTCAACAACATCAAAAACACCACCGACGCTCTCACTTGTCCCCGAATTCGAGCTCAACTTTTCGACACCATCGTTCTTCCCGCGCTCGCATACGGATCTGAAACGTGGACCCTTACACAGAATCTCGCTGAAAGACTCCGTGTGACGCATGCATCACTAGAAAGAAGATTAATTGGAATGACCCTCACGGAACAACGCCAACGAGACTTACACCGCGGAGACATCCGAAAAATCTCCCAAGTCACGGACCCACTCAAATACATCAAAAAGAAAAAATTAGGATGGGCCGAGCACATTATGCGAAGAAATGACGGAAGATGGACAAAACTGATACAAGAATGGATTCCTCGAGATCAAAAACGACCTGTCGGACGACCCCCCATGAGATGGTCCGACTCACTACGTAAAGAAGTCTCAATATACCGAAGAAATCGACTAACTACTTCATGGACAACCATCGCCCAAGATCGCAAAGCATGGTTAGCTGTGATCCGCGCTCACACAAGCGACTGACGGATCGACTAAGTAAGTAGGTAAGTACCATTTGTCCCGGATTTTTCTCGAGTTTTCTTTTTATTCTAACATGGGCTGGAACACACGTATTCCCGCATCAAGGCCCAAAGCCTATAATCAACTCATCCCTCAAATGCTTTGCAGCAAGGTATTAATGCTTTCATTTTATTTCTACTCGGTTTATCCATCGCGTGTTGTCATTTTTTGTGTCATCTACTTACTATTAAGCGAATAGTTCTGTCTGTCTGTTACTCTGTCCAAGACGTTTCATTGAATAACTCAAAAGATCGTGGGTCTTTTACTTTGATTTTCGGGATGGAGTCATGACCATCCGAGCGCTTCACATTCATATATTTAGGAGGTCGTAGGGTACTAGGGATACTGTAGAACCGTACACCCAAATTGTACAAAACTGCTTTAAAATCGATAAAAAAAGCCAAAATTTTGCAGATATATCAATTGACACATCCGTATATCACATGCAAAAAATCAGCTTGATATCTTTAAAACTACAATTTTTATGGACATTGTTTTCCAACGTTTTTGGAACATCACTATCTACTTATTATTAAGCGAATAGTTCTGTCTATCCGTCACTCTGTCCAAGACGTTTCATTGAATAACTCAAAAGATCGTGGGTCTTTTACTTTGATTTTCGGGATGGAGTCATGACCATCCGAGCGCTTCGAAACCATATGCTTAAGAGGTCGCAGGGTACTAGGGATACGGCACGGGATGTAGATTTTATTTGGTTTTTGACGATCTGCTAAAAAATTGTTTTACTAACAAGTAGAAAAACAGAACGACTACAAATATTTCTAAACGAAAGCCAGTGAAAGCCAGTGGAAGTCGCGGCGTAGCCGCGAACTTTCCGCTGGTACTCATATATACTGGTAATTGTGACAAATCTAAATTTTCTTAACAATTTTTTTGAAGCCATTCTCCAAATAGTAAAATCTAAACGGGATAATTTCTGCGACCAATTTTAACATCATTTACCAGAATACCTCAAATTTCTATATCACATTTTAAACAAATTTACGGTTAAAAAATCAAAAGTGAGTTATTCAAAGACTTCTAGTTCATTTTTTACGGCATTTTGTGTTATTGATCCAGTTAATTCTATGGCTCACGCCAAACATAATATTTGAAAAATAAAATGTCTATTTACAAAAGAAATTGAACCATTATTGCAGTATTATTAGGTTGTAACATAAGAAACCGCGGTTGTCTTATTTCATCCATGTTTTTTTTGTAATAAAATATTTTTGAATGCGGTTTTGTCTATTAGAAAGAGCGTTTTATTGCGCATCGTTTGATATATAATTTGTCTATGTTTACTTTATTTTTCCACAAGAAAAAATGTTTAGAAAATGTCTGATCAAAAATTTCGAATGCGAGTTTGCATGTGGTACGACTTTAAGCACGGCAAATCGGCTGCTGAATCTCATCGTGCGCTCTTTAAAGTATTTGGCGAGGAAGCCCTGTCTGAACGTCAATGCCAGGAGTGGTTTAAACGATTCCGAAGTGGTGACGAAAGCTTGGAGGATCATGAACATGGACATCGAGCTGAAGTCGTCGACAATAACCTGTTGAAGGAAGCAATAGAGTCGGATCCGTGCCAAACAACTCGAGAGCTTGCAGAACAGTTTGGCTGCTCTCACATGACAATTGAGCGTCACTTGCATAAAATCGGCAAGACGAACAGGTGCGGAAAGTGGGTGCCACACCAGTTGAGCAATGCAAACAAGGCGACCCGAGTGACAATGGCCGGAATTCTCATTCGTCGTGCAAAAACTGGCGGTTTTTTCGACTCCATTGTTACGTCAGATGAAAAGTGGATCTGCTACGACAACACAACAAAAAAACGGCAGTGGTTGGACCCCGGTGAGGCCCCAAAACCGACTCCAAAACCGGACATCCACGGAAAAAAGGTGATGCTTTGTGTTTGGTGGAACAGCAAAGGTCTTGTGTATTTTGAGGTTCTGGATTCGGGTCAAACAGTTACGGCGGACCTCTATCAACATCAATTGGACCGTGTGGATCAAGCGCTGCGACGTCAAGGTGTGGATACGGCGTCAACAAAATTTCTTCACGACAACGCCCGGCCGCATGTTGCAAAGATCACTGCACGGAAAATCGAGGAATTGGGCTGGGAAGTCCTGCCTCACCCGCCATACAGCCCTGACCTGGCGCCATCCGACTACCATCTGTTCCGGTCGATGCAGCACTCTCTGGCCGAGAAAAAGTTCAAAAACCGCGACGAGGTCCAAATTTGGGTGTCTAACTTCTTCGAGTTCTTCGAGAAGGGCATCCATTCTTTGCGTGGACGTTGGCGACAAATAACCGATAATAATGGCGAATACCTTTTGGATTAAAGTTTTGTAATTTTGTTTTTATAATAAATTTTGTTTTTGGATCAAACCGCTGTTTCTTATGTTACAACCTAATAGAAAAAAAGAGATAAATGCAAAAGAAGTATGTCAATTCCTGAAATTGTCAGAATAAAGTAGTGAAAAAACTCTACTTTAATCTGTTCCTTTCCATTTTTCACAATTTTTTACACGTAGCTCTAACTCACTTTTGCACTTTCTCACTTGGCATCGGATTTTCTGTATCTATGCAATCGTAGAAGCCGGCAAGATTATTCGTATCTATATAGTCACCCGATGGGAGAATAACTGCGTGTGCCATATTTTTCGACTGGCTCATGAAGGCACTCTCGAGAATGCACAATGGAGTGTAGGAGTTGCGGAACAATGTGTTCTGGAATAAATAGAAACAGTTTGGGATATGGAGAAAATTCGGAATAAGAAAATCAGAAACCTAAGCCTTGCTCTGATATAGTATTTAATAAAGCCATGATCAGATATTAGAGCAATTTCTTTTTTTTTTCTAGGAAGAATATTATGATTTGACATTAATCTTCAAATAGTTATACTAATTTTTGCTGTTTTTCCAGCTTTTTCGTCTAAGAAAGCACAAACTGAGAGATTCACCCTTAAAAAAATTTTGTACCAAAGTCCTAAATTGTGTTATTTCTATTTACAGTTTATTGTAATGAGCTCTATTTACAGGATGTTACAGGATGTCAGGATGTAGCTCGGTACCATAGGTGGATATGAGAAGATTGGACAAAAATTATTTATTTTATGTAATTCAGTTGATAAAAAAACCAAACAGGATAATTCCGAAGTGTAATTAATAAAGCATTTATATTTAGTAAGAAATTCGGATATTTTTCTGATTTGGGAACTGCCCGACCCGCGACAAGATCATTCCGCTATTCCGCGTAGTCGCTGTGTTCTCCGCTTCCATTTCGCATTCAGCAACCATTTAATTTCTATATACGGGTGCATCGGCCCTCCGTCTACCCGTAGCGGCAGCCCTTAGAGGTTTGATCTCATGAGGTTTTCAACTGGACCCAGAACTGATTTTTTTCATATATAATAAAATAGTAATAAATTTCCTTTTACATTAAGGCTTCCACGAAAAATGAAGTAAGATCGCCTCGTCTCGTCTAGAATTCGTCAGACGCAGAGATAGACACTGTGTTCGTACACATGTATTTTAATTAACGACGCAAGACGAACGCAAGACGAGACGAAAGGATTCCACGAAAGACGACCGACTTGTTTCGTCTTTGGTGGAAGCCTTAATTTACATAAATAAATCTACTGTAAAGCTCAAACATCGACATCATTTTTTTGAAACCTACTAGTGCCATATATGAGTTTAAAACCCCAAACCTTTTGATCCAGCGGTAAATTTGCAAAATCTTCGAAACACCCTATAATCCAATCAGCTACCAATGCTACATCTTTTACGGATTGTTCTACTGATTCCTTGTAGGTTATAGCCCTTGGAAGCCTTTCTTCGAATAGATTCTGTCCTTCATTCTTGTAGAGTACCTGTCGGGCGTTTAACATCTTCTGATAATTAGAATTCATTTTAGTTAAACATGGAAATTGGTCTTGAAAGGGAGATTCTACACTATTTGAAGCCAGTGAAGAAGGGGAACTACTTGCCATCCGGTCAATTCGATTTCTTGGAGCTTCTGGTCTTTGTTGAACTCCTGCAGGATTCATTCCCACAAGAAGGCATTTAGAAAAGCGGCAAGCTCGACACATGCATCGGATATCTGAAAATAAATTAACGCGAAAATTTAATTTTTGTATCATAGAATAATAGAGGACTTACTGACTGTAATATCGCAATCATTGTTCCCTCGACACAAATATTTCTTATTTTGGATGACACTTCGACGGAAAAATGCGGTGCAGGCTCTGGAAATAAAAACAACCATGAAGAAATGAATAGAAAGAAATATCTTATTGAAGGCCATATCTTAGTACGATTTAAAAGTGTTTTGGTTTCTTATTTTTCTTTAATAATAATAGTAGTTAGCTGTTAACACAGATTATAAATAATAATAGCAAGGGGAAAGTCAAAGAAAAATCGAATGCGAGGGGAAACAAACGATAAAATAACCAAAATTGTTCTATTTTATTGTTGAAAAAGTATGCGAATTCTGCCAAAATATTTTGCAGCAGACTAAATTTTTCAGCTGTTTTACTATGATTTTATTGCTTTTTTCTGCAGCATTGCACAAAATAAAATTATATATATTACATACGCTTTCAGAGGTATTCGCTGCGAGCATATAATTTTTAAGTGTTTTTGATATTTTTATTAGTATAAAAAATGATTAAGCTTATTTTCACCTAGGAATAAAAGCAGGAAAAAAACAAGAGAAACATAGGAAAGCAAAATTTTGAATGAGATGGCTGATTTACTGCATTTCCTAGGCCACCGTGGCTATTATTCTCGGGCGAATTATTATCGCCGTAAAAAAGTTCCGACATTTTTTCGAGTCGGGATTTGAATTTAGAGGCTCCGCCCATTTCGTCAGCGCAATTGCTATGCGCGATATATTTTTATCAGAAGAAACGAAAAAAAAACAAATGACGCAAATTGATATATTTAAACATTCGAAGAAACGTGTAAAAAAATTCACAATTAATACAATTTCGTTCTTTTAATCCAGTTTAATTTTGAAAATTCAGAAGAAAAAATAAAGAGCCTCTAAATTCAAATCCCGATTTTCGCGGGCTCGAAAAAATGTCGGAACTTTTTTACGGCGATATTATCGGATCGCGAGTACGTGGTTTGTCGTATAGTGGCGCTGTTTGGGTCTCGTTAGGGGATAGCGCGTTTTAACGCGCCAATTTAAAATTTGTAAGGAAGCGCACACACTGCGTATGTGATTTATTCAGTTTAATAATCAGTTTAAGAAATTTGACAATAAAAATTAATTAAAAAAAAACATGATTTTCGAAGCAAAATATAAATAGAAAAAGTTCCTAAATATAGTCGCCTCAATTTTCGAAAAGAAATCACATACGCAGTGTGTGCGCTTCCTTACAAATTTTAAATTGGCGCGTTAAAACGCGCTATCCCCTAACGAGACCCAAACACCGCCACTATACGACAAACCACGTACTCGCGATCCGATAATAATACCTCGGCTGTTTGCTCGCGAATTATAGGACTTGAAAAAAATTAAATTCCTTTCTCAGCTGATTTAATGAGAATCCGATCATCATCAAGCTTACAATAATAGTCAGATTTCTCAGAATATTACCCATCTTGATCTTCTGCCGCGCTCGCGCAGGTTCAAACTCCAGTACTCCTCCCCTTTTCCCTCAATATAAAATGCGAACGCAGAGTTCACTTTTATGCCGGTTATATAATCTTTCTTCTCTAAATCTATTTCCGTGTTTTGTTTTCAAAGTTAATAATGCATCCACTGTCTAAATTCTCAAAACTCGACAAAAATGGTCCCATTTACACGGAAAATGTTCCACTCTATAAAGTTTGGCAGAAAATGGAAAAAAAACACCCATTTCTTAACACAATACTGAAACCTGTTAATTTTCGTCTGAGAATTAAAAAAAAAGTGGCGGTATTTTAGTTGGGGGGGGGGGGGCAGTGGTTTTTAGTCATTTTTGGAGGTTTTTTTGGGTTTTTTTTCTGAAAATGTTATTAGACATACTCGTTTCACAGTTTAAGGTTTCACAAGAATCTCATAAGCATGTTATAAAACTGGAAAGTAATAAAAAATTACTAAAGTTTTTCAAATTATTGTTTTTCAGATGCGCGAGGTGCTCTTTTTATAGAATACCAGCGGAAAGTTCGCGGCTACGCCGCGACTTCCACTGGCTTCCACTGGCTTTCATTTAGAAATAACTGTAGGCGTTCTATTTTTCCATTTGTTAGTAAAACAATTTATTAGCAGAACGTCAAAAACCAAATAAGATTAACATCCCGTGCCGTATCCCAACTACCCTACAACCTCCTAAATAAATGAATGTGAAGCGCTCGGGTGGTCATGACTAGAGTGACGCGTCGACTCGACTTTCGACGAATTTGGAGTCGACTACCGATTAAAAGTGGTCGACTAAAGTCGACTGTAATTCGACTCTCAGTCGACTAAAGTCGACTTTCAAGTCGAGTCGACTTGACTTTAGTCGACTCGACTTCAAAGTTGCAAGCGCGCTTTATTGCACAGTTTTTTGGAGGGAAATTTAAAATTAAATTTCCACACATTTATTGTTAAATGAGTGCTTTTTGTTAATTTTTAATTTGAATTTACTTTTTTGATGAATAATTTGAAACATAACTGTTGTTTTATTTTTTTGAGAATGTATTTTCCTGTTTGTCTTACATCAAAATTGAAGTGAAATTTGACAATAAAAATTAATTAAAAAAAACATGATTTTCGAAGCAAAATATAAATAGAAAAAATTCCTATATTCGCTTTAATTTTCGAAAAGAAATCACATACGCAGTGTGTGCGCTTCCTTACAAATTTTTCAGCAGACTCCAATAATAAAAAGAAGATTTAAGATTTACATTTTCCAATTATTAATTGTTTTGTTGTTTCGGATGGATGTTCTTAACTGGTTAACGAATAAACTTTATTAATTTTCAAAACACTCACTCCATTCCGTTCATTTTGAAAGCTTTTCTTGCATTCACCATGTTGCAATTCCGAAAAATGTTTTAAATTTGAATCCCCTCTAAAAAACAGTCCAATAGAGCGGATTTGAAACTTGAAGCGTGGTCGACTTTAGTCGACTTTAGTCGACTCGACTCAAGTCGACTTCGACTTAAAGTCGATTGAAGTCGACTTTGAAGTCGAGTCGACTTTAGTCGACTCGACTCAAGTCGACTTCGACTCTCAGTCGACTAAAGTCGACTTGACTTTAGTCGACTCGATTTTTTCGATTTTCGTCGATTTCGTCGACTCGACTCATCATCGACGCGTTACTCTAGTCATGACTCCATCCCGCATATCAAAGTAAAAGACCCACGATCTTTTGAGTTATTCAATGAAACGTCTTGAACAGAGTCACAGGCAGACAGAACTATTCGCTTAATTATTAAGTATTATTAATTATTATTAATTAAGTATATATTTATGACCCACCTACACGCCTCTGCTCCGAAGTGATATCCATCTCCGTCTTCCAAGCAAATGGAGCAAATTGAGTTTCCCTTATTCATTACTGGGAATCGTTTTCTGGAAAAAAAACGAATCTTTAAGAAAGAAAATTTAAAAATGAAAACGATCTAACGGCGCTGATAAATCGTCACTTAGTTCGAAACACTGGAAAAAGTGGTAGAAAGCACGAACTTATAAGTATAATTTCTTCCTAATTTTTTAGCTAGAATTTGGAGCATAAATAGCTTAATTCATGTTCGAAATTTTTTTAGAATAAGATTGAATGGAAAAAAAGATAATAGATTATATGAAAATATGTATATAAAGCCCGGCGCAGCGCGGCTCTCGTGGCAGCGACACTCAAAATTCTCTCTGAACTTTGCCTCATCGCTGCTCAATCTTTCCGAGATAAGAAGTGAAATCAACACGCTTCTATTGTCTAACAAGCGAGCGGAATAGGAAAACGGAATTAAATATCAATTCATAGGTAGTTTAACTAATAAATTTCTTCGGGAAATTATGAAACACCTATGAAACATTGTACAGAAGATGAAATGAATAGCAGAAAAAAAAAGAAAAATGGATACAATAAGGAAATTATTAAATAATATTTCGCAAAAAAGATAACTCCTTTTCTGAATAGGATATAGCTCTATATGTTACGGACAATTTTTTGACTGAAATTTCATTAAATTCGCATTCAAGAATTTGGAGTGCTTCAAAGAAAGCTAGATGCTGAGAAGATTTTTTCTGTAAAAATTAAATTTTCCAATTTTCTCAAAAACTTATCTAGAAAAGTGTTCTTTAAAAAAGATCAAGGAATGTGTACGATTTCATATAGGATTTCACAAATTTTCAGTTCATATAATTCGAATTTTCACGGCTCATAACATTTTTGGCGAAGACAGTTGTTCGATTTGGTTTATATCTCGCCTTAAAATATTCAATTCTTGCTCAATTCAACATTTCTCTGACACACTTTAAGAAAATATTCGATAGAAGTTCAAAATTACATCTTAAAAACTTGAAGCAATTTTCAGTTGTTTTATTACGAAGCAATTTTGACGACGTTTTCATCGCTCTGTGATATCCTATCAGTTAACTCTATTGATAAGAACAACGTAGCTATTTTACCGAATGTAAGAAGTGCAGTTCTCATGACAAGACCAGCGAAAATGGAGGCACAGAGAAAAAAAACCGGTTATTGACATGATAAGCTTATGTCGGGCGAAAGTACCCACAGACTGATGTCATGCAATGAGTAGGGGAACTGGTGCGCCTGCAGCGCGTTTGAAAAATATAAAGGAACTAGCTACCCTATTTGTATTTTGTTAATAAAAAGAAATAAATAATAATGTTTTACAGAAAAAAAAACAATCGAAGTTTATTTGTGGTTGGATAGAAAAATATAAACAATTTCAAAGCTATCCGATCAATAGAAAGAAAATAATTTGGGAAATTTCGAATAGAAGTAAAATGAGCAAAGAAGTACATTGAAAGAAATTATAAGGTATTCTGATTTTGTGCAGCTGCCAAAATACTCGTCGCTGCACGAAGACGTGTCACGTTTTTGACGACTCGAATCCACGACTTTTTGGCGCGGCGTCGTTTGGTGGACTCGACGTACTCACTGAGCACTTGTTCGCGGTTTAATAACTGAAATTCTTTTTCTTCGATGGTGAATATGACTCCGCAAAACGTTTGACACCAGGTATCACCAGTGGTTAACAGTTTTCGATGTTCTCTTTCGCAAGTCAAAAGCCGCTTGGCCGTCCTATACGTTTATACGCTAATGTGCTTAAGAAAACGGAGAATCGACGAGATAAATCATGTAAGATACAGAATTGTTCGTATCACATATGATAAACCGCATTCAGCTAATTCGCATTTGCATTCAGCTAGAGAATTTATAAAATTTTAATGCTATTGTTTCAGCTAACAGGAAGATAACGCGTTCTTGAGGATTGTTATAGGAATTTCGGAGAGAACGAAAACGTAATCCTTTATGACGAAATAGGGAGCCGAAATATTCATAAAAGCTTTTTCACTATAAATATAACTAGAAAAATCATTGATTATTGCAATCAATCGATCATCAATACACCGTTTATCAATATTTTGAATTTATTTCGAAAAAAAAAGAATATTTTCTGAAAACTTCCTTTCTTGAGAAGAGAAAAATAGATTACCTTTTGACTAAATTTGAAATCAATTTCTATTACGCTATTGCTCAATTTAATGAAACTGTGAATCTTGTCAAACTTACACTTTGATTAAATCTCCAATAGTACTGTATGAACAGTCTATTTATCAATTTGTTTCCATTTGCCTTCATCAATTGCTTCTGTTTCGCCGTCATTTGTTTATAAGGAAGAGCACCTTCAACTAGGGAGATTACACGGTGAAACACCGGGACAGTCTTCCAACAACTGAAGTGGCGCGTCACTCGGTACACCTGCGAAATTATATTTATAGTCGTAGTAATAGTAGAAGTATGCGTTTCCTGTAAAAATTCCTTAGGAGCAGCCTTTGAGGTTCCCGGGAAATAGACCAGGGGAGTGCCTACCTTTTCTTTTCTGTAGACAAATTTGGCAAACTGTTCGCCCCATACTTACCTAACTAATAGTAAGGCTTCCATTTGGGCGAAATATCGGCCGTCTCGTCTCATCTTCGTCTTCGTCTCGTCTTCTTCTTCGTCTTGAATTCGTCTGACGCAGTGTTTTGACCACTTTTTTATAGCATAAGACGAATGCAAGACGAACTGAAAGACGAAGAAAGACGAATAGGCATTTGAAAACGACTTTTTGTTTTCGTCTTTCGTGGAAGCCTTATACCGAACTTTCGGAGAATTCCGGAAGCTGGTTCACAGTGCCACACACTGAGTATCCATTTCGCGAAAAAACTCGCAAGACTTTCACCACAGCTATGTATAAGTGATCTCGCGTATATTTCTGCATTTGCGCTCTTCAAGCCGTGCGCATTCGTTAACGCATTGAAGAGCACAGATTGGATTGCAGTGATTTGTTGGGTAAGACTTCCACGAAAGACGAAACAAGTCGGTCGTCTTTCGTGGAACCCTTTCGTCTCGTCTTCGTTCGTCTTGCGTTCGTCTCAAGTCGTCAATTAAAATAAATGTGTACTACAATGTCAATCTTTGCGTCAGACGAATTCTAGACGATGACGAAGACGAGACGAGACGGTCTTATTTCGCTTTTCGTGGAAGCCTTATTGTTGGAGACTTATTTTAAATTTCTCAATTACGCGTTCATTTTAAGTTTCAGAGTACATTTTTTTGCTGCGTCACTGTAAAAATATCTTTCACGCATTAAGCGGTGATACGGATGCAATTCCTTACAGTGAAAATTCTGAGTAAACATTAAGTATAATAATGTATTCGCTGCTTTCTATAAATTCTATAAAATTGTACAGGGTGGTCCAGAATTACCGTTAATCATTTTAATTATCACAAAATCAAAAATAAAGTTCAGATTGAGATGAGATTCTCTAAAATTTTTATTTAGATGCTAATTAATTGCTTATGCTCAACTCGACAACTTTTCGCTTTGAAGACAGCTTTCAGATGACTTGTTTAGGAGTTGATGGTAGTCCACAGAGGAATTGTCAGATTCCTCAACAAGAGTCTTCTTCAAATCAGTCACATTTTCGTGAGGCTTAGCCTAGACCTTCCCCTGTAAGATCCTTAAATGGAGAAGTCTAACGGAATGAAATCTGCCGAGGAAGCTGGCCATTCTTACGCTATTACGAAAGCAGGAAGGTGAGTCTTACACCACTGCCGAGCCATTTTTACTGCTTGGGCTGGAGCTCCGTTTTGTTGGAAAATCCATTGTTGTCCGGGAAAGTGCTGTTGAGCCCACAGCAACAAATTATTTTCCAAAATGTCTTTAGTATTGTTGATTTTGACTTCTTTCTCTACGAATACCTATAGGATTTCCAAGGGGCACGAACACAGGCTGAATGAGAGACTGGATGAACGGCCCGACCTTTCTCCTTAGCTTCTTGGGACGTCTGGGCGATCACTCTGTGATTTTGAGAGTTGAACTCCGGCTCCACCGCAAACAACTTATCATTGGAGAAGACCGGGACGAGATGTTTGCCAACCCTCATGCCAGCCAGGAGAGATTTTGCCTTGGTGGCTTTTGATAGGCTGCTTCTTTTTCATGATACGGAATCACGTGTATCTCAACTTTGACAATACGCGTCATAGATGTTTCTGACAACTTCATATTGACAGCCATCTCTCAGATGCTCCTTTGAAAATGTCTTCTGATTTTCTAATGGTCTTTATCTTCCGAGGTGTGATCACGATGGGCTAGCGTCTTCTGTTCGTACGATCTGCAGTTGTTCTGAGTTCTTTGAAACGTTTGATGGAGGCATTGACTGTATTTATGGGACCTTTCAGTCGATTGATAATGCCTGCAGCGCTAACTTCCAGTTTAAAGAGACGGATAATCGAAGAAAAGCTAGGTCTCACCAATTGGCTGAAACATATAGGATAACAATAAAAAATGACTCAATTAATAAACAATTAATAAATATTGGCACCGGAAATGCATTAATGCGCGTGAATACGATGCCAAACTTGATTACCGGTAATTCTGGACTAAGCTGTGCATCAGAAGTGAAATCAAGTATTTAGCGTTCTGAAAAATTCTCAGCGGCGCTCTACTCCGTTCCAACGGATCTCATTTTGCGCATTCCTTCACCGATAAATAGCCGGACTGACAGAATCCGTTTCTTCACCAGTCTTATCTCAGTAATGTATTATTTTGATAGTTATCATTGAAATATATCGTCATAGAACGCACAAAGAATTGTGGCTTTCGACCTTTTTAATAAATATCTCTCATTTCGATGAACGTTACGATGCGAACTGTATCATCCCATTTTCACGTGGGTTGCAACAATTCTTGCAGCAGCTGTGGCCGACTGGGAAGTCGTAAAATTTTAATGCAATTGTTTAAAATAAATTACAGCTTGTTTTGGGTCGAAACACGAGAAATACCGTTGAAAACGTTTAGAAAATAAACAAAATTTTAAAGCTACATTTCAGAAAAATTATCAAATAAGTAATCAGAGCACATTCCCCATTAACAACCTTCTTTTATTAATTTAGCTAATTTTCAGCTAATTATTGCAAAATTCTCAAAAAAAAACAATTTCCGTTTCTACTTTTTAAAAATTTTAGAGCAGACACATTTTTGGGAGAGCATCTAATTTTAAAAAATTTTTGTCGAAAAATAACTTGTTTCAGCTCGTACTCGTCCATGACTATTTGGGGGGGGGGGGTATGTGAAATCGGAACAAAATGAGAATAGAACTCGTAGGAAATCGGAACTTGATGAAAATAAAAATGTTAAAAAAGAAAACTGTATTGAATTGGAACTGATAGGGAATTAGAACTGTTTTAAAGTAAAACCGCATGGAAGCGTAACTGTATGGAATTGGAACTCTGTTCAATGGAGCGCGTTTGTTTTACACGAGTATTTTTCTCAGCGTTAAATCAACTAAAAATACTCTTGTAAAGCAAACGCACTCCATTGAACAGCGTTCCAATTCCATACAGTTCCGCTTCCATGCGGTTTTACTTTAAAACAGTTCTAATTCCCTATCAGTTCCAATTCAATACAGTTTTCTTTTTTAACATTTTTATTTTCATCAAGTTCCGATTTCCTACGAGTTCTATTCTCATTTTGTTCCGATTTCACATACCCCCCTATTTGGACTATTATCATTTTTGGACTGCAAAACCCGATTGGACTGAGAATTCGAGCCCCCGCAGCACCCAACTGACACCGACTAGCACACAGTGATATAATTTTTTATGTTACAGAAAAATATTTTAGTCTCAAATACCGTCAATAAGGAAACTAGTTGTTTATTGCTCAATATACTAGGATACGCTGATGCTCTTTTTCACAAAATTGTATTATCCATTCGCGAGGACGTGATTTTTCGTTTAATGGTGCTGTTTGGGTCTCGTTAGGGGATAGCGCGTTGTAACGCGCTAATTTAAAAATTGTAAGAAAGCGTACACACTGTGTTTGTGATTTCGTTTCGAAAATTGAAGCGAATATTAAAAACAATAAAAATTAATTTCAAAAAACATGATTTTCGAAGCAAAATATAGAAAAATTCCAATATTCGCTTCAATTTTCGAAAAGAAATCACAAACACAGTGTGGGCGCTTTCTTACGATTTTTAAATTAGCGCGTTACAACGCGCTATCCCCTAACGAGACCCAAACAGCACCTTTAAACGAAAAATCACGTCCTCGCGGATCGATAATTTGTATATTTTGATTTTTACTTCCAATTTTCGAACGACAAAGAAGTTTTTATGTATTACCTTTAAAGGCGAATTTAAAATTTCATTCCTGATCCCACTGCAAAGATTTATATATACGTTTTCACCCAATTTTTATTCACTTTTGCATAGCTGAGCTTAGCAGCGCGTTGCAATGGTTTCAGGCTATATTCCAATATTTGGTGTTCGCTACTTCCCTTTTTAAAAATGTTCATTTTACAGGGTAACCTGTTACAGATATCCACAACAGGAATTAAAGGAAACTCCGTTTGAAATCGTGTACTCATTCTACTCTATTAGAGTCTTGACATCAACAAATAATATAGAAACTTGCCCTAATAATATCAACTCTCTGAATTTTGCCACTCCTATCCTTGCCAACTTTATAAGCCCCTCGAAGGACGCCTCGACACATGAGAGGTGTCACTCTGTAGAAGTCATCATTCCAATTGTCAGTTGCATAGTAATGAGTAGTCGACATTGTTTGTTTCCAGTGTATACGATCTGCATCTTCTTCTATCATTCGCATTGTAACAAGATTCGAGTCACAGACAAAACACGACGTGTCGGCTACTTCTGTGGGGGCCACCTGAAAATGGGATATACAGTGCGTTTCACATTTATACGGTCGCCCCTGTTTAAGACTGTAACAGCTTGATTAGGGGATTTCACAACAAGACAACTTCAAAATCGAATTCCCATACAAAGTTACGTATATGGGCCAATTTTTAGGACCTTATCTGAAAAACATTTGGTATAGCGCCTGAAAGTCTGAAAATGGTCTATTTGCAAGCGTTTCATGTTTATACGGTCACCCTATCAAAAGTTGTGAAAACAATAGCAAATCAAGGTTTAATACTACATAACATCAAAAAGGCGATTAGGCAAAGAGTTTAGAAGATTTGGAATGTATTGATTGGCATTGGATTTGAACTCTTGCTCCAGAAGATCCCACTCGTTGAGAATCGCAGTCTTCAGTGCCTCAATCGATCCGTATTGAGTACCTTGGCGGTAAACTCGGCGATCCAGCTCTCCCCAAACTTTTTCCATTGGATTCAAGTCAGGGGAGCATGCTGGCCATGGAAGAACATCGAGATTCTTCGACTTGAACCAATCCAAAGTGGAGCGACTGACATGGATGGCAGCATTGCCTTGCTGGAAGATGAACGTTCTGCGGTTGAAACGATGTCGGAAGGGGAGGAGATGATCTTGAAGAACACTTTGATAGTCCAGGGAGTTCATACGACATGATGTTAAGGCCAGGTTTAGATATCCGGCTGAAGAAAAGGCGCCCCACACCATCATTCTCCCACCACCAAACTTCCTTTTCGAGAAAACAAGTCGATCCTTTCTGAGATCGTGCCAATAACTCTTGAATCCATCCGGGCCATCAAGGTTGAACCTCTTTTCATCCAAGAGGTCCGAGAGGAGAGGAAAAGGTGTGGGGCGCCTTTTCTTCAGCCGGATATCTAAACCTGGCCTTCACATCATGTCGTATGAACTCCCTGGACTATCAAAGTGTTTTTCAAGATCATCTCCTCCCCTTCCGACGCCGTTTCAACCGCAGAACGTTCATCTTCCAGCAAGACAATGCTTTCATCCATGTCGGTCGCTCCACTTTGGACTGGTTCAAGTCGAAGAATCTCGATGTTCTTCCATGGCCAGCATGCTCCCCTGACTTGAATTCAATGGAAAACGTTTGGGGAGAGCTGAATCGCTGAGTTTACCGCCAAGGTACTCAATACGGATCGATTGAGGCACTGAAGACTGCGATTCTCAACGAGTGGGATCTTCTGGAGCAAGAGTTCAAATCCAATGCCAATCAATACATTCCAAATCTTCTAAGCTCTATGCTTAATCGCCTTTTTGATGTTATGTAGTATTAAACCTTGATTTGCTATTGTTTTCACAACTTTTGATAGGGTGACCGTATAAGCATGAAACGCTTGCAAATAGACCATTTTCAGACTTTCAGGCGCTACACCAAATGTTTGTCAGATAGGGCTCTAAAAATTGGTCCATATACGTAACTTTTTGTGGAGAATTCAATTTTGAAGTTGTCTTGTTGTGAAATCCCCTAATCAAGCTGTTACAGCCTTAAACAGGGGCGACCGTATAAATGTGAAACGCACTGTAATAAAACCTGTAAGAAAGGGGGGATTGTTTTACACGATTAAAAATTACTAGGAAGCAATCTCCTATTGAAAATGAAATTTTGTCAGGCGAAAAAAATGATTTGAAAGGTATATGTATATTATATTTTAGTAAAGCTTTTCGAAAAATAAAAGTTGTTTGCCTTGAGTTTCCGAAAAATAAATTTATAAAAAATAAAATAATAAATTTATGAAAAATAAAACCCTTTCCAATTAGGACGATATTTCCGCCGTCTCGTCTCGTTTTCGTCTTGAATTCGTCTGACGCAGTGTGTTGACAACTTTTTTATTGCGTTAGACGAATGCAAGACGAACTGAAATACGAAGGAAGACGACTTTTTGTAAAATAAAAATAAATATTTCTCTTTCATTTTTAGTCAGAGATACAAATCGGCTGAAGTTCATTTACTGTTTTTCCTATGGACACCAGTCCATCCTCAACAGCGGTTGTGGAATGTTCTGTTTCATTTTGATAATTGAAATGCCGAATTTCCACTTACGGTAGCAACAAACTTCTTTGGACATTGAACAGCGCGTAAAATTGTGTGTGGACCATCCAGTGGATGTTCATGGTCGTTACTGTAGACTGGCACATCCTGACCACCTAAAGATAATAATTTTTGGCCGGTCAACTAGATTCTAAACCTTGATACCCACAAAATTTGCGTTTTTGGCGTTTTAAATGGAAACATTTAGAAAATGTCCGCTTTTGTAATTTACATATGAGCGTAACCTTTTCAGCCAATACCAAAGATTCTTGGTCTCAGCTAAAAAAATTTGTCTGACAGTTTTGGATTTCGAAGCGAAACTTTTATTATTTCACTCAAGCAATACCTTTTCCCGGATGCGTGACCATCTCCATCTTCAATTTCCCCAGCAAATTCTGCGGATCCATGCTATTCTGACACTCTTCACTATCAGATATTTCTTCTTCTGATTCACTTTCATTTCCGTTTTCATCGATGATAACCGCGAACAGATCATCCTCCACAAATCTGGATCAAATTTTAAATTTTAAGAGAATCAAGCTTTCAAATCCCGGCATTTATAAGCACACTTCAAACTACGCCGTTTCCCTTTACATAAAACAGAAAAAGGTTTCAAAATGCTTTATTTTCAGCCATAGGAGCAGAAGAAAATTCGTTGAATACTAAAAGATCAGTGATTTTTGAACATGTTTCATAAGCGAAAGAAGGACGATCCAGTGAGAATGCTTAGTGGAAAGACAATTGAGAGAGAGAGAGAGAGAGAGAGAGAGAGAGAGAGAGACAGAGAGACAGAGATAGAGAGAAAGAGGGACAAGGGAAGAGACAATGCCGCAGCGCTTTTTTCAGGATTTTTGTGTAGACACTCGAAAAGGTACACATGCTGTCACACACATTGGAAGACCACACTTGCGCTCCTAGGAGCTCACACTTTGGCAATACTATATTTTCCCGGAATTCAAAAGTTTCTATAATGTAAAACAAAAAATGAATGTCCGCAATTTCTAGACAACCTTTATTTATTAAAAAACAATTGAATTCTAGTTAATTCAATTAGCAACTTGTTTTTCTTGTCAATTTCACAGGCGCATTCGATGCCATTATTTTCAGGATTTTTAATTTCTGTGGTGAAAATCGGGGTGACTAAATTTATTTTCGATATTTGAAGATCCGACTAGAATTTTCAAAAAAAAAGTTAATTCTTTAGGCATTTTTCAACAAAATGTTTTCCGCATTCTGATGTGAACTCTCCTACATTACAGCGACACCACAACTCTTACAGCAACATGCGTACTCTTCCAAATGAACTCACCAATTTGAAAGTAGATGAAGACAGAACTTTGGTGGAAAATGGAAAATGAAAAACAAAAAACGGCGGACAAATAATAGAAGCAACAGTGTTTCTGTGATAAAGAGGCGACGTTTCGTGGTTTCACCCGTAACCAAGAAGGATAATATTCTAGAGTTTTTGATTTTAAACATGGAGTAAAAGAGAAGAAGAAAAGAAAGTGAGAAGTAGGATGAAAATAAAACGAAGAAGAAGAAGAAGTACATATAAAATGGAAATTCTGAAAATTTGGAACAAGATTAGGCACATTTCGGAACGATAAGGACAGTGTGGGAGAATTCGGGGATGGGATGGATTTTAAAGATTGAAAAATGTGGAATATTTTAAAACTAACGATTCTTCTAGATATTCTGAAAACTCTTTTTAGCTGCTGGGTTTCAAAAATTGTTAAAATAATTGTTTGACTTTTTATTGATTCTCAAAGTTGATTGTTAAATCGTCATCATCGACTCAGAAAATATCATTTTTTAAACAAAAAATTCCATAAAGAATGGTAGAAAATATCTTAAACATCAAAACGTCTTTAAACTTTCTCATGCAGAGATATTTGACGATTTTTCAAAATTTTAAAAATAATCTATTAAAAACCACCCCTTTCCCCAATTTCTCTCGAATTGAAAAACAGGACAGATACACATAAAAACTACATTTTCTGGAACCTTTTCCGTGCCGCCGGATCGGTCACAAAGCGAAGTAATCGTTGACGTCGCGGATCAAACTCTTTCTGCACACGTGCTTTCTCGACAGCCTTCGCATTTCTCCACAGGTACTGTACAAACAGCCGTTTTTTGAAAGTGGCACTACCGGATGACGTGGATGGCTCATCAACCACCTTATCAATCATTGTGACTATTCGATGAAACGACGTGCACGTCTTCCAAAATGAATAGAATCTGATGACCTTGTAGACGTTGTTCAGCGGTACTTTGTTCGCATCGTGGTGTCCTCCTCGAGATGGCGTCGTGTGAGCAGTTTGGTGTGTGCCACCAGAAATCGAGGATCTGCAAAAATGGAGAGATATTAAGAATTATTAAATAAAAAAGAAGTCCCATATGATGGAGCTCAGTTAGTATAGTTTTATATTGTCACCTAGTTTTAAAAACGAAGAATAACAGCATTTACATAGACTTTGTCTTTGTCGTATTTTTCAAAGTTTTTGGATCTGAAGCTGAAATGACCGAAGAATTTAAAATAATACTTTTATAATATTTACTTGCATATTAATCGAGATGTATTTTTTAAAGTATCTGATTTTGTAGCCATCTGATTTGTTTGAAATTTTTGGATCACTGCCATGTGAGCAGCAGTACAGCACACTGAACAAACCGACGTCAAATTTCCTTGGCTGAAATCAAGCAAAGAGCCATCTTCAAAGGCCGTAAGAATGACTAGACGCAGAAAGAGTTGATAGTTCAATCTTTCAAAATCTTGCGTTTCACAATTTTTGAAAGACGGTCAGTTTCGATTATCGTCCCACTGCGTCTTCTAACATACAGGAAGTTTGTCGCGCATTCGGCTACCTCACCGTCAGCATCTAACATAAAACGAAAAAATTGGTCGTGCAATTCTTTTTTAACAAGATGAAGACCGTGACCATTATTTTCTTTAAGTCAAAGGTCGAAAATATTCAATTTTTCACAAACAGTCGTGCACCTTCACACTCATACCATTCAGCTTAAAGAAGTATCTCGTCAGGAGTACAATACGCAAGTATTTCCCTCCCATCTAGAAAAACTCCGATTCAGAAGAATACAAGTACATACCTCGGCGTGTTGGACATACTGTGATGCTGGGGATGAACTTGAGCATGGGTGGAAGACGATAATGATTGCGTATGTGACATTGAAGCCGGCATGGATGCCGATGGCGGGTGGGGCATCTGGAAAACAATTCAAAATCAATTGCGTCATATGAAAAGCCTAAATATTTATAGCAATTTGCAATAAAATCTAACACGAAATTTCTTCAGAAAAATTAAAGAAAAAATTACAGGTCTGTTAGATTTTGGTGTCTTAGGAATCGGGTGTTCCAAACATTACGATCATGGCTCAATTGTTCACATCCGCTAACTTCTAGTAAAACCAGGTTTCCCAATTTATAAATTGTACAATACAGCGAACTACGCCAGCATTTTCTACTCTTAGTAACTCTGAAACTACTCCGCTGTCTGTAGAAACTGCATATACGAAAAGGCTTTTGGAAAATTCAAAGTCAACATTTTTCACTTTATTTAATAATATCATTTCAGGTTGGCGCATATCATTTTTTTAATGAAAATTATTGAAAAATTAAATATATGGTTAATTTATTGAAAGCCTACATCGATCACGCCGATTCGATTAAATTTCTGTTCATAACGGCTTCTGGTTTGCGATTCAATCGCTCAATTAAATTTGTTTATGAAAACAAAATTCTACAATTTACATTCTGTTTCTATCAGTAGTTTGCTCGATTTTCAAAGTATGCAGAAACAAATTGGCCCTAAAGTCCCAAAAGATCTACATAAGAACGCACCTGTGTCGCCAACTTCGCCGTTATCACCTTCCCTTTAGCTGTAATGCAATTGACTCTATGAAACTGCTTTAAATCGTCAGAATAAAAGTATTTGGTGGGCCTCGATGTGTGCCTCCACCACTGGTCATCTCCGAGGATGTCTCCCATTCGAACCCTCTCTCCATCCACAACAAAACAATAGTTGTCTTCTACCATAATTGGTGGAATTGCGTTCGTCAGCATACTCGATGGAGCCGCCATTAGGTTCGCCAGCGCCGCTTCCGTTTGTACTGTATCGTGGTGAACGGAATGAACAGGCATACTTTGATGGAATATCACTGGATCGTCCTTCGATAGTAGAGCTTCCGGGGTGAGGCCTGGAATAATGAAATTAAGAAGTTACTTACAGAAAATGTTAAAAACCCTCTAATAAAACAACATTTCTATTTATAAAATCGCCTTTATATAAGAGCCCGTTGACAAAACTATATGATATAGTCTTACTATATTTGTAAAAAAAATACCGGAAATCTCAAATCAAGTTTAAAACTAACAGATCTCCATCACAACTAGGGTGCCCTCCGCGCCTTTCTAAAAATGGTTAATGCATCTTCCAACTGGACTGTTAATAGTTTTAGTCCAGCGGAAAGCGGAAATACAGCGCGCATAATCATTTTATATCACTCAATAAAAGTCTGCAACCCTGCAGTTCAATTCAATTTGTTTCTCTTACAAACTCATTTTATTATTTTGTTTTTCAAGGAATTGCTTTTTCGAAGTTAACATAATCCAGAACACTATGTCAAAACATGTTGCACGAAAGACGCTTCTCACATCACGAAAATGTTCAAATTGATATCATGACGCAGTAAAACACGAGTTACGGTGATTTGAACCGTCCAACTAGGTAGCACTGCACCAGACGTGATTCCAACGAGCAAGAATTCGTAGCAAAATAGGCAGGAAGGACTAGAATTAGAAAAAAACAGGAAGTGGCGCAAGGTCATGATGCGAGCTGTAGAAAACGGTAGCAGAAAATATACGCAGCCAAGTATTTCAGATAGAGAAACTACAAAAAAGGATTCTAATGCTATCTGAACTCCCTTATTTTAAAGTTTTTCCAAGCGGACACTAGGTTCATTGATAAAACTTTTTGAAAAAGCTCACCAGAATCCACCAACTCAAACGCTCCGAGGTCTATATCATTTTGAGGTGGCGGCCGTTTCTGATCCTCCACGTATACTGCCATTGGCTCTTCTTCGGATTCGGATGATAGTGGTTCGAAGAACACGGGGCTGAACATTATTATTAAAAAAAGAAACAAGGAAACAAATTTCATTTTTATGCAACTCGACAAAAAGCACTCCTCCGTAGTATCTTAACTTTAAGTAACACATTTCGGCAATTGCCACCTTTGTAATATCACACCGAGATACGCTGACTTTTCTTACATTCTAACAGTCACAATCGTCTTAAAACACAGATTACTGATAAAATTTGTAAGATATCATTGAGCGCATATAATTATATTCGTTGACAGATATTTAACACATATGTGTAATATACATTACGGATAGGACGACGGTTAGCTTACTTTAACCGTTTGAATTTCTTCAATATTTTTAACAGGGGCATATAACGTTGCACGTTGATTAATTTCAAAAAAAGTACATATATTGACTTCTTTCAAATCAAATTATTTGTTTAAAAAAAACATGGCAACAAAAACAGTGGCATGCTCTACAATCTACTTAATTCATTCAACTCATTTTCATTTCCACCATTCCAAATCCTCCTTACCTTGGCACCTTGCTCTCGTGTACTTCCTCCGGAATGATTTCGGGCGGTGCATAATTCTTATTGCTCACGGTGCACTGAGAAAACGTAGAAGGTCGTGGCTGATAATAGACACGTGGCGCCGAGTGAAGTTGCCAACGAGATGATGGGAAAACAGAAGACGTGAATACTTCCGGACATTCATAATCCGACAACAAAATATGCGGAATGCATTCTCTGAACGAATAATGGGTGCAAAAATTATGACTTACATAATGTTTAAATGGATGCAAAAATAATTTTTTAATGGGCTGGATTTGCATTCATAGTGGAGGGTAAATATTAAAAAAAAATATCGGATGCCATTCACGTTTTCCTATCAATCAACATGAAATCCACAGATAACCAACTTTTGCTTCAATCACAATTGAAACCGAAAATAAATTTCCCGTAGCTTTTGCTAGCGAATAAAAACGTTTTTTCAGCAACGACGCATCAAAAAATGCGAAGTGTCTGTAATTTACCACGAACATATTTTAATGGTTACGACAGCAAAAATCCATGACGCAAAAATCTATGATCTGTATTTTTTTTCGAATTATTTTTTAACTAAAGTCAAAAATTGAAAATAATTCGATTCTTGCGACTAAATCGATATTATTTCCATTGCAATTAAATTCCAACATCAAACAACTGAAAAATTGCACCTGTCATCATCTTCTTGCTCGTATGCCTCCTCTTCCATTTCGGTTTCGTCTTCTTCGTCAATGTCCTCTGGAGGATACTGGAATGTACGTGATGCCTCTTCAAGCATCTGAATATATGAATCCCAGTCCTGCATGCATGCAAGACCAATTGGCTGAAAGAGAATAAGGTATGACTTCGAATGAAAGAGAATTAAAGTTTTTCAAAGTTTCAGCGATTTTTGATGAAAACTTTATGTTAAAGTACTACTATTTTCTATTTATAGAAAAAATTGAAATGTTCAATAAGGCTCTTTAGAGAAACTTGATGACGCTGAAATCGTGAGTCTCACGAAGGACCCTTCTATTATATGTGATTATTTATAATAGGGGCAGATTCTAAACTGCCGTTTTTTTAGTTAACGAATATCAAGTTGGAAACAAAATTTGAAAACATACAATAAGTAGCATAATTTAGGATAGACAAAAGCGGATGCACAGATAGCAGAAGCAGAATTCACTCCACTTCAATTCAGAAAATGAATCACACTTACCGACCGGGGACTTATCAATACAACAGACTCTGGATTAGACGGATTAGACTCGCAAGAAAGATCACGAAGCGGGGTTTCAGTGGTTTCAGATGTTTGTGTCGGAGACTCCAAGGATCGTTTCGTAGAGATTCGAACCAATTTAAAGAGTTTCGGAAGATCATCTTTGATGCAAAGTTCTGGACGAAATCTTCTGGGGCTCACATTGAGCCAGTCGAATGAGTGAAGGGGATTCTGTTGTCGGGCTATCCTCTCTTTATTCTTCCTTTTCAGAAGAGGCTCTGGCGAAGTGGCAATTCTGTTCTCATCAATAACTGATAACCGTTTAGGGGAGAGCAGAAGCTTCGGAACATAGGGAGACGGGGGAGGGGGATTTAAAATGACCGGTTGTGGGCGAACCGAGCAAGATTTGCTAGGACCATCCACGTCATCATGGTGCCTAGCAGCCAGTTGAGATTCTCGAAAAGCACCAAACACAAGATTGTTGCATGCATCTGCGTCGTCGAAAGCATCACAGACAGCGGCGAGATTTGAAAGCATGAAAGGCTCTGGCAAACGGAAAGAAAGCGGAGCCGCTGAGAAGATGGGCTCAGTGGCACATGCATGCTTCGTACGGACATGAGATCCGGTACGTGCCGAAAGAGGTCGACGAGGGGTTGGTGCAGTTTGACTTACAGAATTGTTCGATGGAGGGGACGGAATGTCAAGTGGTGGACAAGAGTTACTACGTTGTGCCGATTTGGCGTCTTTTGCTGAAAGGTATTACGGATAGGAAAGTTTTGGAAGGTTTCAAATAAAATCAATTATTTTTAAAGTTATCAAGTTTGGCATTTTAAATTAAAACACTTAAAAATAACACATTTCATTAAAAAAAGATTTTTCGGAATTTTGTATTTTTGCAACCGATTTTCATAAATATGACAACAAAAACTTGTTTTAAATACTTAGGTAGCATGGATAGAATTTGAAGCTTCTAGTGTTCCGAATATGACAAACTTTTCAACACTAAGGTTAGAGACTAAGTAGACTCATAACGTATGACATTTTTTGTAGAATATCTATTTTTATTAATAACATCGAAACCTTACCCAAACAATCGTAATCGAATGATATGGATGAAGCTATAGAAGGTGAGTATAAGTGACGATGTAAAAATGATATCACTGACGGTGTCGGTGAATGATAATTATCCCAGTAGGCCTGAAATAAAAAAACTTGTAATTATTTTCAATTAAAACATATTGAAGCAAAAAAGAAAACAAACTTGTCTGATATGTACGGAAGGCTCGGTTGAAAGTGAACAATGTTCGGATAGCGTCGGACCGGACTCGTCCCAGCTAGCACCTCGATTTCGTTGGAATCGGCAGTAACTTCTGAAGAAGAAAATATTTTTTTAAGCATTAAGTAAAGTAGAAATTGTAAAAAAGTAATATAAAAGTAATAAGTGTAAGCATACGTAATGTTAGTTTGATGCATACTTACAATCTGGGCCGAAACGGAAAACATTTTTAAATATAAGATTTTCTGTTTAAGAAATTGTGACAAATGGTAAATTGCGGTGCGTAAATAATATGCAAATAAGTTTAAATTGTTCTTCACAAATTAACATCAGACCAGAATGGACGAGCGGACAGAATCCGGGCCCATTTTTTTCGGATCGGTTAATGTATCTATTTATTTTGAAACTATATCATAAAATTACAGAATTTCAATTTTTGGCTTTTTCAAAAATTAATTTTAATTTTAAAGAAGTTCCTTCGACCTCCGACCAGACCTTCGAGGGCCGACAACGGGCATGACTGCTTTAATAGCCTTCGTACTTATCGAAGATGCCCACGAAAAATGCTTTATTTTCTGATTAATATTAAATGTATATTAATTGTTGAAAAATCGGAAATTGTGTTTTTTTTAATCCTTTCCTGGTTTCTATGTATTTATCTTCTCGGGAACTGCGCAGGATTTTCGGTACTAAGGTTTTCACAAAAGACGAAGACAAAGAATCGCTTTTCGTCTCGTTGTTCGTCTCCCAGTCTTTCGTCTCGTCTTCGTTCGTCTTTCAGTTCGTCTGCTATTCGTCTTACGCACAAAACAAAGAAAGGTGTGTACTGTGTACACAATGTATTTTACTTGACCAGCACAATGTCTCTCTGCGTAAGACGAATTCAAAATGAAAACAAAGACGAGACGAAACGGTCTTATTTCGTCTTTCGTGGAAGCCTTATTCGGTACTATGGACTTTACTTCGACAGTTGTAGATTTGGCGCTAATTATTATCGCCGTAAAAAAGTTCCGACATTTTTTCGAGTCGGGATTTGAATTTAGAGGCTCCTCCCATTCATCATCATTTGAGCGCATTTGCTATGCGCGATATGTTTGTTGAATTTTTATTTTTTTTTCTTCTTCTTTTTTTTCGCAAATTGATATATTTAAACATTCGAAGAAACGTGTAAAAAATTCACGATTAATACGATTTCTTAAATATATCAATTTGCGAAGAAAAAGAAGAAGAAAAAATAAAAATTCAACAAACATATCGCGCATAGCAAATGCGCTCAAATGATGATGAATGGGAGGAGCCTCTAAATTCAAATCCCGGTTTCCGCGGGCTCGAAAAAATGTCGGAACTTTTTTAAGGCGATAATACGGTTTTCTTCTTTTGTTTAATTGTGAAAATACAACAAACTTACTGTGATCTTGCAGAAGAGTTGCTCCAAACACTCGGTTGAAAACTTTGAACCGAATGAATTGTGGGAGTAAAAATATCTTCTTCATCGTATGTGTCATAGAATCGCAATTGGAATGCCGATAAAGAGTCGTCGATTCTGAAAATAAAGTTCAAAATTCAGATGTTGGCTTTGTGAATTTCAGAAATTGTTGTGATCTAAATTGGTAATTGGTAATTAATTATAAATTACCTAAAAACAAGAATATTTAAGATGCGTAGAGTATGATGAACTCAAAGTGTCAAAAAATTAAAAAAAAACGGGAAGGATTTAAATTAGAATTTGTGTTCATGCTTCGTTTCTTTGATTCTACTTTCGACGTGGTTTAATTCTGTATAAAAATTAATTTGAAGAACTGGATGAAGGAAAATTATGGATGATGCTAACGAATATTGTGAGGGGAGGGGTGGGGTTGGGCTCCTCTTTTATATAATTTTTCCAACATTTTTCGTCACTTCGAACGATGCAAATATTGTCAAAATAAACCTCTTTGCGGAAGAATGACGTCACAACTTGTCTCACAAGTGACTCACAAGCCTCTCTTTTTGTAGCTGCCGCACGCGCTTTTTGCAAAAACTCCGCATGCTTTTCACTATTTCATTTAAAACAATTTTCGAAATACTATTCCGCATTAACTTAGTGTTTCTTCATTATTTTTGTTTGTTTTTATTGTACGCTATTTACAAAAGGCGAGTTTTTTTAAATAATTTTTTCACAAAATTTTAAAAGAGGCTGTATTTATTCATGAACAGCAGTTCATCAATAAGCATAATAAAGAATATCGAAACTATGTCTGGATATTCTTTTTTTTAGCTATTGAAATTTTTTCTATTTTTTCTAAAACGGCTTTACAAAAACTTAGCTGTTGCTTTGTTTCGGAAATTGGTCGAAAACCTGCATTACTTTTTGGCAAAAACCAGCTCATTCTTGACCAAAAACTGACCCACTTGCGACAAAACACAGGTAAACTTTAAACTTCCGATCAAAAGTTAACCAATTTATGGCTAAAAGTAAAAAAAAACCATTGAACTTCCGGTCTAAAGCTGGCCAACTTCCGGTACAAATCTACCAATCTTTGTAACTTCCGACCAAAAGTCAATTACTTCCGATGCAAAGATGACGTTGGCGAAGCTTCTGTTCAAAAGCTGACCGGTGCTTCCTATTACAGATTCACATCACTTTTTAATTACTTTTAGTTTATTCCTTAGCAGATTCATCTAAAATTTGTTAGCAAAATGAGCTTCCCCACCTCATCATACTATTATTGATGGCCTTCGGCTCGATGGAGGATGGATCTTCTTCTATCTTCTGTTGTAATTGCTCTTGTTCCCTTTCGAATTTCTCCACTGCGTGCACATACTTCCGCAGAATCTCCTCTCCCTGTCCCATTGCTAGCCTCCTTTCCAGCATTCTCTTCTTTTTCAAATATTGGAGTAGATCAGTTCCTTGGAACTGAAAAATAGTACATAGCGTTTTACTTTTTTCAAACAATTTTTTAAATTTGAGCAAAATTCAGTTTAATTCAAACTACTGAGCTAAAATCAATTGGATCAAACTGGAAGCTTTGGAACATTTAGTTAAACCAGATTTCTCTAACTCTGAAAAAAAAACTCACTTTGCGTCCGAAGTAATGGATTTTCTGGATATATTGAATACCGGCTAAATCGATACACATTGTGGTGACTGAAAGACCGACACCGAGGTAGATGAGCATTATTGCGATGTAGCTGAAAGGAAGTAATAGGTATAGACCAATAAACTTCACAAATTCAGAATACCAAACTTTATGTAATAGAGGAGCATGCCTTTTTTTTTACTTTAAGCTTAACTACATCAAAAGTATATCTAACCGAACAGAGCCAATTTTTACAGAAATATTTTTTTTTATTTTTCAAATGTTGGGAAACTGACTCATGGTTCTCGGGAACAATATCTCCAAAACCTATTGTTGTCAACGAGATGAATGCTGAAAATTGTCAAATAAAAAGCCAAAAAAAAAAAGAATTTAACCTACAGTAATAAAAAGCATCCATGTATGACCAGTCTTCCAGAATCGAAAACAATATTCCGCCAAATGCGATGTATAACTGAAAAATGGCAACCAATAGTGATTTTTCGTGCGATTAGGGGCTCCACTGAACAGTCGTCTGGTGTTTTATTTTCCCAAGACCCTACATACCAGAGAAGGGCGAAATTCCGGATTCCGGATTCCGCCGTTTTTTTCATTCCGTCTTCCGGATTCCAGATTCCGTGAAAAAATATTTTTTTTCCGTTTTTCGGATTCCAGATTCCGTGAAAAAATATTTGTTCCGTTTTTCGCATTCCGGATTCCGCGATATGGCGTTTTTATTCCGTTTTAATTCTTTATTCTCAATTGTTGTGAAAAGTATACTTTTTTGAACTCCCGCAAAACTTTTTGCGAACAGAGCGCATTTACATCATAAATTTTATCTCATTAATGGTTAAAATTCCGTTTTCCGGATTCCAGATTCCGTGAAAAAATATTTTTTCAGTATTCCGGATTCCAGATTCCGTGAAAAAAATGTTTTTCCGTTTTCCGTTTTCCGGATCCGAGTTCCCAAAATCCGATTCCGCCCTACTCTGCTACATACTCAAAAGGAAATGACGGTTCTCCTCACATTACTATGAAAGTCACTAAAGTGGAGCAGAATGTCCTGCGAAAGTGCTGCTGATTCAGCAATGGTCTGGGTAACTTACCTATGCCAAGCGTTGGGCAGCTACTGGGATTTTGGCACAGGGACACTGCTAATAAGCTGCTAGTGAACTGTAAATTGGAAACCAGTGGCCCCAAGACGCCCAGCGTTTGGTGAGCGGTTGGTGAGCATCATTTCTAGTCAGAAATCCGCCCGGGAATCTTGGGAACACATTGATATTCCCAAAGAACACCCTCATTGATAGGGTGTGAAGTTTCTATAGAACCAAAACGTACCAGGATAATTGTGAAGACCATGAGAACGGGCACTTCCGACTTGTCAATCTCGTCAATTTCCATGTCAAGAATGGAGGATTCTTGATTCTTACTCGCCGACTCCAAATCATCGTTTATGCTATCGTCCAAACCACGAAATCGCTTCCATGCCGACTCTAATCGGATGCTTCCTTTTTTCATGTGCTTATATAACCAGATAGTGCATTCTGACAGAAATTTTCCAAGATCTGCAACGAAAAAAGCTGAATTATACTGAAATTGCAAGTCGACGCCTACCTCCAATAGTGATGATAGCAATTGGAGCACCGAACAACGCGAAAAGCACACAAGCTAGACGTCCGAGAGGTGTCACCGGGACAATATTACCGTATCCAATTGTGGCCATGGTGGTTGCCGCAAAAAATAAAGCGCTACTCGTCGTCCACATTTTTTCAGACCCTTTATCGCCTCGCTTTTTACCATGTCTGAAAATTGTATTTTGGAAATTACGGTGATTCTGAAAAGAATCAAAGGATGGGTAGGAGTCGGTCATAACTTTCCTGCTTTTACAAGATCGGCCGTTTCGGAAAAAAATTGTTTTGGAACCTGTGCTTCACAGATTTGCAGTCGGCGACCTTTTCAAAACTTTAATTTTCAATTAGAAGAATGTCATAGTCCAGACCCTGCTCATTTTATTTGATGGTATAGGTCTCGATAGCCGTGGCCGTGTTCCAGAAATATATAGTCATAACCGCTCAAAAGCTTCATTTTTGTTATTACCGACTGATCCTCAATGGCTTTGATCGGAACGGATCGTGGCGACCCCCTCTTTTCTTAAATTTTCGCATTGAAAATTAACAAATGCGAAGGATTTCTGAAGAGATATGCTTGAAATAGTGAATTTTACCCGTATGACACAGAGTTTTTGAAGATCAACTCACCGATGCCTCCTTTTTCTCTCCGCATCGCTTACGATTTCTTCAGCTTCCTCACTGCTCACCTTGCCTTCATTTCCAATATTTCTGACATCTGCGTATCTGAAAAGGAGAGCGTTTCTTTACAATAAACTAATGAGAATAACATTTTTGTATACGCTTCCAAACCTCCTACCGAAGATCATGTCTAAAGATGTGGCACGACAAAAAAATAAATCAGTCATGATGAGCATCAAAATTAGAGCTCAAAAGAGCTCGAGAATTGAACTAGCAACAGCTATGTATCCTAGATCCAGCATATATCATTGATATATTTTGCTCTTTTTAACGCACTAATTTTCATTATGGAGAGCCCTGTGGACGAGCTGGTCAACCGGAATGCTGGTCTTTGGTACATTCCAAGAATCGCCCCCCACCCTACAACCGCCCCTCCCCACCATCGATAATAGCCCCCCAACCAGCGTTATTCATTATCAAAATTGAGGTGGGGGATAATTACTGTAGGGGGCTTCTATATGAAGTCGTTATCCAATATTAATCCCCCGCCAGTTGAAATGGGGGGGGGAACATTTGGATCCTAGGTAATCTACAATAATCAACCCCCAAAAAACAGTACTAATCACCTACACCATAAGATCGAGGATGAAAATTAAAATGAAACTAGTTCATGATGTCTCGTAAAAACCGAAAATAATTATGAAAATTGTAAAAATTGGTGGAAAAAAACGGACGTTTTCTAGCACATAATGATGAGATAGGGGAAGGGGTGGGGGGTCATTCCACAGTCTTCCACCGTGGGGTCACTTTCATATTAAACGGGGCGAGTTATTGTATTATACCCTGGTCTTTTTATTCTGCATTCTTCTCCTCCGCAAATTTCACAAAATGTGTTGAAAGCGAAGCCACCCACCTAACATATTGCTCCTTGAATGCCTTATACAACTTCTCACTATACAGCATCAGTTCTTGTTCGATGTCCTGCTTCCAGTCCGCCTCTTCTACAAAAGAAAACCTTTAATGGTAAAACAAAATAGATTTTAGAAAAAGTGGCAGCCCTGCTGAATGGAGGATCGTGCTTCAACTTTTCAGAAAAAAATTGAAGAGCCGCAGATTGTCAGCTTACTCTAACCGTCTGCTTCTCTTCGGAACGGCTAGAGATATGAAAATGGTGATAACTAGTGAAACATTTGTCATTATATTTTGCGTATTTTTCTAGTTTTTGACTTTTTGATATCTCTATTGGGAATAGAGTTACACCCCGCGTTGGAGGAAAAATAGGAGACTAACCATTATGATTGATCTTATAAATCAGATTACTCCTCATCTCAGCTATCGTCCTTTTTCCCGTCTCTTTCAGCCGATCTTCGTTGGGCGACTCGAGTGTGTAGAATATCCACGCGCCGATGGTAGCGTAAATACACACACAGACGACGAGTACGATGTGCGGTAGGGCGAGCTTTGCATACTTCCGGATGTTTTGTAGCGTGGTGGCATTCTCGTCGTCGGGCCGGGCGCTCTCGAGTAAGCCCTAGAATAACACAAATTTGAGATTCGCTAGAACTTCAATAGTTTGAATCGCCTCCCTCCATCAGGTAGCAGGGGGTACAGTCAATGGTACGCACCTCTATTTCTTTGAAATCCTCCATTCAAGTCATTTGTGGAATGTTTGGAATGAACGTATGAAAGATGGAATGTTTCGAATGGAAATTTCAAAGTTGGTCTAGAAGAAAGGCCGGAACTGAAAATGCAGATATTATGAATACAACTGAAGAATTCAAAAATACATCTGAAAAGCAACAAATTGAAGATTACCTATAAAAGAATAGCTGAAAACAAAGATAAAGTTAGCACAAGGAATCTGGGGTCAAACATTTTAGTATTCGTCTCACCGTTATCCCCCCCCTCCACCTTAACATTCCCTTTATCGACGATCGCAACCCAAGACCATCACGGGCCTAATGGGGTTATTCATGAAAAGCACAATTGCATTTTAATGCAAAAAATACATTTTTTTTGCATTAAAATGCTTTTCGTGCTTTTCATGAATAACCCCATAACGCTTCGTATCTTTCTTGAAGACAAATTACAGAATTACACAACTTGGAGTGCTTTATGTCATTGATAGCGTCAATCATGAATCTTCTGTTCACCAGTGGCCTAGCTGAAAAGAAACTGGCAGGCTATATGGAGATTGCCATACAACTCATGGAGCTCTAAAATCTAAGAGCGAAAAACGTTGATAGTTGTCGGTGGGCTCAATTCGCCGGCATTGACCCCGCCGACAACAATGCGAGAAAAATTGATCGAAATAACGAAGGATTTCTGAAAGCTCGACGCACAATGTTCATTCAATGTTGTTTAGAATACTGTAGATACAGTTACAGTGTGGTCACTTCCATTCGAGAAGTATTGGAATTCTTCATAAAAATGGAAGAAGAAAAATAGTGGCCGCTTGGGAGAGTTTTCCGGGTTTCCTAGGTCATCTATATTACAGTAGGATGGACATTTCACATCGCTATTATTATATTATATTTATTATTTTATAGTTATAGCTAACAGTTCGCAGTTCTATTCTACAGTAGCGATGGCCATGGCCTAGGAATTCCAGATGAAACTTTTGGCCATATCGTGAATTGAGGGGAAAACCACCGTTTTTTTCACAAGAATGAATAGATCCATAAGGCGGACACTTCGGAGTGGTAAAGGGTCTCGGGAAATAGTTTTTTTCTGCGGATACTGAAGAAGAAAACGATCAAAAGTGCTAAATAACCACATCCCTTCTTGAACAAGGAATAAGGAATGCTCTCAGCTGTGAGCTCCTTAATTCAGCTAATAAAAAAAGCTGCGTCGTTTCGTTTCTTTTTATTCTTCGCTTTCATCAGTACGCCGCATTCGTTTCTTAATTAAAAACTCGATAAGAAGCTGGATGATCAAAATACGGAGCGGCGTTTGCCGTCAAACCATCAGGAGGGTTCCTAAAAGATGCAGAGAGCGAGAGACGTAGACAGCATAGCTTGGCGCGCGCCAAATTCAAAATTCTGACATCTAAGGTGGCGTGGAGACTGAAAAAAAGAAGAAGAAGAAGGCGACGGCGACGAGCAAAAAAAGAAAGAAGCCCTTCGTCAGAAATTCATTGGGAGAGACTCCGGCTCTGGAGGTGACACATTGTGGGATTGCGAGAGAGGGCAGACACAAATGAAATGAGTTGGTTAGAAGGAATTGGAAAATATGGAAACAAGCAAAAGAAAAAGAGAAGGCCCCATCAAGGCCAATACAGCGTTGATCAAACATCAGAAAGTCTGGAAACTGAAGGATTATAGGAAACGGACAAAGCTCGTCTAGCTGGGTCTCGAAGCGCAAGTCAAATTAATAGGCGTGCCCGTCTTTTAATTGAAAAATGTAGGTCAGATAATGTGAAAAAGTAGCTAATTCAAATTCTGAGCAACGCGGCCCAATGAAGAGGCTATCTTCCCAAATAGCGTGGGAGTCATCCGAGCATTACCTGCCCAATCAGCTGCGAGGCCAGCCCATTTCATGTCAACTCCCTGCATCCGGCAGCTTGCCAAAAATTTCAGTAAGAATGCGGAAAATTGCACCTGGATAAAGATTGCTCATTTTCCTTGGCAACTTGCCAAAAATGTCAAGAAAAGTGAAGAGCTCTTTGGTCAGTTTCAGTGAACTTGACTGATTCTGGAATGTTCTTTTCTTACAAACTAGTATAGTTTATAATGTTCATCGGCTTTCTCAGAACACGCAAAAAGGGAGTTCCTTTAATAGAAGGGTACCATCAAAAATTCGCTTCTACCTCTCTTTCAATGAAAAATAATCATCAATTCAATTCAAGAGCATAGCTTCGAATAATAAAGAATCCTCAAGAAAAAAAGATATCTGAAAATGCTGAAAGTAGCTGAATTGGCTTGAAATTCTTTGAAAATTGTCAAAGAATTCTGAAAATATGGCTGAAATTCTCTTGTTCGTTCTTCCCCTTTTTTCTGAAGCATTTGTGAATTAGTTAGTGTCCGTCCAACTGAAACATGCGACATTCAAATGAAAATTTTGATGCATCAGACCGCTAAGCTACGAAGAGCACTGATAAAGAAGAGCTTTCCATGCGAGCCAAACTGAAAACGCAGGAGACCGCATCCCTGCAACTCCGCATTAAATGGGGAAACAATGGCTGCTGGCGACGAGCAAGACAGACACTGAGCATCTTCCGTTCGGCTCGACATCAAAGCACAAAACAGAAGAGAGAAAGGTGAACGTTGACCGAGGTCCATCCTTCTGGGGCTGGCTCCTCAGGTGGCGTGAGATCATTTGATGCTAGACGGATCGGTGAGGCTTAAAATGAAGTATGAAGGGAAGGGAAAGAATGAGAGGGAGGAGACATCTGAAAAGAATTGAAAGAGAACAAATAAATAGAAGAGGTTAGCAAACGAGGTGGATGGCTGTGCACTTGTTTAGAAAACAAGCTTTCCGGGTGGCTGGATTTGGGGGTCATGCATGTATCTGTGTGTGTGTGTGTGTGTGTGTGTGTGTGTGTGTGTGTGTGTGTGTGTGTGTGTGTGTGTGTGTGTGTGTGTGTGTGTGTGTGTGTGTGTGTGTGTGTGTGTGCCAGTTTGTGAGGCGAAGATAAATGAAGAGCAATCTGGGCAAACGCTTTCCCCCTTCTATCGTGCCCGTTTCCCACCGCTTTTTTTTGAGAAATTTGCGGAAAGAGAGAGAGACGAATGGAACCACATAGGTTAGTTTGTTGAGAAAATTGATTTTTAAAGTTAAAAAAAGGTGAACAACGAGCAATTTTAAGGAGGAGAGCTGCTGGCCTAGAAAATAAATCAAGCGAACAACTCCTTCGTTTTTCCAGAAGTTTTCAATGAAGCAGTTGATAACGCGTTATTTTCATTGAGAGATATATTTCACTAAATTTAAGAATAAAAACTTAACATTTCCAGGTTTAGGTTTAGGCTTAGGATCTTATTTTATTTCCTCGCGTTTTGTTAAAGAAAAATAAAACAAATTTGAGTGATATGCTCTACCCAGTTTGTCAATTGAGCAGAATTTTGCTGGAGAGTGTTTACTTTTATAAGCGAATCGAAAAACCCGTACAGAAATCGCATGTTCTGCTCAGTTTAGTGAATAACTCTATTGGGATGTGAAACAGTAGTGATCTGGGAGAGCCGGGTGAAACCGGGCAGGCTCATTACTTTCTTTTCCGCCAATTGTAGTGCCGGAATGCTTTCTTATTTGAATGCGCTCATAAAGCTCACTGAGATCTAAAATTTCCAGCCTTTTCCCATAAAATGTGTGGATTTTGAAGAAAGTTATGAGCCGGCCCGAGGTCCGTCTGTTTCTTACTTATGCTGGGCCGGTCTCCGTTGAAATTATTGGAAAACCGCTATAACTTTCTTAAAAATGAGGAATACTGCCAGGAAAAGATCTATGAACTTATAAAAATTGCAATTCACTCTGCTAATGTCGTCTTGGAATTGAATATACACAGATGGCATATTTAATGGTGGCAATCTATTCAATTTTTAGGAATTTTAAAGATAGTTATAAGGCTGAGCGAAGATTACAAGTATATTCCAGTGAGCACGACTCGCCTCCATCCTTCTGAAGAAAAAGAGCTTGATTTACGACCTTTTTTTTCAAAAATGTCTTAGCAATCAGCATTCAGGTGATAGAAACAAGACGAGGCAGGCACAATGGCATCTTCTTAAAACTAACTGCTGAAAAATGCTTTACTATCTCTCATTGAGCAGTTCAATTCCAAAAAAAAAAAGCGAGACATTCAAACTTTGGGCGGCTAGAGTTCCGTAACCTAGAACATAAATCACCATGTTTTTCAAGTTTTGTTTCAAATGCCACTGATGAATGGGCACCAGGGGACCATTTTTCAACTATCAGCAAAGTCTTTATGAATTCTGCGGTCCAGACAGACCGTCTAGGCAACTGGTTTCTGGATGGTCCGAAGCGTCGGGTCTCCTGAAGTGTCCCGTTTTCCAATACTAAATATGACGGATGGAATTAAAATTAATCACTGGGTAGAAGACATTTTATTGAAATTGAATATCATTTTAATTTTTAAAATAATGGATGTGTGGCATTTCATTTATTTTGGTATGAGGTTTCGCGTAGGATGATGAGCAGAGGGTGTATGCACACTCAGCGCCTGAGTTGACAACAGCTCATTGAGGCTCTTATCTTTCTTATATTTCTTTATCTTTAAGAACTGAGTCCTAATATCTAAAAATCAGGAAAAATGTGTGCAATTTCATTTATGCAATTCGATGGACTAGAAATACTAACTCGAAAGAAATTAGCCCCCTTTCAGTTTTAGTACCGATGCTCGGGGGCTCCTCCCATAACTTTTTCGAAAAGAAACGGTGCTCTTGTATGGAATACTGTTTCACGGTCATTAAACGTTAAATCCAATTATTAAAAGATACTATTCGCTGAAGTTTCGCGTAAGATAATGAGCAGGGGGTGCATGCACATTAAGCACCTCACTTGACGACTGTTCATTGAAGCTATTATCTTTACATTTAAAAACTGAGCTCTAATAGTTTAAAAACTGGTTTTGCTAAAAAAATCATTTTTTCCCCTACCAAATAGGCTTGGCTTGGTTCATGCCTCTTTTAAGGAGACATCTCATCCGGCGTCGTGGGACGTGTATGACGTTTAGCGTAAGACATTGCGTAAGCGGTGTATACACATAAAGCGCTAGATTTAACGGCAGTTTAATGAAACGTTTATCCTAGCTTTTGTGTGATGGAGAACTGAGTGGATGGAGCATTTTGGACATTCTCGCTGTATTTTGCTGTGGAATATCACCGAAACTTACGACAATTTTCATAAGATTTATTTAAACGGGTAAATCGTTAAAAATGACCAAAAAGAACTCCTCTCGGGTACTGCAATGGGAGTTTTCGTAAGATATTGGGCAAACGACGCGATCACTCTCAGACTCATTCAGTCAAACTTGTATCTCTACTTTTATAAGCTTGAGAAATCTTTCATCAAAAAGCAAAATGTGAATAGATATTATAATTTTTGCATGAATTTCCGCAATTTCTTGTAAAATCCCTTGAATTTTTTCAGTAAACGTTAAAACCTCAAATTTCCGAAAAATTGCTAGCCAAATCATTTATTCAATAAAGTGAATTTACATTGTCATTTTTCCCCAATGAGTTTTGCGCAAATTTCACTGAACGTGCTTAGAATAATGTCGGATAGCAGCATTTCGAGTGATTTTTCTGCAGAATTGCATGAAACTCCCTATTGCTTTGTAGAACACACTCTGGTTGTCTTAAACTTGGAAATACTCTGATTTTTCGTTTAAATTTTTATAAATCCGGTGCTAAACGAGTAGGAAAAGTGCAACGCTACATCTGTATTAAAAAAAAACAAATTTTTAAAATATAATGCGGTTTAATTAACTTATCGAATTTTAGGTATTTTAAGGTTTCAAGCGATATTTTTCTTATTTCTGAACTACGGTTGTCCCATGTACGCGAACAGCGCGACGCACAAATTGCACTCTTTTTTGCTTTGTCTATGCTTATGAAATTTTTAGAAATTTCCTACTTTTATTGTTTTCGAATATCTTTGCTATTTTTCAGGAAGGTGCTCCTGGTAAATACGACGTCGTATCTTTCCAATGGAGGATTTTCGGTAAGTTAGTTGTAATATTAGGATAAATTGATGGCAATAAATTGAGTCTTTTTTATGCTTGAAATGAAGGGAATCTAAACATCCAACAAGGCGATTTTGCTATTTCAGTAGAAATGCCCGTATTTTATATATTTTTGCATTGATTTCCATTGTCTTAGGCTAATTGTAAGTTCATGCTATATCAGTTTTAGGTAAATGGTTAATCCAAAAATGGGATGTGATCCGAGTTAGTAAACTGAGATTTTAAATACAATTATGAAAAAGCCATTTTACTGCTTAAATTATCACTTCAATTGAATATTATTTGCATTCCTCATTTTACTCTAAGTTCTCACCCATAAAATAAACTTTGTGTAGAATACCAAATTAATAAAAAAAAAAGAAAACACTTCTAAAAAATGTGGAGTGGCTTGATTGCTATAAGGAATGTGAAGAAAAACGTCATATCTTTGTCTAGAAGCTCATGGGGTAGAGGAAGGGGGTAAGGACCAAACTAGTTAGTCGTAGAGACCTCAAAAGGGAGACTTTGAGACGGAAAGGAAAAGTAGGTCAAGTCTGACCTGTTGCTTGCTCGTCTCTGGCTCATTGAGCATATTAAAGAGCGTGAAGAACGAAGCCGCCGGGGAGAGGGGTACTACGGGAAAACGGAAGAGGGCAACGTGGGTCTAAAAGTTGCGAATAGTCTCAGTTTTGATTTCCATTTAGAAACCGCAACACCAACGAGAAACAGGAGAGCTAGACAAGACATAGAAGAGATGTAAAAAAGAAAGAAAGTGTGGTGCCTAGAGTGTGTGTATGGGTGCCAGCTTTTTATTTCCAATGCATAGAAGGAGTCGGGACCAGTGTAGCGGTGGGAGACGCGTACGAAAAGAAGGAAACGCCTTAAAAGAGAGGCAGCAGTTTTGCTGTCTCTCCCTCTCTCACTTTCAAGTAGTAGGGGACTCTAGTTTTCCCCACGACTGGACCCCTTTTTTATATTAGAAAACGGTGGTGGTGCGCCCGGGGTGCCCCCAGTAGTTGTTAGTAAGAACATGGGGGGGGGGCATGGAGCAGCAACAGCAGACACTCACGCGCAATTACATTCTTCTCTTCTTTTTCTTCCATTTCTTCTTCTTACTTTTTCCTTTTCAATCATGACAAGTCCTACTCATCATCATCAATTGTCTCACATTCTGGCTCCCTCCCCGGACACCACTGGACACCAATTTCCGCCCCCCCCCCTTCCCTCCATCCCCCTTTTGGTCCCTCCTTCCTCAAAAATTTGCTTCCTTTGCAGACAGGGATTTTCTCTTTTGCAGTTTATAAAATTGCTTATAATGATCTTTTGATTGAAAGTTTACAATTATAAAAAGTCTTCCTGTACATCTGCTGGTCCTTAAAATTAATCCCTCGCTGAAAGAAATTCGAGGTTGACGGTGCATCAGAAAACGTCATACGATCTTGGTGTTCCGCATCGTAGGGAATATATTTGTATGCATGTTCACTTGTTCTACACAGACGAATTGATATTCTCGTGCTAAAATAAAAATGCTAAAATGTTAAACACTTCCGTTTTTCCTAGTCTAGGTGAATGCGTTATGATTCCAAGTCAGTTTCAACGGAAAATACAGCCAAGACGTGACTGCAAAGTCTAAGTCCAGAAAAAAAAACAGGAGATAGGAGGAGTTCTATTCAATGGCATTTTTTTGGCGTATGTTCTTTTGGCTCTGAATCCGAAATGGTATTAAAAGTTTCTGTACTCGCGTGATTCTTTATTGTGTGGTACTTGCGATCAGCAATAAATCCAGCAATAAGCTCGACATCAGTTTAGAATCAGATTCAGTAAGAAATAGCGTCAAGTAAACTGAAAGATTCTTTCAAATTATCTCTCAGTTCCGAATACTGGCAAATTATCTGTTCGTCCTTCTCTCAGTTTTCATAGTGATGCATGGAGTCTTCCTGCTTTTTGTTTTCAGTTTTTAAAAGAAACATGCAACGTATCCGGAAAATATCATTATTTTTAACTGAAACTCGAGAACTCTTCCATGTCATCTAGAAAAAAAAACTGGTCAATCATTACTGAGATTTAAGCACCACGAAAACAATCTCAGATAACACCTTCAACAACATAGGATTTTGTCGTAAAGCAAAGCAAAAGGAATAAAAAGAAAAAGAAAGTAAGACGAGAAAAAATGAAGGGAATTCTAAAGGAAGCACGTGCGCGAACGATCATCTCGCCAGAAGTGAGAAGTATCAAAAAGAGAAAATCCCCTGAGAATTCTCCAGAAACTTGCACGCTGTCATCTTTTCGCTTCTTTCTTCAGTTTTTTTTCCACTCTTCATTTCCTGTCAGAAGTCAAATTTATGGAAGAATGTGAGAATCACCCAGCTGTTCTGTTTATGACAAATGTTTTATGGATAGAAAACTAGAAATTTGATATTGCGGAGAAGAAACATTAGTGTTGCAGAGCGAAAAATAAACAAAGGTCGTATTTTAAGCTCCCTCGTTTATAATTTATAGCTTTCTGAGTTTTTTATTTAGAATTTCATGGCTGCGCTTTATTGGAAACAAAATTAAACTTAAACTGATAAAACCTGAAATAAAAACGAAATGTTATCGTTTAAGACGACGTTATTCTTCCAAAAAGCTTATTGCAAGCTTAAATCCTTGGGAATGCCCCGGGAATTTACCGTAACCATTACGGTAGTTATTTTTACAAAAATGTGTTGAACATAAAAGTTTTTAAATTTATTTAAATTCTTTAATTAATAATTTATTTATTGAGAGTATTGATAGTTCCTGAAAGCTGATTTCCAGTTCGTGGTTATTTTTGTCGAAATTCCCGTCGTGTGAAACAATTAAAGAGTTCATCTGCGTACAATGCATTTTATAGTACGCGCAACATCTCACTTTTTGCTTGTTTATCTTACGCTTTTAATTAGATATGGGGTTATTCATGAAAAGCACGAAAAGCATTTTAATGCAAAAAAAATGAATTTTTTTGCATTAAAATGCAATCGTGAATAACATTAAAGTGGCATTTTTTGCATTAAAATTCAATTGTGCTTTTCATGAATAACCCCATTAATCTTTAGTTCATTTTGCATTTTAGGTCATAGTTCAGTTTTTTCTTAAATCACGTTTGCACAAAATAATTCTGTTTCCAGGTAAGTAGTCCAGGAAGCCGGAAAATCCATTTTTCGGTCACCAACTCAGTATCCATTATTGCTTAGTGGTTATAATTTAGGTGGCTTTACCTCTTTATCTTTCTTTCCCTTCACCTCTATCTTCCTATTCGGCATTACATGTTCATCGAAATTATTGATAACACGTCTAAATCCAATTTAAATATACAATTTGTTACTTTTATTGCAGAATGGTTCCTAATACAGCGAAAAACAAAAATGGAATCATCACTCGAACAACGTTTGACCTGAAAAGAGATTTAAAGCGAGTTTCTTGTTGTCAGATTTCTTTCTTTGGTTGAAATAATTCTAATTTGTTTTTCAGATTTTCAAAACTTATATCAGTGTCCAGTTTGGCCGTCCAAAATGGTGAGATGTTGACGGCGGTTACTCCAAATCTGCTTATTCATTATAGTTACGTGAAGGAAGGAAGACATACAGGTAGGCATATTCTTTCTTCTTAAAAAAAAAGAACCAAAAATAAAAATCCACGAAAATTCATCTTTCAGAAATTCCCCTCCGACTCCAAGCCAATGATCACGTATCAAACATCCATCTTTCTCGAACCGCGCTTCACGCAATTGTTTCCACGAAGCTTGGTTACAATTACTACATTCACATGAAAACATATACAGCTTATCCGATAAAAAATCTCCGTTGTCTCGTTACGGCAGCCGGTTGGAATCCGGAATTCCTCAATGAGGATGACACTACAGGACCAATTTTACTGGGTACCTCACAAGGATCTATAATCGAGTTCAATGTTGGAAGCACTGGAAACGTGACAACGTTAAAAGAACTGACTCCGCAGTTGGCTCAAATTGCTGATCAAAAAATAACTAGTACCCCCTCTCCTACCGCTTCTATCAAAGATATTCAGCTATTCCTGTTGTCTGATGATGATTCGAGTTCAAAAAGTAAAAAATGGATGGTTATTATCGCTCAAATGGCCAGACTAATAGTTTTGGCCACTGAAAATGAGCCTCCGTCCGCTGCCAAAATCGCTGGATTCACTAGTTCAGCATCTCTCCAAGCTAGTATTATTAATCTCGCAGCCGAACAAGCACCGACTACAGTATTTCATACTTTTTTTTCATCTCCAAATACACTTCAGCATACGATTAGCTCTTCAAAGTTTTCTGAAAAATTCAAAAATCATGGCTTTATTACTATGCGTCCTACTATATCAGAACCAGAAAGATACGCATGGCTTTCTCCTGATGGAATTTCGGTAGGAAAAATGAATATGTACGCGGATAAAATCCAAGATGTGATGGTAGAAGAATTCAACATCGAGTGAGTTGCAATTACTTTAATTTATGTTTTTGAATGAAAAAATATATAATCCACATTTTGATTATTTGTTTTTATAGACACCGCTTAATCGAAGGACGTTTAGAACCGCCAACTGGAATCGCTCTAACCGAATATCACGTCCTTCTTGCATATTCCACTCGTGTTCTCGCCCTTTCTCTTCTTCCACCACACGATATCGTTTTCGAGGATATTTGGAATCCAGATTTTGGAAATGCTCTCGGATTTTTCAGCGACACTGCCACTGAATTTGTCTGGCTCTACACGCCATCAGTTTCCATGAAATATGGGACTAATGATGAAGGTCGCTATATTTGGAAGATGTATTTGGATCGAGGAGATTACGCGAAGGCACTAAACATAGCGAGAAGCAGAGCGGTCATAGAGCCTGATGCGCTGGAAATGGTGCTCAGGAAACAAGCCGAATTTTATATTGATGAGAAAAAGTAAGATTTTATAACATTTCTAAAGATTTTGTAGTTTCTGTTGCATCATATTAAAGTAAAAAGAAACTGTATGTTTCAGTTACACCGCTGCAGCTGAAATTCTTGCCCAATCTAGTGAACCTTTTGAAAGTGTCGTTCTGAAATTCCTAACCAACTCCAGTGAGAGAAAAATGGGATTGAAGACTTTGCTGGACAAAAAACTCGAGCGATTGACTCGTCATGAAGATAAAATCAGACGGGACGCACTTGTAATGTGGCTGCTCAATGTTCAATTAGAGGAGCTGGCTGAGATGAGGCGACAAAAGAACAATAACCCGGATCCCGCGTTCACAGAAAAATTGAAAGATACCATAGACCATGTACAAAGATATTTTATGAGAAAACACGTTATAGAATCAATCCAAACGAATCGGGAAGCAGTCTACAGAATGTGCATCACTCATGCTGATTTTGATATGCAATTATTCTTTGCTAATGCGGTTAAGGATACGCGAACTGTCATTGATATTTTAATGCTTCGAGAGCAGTATATCGAAATATTGGAAATTCTCAAAAACCAGATAGTTTGCGAGTTGACGTACGAAATCTGTCCTCTGCTAATTGAACATATTCCGAAACAAGTTATTGTGTATTTGATGCAACATCAAGATCAAATATCTCCACTTAAACTTATGCCTTGCCTTTCATTATGCGTGAAAAATATCGAAATGGGCATTCCTGCAATAAAATTTTTGGAGGTTCACATCAAATACTCCGGAACACAAAATCTTAGAAGTATTCACAACATCTATATTCACTTGGTGGCAAAATTTCGGCCTCAAAAACTTATCGGATACTTTGAGAATCATGGAACAAACCGATCAAAAATTCCATATGAACTCAACTTTGCTATGAGAACTTGTGAAGAGTTCCAGATCGACGAGTGTGTCGTTTTCCTGTTTTTTGTAGCTGGAATGTTTGCTGACGTAGTAGAAAAAGCACTATGCTTCGATGTGGAGTTGGCTAAAAAGTATGCGCTCATGATGGATGATGCGGAGGTGAATTTCGCGTGCTTAGAACCTATTGATGATGCGACAGCGACTAACTATATCAGACAAAAAATAGATGAAAAAACGAAAAAAGCAATTTGGCTGAAAATAGGTGAGATTTAATACTAACGCTATACTAATATTGCAACACTGATTGCTATTGTTATTTTCAGGACAGTACTACGTTACAAAAGAGAATAACGTGGATAAATGCGTCGAAATAATCAATGAGTCTAATCACTTGATAACAATTCAAGATCTCCTTCCTATCATCCCAAAGTTTACAAAAGTTGGAGCGCTGAAACCGATAATTATTGATTTTTTGAAACGAAACAAGGAAAAACTTGAAAAACTGGAAAGATCTATGAAAGAAGCAACCGATATCGCTGCGGAGATCAGAGACAAGCAAGAAAAACTGAAAAATCGGACGACAGTCGTTAAGCCATCAGATGTTTGCTCCCATTGTACACGCCCAATTTCCGGAAAAGCATTTTACGTACACTCTTGTCGCCATTTCTTTCATAGAGAGTGCCTTGAGACGGCAATGATTCCATTTCTGTCTCCAGAAGAAGTTATTTCAATGAAAAACTTAGTTGCCGATGAAATGAGAATTTTGGGTCAGATGAAAGCAGAACAATTATCTGGAAACCAAAAGGGATACAAGGAAAAGCAGGAGAAATATATGAAACTCGCGGCGATGATTTCGAACATTATCGGAACGGAGTGCCCTCTGTGCGGGAATATTGCCATTTCGTAAGTGCCTAAGGTGTTTGATTATTTCCTTCATCTCATTTCAGACAAATCGACGAACCATTCCTTAGTGAAGAAGAATTCGTTGCCGATCTCAACTCCTGGTTTTTCTAGCTCAATGCTTTGCGAAATATCATTATTATTAATATTGGAATGTATATAGCTCGCGGGTTAGATCAACTATGTACTTAAATTCTGTGATTTTGACAAATTGTGCCTTAGATAAATAATCTTTAGAAATATCACCGCAAGAAAAAAATTCAATTATTATTCTTTGTGTATTTTTACCAGTACTATAATATTTTTCTTCTGACTTTGTTGAATTCCATAGAAAAAATTTCGAATTCAACATGACGAGAAATCTGACATAGAGCAAATTTAAGAAAATGCTGAAGTACAATTAAGAAACTCAATTCAGATTTGACGAATCCTTAGAATGGGGTGTATGGGGAATGCAAGCCGAGAGAAAACTGTCTTGGAGTTTGATCAGCGAGCCAGGAAGCCCGGCCACTTGTCTGAAATTCTCAGGATGAGGGCGAATCCTGTTTGATAGCAAAATTCCAGAATCAATGAAGAACGCCTAAAAGAGAAATCTGGTGCCCAGAATGGTAAACTGAACTTTTATTGCCTATATAAAAAAATGAATTTTCTTGCTTTTCCGAATACTACTAAAATTACATTAAAGTGTGTCTATTCATGAACAGTACTGCCAGGAGTCTTTGAACATTCTTTGATTTCGTCCTTCAGAATGAGTGGATCAAATCAAAATCACTGGAAGCATACATGGCCATGTGCGAAAATTTTCAGTGAATTTATTTGTTGTAATAGCGGTAAAATAAAAGGAAAAACTGTCCTGGAAATCGGCGCGGGTGCAACTGGAGTTTGTGGGCTGACAGCAGCGAAACTAGGAGCTGAAAGGGTGTGGATGACAGACCATCCTGATCTCGAAACTGTAATCTCACTAAAATCAATAAGAAATGTGGACAAAAATAATGAATTCTGAAATTCAGGCTCTTCTCACTCTCCAGCGTAATATAGAAAACAACGACGTGGCTGACAAGTGTTTTGTAGCGGTAAACTGCGAAAATTCCGTCAAGAAAATCATTTGAAATCTGTCTAGGGTCTCGATTGGGAATCTCGCGAATCAGTGTCGCGTGTCATCGACCAAATCGGTGAAAGTCTCGATTTAATCATCGCCTCCGACGTGTTCTTCGATCCGTCTACATTTCGGCCACTCATTGACACATTTGCTCAATTATTGATAAAATATGCCCATGCGACGGTTTGGTTTGCCTATCAACAGAGAGAGTGAGTTGAGAGAGGAGACGCGCGCCGAGAGACAACGTGGAAACTTCCTGTGGAAGAGGAAACTGAATCTGTGAATCAAATATAATGAATTGCAGAATTCATTCATTTTTTTACGATTCTGAAAAAAATTGCTTAAAATGTACATTCATTTTTCATCGAAAAATTACAGAAAACAGAAATATGATTTTAACGAAAGGTTTAATTAGTGGCGCGTCGATAAATAACAAAATAACATTTTCATACTATATAACTTCTAAACTAAAGAAGAACTCCCGATAAATTCGTGGAATCTTTGTTTCAGAACTTCAAAAACACAATTTTATCGCCTGCTTCAGTTTTTAAAGTCTTACAATTATAATTAATTACTTTAAAACTTTTAAAACTAATATATATTTTCAGTGACAGTTGGACTTGTGCACCGCAGCTTGCAAAGTATCCTTTTCTACGGACAACTTTAGCCAGAAGAATTGAAACCGAGAAGGAGACAATTGACATTTTCACAATGACTAAGTATAATACCAAACCCTAAAGATACGTGTCAACGCTATCTTTTTTTTCAGCGAGTGCACCGATCTCTACGCAGGAATTGAAGGAGGAGCCACTGGTTCGACGCTTGTCATCATCGACGCCGCCACGAATCAAAGAATCACTTCAACCGCTCAAGGAACCAACTTCCTTTTGACTGAATATACGAATATTTGCCAACAAATTGCACATTGGATTTTGGAAGTTTTCGAGAAAGAAAAGTTGGATATTAAAAATCTCAAGGCTCTTGGTCTTGGGCTTTCGGGGGCCGAAGATGAAGAGTTCAACCGGAAGTTTGTAAATCATTTCCGTCAGAATTATGGAAATATCACTGACAGCTTCTATTTGACTTCAGATGCTGTGATGACTCTTATCGCAAACTTTCCAGGAGAGGAAAACGGAATCGTGCTCATAGCAGGAACAGGATCTTCGTGTCGAATGAAACAACGAGATGGAGTTATCAAAGGTGTCGGTGGCTGGGGACATCAAATTGGAGATGGAGGGAGTGCCTTCTGGATAGCTAGAAGCGCTATACAGATGCTTTTCGATGCGGAGGATGGATTCGATGTCAAACACGATACTGACGTTATCAAGCAGCTGTTGTTTAAGCATTACAATATCGATAATAAAGCACGGATCCTAAATTACCTGTACTCCAACTTTGAAAAACACAAAATCGCAGATTTTACCACTGTTTTATCTCAAAATGTTGAGGATCCTGCGATCGCTGAAGTCTTCACAAATGCTGGATATATTCTTGGAAAACATGTTAAAACGATAGCAAAACATCTGCCGGAGGTGATTTGAATATTTTTAGTTCATTAATTAAATGCACAGACTTTTCCAGGAGGACCGAAAAGAACTTCACATTGTTCAAATCGGTGGAGTCTTTAAATCATGGCAAGCTCTCCGAGAAGGATTTGTTAACGCTTTGTCAGGATCTGGAATTAAAAAAATAATAATGTACGAGCCACGCGAGGCACCAGCTGTCGGCGCCGCTGCCCATGCTGCTAAGGAAAAAAAAGGAATCTGTTTGGAGCAAAAAGTAGACAAGAAGAAGCTACGTGAAATCGAATTAGACTAATATATTTTGTTATTATGATGATGTATAAATATATATAAAATTGTCTCTTTAATTGAAAAATAATCCGAATATATTGAAGTTTAAAAAAGCAGGAATAACTTCGCCGCGTAGTTGTTCAGTTTCAGAAATTAAAATTTTCTGTGACTGGAAAACCTTTTTCTAATTTCATTTTATTTAAATACTAATATAATTCAACGTTTTCCTTCAAAATTTCTTTTTATTTTAGACCTATAACTTCAACTGCAACAGATCAAAATATTATAATGAAAAAACAGCCGCGAAACATAACATTTTCAGATATAAATATGTTTGCGTTTTTTCTCATTTATTCATTCTTCTCGCTCTTTTTTCGAACATATATTCAGTTTCTTCACTTTTGAAAAAAGCTGTAATTAGCGACTCCAAGTGACAATTCGGTTTCAGAATGGTCAATAACAAGTCGAAGAAAGCTCGACAGTCCATTGGTAAGGCAACCAATAAGCAAGTACAAAAAGAGGGAAAGAATCCTCAAGAGCCAGTACAACAATCAACTTCGCAATCCACAATCAGGAAGACATATTACTGCGGAGTTGAAAGTAACCTGGCATGCACTAGAATCGTCGTTATCGATCCGGAGACGGTGGAAAACCAGCATCGGTGTTGGGAAGTCAGCAAAGGGACTGATCTTTATTACATGTCTCCAAAGAACACTGCGAATATCATCGGTGCAGGTATCGAGGCGGCAATGAGGAAGGCTGTTGGCATTACTAAGGAGGAAGAGAAGACTAGGAATAAAAGGAAAACTATCAAAAAGACTGAGGACTGGAGGACTAGGGGTTCCATTAAGCGGCTGATCATGGTTTTTCCGGAACTTGAAAGAAGCGACAAGCACGACGAGTTTCTGAAGATTTTCGAAGCATCTTTCGTTAATTGTGAAAATCCCATCTGCGACAGTTTTGAAGTTTCCACTGAAATTGATATAGTTGCGAAGACTCATTTCGAAAAACATGGTAAGTGATGACGGCATGGTTCATTCTGGTCCGGCCATATCCCTCTTCAATTTCAAGAATATATTCCTTCTAGCTTGCATCATTGTAGACCTCGGAATGCATGTCTGTCAAATGGTTGGAGAAATGCGGGGCACGTCACTAGGTGTCGGATATGATCTTAAAGTTTAACTTTTAGTTGAATTCTGGATGCCAATATATTATAAAAAAATTAAAATAATTATTAAACATTTAGTGTAATAATACACGCTCACCTCAACTTTTCCACTGCCGCCAGTTGGCATGTCTTGGTCTGGAAAAGTATATATTACGCGAAAAAAAAAATATATCGTGGTGAATTAAATTTTCGATTATGCCACGATGACTTTGGAATCTCGATCAACCGCGATCGTGCGATTATTTCGACTGCTTTGAGAGCTTTGAGGCGTTTCCTTGGAACAATTGTGCATTAGGTAAACTAATTCAAATCAAATTTCTCATTGATTACACAGTTGGCTCACCCGCATTTGCCTGTGATTCACGAAAATTGTGCAAACCGAACGACGCGCGTGGCAGCTAAATCTTCTTGAACAAAAATAATAAATAGATAAATGCATTTTTTTTGTAGATGGCATTGTCATTCAAGGCGGCCTGGATTCATACTGCCGACTTGTCCATAATGGCCAATTGGTCAAGAATGAGACAGCAGGATTTCAGAATGGACCAGGTGCCTATTGGATTGCCAGAGCCTGTATTCAGAACTACGTCAGGGAGATCGAGAGAGCCGTAATTCATAGCGACAAAAAACCTTCTTATGCAAAGCAAGTTATGAAATTCGTTGCGGAGAAACTGGGTCTCAAAGAACACGATGCTCTCCGCGCCAATGAAATTGCCTTCTCCAACTTCTACAAACATCGTCTGGCTATACTAACTGAGCAACTAGCTGCCTTCAGTGAGTTTAACGACTAACAATAATACAAAAGAAAGTTTCGGAACTCGTAGTTGTAAATACGGTAACCTGTTTACACCCGTAAATTAATTTTTTTTTTCAGGTCGCAATGAGAAGGACGGTGGTAAAGTGCTCGGAGAACTCTTCTTTGATGCTGGATGGGCTCTTGGAAAACTCGCTGAAGACGTTACCGAACGCCATGCGGAGGTGAAAAGCGGCACAACTAAGTTCTTGGTTTACGGTCGCCTGTTCGATTCGTTTCCTCTGTTCTTTGGAGGAATCCTCGCAGCTCTCTCCAAAGCAGGGTTTCAACATGTACAGTTCTATCGTAAACGTGAAGTTTCCGCTGTCAACGCCGCTGCCGCTGCCGCCGCTAAAGATAATTTTTATTTGATAATGGATCCAATGGAAATGATCTACGAAGTCTCATTGGGCCAAATCGTTCATAACTAATCTATAACTCACTGTCGATTCTCAGAAATGGCCTAGTGTTTGGCGGAGTATATTTTAAGGAATGCAGAGATATTAAAGGCTCATATCATCGTAGTATTACAAAAACTTACCACTTGGAAAGAATAAACGGGTTTTTTATATTTCCCATTCGTTTTTTTCTTTTTGGTATTAAGCACTTTCAATACCTTTTGCATCCTTTAAAATGAAATCTCTCCATTCTCTAGCCCATCCCTACACTTTATTTGTATTTAATTTTATTTTTTATTTTGCCTCCCGGCCATTCTTCCTGTGCCATGAACAATCACCAAGTCTGTCATCTATTTTCTAAATACAGATTAGTACTTCTGGTATTGAAATCGTTTTTCGAATTTTCTTTCCAAACGCTTCGGGCAGAAGAACCTCGTATTAGTTTTCAGCTAACTGAGCTTATTGGTAGCAGCGCGTATGAGCCCAACACAAACACACATGTTTCGGTTTCCTGTAAATCATCACCTCCTCCCATTCATCCATTCAATTGTTTGCTTTTAAAAGAAGAATAAGCATAGGAATCTCTAGCCTATTCCTGCTTGTCCGCTTTCCCCCCGTCCATTATTTCATCTAAACACAGAAGGTATCCTCCATTCTATTCACTTTTACACTTCTTTTTCAATACGAAATAGTTTCTGGGATTCTCCGTCGCGCATTGTTACGCAACTTTAGAAAAATAAATAATATGATGATTTTATAAGGAAATGCAAAAAGAGGATAATGACACCTGTTCCGTTAGGCAAAGCTTCAACAGAAAATGGGCGGAGAAGTGCGCGTTGTCGAGTGTTTGCATTAGATTATGCACATTTTTCGCACGTTTTACGATGCATAGAAGCAACTATTGAGTCTTGAAATTTTGTGAATGTTTGTATTATTGTTTTGATTTCAATCGCAGAGTATCGCATTGGTGAAGCCACGTGTAGAATCTGGTAGGCATTTAGAAAAAGTTTGGAATAAAAAATTACTGAACTTGACAACCATGAAAGGCGCAAAAGGCGAAATTTAAATTAAAATTGTCACCAGTTTCCGGGATTGGGGGTATGACGAGCCTGAACCGTCCCAAAATAGAACTCATCGCAACAGCGAAAAGCCGCGAATAGAACTCTCTGGTTGGTAGGCGATGCATGCTTTGCTTTTTATGATATATATTTTTAAGGTAACCTTTCTAGAATAAAAAAAAAAGAAAGAAAGGTTGGGGAATTAGAATGTAGAGAAGACTTTCTTGACTGTTTAGAATCAAACTTTAAAAAAACGCCGAGAGGGACAGCCGCGCGAACGTCGGAATCTCGCTCACGTAGAGTTCGGCCATCTCGGTCAAGCCAATTTTTCAAGTTTGTCGCTATTTCCCTTGTTATATGAAAAAACATTTTCATAGCGATTTCTTGTTTCTGGTTTAAAATAAAAATGTAAAATGAGACATCGATGAACTTCTAAAAATCCTTCTCGTTCACAAGCATTACCCATTCTGCCTCAATTTTATTTTTTTCTCGATTTTTTTCCGTGGTGAGCTATCTACATATTTATTCATTATTTGTTTTTTTCTAATTAGTTTAGTATTTTCTCCGCACCCATACCCGTTTCCGTCCGTCGTTCGTTAAACATTATCTTTGGTAGGATTTTCCGCTTCCAGCTGTTTTCGCCAATTAAAATTCTAATTAATTTTTATGTTTCCTCTCGGTCACGTAACCAATCTACACCTGAAACAATAAAAAACACCACAGTGATGGTTGTTTCACGAGGAAAATTGAAAACAGATTTCTTTAATAATTGGATCGAACGAAATGACCTAGGAAGGCTTGTGACATTAGCTCCACGGCCTTGAAGCAGAGAAATCAGTTTTTTTCAACATTTCAAAAGCGTAGCTCATTTTTACACCGGAAAAAAACAATATCTGAATAATAGACTTGAACAATATTTACAGTTTCTTATTTCTTGAAAATTGTCAGAAATGTATAATTTTCATTAATATTTCCACTTTTACGAATCAATGCAAATAAAATGTTCCAATAATATGTATTTTGCACATTTACTAAATCTATGTTTAATCGAAAAAACTGTTTTCTTTTTAAATTTATTCTCTGAAAAAACGTGTCTTTCAAGCGAAATAATATTTTTCATCCCATATGCAAGAAACTGGAACACGATTAGAAAATGGCTTTCTCCGAATGTGGAAATTGATGATTTTTGGGCAAAAATTATCGTTTTCCGACAATATTCTTTTCCAAAAGCGTTCTCCGACCTTAAAAATGAAAATGGATATGGTTTCTCGAAATCGTTTTTCTACTCATTGCAGATATATTACTATATTCATTTTATCAATGTGCTAGTGTGCTGAGAAAGAAAAGATAATGCGCACTTACAGAAAAATAGACTCAGCTGATGGAAAGCTGTTAGAAGAGAAGGTTTATCAAGTTTTCACCTCCATATTAATCTGTTTGTAGTAAAATTCGGAACTAACTCATCTCAAAGCACAGATAAACTAATTAGATTAACATTTCACCAGCAAATTAAAAGTACACTATACTTGTGAGTCACTATACTATAAAACTCGGATAGAGCTTCTGGAAAAAATTGAAAAACTAGCGTATTTGGGGCGAAAGCGATGAAAATGAGGAAATAGCTAAGGTTTCCACGAAAGACGACGACAAAAAGTCGTCTTTCCTCTCGTCGTTTATCGACTCGTCTTCGTTCGTCTTTCAGTTCGTCTTGCATTCGTCTTACGCAATAAACGCAAGACTTACGCAAGTCAGACAAATTTAAGACGGCCAAAATTCCGCCCAAATGGAACCCTTAGAAAACGCGCTACTCTGGCTTACTATGTACGGCTACCACTAGAGCGAGTTTGCAGAATCCAGTTTTTTAGTTATTTGATATCAGATGTAGAATTAACCGTTAAAGTTTTAAACCCCCAGAAAATGATATAATGACATGACGTCGATATGCAATTCCAGTAATCAGCGCGGAAAGTCAATATACATTGTCGCTAAACACAAAATGCCCGTTCAAAATAGTGATTGAGATAGAGCTGTCAAAAACGGCCAACGAAACGAAGAAAATCGGAAATCGGAGCAATCGGTTCTCCCATATTAAGGGAAAATCAATTAAGAAGAAAAAAGATGACACACCTGCTGGCTTCTTTTCGTTTCCAATTTATAATTACTCTTGACCAAACCAATTCTGACCTTGTTTCACCCTTTCCTTCGTATTTTCCCCGTTTCTTGGTTGAGCGGTTTGTGTACTCTTGTTGTCCAGATTTGATTTCTATTTTTCGGATTGTGCATACACGAAGAAGGGCATACAGGCACGCAATCGTGTAATTGAGAAATAACACATTTCATCATTTATTTTTCAGAGTTTTCTTTAAAATCTTTCATGAAAACACATATTCATCGTTCCGCGAAATTCGCCGCAACGCATTATGTTTTGAAATTTCGGAATAATTACTAGTGGAAACATTTGAAACTCGAGAAATGCATAGTGCGATTCGAAAATTACTGAACTTTGATTTGTAGTTATACAAAAACTCTGAAGTTCGGAAATGCAAAATAAATCGAGACTTGGAAGTTCGGCACAATGTTCCGGATTTTTGAACTCTTCCATGTTGGGATATTCTAAAATTACAAACCACAGATTAAGGAGTATTCGAAAAACAAGCGGAGCCGAGTTCGTTTTCCCAACTTCTAATGTCTGATTGCCAATCGTACAGACACACAGATCTGCTCACTCCGCTTGTCTTTTGTGTACTCTTCGTCGTTCGTGCTCGTGTTCCGTCTCCATTTCATCATAATTCCTAATTCCCAAATTCTGATTCCAACGAAAAACAATACATTGTGTACCAGAGGTATCGCCCTGTGTTGTCCGCTCTTTTGTTCAACATTTTCTCGTCCATTTTTTGCTATCGAACTACCAACCGCACATACCGAAAGTCTCAATCCCGTTCTTCTCTGTTGAAAAAATTAGTCACCGGAAAGCCTGTCTGCGTGTCCCCAACGGTTACAATGTCTCGGCACGGTTGAATTCGGTTAAACAAACGGATAATTTGGGATTATATATTTTTCGATTTCGGCGGCCACACCAACTCACATTTCATTCAGTTTATAGGTAATATTTTTCCGTTTTTCACTCCAACCTCGTGGGTGTTTTTCGTCGACTCTTTGAGTTTCTCGAAGGATTCTCAATTTTTTCGCGAAAATTTAAAATCTTTCAACCGCCTGCCAGTTCGCTGCGAAGTTGCCGTCTAATCTTTTAATTTCTTTCTGTAAAAAAGCTGAGCAAATAGCAATAACCGCCGTCAGAGCTTGCAACATTTGCGGCCTGAAAACATCAAGGCGACACATGGGCGGATTCTGATGTTTTACTCATAAATAGAACTTACTTTGTTACTTAGTTGATCCGTTTTTCGCTTTGGTGAGGGCGGATCACAGTTAACCATGCTTTGCAATCCTGGGCGATGGTGGTCCTTGAAATAATTCGTTAATTTCCTAGATGTAAAAGAGAATGAGAAGTAGCATCTGTTGATTGCCACAATCATTTACACGGCTTTACATTTGAGCTACCTGCGGCAGTAATCTACATCGCTGCAGGACCATTGCGCGGTAATTCAATTTTCAATTTTAAATTTTTTTTTATAATTCCGCACATTCCGTTTTGAAAAACGTCTGTTTTAGCACAAATTGTCATTTCGCAGGCAGTCTCTTAGACACCACAGTTTTCAGATGAGATACTTATTTTTAAAACGGTCGGTTGCGAAACACCATCTTCCAAAAAAAAACGTTTGCAGAATGGAAGGTTCTGAAACGTCTATCGTATACATCGATTCAAAAGTCGCCGTGATTGTAGCCGTGATTTCAATGTACAGTGAAGAAATAGAATGTGAAAACAGCAATTATTTCCGACTTTTTCTTTTTTTTATTATAATCAAGTGTTGGTTACGATATGATTAGAATTCAATCAGAATGCGTAGTAATTGCGCCATTAATCTGTATATTTAGGTAATTATCAAATTATAAGATCGCATTTTTTAGACCGTGATTGATGTTCCGAAGTGCCGCCCCTCATCATGCATACTTAGTACTGTTGAATGATGTAAACTAAAGAAGATGTAGAAAATTCTTGTAGATCATCTTGGATACAAGCCTATTACTGTAAAGAAAGCTGATGAGGAATATCGTAGTTTGATGCTTCAGGGCTCGCTTTAACGAAAATCGATTTTGGAAAACCTTAATTACTGTTAGATCAAGCAAACTCGATTCAAATGAGCGCTTGATTTCTTGGTATTTGCGGAAGTTAACATCAGAATAATGCCTAGAATAAAAGCTCTTTTATCGAAATATCACGAAACTATTGTTCCTATGGTTGCATTCTTCTAATTGTCAAGTTGTCTGTAGCACCTGACAACGAATTTGAGGTCATTCTACTGACGCTGTGCTGATCAGAAATGATTCCATGGCAGGTATTGCACGCGCAGACCTGCAATTCCAGCAAAATTCCTTCAAAACTCAACTCGGTGCCATCAGAAAGTGATGCAGTTTTGAATCGGCCCGGCGTCCCGGCGTAATTTCAATTTAAACATAATAAACCATATTGAAATCATATTGGTCCATATTGTCCAATCAAGTCCAATCCAATGTCCAATCAGGTCCATATTGAAATTTGAAAATTCTAAATTTCTTCTGGGGAAGAAGCCAGGACTTGCGTACCGTACTTTAGAACATGGAGGTTCTGTGGTGAGAAAACCAAGGAAACACCAGCTTTTCTTCGGAGATGTTTTCTGGCTTTGGTTATTTCCGCCACGATCATCTGTCTCAAAGCTGGGAAACGAAACATTGAAGTTTCTTGCAAAACCGTTTCGAAATATGGCTTCCTATCTACCATTTCTCCGGGTTAACCTTCGATCTTTCAAGGGAGAAATTAACAACGGATTTGACAACAGATACCGCATGCGATTCCTTAGTATCGTACTTCTAGCTACAGGAAAATTTAGATTATTCCCATTATAAACTTATGAATTTCCAAAGACGCATAGCAGAGCGTAGAATAAATACTTAAAAATGGCAACAGAGGTTTTAATAGTGCAGAGTAAATATAAGATGACCTGTTGGACTATTTGGTGGTCGAATGTGAGGTGGTCGAAGAGGGGGGGGGGAAAGATCAAGATCGAAGGGTCGAGAGAAATGTGAACAAATGGGGGAGTGGGGAGGAGCAGAAAACTGGAAGAAACTATTAAAAAACCAAAAAGATTTAATAGGCAAAACTGGAAATTGTTTTGCTGAATGTCCTTATCGGTTCCCATGTGAGACGCTGCATACCTTTTTTTTTTCAATTACATTCCTCTGTCCAATAAAGGTTGCAAAGTGTAGGTCCTGGTTCGTTTTATAATAAATGTGAAAATGCAAATCCATTGAGAAAATGGACATGGAACCAAAAGCTGCTCAATAGCCAGGTTAAATTCGTTTGCTTTATCGGTTCTTCTTCAAATCGAGCAATAACTTCGCAGCATACTTGTGATTTTCCGACCCGCGTCGATAGAAAAATGTTTTTTAATTGTTTTTTTCGTGAAATAAAAACAACGACACTCCGACGTTACCCATTCGCGCAGAGTTTATTTTCGTAAATCTACACCAATTATTTGAATTTTAAAATTTAATTTCCGATATTCCAATTAGTGTGTCGTGTCGATTCAAAAATCGATCAATTTTGATTCGATTTGTTGAACGGGCAAATCGAATTGAATCGAATTGAATCGAATCGAATCGAAAAAATCGTATTTTTAAACTGTTTTTTAGTAAATTGCATTTTTCAAAGGAAAATACGATTTCAAACCGCCGCCGAAGGCATTGATCGGTAGAGCGCATTTGCACTATTTTTGTTGATTCGATTTTTATTCAATCGCGATTCGAATCATGTTGAATCGATTCAATCGATTCAAAAATTGTCGATTTAATTCGATTCAATCGATCAATTCCAAAATCGACACGACACACTAATTCCAATCAGTTTATCGTTTTTCCTTTTCCTTTTTTTCCAATATTTTGATCTGAATCAGTGTGCGAATCACGCTTCTGAATAGCAAAGTTTCTCTTTATGTTAAATAAATAAAAATAAAATAATTCGGTATTTTTATTCAAGAAACTGAACAAGGCCAAGGATTTCCTATCCACCGGCCCGCTCTTGTCTTGTCCGTTTCCTGTATGCTTCACAAGCTTCGCCGAGATCTTCAATTTATAACAATGCTCAGACATTAATTTTCATTTGAAAGAAAGGTTTTGGCTGTGCAGAAGCCCGTGGTGCTCCCGTGTTTCGGCGAGGAGTACAAGTCTCTAAGTCAGGTTAATTAGAGTGGTTAATTAAGAAAGCCGGTAAACCGAAAAGTTTTTAATAATTCCATTCCGTACTTCAAAGAAACTTTGGGCCAAGAGCTCAACTGGCGCGGCTCCATGAGCTGGAATACTATTCCGCCGGAAGAGTACTCGTCAGATATGGGCGGAATTCCGGATTCCGCCGTTTTTTTCATTCCGTTTTCCGGATTCCAGATTCCGTGAAAAAAAATTTTTTCCGGATTCCGAGTTCCCAAAATCCAATTCCGCCCTACTCTGGTACTCGGGGTTGCTACTAAGTTAGAGGAAAAAATCCTGTTTTCAAAATTTCCGTCTGATAATAAGTCGCTCCTGTCTTTGAGGTATTTTCTGTGGCTCTTTCAGTCTTAGTTTTTAGTTGAGCACCTACCTCCCGCATCCGAAGCGGTTTCGGGGCGCCTTTCGGGACTGGGAATCCAGAATTGAACAACTCGGACTAGGAGCCCGGGAACAGCCGGACAGCCACAAATAGCCAGAAACAGTCAAAAATGGAGATTTCAGACAGAGGGCAAAACGCTATACTTTTAAATAGAATTCTGCCACGCTCCTCATTCCCATATTTCCTCTTTTGCCCCAATTGCGCCCAATAATCAACAACCATCAAACAGCGCACACCACACTCGCACACAAGTAGTCGTACTAGTAATAGTACGGTTCAGTACTCCCCCCCCCCCCCCCTCCCTCCTTCACTTCTTTTTTCACCCCTCTCAGAATATTCAAAAGCAGCGTTGTCGCGAATTTGGTCCATACAAAGCCTATTTGTTTGCACTTCTCGTTCTCTCGAATCCCCTCTGGTTTCTTCAACAGTGCAGTGTTCCATGACGAAGAAAAAATGCGAAAAAACCAGAAGTCGTTGGGGGCGGGCGAGCGAGGGTGAGATGGAAAACTATTATCTCCATAGCGGGCAGTCAACCTACCAGAACAATTTTGTTCTCTTTTTCAATTTTTCATTTGTGCTCTTAATCGGCGAATGTTCTAATATGCTATTTTAGATTAGAAGAATACTGTCAGTTATCTTTTTATTCCGTGTTCCGCTAGATTTTCGGTTGGCGACTTTCTGACAAAATTAAAATATTGGACCCAGACCGGATTAAAAAGCATTTTTTAATATGTCGGTTAAAGATTGCAATAAAACAAAATGGAAATAGGCTAGTTCAGCAAACAGATCACATTTAACACTGGAAAACACATTTTCGCTCGACGATTACAGTTTTCCATGTGTCCTTCTCGTCTGTCGTGAGAGTTTCCTTCTCTTCTAAAATCGCACGTCTTCGCATTGAGTTTTGTACTGTGGTCGCGTGCCGAATGAGTCATTACTATAATATTTATTTGCTAGAGGTAGTAGCGACTTGCACTGAAATCAACTAGATTGACTTTTGATGAACTCGGCAAACATAATTACTACGTCACATTCCTCAAACACACTTTGCTATAAAACTACTTCGATCTACTTCATTTTCGCAATCTTCAATATTTTCTTTAATCGTACCAACTATTCCACTATTCGCTTTTCTGATCGTCGCTTTTTTTCAGTTTTTTTTCCGCAATTTCTCACTTTTCGTTTTCAGCATCGAAACTCCGGACCATCAAAGACAAAATGAGGAGTGTGCTGGTAGAACTGCTCATTGCATTGCTCCCTATTACAGTATTCACGTTGAAGTGTACTGTATGCGACTTCAAATTGTTGCCACCGCACAACTCGGCATGCAATGAGACGTGCGAAGGAGATGTTTGCTATATCGGTGAGTGCATTCGGGCAAGCTACACAAAAACGGCAAGCTGGCTTGGAGAAAAGTCTGCCTACCGCTGCCAATCAGTAAGCTATTTTTTAAGGAAATCTAAAATATTTCTCTTAATCTTTACCTAATTCGTGCAACTTGTTCAATGGCGCGCGAATGCATCATTCCCTACTCTTCGCATTTTTTTCTCTCTCGAGCAGTATTATTTTAGCTTAAAGTTTCGATGCTTTGTTAAAATTTCGCTAAATCAAAAACATCGCTAGAAATAATTTATTTAAATCTAGCATAAACCAGAAAATAATGATAACCACTGAGTAAGCTTTTTCCGTAATCTCATTCTAAAACTTCCCCCATCACTAGAATAACTTTTAGGCTATCTCAATCTTTTGAAAAACAACAAAGTCTGTTATCCAGAGGTGCACTATTCCTTTTTTTTTCTATAAGAATATCCTAGCACTACTCAATATGTACTCCATCAGGCATCGCCGTATCAAAAACCAGCTCATTAAATAACTAAAAGACGATTTACGCTGCCATTCGACAGCGAGTTTTTACTATAAACAATTGTAGAAAAATTTGGAATTTCCTGGAGTGTTCTAGAACTTTATAAAAAATGTCGGAATGTTCCAGAAACTTTTGAAAACAATGTCCATTAAAATTGTAGTTTTGCACATAGAAATCTGACTTTTTACATATGATACTCGGACATCCAGATTGCTATATTTACAACATTTTTGCTGTTTATATCGTTTTTAAGAATGTTTTGTAGATTTTGTGCGTATAGTTTTACAGTATCCCAAGTAACCAACGACCTCCTAAAGATATGGTTGCGAAGCGCTCGGGTTGTCATGAACGTGGATCCCCACGTTCTTATGAGTTATTCAAAAAACCGTCCTGGACAGACGGAAACATAGACGGAACTATTCGCTTAATAATAAGTAGATTACATACAGGTGCCTCTCTCTCTCTCTCTTCTCTAACATCACAGCCCACGTTAGACCTTCCCTTCTAGGCGGCCTATAAACCTTATCGTTGCAGGTATTTTCAGCATTTTATTAATTTTTTCTGAAACACCTGAAGCAGAGGAAAACAGCATAAAATCATTTATAGAACACGGAAATTCATCGAAAAAAATTGGCATGCGCGAGATGGCCGAGCTCGCCATTGCCCAGTTTAACACATTCGCACAACTGCTTTTTTTATTTTAATGTCGATTGAGTGAAGTGGAACGAACTTGGCCTGCATTCCATTTTCTTAATAATTAAAAATCGGAAAAGTCGATGCATCGGAAAAAGCAATTATCTTCTTACCGTTTCTTACGTTTTCCATTACGCCAGCCAATCTAGTTCAAGTGAATTTATTTATTTCATTTATTTATATACTTCTTTGACTTTTAATAAAAAGTCAATAAGTTCAGTTGGTTTATCGTTACATGCGAAAAACAATATTAAGTATTTCATAAAAGTCGATGGATTGCTGAAAATTCCGCTCATTGACAAGTATTGCTCATTCTCATACAAAATTTTTTATATCAAATCTTCGCAGTTTCCGCCAGTTTTAGATACCCTCGTTTTCAGAATTTTCAGAAATAAATCGATTTTATGCAATTCTTTCCTAATATGCGTTCTATTATCTGAATAGATGACAAGGGCAGAGAGAAGTGGGAATTTCCACTTGGCAGGGAGCATAACCGGAAAAAATATTCATCTGAAACAATTGATTCTTCAACCCGAAATGCACCTATGATGAAACGATTCATCAAATTCTTTGGCGCAGGGCTTGATATCTTATTTTCCAAAACGATTTGCAATGTTGTTCTAGTTAAAGATTGACTTTAATAGTATTACTAATTGAGTTATACTGTTGGCAATAGAGTTTCTGGTCCATTTTCCGCTATTTTCAAGCCAAGCTCACCGTATACCGCGCGTCGCTTTTAAAACTTCTAGACATCACTTAGCAACGTGACACATGATATTTCTGATTTAATATTTTCCAGTAGTGAACAAGTACTTCAATGGTACCATCAACGCCGGTTGTATGCATCTCAGGGACGGCGACTCGTTTGAAGCAGAAGCGATTTGCCAGAGGTATGTAAATAGTTCTGCTGTTATTTGTGAATGATAAATAATTAAGCGTATTTACAGAGGACCCCATGACAATCGATGTGCGTGTACGACATTCGATGAGTGCAACAACCCGAATGTGTCCATTACGAAGTATACATTCACAGAATCACCATTGCTTGAAAGTTACCAATGGTTGCCCCAAATTCAACCACCAATGTCGTCTCGTAAGACAAGCATTCTTAGTTATGAACGATATTCTGAAACTATGAAATTTCAGTCGAACCAATTTCGCCCCCAGAAGAGATTCCAGTGGGTGGAGATATGAATGAAACTGTGACCGAATTAGAGACTGGAGTCGAAAATGACTTGAATAATGAGCTAGATGACAAGGAGAAGACAAACTCTACGCAGATATTGTGAGTTCCTAAGACAATAATTGTCTGTTAAATTGCAAGATTAGTCGAAATTAGCTGTTTGGTTGTGGGATATGCAAAGCGCTTCAAAAGTATAGCACCCCTTATTCTCTTTCTATGGTATCTTTCCGAGCTGTTTACGCGAATGCGACCCAGTAAAACTCCGTTCAGAGTTTGAAAGATGCCATCGAAAGAGAATGGAACAATATCAGCTCCCAACACCTCCAGAAGCTTGTGGATAGTGTGGATAGTTCTTGGCTTAATTGCATTTAAAGGAAATTTTATTGACTTCTGATTGTAAAAATCTAATTCTGATTGTGATTTCTGATTGTAAAAAATATAAGTTTTATAATAGAAATTGTTGACTTATTTAACTTATTTAAAAGCCCGCTATTCTTTTGACGCGGTTGATTTTTGCTTCTATAGATGAAGTGCAGAACATCGGCGCTATACCTTTGAAATACACTGTATTCGTTTTTCCAATGAAAGGTAGAAATATTAATTTTAAAAATATTGTTTTATCACTAATAACGTATATTTGGGCGATATTCCCCTGCCTATGACGACGAATTGTGGAAAGTTGTGGAAACTTCCCCGATTCTACTAAGGAATTTTAAATTACCTAGCGCAAGGCTCTTTTCGATCGCATTTTCCCAAAATTGTTATCATCGTTCTGTTTTTCTGTTACAATATACCTGAATACAATGAACTTCAACGTGGAGCAACTGAAGTACAAACATTTCCATTTTGATGGAGTATGTCACTCTGTGAAATTATGCAACGTGGCAAGATTTCCTTGAATTCCGAAAATCGTGCTGACTCAAAACTTGACTCGTTTACATTTACTTCTGCGAACTTAAATTCCCCAGTGAATAAGTTGAATTTTAATGCACGTACTAATTGATTGCATATACCTATCGATATGTTAAAAGTGTCACATGAAGCTATTAAAAAAAACCATTAAAAACATATTAGTTGCATTTTCGTCAAATCCTTTGATTTTTGTAGGCGAAGCGAGGAGAACGATCCCGGTGTGTTGACCGTGACTACTACATTAGGATTAAATGTACGGGATCATACAAATAGAATGAACGCCAGCACCAACAATCACCCCTCGAAAACTGATGTCGACGGGAAATCAACTACTACCAGAACGTCAGTTTTATGCTTACAAATCTGAGGGTTCTTTCAGGTGTACGACGTCATAGACGATGAGAAAATGAGTCCCATGCGTGACTTTGCCTATTAAATTGGTCTATATGTCAACGGGAGTTCTCGAAAAAGAAATAAAATTCAAAGAAACATGTAATATTACATATGTTAGTGACGTGTTTAATGAACAAAATGTTACATATTTTAAAAATTTCAAGGAAATGTTTCGAAAACTTCAGTTCACAAATGATTATCATTCTTTCGAAGCTTCTGAACCCAACTTAACAATCAGATTTTGAAATTTTCACAGCATTTTGCGGCTGGGATTCTTAGAGTTTGTTTTTAAAAACAGGTAGTTCTATAAACTTAAATTATTCTAAATTTTAAATGACATTTTGCGCTGAACCTATTCCAGGGATTATTTGAGAAATATTGGTTGAAAAAAAAAAAATACATTTTTGCCTATTTAATCCTTAATCTATTATCGGTTCGCGAGTACGTGGTGAGCCGCTTACAGGTGGGGTTTGGGTCTCGTTAGGAAATTGGCGCGTTTTAACGCGCCAATTTAAAAATTGAAAGAAAGCGCACACACTGCGTTTGTAATACTTTATTCAGTTTAATAAGCAGTTTAAGAAAATTGACAATAAAAATTGATTTAAAAAAAAACATGATTTTCGAAGCAAAATATAAATAGAAAAAATTCCAATATTCGATTTCAATTTTCGAAAAGAAAAACAAACGCAGTGTGTGCGCTTTCTTTCAATTTTTAAATTGGCGCGTTAAAACGCGCCAATTTCCTAACGAGACCCAAACCCCACCTGTAAGCGGCTCACCACGTACTCGCGAACCGATAATACCTTTTGTAATTTTCGTATCTCTATCCGATTACTGTAGCTACATGCGGGAAGAGTTACATTTTCAAGAATTTCGTCGTTTAAAAAAGTGCCGTGAAGTTATTAATTTGAGGTTACTACCTCATTAATCATCGTCTTTGTTAAAAAAAAGTCCCTGTATAAGTTGAGAAATCCTGTTGCAAATCTTACTGCAAATCTTGTTGGCTCCTTTAATGAGAAAACTACTTCTTACTAAGCGGATAGTTCTGTCTGTCCCGGGCGTTTTTTTTTGAATAACGAGATGGAGTCATGGCCGTTATTAAGCGAATAGTTTTGTCTATGTTTCCGTCTATCCAGGACGGTTTTTTGAATAACACATAATAACGTGGGGATCCACGTTCATATACGGGATGGAAACATTAAAATTTTGCTGATATAGCAATCTGGATGTCTGTGCATCATATGTAAAAAGTCAGATTTCTATGTGCAAAACTACAATTTTAATAGACATTATTTTCCAAATTTTCTAAAGCATTCCAGAATGGTCAAGAAAATTCTAGAACACTCCAGAACTTTTCAGATTTTTCTGTAATTTTTAATATTGTTTAAATAATCTTGCATGTTACCTAATAATACTAATTAACCTAATTAGAATAATTAATTAAAGACACGCACGCGGCGCGTGCCTCCAACTCCAAATCTAATTACAATAATTTTCAGTTTGCTTAACGTGCAAGGTGTTAAATTCCTTTATGTAAAAAGCTCACTGCCGAATGGCAGCGTAAACCGTCTGGTATAAAGTTTAGAAACCAGTTATGTGGGCGGGTAAGACGTATTCCTCCCGATTTCGATTTCTGAAATATGAAGGACGATGGACTTTGGTTTTCGAAGAAAACAAATTCATAGAACTGACCGAGAATTAAAATTTGCGAAATTTCCAAAAAACAACGTGGATTTTGAAGAAAGTTGCTATCGGGACCTTCGTCGCTCCCGGAATATATGCTTGATAGAAACATGGAAAATACTCTTTTTTTTAGTTAGACGCTGAAACGATCTAAATTTCCGATTGGAAAAGCTATTCACGAAAATTTGGAAAACCTTCAAAATTCGTATTCTTCCCATTGCTTCTCCAATTATTGCAAATGTTTCCATTTCCAACTAGCCTGTCACTCTCAAAAGGAAAAATTCCAGTTTCAACCCCGGGCAAGGAAGTGTCGAAGTCACCAAGGTCACCCAAGAAGCCCCTCCTCCAAAATTCAGCGTGCCAAACGGAAATTTGACGGCAGATGGTAGCAGTGTTGAGGACCCGAATTCAACAAGAAGTTTCAAAATTTTAATGATAACCGTACTTCCATTTATTGTCAGAAGTTTGCTGTAATTTGAGATATAGCAGATAATTTTGCCAAAAATTTTCATTTTCTGTAATTTCTACAAAAATAGACATTCCATGTACATAACCAACCTAGCCATTATCTATTGTGTCCTCTTGATTCCGGTGTTTTCATTTTCGAAATAAATGTTTCTTTAGAAAAAAAGGAAAGTGGTGTTTATTGTTATTGGAACATTGTGTTCAGAATAATACGGAATTTACAAGGAGGATCGGCATTTCAGACTTAATTTGATTATCTGAAAATCGGGTGTCACGAGACAAGGGCTGTCTCAAATGGAGGTTTTTTTTTAACAGAAAAAGGGAAATTTATATATTTTTATTTTTGGTCTGTCTTCTCCTCTTCCTTCTTCTCAGTGACAGATTCTGGAATTTGTTGTCTTGCGGCCAGTTTTGAGAGAAGCGGAGCTGCTGGATGACGAGCGGTGTCCGCCTGGAAGCTTAAAGAATGTTGAAACTGTGCGACATTGTTTCGAAACTTTAGAAAAATCACAAAATTTAATGTCAAATTTATTAAAACCGCACAACGCTTAAAAGTGCTCTACTGATAAGCTTAGACGGTTTAAAAGATTCATAATTTGCTTTAAATTAAGCCTATTTTTGAGTAGTAAAAGAGTAGAAAATGGGGGAAATAATCAGATCAAAGTGGTATCAGTTGACTAAATTGTTTGTACTTTTGAAAAGAAATCGAAAGCAAATGTCAACCACTTTTCTCCATCAGATAGTGCACTGGAAAACGTTGTTTCGGCCGTTTTCAGTATCTAAGAATAAGCGGAAAAAATTGAAAATAATTATTTTGCAAAATTTTTAATTTTTCGGTGATACGTTCAAAACGGCTTTTCACAAAATGGAAGGATACGAAAAATATTTTTTTGGGAAATGCGAAGCTTAAGCTCAAATTACATCGATATTTGAATAGCCGCGTAATGGTCTGGCAGCGATCTTGATTACGGTTACAGTCATTTCAATTGTAAAGAGATACCTGCGAAAAACGCCGCATGTTGGATGGAAGAAGATGAAGTGGGTTGGTCTCGATGGTCAACGAGTGACGATGTCTGGAAATTATAAATATTGTAGAGTTTTGTGCATGCCGTGAAGACTTTTAGAGGTGAGCATGCTATTCTATTTTTTCTAATACATGATTTAGTTGTCGGATTTATGGCTTCCACGAAAGACGAAACAAATCGGTGGTCTTTCGTGGAATCTTTTCGTCTCGACTTCGCTCGTTTTTCAGTTCGTCTTACGTCGTCAGTTAAAATACATGTGTACCAACATAATGTCTATTTCTGCGTCAGAAAAATTCTAGACGATGAAGAAGACGAGACGGTCTTATTTCGTCTTTCGTGGAAGCCTTAGTCGATTTTCTGATATTCATGCACAAACAGTTTCAAAAACATTCTGTCTAGTGGGAGTTTGTGAAGTATAGATTAACGACAATTATTAGGACTTTAAGAAATACAATATTTGCACCCTATTTTCTAAACTGTTTTCAGTTTGGTGCAGAGATATTGCAGGATTCAGCTAAACCCGCTTCACGCAGATTTTTGAATGATTCTCATTATACCAGCCTAATTAACAGTTCCGGCGCCCAAAAATTACGCAAATTGGACTGGTGCGCCTACGGCGCTCTCAGTGATTCTGTCAGGACTTCACAGACATGTTTTTTTTAAGTTTTTTTAAAAGTCCCCTACATACAATCAAAGGAACAAGCACAGGCCAACCAAGTCAATTTTAGGGTCAGTCCGGAGCAGCGACAAAAATGAAATTGAAGCGATTTTTACTTTACAACAGAGGAATTGGGACATAGGGAAGAAACAACATGCGCCGCCGTTTTCCTAAAAATTTTCAGCACTTTTCTTTTAGGCGTTGTTTAGTAAAATCAAAAAATCGTTGGGGTAATTTTCAATTCAAAAGTCTTCATCGTGTCGAGACCGCCAAGATATATCAGCGCTGCGTCTTTGAACTTACCATAGGCGTTATGGTTCCTTTTTCGAAAATTCACGATTTATTTTTCTTTACATTATTTTGGTTTTTAAACCATTTATATCCATTCGAAGAATATTGTTCGAAAAAGTTGAAAAATACATTTTTACAAATTATTTTTCCCATAGTTTGCAAGGGTTTCGCCTTGGTGGTTGATTGCGTCTCGACGAATCCCATATGCTCAAAACAGGACGCTATCTTAGTTGCGGGGGGGGGGGACAGTGGTTTTTAGTCATTTTTGGAGATTTTTGCAATTTTTTTTCTGAAAATGTTTGTTGTTATTGTTAAAATATTTGTAAATTGCTTTTTTTACGCGTGGCGCTTACTCTTGACATGAAAACTACGATTCCACTTTTTTTCACGCGTGGCGCGATTCAACGATGAGCAGTTTTTGCAATTTTTTTAAAGATTTTTTTTCGCTTATTAGTTAATCATAACTCAGTTAATCATAGATATGAATAGGACCGCAGCTGATGCAATTCTCGACTTGAAGTAAGCCTAAGCCTATCAGCCAAAGTGTGGCATCAAAGAAAATTTATGGGATGATCATTACTTTGAGGCGATGTAGCTTTTCAAATATCACGATGAAGCAAAATTTTACGAGTTATGGGCCGGAATCGCCAAGAAATATCCAGTCACCTAGTCCTTTTCTTTTTTGTGCGTATTTTTGTTGTCAGCCAAGAAAATTGTTCTAAAAATTGCTAGTGTTATTCGAGTATATCTAATAACATTTTCAAAAAAAAACCCAAAAAAAAACCTCCAAAAATGACAAAAAACCACTCCCCCCAACTAATAGTAAGATAGCGCCCAAAACAGTGTACCCATTAACGTTGTGCGGGATTTCCGTTTTTTCTAATGTTGTATTAGAGTTGTTTTTTGAAAAGCTTTTGTGTATTTTCAAAAAATTTTACGAGATATTTTTGTGAACGGTGAATTACGTAGGGGGGGATGATAATTTTCGTTGCTTTCTCTATTAGCCACCGAACATTTTCCGTTTTAATTTATTTTTAAAATCAATTATTGAATTATCTATATAAGAGTGCAGGCGAATGATCCAACTATATGTCTTCTAGGTCCTTCCATTCCTTCTAATTCTTTTTTCTTTCTTTCTCTAATTATTCTCTCTCTCTCTCTCTGTTTTCTCCCGTCATATACATGGTATAATAATTTTTGTATTCTAATCTTGTCGTTTGCGCCGAGAAGCATTCGCGTCTCCAAGATCCCAGCAATAACCATGTGGAAGCCCGGCGAAACGTCAGATAGTTTCATTTTCTGACTAGTCGACCGATCCCCAATAGGAAAAAACCGATTTCATAAATAATAGAAAATCTCTGTTTCTTCGGTCGCATGTATCTGAAAATTTAAAGCCACGAGCGGAAGTTGTCATCGTGTGGAAATTATATGCAAAAATTTTGCAATGCGAAAATATTTATTATCCGCTCTACTCTTCTCTACCACTTTCCATATACGTGAAATGTAAAAGTTGCATATGTGGGATAAAAATAATGATTGAGTGCCAAAAAAAGTAGAACTCACGCTCATGTAGCATGTAATATTATATATGTTAGTGACGTGTTTTAGGAACATGATATATGCTATATTTTAAGAAAATTTCAAGGAATACTTTCGAGAACTTCGAGTGAAAAATTTCTGGCGAGCTTCTGGCGTTTTTGAGGTCAATCGTAGCATATAAAAAAAATGACGAACTCGGCAAAAAGGCTTCTTTTGAACTGTTTGTTCATTCAGCTTGTCCGCTTGCGGTAATAGAAAACTGAGCGGCGACGGTACGCGTAAGACGCCCCTGCCACAAGACACTCGAAAAACTATTTAAAATTTGAAAAATTAAGGAAAAATACCCCATGTTGAATGTGGTGGGTGGTGAAGATTCTTGTTGAGAAGCCATTATGATTGTCTGAAATTTAAAAAAATTAGAATTCCAGCCATAATTTCTGTCATTTTTGAAAGGAAATATTCAATTTCAAGAAACGAAAACGAATATACATATATAAAGAAAATTAAATACATTTCAATAGTACTGAAACTTTTGGACAGCGCTCATTACTTATTTACTTTTTTTCTCTGAAACTGTTTCCATTTTTTTCAGATCGTTTAATTGGTGATAAAATGCACCAGAAAATTTCATTGATCGGGATCTTTTAATTGAAAAAAACAACAACATAGAAGAGAGCACATTGAGCAAAAACTTTCGGGGGAAATGAGAAAAACTGCTAATGGAAGAAACAAACAGGGAGATCTAAGCTCTGCGGCCGACGAAGAAACACCAAAACACAGAAGAAGCCAACGTGTAATAGAAATTCGTGTAATAGAAAAAAAATAATCATCTGAAAAGTTTGAAACGAAATTGAAATTTAAAGGTTGTTCAACGTTGAAATAAACAGGGTGGCTTTTAAATATTGCAGCACAAGCTTGGCGTCATGGCGCAGGTTGCTGACGCATTTTGCGCGCACAAATAATTCAAAATTTTGTTCAGTATTTCATCATTATTCGTTTTGCCGAGTTTCAGAATTATTGGTTGTTTTTCAGCGCGATGGTGAAGCCTAGTGTTCATCGCTATACCATTATTGAATTTTACAAGGGTGGTGAGAAGCCGCAAATCGGCTCGGAATCACAAGATCAATGGTTCACAGAACAATCAAACGTTTCGAGGACACTGGTACACTCAAGGGCAAAGCCACAAGTAGAAGACCAGCCACTGTTGGCGCGGAATCTGCCTGTTCTGTTTTTGAGATATCCTTTTTTATAAATGAAGCTTGCTTTTATAAAATGCACATTTTACTCACATAATACATCGCTAGGAATAAGGCTTCCATTTGGGCGAAATTTCGGCCGTCTCGTCTAGTCTCGTCTTTGCCTTCGTCTTGAATTCGTCTGACTTGGGTAAGTCCTGCGTTTATTGCGTTAGACTAATGCAAGACGAACGAAGACGAGAAGACGAACGACGAGAGGAAAGACGTCTCTTTGTCTTCGTCTTTCATGGAAGTCTTAGCTAGGAATGGGCAAAAAGCTCAGAATTTTGGCCATTGGTGGATAGTCGGCACTGGACATATATATATATATATATATATATATATATATATATATATATATATATATATATATATATATATATATATATATATATATATATATATATATATATATATATATATATATATATATATATATATATATATATATATGTATACATGGAGAATCACGATAATCGGAATTCTACTCCATGAAGTTTAAAATTACCGGCCGAGCCGGAGGTATCGGAAGAGCATTTTCAGAGTAAAAAGTGGATTAGAAGTGCTTCTAAAACCGATGCTCTTTAATAAAAAGGTGTTGCATTACACCCATGCATTAGTTGACCTACTTAGTTTTGATCTATCCTAAGCAAAGAGACCCGCTTATTTATATATTGCTATTGTTTACGCGCGCATATCTATCCATGACGTCATCTCCACTATTTAATGCGGCTAATTTTATTTTGTTATATTCCTTTCCTAAACTATTACTACACTTCTTTCTCTATTTATTTTCCGACCTACAAAATTTCGCGCAATACACAACAACTTGCGATGAGGCATAGGCAATGGCGGATCTCACCCAACGAATTGCTTCGCTGGTGAGTGCGTCAAAGAAGGGCGGAATTCCGGATTCCGGATTCCAGATTCCGTGAAAATTTTTTTTCCGTTTTCCGGATTCCGAGTTCCCAAAATCCAATTCCGCCCTACTCTGGAGTGCGTTCACTAAATTGGCCCAACCCACAAGGAGCAACTACGACTTTTCTGCCAACGGTCGATGAGAAGCAGCAGCTCGCGGAAGTCATTTCGTCGAGGATTCCAGTGTTCAACTATGATCCGGAGGACAACAGAACTTTTGATGCATGGTACAGCCGATACGAAGACGTTCTCAACGAAGATGGAGCAACTCTCAATAACGACGCTAATTTACGGTTAGTTCTTTCGAAACTCGTTACTAAAGAATATAATCACTTTGCAAATGGAATCCTAACAAATGTTCCGAATAACATTGAGTTGACGGACCTCATCCAACTACTGAAGGACATATTCAAGTCAACTAGCTCAATTTTTCGGAGACGCCAAGAGTTCCTCCACACGGAATACAATGGTCACACAATCGAAGAATACACTGGTTAAGAGCTTCGTTGTTTCACTTTCTCCGAATTCAAGAAGATGTTCGACGGTCAGATTTGCTGCATGGTTTGGATAAACGGACTCCGGGGCAACGCATATCTGGATATCCGAGCCAAGGCCTTACAAGTAATGGAAGCAAAACCGGATTGCAGAATTGAAACAACACATTAAGCGACTCATTGATGTACGAGCAGACTCAAAGAGCGTATTACTGGTAGGAGAAGCCAGGAATGTAAAGGAAACAAAAAGCGAATATTCAAAAAAAAATGAGATGAGTGGCATTTAAAAAAGAGTTCAACACCTATTATCGCCGTAAAAAAGTTCCGACATTTTTTCGAGCCCGCGAAAATCGGGATATGAATTTAGAGGCTCCGCCCATTTCATCATCAGAGCGCATTTGCTATGCGCGGTATATTTTTATCAGAAGAAACGAAAAAAAAATAAATGACGCAAATTGATATATTTAAACATTCGAAGAAACGTGTAAAAAAAATTCACGATTAATACAATTTCGTTCTTTTAATCCAGTTTAATTCTGAAAATTCAGAAGAAAAAATAAAAATTCAAAAAATACATCGCGCATAGCAAATGCGCTCTGATGATGAAATGGGCAGAGCCTCTAAATTCAAGTCCCGATTTTCGCGGGCTCGAAAAAATGTCGGAACTTTTTTACGGCGATAATAAGACTTGTCATTTTTGTCCATTTCCCCTTAATTCCGCGCAGGAATTGTTAAATGAATAGAAGTTTGGGCAACTTGCCCATGGACAACTGTTGCGTGGGAGCAGTTGATTGTGTGCAAAGCGCTTCAAACCCGTTTATTTCATCCAGTCATTTTTCGGCAGCAGTTTTGTCAGAAACTCGCGAATATTATCCAAACGCTATACGAGTGGGCATGGTGCACTAAAACAAGTGACTCTCCGAAGGAAGTTAAGGGTAGTGGCAATAGGAATGCGATGAATGTCACTCAGAATCAAAAGAGGCGGAGCCGCCAGAGAGCTGACTTCTGATTCCCAAGTTTGTTCTTTTCTTTCGCCTTCTTCTCTGCGTCTCTCTTCACCTTTCTCTATCTCTCTACCTAAAAGCGAGTGCGCTGAGCTTGGAGCTGCTGTTTCACTTTACTCTTACGATAAATCAACGTTTTTCTGACTCTTTTTCAGATCTTTATTTCAGCTACACTTACACCGAGTCATTACAGTTTACTGTATTTTTGCAGCGTTTCTCCAGTTGAGTCAGATTTATTGATTTTTTTTTGGTGGATTGCCAACCGAAATAGCTTAACAGGATGGTGGGGGACTTGGAGGGGAGGGGGATTTCCGTCATTACAATTTCCCTTGATGCCATCGGAAAGAAAACGGAAATGAGGAAGTAATCTAAAATAAACGGAAAATTTCTATAAAGAGCCAACGTTTAATTATAGTCCCTTTATAGACTCTGGCTCCTCCCACAAAAGAAAATTGAAGGTAACATCATCATTGAGGGTTGGCTATATTCCAGGAATATATTAACTGTAAAGCTCACTTCAATTTTTTAACGCTTAAAGCGCATTCGACGTGTCGGCTCTTGGTGTAGATTTACGCAGCAATATGCAAATTTCATATTTTTATCGTTTTTGCGTCAAATTAATCGTATTCCTGCATTTTTTCTATTGCTCATTCTTCATTTTTCGCATATCCTGGATCTGAGAAATCGGGAAAATGCGCATAGTTAGTATTTAGAGCAGTACGGAAATACGCAGTCTTCCGAAAATAAATATAGAAATAAGCGGCAATGCGGTTTTTCGAAAGAAATTAAGAGATATCGAAATGAAATAGGGGTTTTTGAAGAGAAAATTTCCAGTATATGATGAGAAAATGTGATTTTGCACGGTGCCGAGAAGTGGCGAACACTTATTTAATAGAAATATTTATTAAGAAATAAATAACTTAAAATATCGTTCCGGTCTATTATTCCTTACATCTCCTGTATCGTATTGTATAATACTTTTTCACAACGAACTGCTTAATTTGAATTCTTGCCGGAAAGTACCCGGAAAGTGGGAATTTTAAGCAATCCAAGCGACCATTCGACGCCCCAGCGAGCGAGAGAGAACAAAGCGATAGGCAGAGACGCAGAGACAGTGTTGCGGCTAGAGAAGTCGCCGAACGCGTCAATCTCGACCATTTGCGTCTTTGCTTCTCAAGCTAAAAAGCGAAAAGCTTAAGCTTAATTGAGCGCACAAAATGATCAAGAAATGGGTTCTACTGGAAATGCTTCGTGATTTGTGTATTTTTCGGAATTTCAGACTTATTTAAGACGTCAAATTATCTAAAATAATAATTCTTACTGAAAATCTCTGCTTTTTTTCGGGAAAAATCTTATATTTTTCATTGTTAGTCATAGAAAACGACGTTTCTAAGTTTCTAAAGGATAAATGGAGATTGCAGAACTTGAAATAATTGAAACATGGCCCGACACACTGATTCCTCTAGTTTGACTTCCCAAAATATATTTTCAGAAAATTCTAAAAAAAAAGATGGGTTTGTGACCAATGCTCACCCAGAGTTCAATACTTAAATTACCGTATTATCCTGTATCCTTGAAAAAAAAATGTAAAATTTGAGATCTCGGTATAGAAATTACGCGAAGACTGATAAGGGACATTGAAAAAGTCTCAATTGCAGACTATAAAATGAGCAAAAACATTGAAATTCGGCAGCATGTTTACCGCAAAACATGACAGTTATACAGACATACAGACGGACAATGTGGGGGCAGAGAAATGCAACTCATAGTTCGGAAGCGGGCTACCTATCGGGCTATCGGGCATTCTCACGAGAAATTTGAATGAGTTTAAAGGGTGACCTTAAACGTTTGATTTTCATAATAAATCTTATTTTCCCGTTGTTTTTTTGGGCCAATATTCAATGGCTACCTAATCTTTGGCTACTTGATCAATGGCTACCTGATATTCTTTGGCTACTTTTGCCTTCGATTATCAATGATTACCTAGTTTCAATGGCTACCTAGTTTGTAGCCATTGACTTAGTAAATACGATTTCCACGCAAAAATGATCTAAAAGTCGAAAACTATTCAGAAAATGAGCAAGATTTAATTTAATTTTCAAAATTTTCAAAAAATTCAAAAGATTCAAAAAATTCAAAAGGTAGCCATTGATCAAGTAGCCAAAGATTAGGTAGCCATTGAATATTGGCCTTTTTTTGTTGTATGAACACTATAATTCAACGCTTCAGCTGCTCAATTCACCGACAATAATTTATCGAGTCGGACGGTATAGCTCAAAGTGAAGTGAGCGCTGCTGAAAAAGTACAAAAAAAAGAGAAGTTGGTTGGCTTTCACTCAATTGAGCTATAACAAACATGCCTGAAACTCTAGAAAAATGATGTGAACTACAAAATTAGAGGTTTAGGTACGAAGATTGCACACAATACTTTCCAGAACATTTCAGACTTTCGCGCAATCAGCTTTGCTCCATTCTACAAAACAAATTGAGGTGTCCGCAAAGTGATCCTATATCACCAAACCTTTTCTCAGTTTGTCTAGTGCTCGTCCTCGGACAATTGTCTTAGAACCATCTGAAAGGACACAAAGACGATTACGCTCATACGCCAGGAGTACGGATGAATGACAGAAATTTCACCCACTTGAGATTCGCAGACGACATCATTTTCGTCGTAAACGACTCACGAACTGCCAGCAGGATGATCCAAGAATTCACAGAAAGTTGCAAAAAATTAGACCTTCAAATCAATACTAAGAAAACCAAAGTGTTGAGAAACACGTACGCCACCATACATCCGGTGATCATCAGTAATAACACCACCATCACAACAATCGAAGGCAGACTACTCAGCTCACGAAATGAGCTAGAACCAAAACTCCACAGAAGGCGACGAGCAGGTAGCGTTCAACAACATCAAAAACACCACTACTCTCACACCTGCCCCCCAATTCGAGCTCATCTTTTCGACACCATCGTTCTTCCCGCGCTCACATACCGATCTGAAACTTGGACCTTTACACAGAACCTCGCTGAAAGGATCCGTGTGACGCATTCATCACTAGAACGAAGATTAATTGGAATGACCCTCACGGAACAACGCCAACGAGACTTGCACCGCGAAGACATCCGAAAAATCTCCCAAGTCACGGACCCACTCAAATACATCAAAAAGAAACAATTAGGATGGGCCGGGCACATTAAGCGAAGAACTGACGGAAGATGGACAAAACTGATACAAGAGTGGATTCCTCGAGATCAAAAACGACATGTCGGACGACCCCCCATGAGATGGTCCGACTCACTGAGGAAAGAAGTCTCAATATATCGAGGAATTCAACTGACTATTTCATGAACCACCATCGCCCGAGGTCGCAAGCCATCGTTAGCTTTGATCCCGCGCTCCACACAATCTATTAATTATGCACATATGTAAATTACCAACTCATTTAGACAACTATAAAGTGGGACATTTTCAACTGAAAAATCTGTTAACTTTTTTTGGGTTCCTGTCCTGATTTCTGAATGATCTGGAGACGGAATTTGGGAAAATGTGGAGACCACGGAATTTTAGATCCTTTCTTTAAAAATTCTCATTTTCCTCCTACAGCACAAGAGAAAGAAACAACGGCAGCGGACTCGAATCACCGAGCAAGAGAAATGTCTTTTATATCCCCATTGTCTTGCTGCAGCATGAATAAAACATCGCGCTATATAATTGTGTTGGAAGCAAAACACAGAAAAAAACACTGTAATCCACGCGCAACTGCACTTAAAGTCGTAAATTGAACACTGAAAATCAAGTCTTATAGTTAGCTTGTAACCAGTGTGTGCTTACCGATAAAAATTACCGGTAAAGGCTCGTTTCGCTATTTTTACCGGTACTTTACCGGTAAATTTTACTGAAAAAATACCGGTACTGTACCGGTAATTTTTGAAATTACCGGAAAAGTACCGGTTAAAATTTTAAGTCCATGAGGACTACACGACCCAGTTTTTTTCGGTCATCTCACAATTCTTGCTAGTTTTTAGAATTTTCTTGTTTTTAGTTTATAATGAATTTGGTTAATTCGCAAACAAAGCTGTTTTAGAATAGTAATATTAAAATTAACAGAAAAGATTTCGGTAAATTCAGCAGATTAATAATATTTTCTAATAAAAATAAAAATATTCTACCGGTGAAGTACCGGTACTTTACCGGTAAAGGACCGGCAATTTTACCGATAAAGTACCGGTACCTTACCGGTGAATTTTTACCGGTAAAGTACCGGTACTTTCGCGGTTAATTTACCGGTAAAATTACCGGTAAATTAACCGAATCGTACCGGTAAGGACACACTGCTTGTAACCCTAATTCTTTTTCCAGTTTTTGTACCTCTTGGCAACGAATAAGATTTGCGGAACAGCTTAGTTTTTCTACAATTTTTTAATTGAATTTTTTAAAGTACTTCAAGAGTACCTCAAGAGCATTGCAGCTGAAAATTTTTGTGTGAAAAGCTAACTGGTGTTTGATCGTGTGATTTTCTATTCGTTTGATTTTTTTTGGGCATCATTGGACGATTCATTTTAAATTATTTTCCAATTAGCAATTTACGTCTTTTCTCCCAACCAGAAAGACGCCAGAGAATTCTGAAAGTGTGCATCGTTTCACAGAATTTGAGTGCCTGCCGTAGTAAACAAAGCATTCAAGCATTCGAAGAAAAGCTGGCGCCGTAAACATAAAAGTGCCTAAAAAGCATGAATGAAAGGTGAAGAAAACCGAAATAACCGATTCGAAAATAAAATATTAATCTCATTTTGGAAGTGGACGGCTCTACATGTAAAATTCATGAATTTCAATTTGTCAATGTTGTCAAAATGTATAATAGTTGGATCTCCAATTGTCATTGATAAGAGTTTGGAGTTTTTTGGCTTTTTTTCTTGCACAATTTCAGAAAGCATTTAGGTGTCAAAGCGAAAGTAATCCCGAATAAATTGCGGAAATTAAGTGAGTTATGGTGCTTTATCAGTATCCATGTGAATGACAGGTGTTGCGCCTTCAAACAAGTTTGAAAATCAATTTATTTCAAATCTCAAACTTGCTCTTTGAGCTTTTTGGTGTCTTTAATACTTTTCCGGTTGCTTAGTTTTCGGAACCGGAAAAATGTTAAAAATAATAAGTAACTATTATAGATACATTTTCGAGCGGGCTTACAAGGTGAGCAATAAACATAGCGCCGCATTCAAGACGGTGTAATAACTTCAAATCGGACGATTTTATATCTGAAAATCAACAAAAATTATAGCATTAACAGTTTTCGAATCTTCCTAATTTCGCTTTGATGACTGCCTGAAGTCTCTTCGGGTAAGAGACGACGACGGCACGGAGGTAGTCAACGTTGACTTTGGCTTCAACAGGGAATACTATATCGAGAAGATTCTAGAGGCGGAAGTGTTGCCGTGGTCCAAATCCCACTTCGTGGGTGACGATTTGACATATCAGCAGGACGGAGCGCCGGTTCACAACGCCAAACTCACTCAAAACTCATCAATAAAGATCAATAGTCAGCTTCGAGCCCAGACCTCAATCCAATGAATTTTGCTGTGTGGGGATGTTTGACCCAGCAAGTATTCACGGAAAATTATCCGAATTTGGAAGCCTTGAAGATCGCTCTGATAGCTGCATGGGACACTTTAGACGTTGACTACCTCTGTGCCGTCGTCGACTCTTACCCGAAGAGACTTCAGGCAGTCATCAAAGCGAAAGGAGGAAGATTCGAAAACTGTTAATGCTATAATTTTTGTTTTTGTTTAATAAACATTTTGGTTGATTTTCAGAAAAAAATCTTTCGATTTAAAGTTATTACACCGTCTGGAATGCGGCGCTGCACTCGTCTTCAACCGTTTTTGTGATGATTTGGTACATGGTTTGCGCAGTCTTTTTCTTCACATTTATCTATCACTCGAGTTGGCAGAAATAATAGGAATTGCAGATAAATTAAACTGGGGGGGGGGCTGAACCCATGTTCATCAAACATTGACAGGGCAGCGAAATTAGTGAACACTTAATGCCCACTAGAGCGTTAACTGATTGGAATTGGAACAAGCGATCTTTGTGCGATTTCCGTCCCAATTTAGAGCTCGGCTCTGAAAAATGACAAAGGAGACAAAGATGCGAGAACGGCGAAACGCGAATTCAAATTTTCAATATTGCGCTCTTGAATTCCAATGGCCGTGACCTGGATAATCACATAGGTATCCGAAAAAAGAACTATTTTCGGAGAGCCACGACCGCCACAATATTTACATAACAATAATTGTTTTCTGGAACAAGGAAGCAAACAAAACACTCATTTTCCGAACAAGCCTTTTCGGTCAGAATAACACACATTTTGTTATTCGTAGCACACTTTCAAATCATCTTTCTGCCTCTGGGTGAAAAAATGTTCTTTCTGAAAGAGGCGAAAAATTTCAGCTGGGAACACGCCTTCCGCCACGGAAAATTGCTGAAAGCGTTGAAAAACACGTAGCAGCTCAGCGAGCCGAAAGAAGGAAGCGCCAATTGGGAGAGCGCGTCTCCAATAAACGGAAACTTGACATGCGATGGGATCTCGCAGTGCGCATCAGAAAGAGAGAGAGATAGAGAGAGATGATGGGCCCGCAAAAACAAGGGCATAAAAGAAGAATCACAATTAATGGAATGAAAAATGAAAGAAATGAGGGATGGAGAACATAACCGGGGGAGGAGGAAGTCTAAGCTAGAAACTTATTTCACAAAATGAGCTGAAAGCATTGGAAAAGGGAGGAGATGCGAGAAGAAGGCGAGGAGCGGAGCATTGAATAGTTCAGCTCGCCGGCCTTGGCTTCGCATTAAACTCCGCCCACTATAGGTGGTGTCGAGAAGAAGGTGTGCATAATTTCAGACGTCGAAGTATGTGCATTAAATTAATACAGCGCTTGGCAAAATTATATTTATAATCGGGTCATTTTACTTGAGAAAGGGAAAAATGCGCTAGCATTGATCGTGCGTTCGCGCGAGAAACCAGAATTTGCTTAACTGCTCGCAAATTTTTGGAGTGAAATCATTCCATTTAGCACATCCGTTTTGTATTTCGCAATTTTATCTGTGTCCGTTTTCAGTGTAAATGGCTATGAATTTTAGATAAGTTTTTATCGGAATCTGTGCAGTTTTTTCGGGAGCAATTACATGAGAAAGTGTTTAACTATAAAAAGGAAGTAATATTGTTAAGGATTTCACTGAAAAAAAGAAAAACTGAGCAATTTTCGAAAAAACGATCGGTTTCACAGTCGGGGAAAACGCCAGAGTTGGGCGGAATTCCGGATTCCGGATTCCGCATTCCGGATTCCGCCGTTTTTTTCATTCCGTTTTCCGGATTCCGGATTCCGTGAAAAAATATTTTTTCCGTTTTCCGGATTCCGGATTCCGTTAAAAAATATTTTTTCCGTATTCCGGATTCCGGATTCCGTTAAAAAAGATTTTTTCCGTATTCCGGATTCCGGATTCCGCGATATGGTTTTTTTATTCCGTTTTAATTCTTTATTCTCAATTGTTGTGAAATGTAAACTTTTTTGAACTCCCGCAAAAATTTTTGCGAACAGAGCGCACTTACATCATTTTTTATTATAAATATTCCCTTATTAATGGTTAAAATTCCGGATTCCGGATTCCGCATTCCGGATTCCGCCGTTTTTTTCATTCCGTTTTCCGGATTCCGGATTCCGTGAAAAAATATTTTTTCCGTATTCCGGATTCCGGATTCCATGAAAGAATATTTTTTCCGTATTCCGGATTCCGGATTCCGTGAAAAAATATTTTTTCCGTATTCCGGATTCCGGATTCCGAGTTCCCAAAATCCTATTCCGCCCAACTCTGGAAAACGCCTTTCGAAAGACCGCGAACACTGTGACGCGAAATTGCGGATGCCACACATATCACGCGCACTTTCAGTTTTTAATGATTTTTTTTTGATTTTATCTTGAAGTAAATCACGATTTTATGTTTAGTTAGCGTGTATTATCAGAAATATTTTATGTTGGTGGTTTTCTCGATTTTTTCAGCTGAAAAAATTATAATAATCATTAAAATTTACATTGGAACTGTAGGTATTAAATAGACGAGAGAATGAGAAAGAGGGAGCGAGAAAGAGAGAGAGAGGAAAACAAAAAATTTCATATTTTCAGAACATTTGATCCTTTACAAACTAATTTTCAAAATGAGAATTTTTAATTTAAAAAAACGCCCCATTTTTCAAATCTTAATGTGCCTTTTGTTTTTTCAACTATAACTATTTTTCAGAAAAGAGCTAGAAACTTGAGATAAACTGTGAAGACGTTGCAGAATGAGCCAAAAAAAAATAATCCAGTTGAGTTCTTATCGATTAAAAAATATATATCTTTAGAAAATTCGAAATTTTACATTAGATTTTTTATTTTTTTAACAAAAACCGGTTATTTGCGGTTTCACTCGGAAAACGATTTGTAAATGAGGCAAAACGCAATTGAAATAGTTTTGAAATGATCAATTCCTAGTTGCAAACATGCGAAAATCGATAACAGCTAACAGCTAAACATAAATTGACCAAACAGCTATTACCCATCCGCGAGGACGTGAGCCTTCGTTTAAAGGCGCGACGAATTAACTGTCGCTATTTAACGCTATTTAACGCGCTATCTCCTAACGAGAACCAACAGTTAATTCGTTGCGCCTTTAAACGAAAGTTCACGTCCTCGCGGATGGATAATACATAAGTGCAACGAGTTTTCTTATTTCTTATCACAGATCGCAGAAACCCATGCATTCGAATACTGTATTAAGCTTCTTGCTATCCCTTGCATATTAAGCTACCGTACTCCCTTTGATCCTAATCTTTCTCAAAATAGTCTAATTACTTCAAAATTCGACAAAATTTATGACATATTTGACAGTCAAAGATTCATTAGAGTTGTCCGATTTCGATCTCTTGATTTTGACGGCAGAAAATTGATCAGAAATATGTAGTATCTTGGTTAATTATTGATGAAGGAAGTAAGCTTCCCTGAGCTGAATCATAGTTCGAAACGAATAATAATAGGTAGGAGCGGGATGTGGTCTATGACAAACAAGGAAGTCCGTGGAGCATTCGTGTGAGTCCAATTTCGAGAAGCTCGTTAGAAGCTCCGTTGCCGGATCTTAAACCACTTTATTTCCTTGTTTGGAGAGAACTTGAAGAAATACTTGAAAAATGGCAAGGAAATCAAAAAGTTTAGAGAACTTCTAGAAGATTTTAGTAGCTTTCTTGGCCTTTTTGATTCTGAAACACTAGGTAACCCCAAGCTAAGGTGTAGGGTTTTAATTGAGTACCGACTAGCCGCTTACAGCTTTTCCCGAAGAATCTTCGTGTTGCCATCAAGAAAAATGAGCATTGATTGCCAGTTTGTTAATATAAATGTGGCTTTTTTGTGTCCGAATAAATAATTTGCCGTTCGATAATCGTAGTGTATCATCGAGAGAGAGAGAGAGAGAGATCCCAGAGGATCTAGCTTCTCTGGCACTTCTCTCTGTTCCTCTACATTCCCTGCTCTCTCCCTTTCATATTCCGTCTGAAAAGGAAGCGCGTTAATATGGAATAAATTACATTCAACGATTTATATTCATTCTGCTGCGTCCAGTATCACGTCTAATATAATAAAAAAGATCTGAAAATATAAGTATTCCAAATGAATCAGAATATTCCCTTTCTTATCATCTCTTATTTCCGAGTATTTCTTCAAATCCCATTTTGTCAGAAATCCAATTTTCAGCCGAGCGAACTCTTGATGAGCAACTGGTTTCATGTGTCAAACGATTCAGAAGCGTAAGCGAGCTGTAACTAATTTTCGAAAGAAATTCAATTACCATCTCACAAGGGAAACGACCTCTATTCACATCTTTTCGAACGTCAAAACTTTTCATATTTTCCTAAACGAGCTCAGTTCACTTCCAGCTGTCTGGAATCAAAAAGTTGTTGTCCAATCTCATTTAATCTCATTTAACAGTGCAAGGAGTGAGCATTACATGGGCAGCATGCAAAGTAGTTGGGCAACTGACGCATGGACAGATATTTATTGTGTAAAGCATAGCTATTGCGCTAGTCAAACGCTGTTAGAAGACCCGTCGCATCATAAACCGCGGGCACGCCACCGGAGCGCTTGCTGGAAGTTTTCAGGCCTATTTTATCAGCCTTGAGGAAACTGTAATACTACAGTTAAAAATACAGTAATTTCCTAAGACAGAGTATCTGGTGGAACTCTGGGCAGCGTGAAAAAAGAACACCGGAAGGTTCCAAAATTTGAAAGGGCTACAATATTCTAGACCCTTTTCCATTGATCCCCTCCACTGAGATCAAAGTCGCCTTCACCATTACGCAGAGACTGATCAGCCCTATCAACGATTATGACTAGAATACATTTCCAGCAGTCCAAACAACGCTGATCATTTAAGAGATGTCAAATTAGCAAAATGACAGTGCTTGCTTCCGAGAGGTTTTCCAAAGCGATTCTTGTATCAGCACTAGTATTACAGCTTTGCTACCAGCGAGCATTCAATGGAACCAGTTTAATAGCGAGGAAAGAGCCGAATGAAAGGAGGGGTGGGATGAATGCCGGAATGAGTCCTTGGGCCTCTCTCTAGACAAATAAGCGCGGAAATTGTATGGGATCGGTCCTAATGTGCATGCTGTGCGGATAATCGGTGTAGGAAGGAGAACACAAGTTATACGACATGTCGGTCCCCCTATTATTCAAAAAGCGCTCCCACCTGATTTGCGCGGCGGGGTGCTGAAGAACTGAGTCTGTCGATTGAAAGGGAAACAAAGTATAAAGAGCATAAAGAGCAATTGGATGATCGTGTCTGGCACGGCGACGATAGGCGATTGACGGCTATGCGATGAGTGTCGTGTGCTGGAACACGATTGAGCAGAGCATGAAGTAGGGGTGGGCGGAGAGCTATCATTCTGCAACGGAAAGTACACCTACCGGCTCTGTTGATGGAGCTGGTGGACGTGTTTTTCTAGAAACAACTCTGGCGATATCTTGGTTGAAGGAGCCGTTAAACAAGCGTTCTCCCAGTCCAACATGCGTAAGAGCAGAAATCAACTTATTTGATTAGCCGAAAATGTTTGTTCTTGGAAGTTAAAGCGAGTGGGAGAGCGGAATATCGTTAGACGCGGCGCGTGAACACTTATTTTTTCAAGTCTCTCGTTCGAGGCAGTTAACTCGGCAGTTAACTGAGTTCCGAGTATCTCTGGGTCACAAAAGAGTCGTTGGCAGAGTTGAAAAAATATGCTTTTCGAGTACTTTGCAGGCGAATTCTTAAGGTCGGGGAGTCACTTTAGAAAGTATGGATGCTCCGGATTTTAAAAACAATTTTATAGGTCATCTTAACGAGGGTATACATATATTGTGAGTTTCAGGCAAGCGGCAAGCGGAATTCCGTTTTCCGCTAAAAATCGAAACTCCTTAAGTATTGTTCCAGACTTCAGCAGTGAGCTGGCACAACTTTCTATAGTGCTACCATTTGATTGTTTCGTCAAATAACAGTTCATCTTAAGGTAGTGCTCAGGGTATGCTGCCACAATGTCGCCGCAGTCATGAATTCTGCGTATTTCCGATACTTTCTGATGTGTTGAAAGGAAAATGTCCATATTCAAAAATGTTGCGGTAAGAGTATTAAATTAATACAACACTAAGCAAAATTATAACTCAAACGCTAGCTGCCCATTTCAGATTCCAACCTCTGCGTGTTTATTACAGGGTGGGTGATAAATAGTGTTACACGTTAGAAACGTTATAAATGTCTTTAAACAAGTTCAATTTTTACCAGAATTAGACAAAAGTTTATTGAAATGATACAAAAACAAGTTTTAACAATAGTACATGAGGAAGGAGCGAGGAGCATCGCGCGGTAGCTGCCAATCTCCGCGCTGCCGCATTTCATGGCCATCGACGACTCTCTGACATTTCCGGAGATCAAGGAATCTGCTGACATTGGAAACCGATCACAATCAAACTTCAGTGCAGCAATTCTTTTTACAGTTCTCAAGTACGGTCACATCTGAAGCTGCAGGATGCTATGAATGGGTCCGATTTCATGTCATTAGAAGGCTCCCCGAACCATACAGCTTCCACTTTCGTGTTTCACAGCTGGCAGGAAGTTGGTATCGATGGTCATTCCTGGTGCCAGTTGATCTACGAACCTTCTGAAGTCCTTGATTTTCGAATAACAAGAACATGGATTCATTCGAACGCATACTCCGATTCCAGTCGCTTCTAGTTCAATTGAGATGCCTTCTCGGCCACTTCACTATAGCGAGCCTATTCTTGAATGATTTTGAAGTGCCAACTCTTTCTGCGTCAGGCGATCTTTTGAAATTGTGATCAATAAAAACAATTGAAAAACTCAACAAAAATGGCATTCATGGCATGGCATGGCACGACGAATCTTCGACGTGGCGTCGGTGAGCGAGAAGCCGATGCTGCCGAACCCGATTCTCCAATCGAGCGGTGCTCCGGGTGCGTCCCCACTGGCCATGCTCGGTTCCAACGAACTATCGGGTCTCGAGATGATGATGATGCTGTGGCGAACGGTTTGTTCAGTGTGTCAAAGAGTGTGCCAATCGCCCAACGAACTAGAGCAGCACTTGAAAGAGCATCTGTTTAACGGCTCGTCGGCCACTTCGCTGGCTTCACTTACCACACCCTCTTAGCATTTTGATGTCACAACGGTTTTCAGTACATTTTTCAACGTTTCTCATACCTAATTCCCTTAATTTCCACCAATTCCCAGTGTTTCAAATTTGAAAGTTATTGGAGCATCCGTGTTATTAAAGACCGCAGTGACCAAAAACCTTTACAAGAAAAAGGTGCGATGAACTTCTTTAAAATAGAAAAGGGACATTCTCCGAAAAGTGTCTGAAATTCTGAAAATCACGTGAAGATGTAGACAGCTCATTATTTCTATTTCTCACTGAAATAGAAATGAAAAGTATTCGCAAAATAGGCGACTTAAAAACGAACGGAGAACGCTTATTTTTCGGCGTCTTTGATGCCTTCATAGCTATGGAATTAAATGGGAAATGGAGAGAGAGAGAGAGAGATAGCTGTCGTAAAAATTAAAGGGATGAAGATTGAGATGAAGCATCAAGCTTTGCTCCTTGAATCCAGAAGGATGAGAAAACCCGAAAATAGTGGGGACTTGAAGAAGCCATATAACTGCGGTGTCTCGGCTCGCTGTTTTTTTTTTCGAACAAAACAAAGGCCAAATTGTGACCAAAACCTGAGCGATTCTTGATCAAAAATTGTCAATCTTTAAAATGCCCATCAGAAGCCAAGCATATTCCGAAGCGGCAGGTTGTGAGCGAATGCCTAATTCTAATTTCTTGAGGCATCTTTCTTTCTATAACTCTCTTTCTCTCTCTCTCTCTTCTCCGTTTTGCAAATCGACTTTTACAAGTACCACGCCCAGTGCACTTTATGATTATTCTGGAATGCAATCAAAGTCGATTCACTTCATCCCTCAATGAGAAACTAAAAGATTATTCGAGAGCCGGATTAAAAATCTTTCAGAACGCACATTGGCTCTCTCGCGCAGCCCTCCCCCTGCTCCTGGTTCGAATTTGCGCTCTTCTTCTTCTTTTTTCGCTTTTCCACCACTCCCCCCCCCCCGTCCCCTTCAAGAAAAAGTGAAGAGTAATGCTCTCTGACACTGCCAAGAATAGCTTGTTATCTCTCTCGTATCCGATTGGATTAATAAACGAAAAAAGAAGGAGTCGAAGTGTGAGAGACACAGACCTCATTTCGAGGGGAACGAAGAAGCCAGTCTTGTCTGATGGGGCAGACATAAATGGTTTGTTGTTTTTACGAAACGGAGAAGTCAACTTCTGATCGGCTCATTTGCTCCAGTGTACTCATGACCCTGAATCAGCGAGAGCGTCAATAGGGTTGTACGAATAACATTATCAAACGTAAAAAGTAGAGAGAGAAAAAAGAAAAGTGTGAGCGGGATTTGGTACTCCCGGCCAACCTCGAGTAAGCGTTGTACTGAGTGTATGTGGTCGATCGTTGAGAATGATCGACGGAATCCTGCTTGCTCGACAGGCTGGGCTTCTTCTAGTGGTTTTCGTATTCTATTTAATAGACATTTTGAGAATGTCTTATAGAGTATTTATAGAAGACAGATAGGCCTATAATTCTCCAAATTTTCTCTGTCTCCAATTTTGAAGATCAGAGTAGGGTTAGAGTCTTTCCATTTCAATGGAACTTTTCCGCTTTCTAAATACTTCGAGAATCGTCGTGCGATACAATGACATTGTCATGACAGCTCTTGAGAAAGTCTGCCGTGATTTTGTCATCGCCTGCTGCCTTCCCGTTTGGGAATGAATTGAGGGCAGTTCGCACTTTTTTTGGGAGGAGCTGGTGGTGGTGTTCGTTGATATTGGGGAAGAGAAGTTTCTGCTGAATAGTTTCGTGTTGAACTTCAGGATCTCCTGCTCCATCTTTGTCCTGGAAGTGATTCTTTTGCGTGTGCGCAGCGTTCGGATCCAACTCTCTCTTTGGAAGCTTTCTTCGCTTGATCTGCTCGTATCTTGCGATATTGATATTCATGTGCAGATGACTGAATGATGGGAGCACCGACACATCCGTTACAAACTTTCCATTTCCCAGTACAGTACCGGCCATAAAGGTATCATATTATGGTTTTTCGACCATTTCTCATTCGATATAGAACGAATCCATTTGATTTTTTCACAGTTTGTTCATGAAGCAACAATGTATCAGATAAGAACATTTGGATTTGTGAGACTAATGCATAATGGAGTAATTTGAAAAAAAAACGAAAACAACAAAAACCCATATTTCTTCAATGAAACTTCGTGCTCTTAGAAATTGTTCTATCTGCGAAATTTTGATATTTTGTGGGAAAACCATTAGCATCAATTACTGCCTGGCATCTACTGAGCATAGAATCGATCATTGTGTCGATGGTTGATTGGGGAATCTTCTTCCACTCCTCCTCGAGAAGTTTGTACTTCTCGTCGATGTTTGAAGCAGTTTTTTTGGTCAATCTCTTTTCAAATTCCTCCCATAGGTGCTCAATGATGTTCTGGTCCGAGCTTTGACTAAGCCAATCCAAAAGAGTGACACGGCGGCGGTTGAACCCGTTGCGCACGTGATGAGAACAATTCGTTCTATATCGAATGAGATATGGTCGAAAAACCATAATATGATACCTTTATGGCCGGTACTGTATATGAACGATTATCAGCTAATTTTCAGCTGATTCTTCTGCATCAGCGACAGGTGCGGTACACCTGAAAACTAGGCCCACACGAATGCTCCATTGACTTCCTTGTTTACTCGTTCCGGACTATGATTCAGCTCAGGGAAGCTTACTTCCTTCATCAAAAGTTAGCCAAGATACTATTTCTAACCAATTTTCTGCCATCAGGATCAAGAGATCCAACTCGGACAATAATGGATCATTGACCGTCAATTAATATAAAACTTATCGAATTTTGAAGTAACTATTGACTATTTTGAGCAAGATTATGAAAAAAAGGAATACGGTAGCTGAATATTCAAGGAATGGGCAAGAAGCTTAATACAGTATTCCAATGTCATGTGGTATAGTTTTTTTTGCCAATTTATTTTTAGCTGTTATTATCGGATCGCGAGTACGTGGTTCGAAAATTGAAGCGAAATTTGACAATAAAAATTAATTTAAAAAACAACATGATTTTCGAAGCAAAATTTGAATAGAAAAAATTCCAATATTTGCTTCAATTTTCGAAAAGAAATCACATACGCAGTGTGTGCGCTTCCTTACAAATTTTAAATTGGCGCGTTAAAACGCGCTATCCCCTAACGAGACCCAAACACCGCCACTATACGACAAACCACGTACTCGCGATCCGATAATAGCTGTTATCGATTTTTGCATTTTTGCAACTAGGAATTGATCATTTCAAGCCTATTTCAATGGTTTTTTGCCTCATTTACAAATCGTTTTCCGAGTGATACCGCAAATAACCGGTTTTTATTAAAAATTAAAAAAATCTAATATTTCGAATTTTCTAAAGATTTATATTTTTTAATCGATAAGAGTTCTCTGGCTCATTCTGCAACGTCTTCACAGTTTATCTCAAATTTCTAGCTCTTTTCTGAAAAATAGTTATAGTTGAAAAGCCAGAAGGCATATTAAGAAGCAAAATGGGGCGCACTTTTAATTTTACAAATCCATGCTTCTTTCTTGTGTTATGGCGTCATGTAGAATGTATTTTGCCTATAGAATTGTATTTTTTTTAATCTATAGAATGATGTACCCACATTTTTTGAATTATCGCGGTTTAGGTTAAATTTAAAAAAGTCGCACTTTTGAATACAAATAAATAAACTTCAGAAAATAAGAAGTTTATAAAAAAATACCGCTATGCTATGTAATTAAGCTTGTATAAATAAAAAGTTTCACATTGTGCGTAGCATTAATTTCTCTTCGTTAATTTCGGATATAAAGATTTCAGCCACGACGGATAACCCCCAAGCAGCATTTCCAAAAATTACGTATAATTCAACACATTCTCTCGAATTGCTGAATTCCATGCTAACCTTTGTTAACTGGGTATTAACCGACATGAGCGCCTAGATGTGTGACAGTGACTTGTTGAATAGACCGACACCTCGCTGGTTCCGCCGGCCATGATGTTTTAGGTTATGAAACGCGGAAAATTGGCTGAACACCAGGCCTGGACGATCTTTGCTTTGTGAGCCGGAGCAGAACCCTTTTGAAATTGGGATTTTGTCCATTTAAGCACATGCTTCTTCAAAATTTCCTCAAAAATAACAATCTTTGTTTATTTTCACTCCAGGATCCACAAAGATGAGCGGCATCTTCCCATCAGAGGTAATGGCTCCAAAGTAATTAACATAATTCAAATGATTCATTGAAGACAAGCACGCGATGCGTTCCTCCAATTATGCCTAATCAAGATTCGATCATTGTCTAATTAGGCTCGTGGCTTCGAATTTGAATAATTTTATATAAGTTACGTCAAGTGCAAATTCCTTTATGTAAACAACTCGTACCCCAATGGCAGCGTAAACCGTCTGGTAAATACTAATAGTGAATACACAATGCCCTTCAAAAGTATAGCGACTTCTTCTATTCTGAATTTTGTGGGCAAAATGAAAAATATCGGTTAATGCAGTTCGATCAGGCGGGTAAGAGAAACCTAGGTGTTGAAAATTTCAACATTATGACTTAATGTTAAACGTGATCCATGACTTACAGGACCTTTAGAAACAACGGCCGACCCCGAAGTGGTATTTCTAAAAATTATGATTTAATCAACAATTTCTTTCGACTTGCTGAATTCCATGCTAACCTGGTTTGACTGAGTTAAAACGGTGCGAAGAAGTTGAAGTGGGACAGTGACTTATTGAACAGAAAACTCGCGGGTTCCGCTGGTCCAGTGTGTGTTTTCGATCCCGGTTCGGTGAATTCATCGATTCTTAGTTCCGAAAAAAGAACCGATCAAGTACCGATTAAAAATCGTGAGTGGTTTAGCCGGAATCGGTAAAGAATCGAAAAAGAATTGAAAAATGTGTGGTCGATTCTTCAAAATTTCGATTCTTTTACCGATTCTTGTTCGATGACTTGGAATCGAATATTAAGAATCGAAACGACTCTTAATCGATTATTTTTCGATGCCAAGTCATCGAAAAAGAATCGGTAAAAGAATCGAAATTTTGAAGAATCGATACCACATTTTTCAATTCTTTTTCGATTCTTTACCGATTCCGGCTAAACAACTCACGCAAGCGTACTTTCGGAGTGTCGTTGCTCGCTTTTAAAGTTATTCTTTTTAACCGGAATCGTATCGATTCTTTACCGATTTTACCCAAGAATCGATACGGTAAAATCGAAAGACACACACTGCGCTGGTCACAATGTTTTGCGCGAGGTATTGGAAAGGGCTATGTTCTGGAGTGTTCTAGAACATTCTGGAATGTCTTACAATTAGAAACTTTGGAAAACAATGTCTATTAAATTAGTTTTGCACATATGAAGCTTATTTTTTACATGTGATACACTGACATAAATTTTAGGTGTATATATCGTTGTTAAGACAGTTTTGTAGATTTTGGGTGTACGGTTCTACAGAATTCCTAGTACCCAGCGACCTCCTAAACATATGGTTGCGAAGCGTTCCAATGGCCATACCTCCATCACGCATATCAAAATAGGAGGCTCATGTTCTTTTGAGTTATTCAAAGACAGAGAGAATGTCTTCCTGGAAAGACAAAGAGACACACAGACAGAACTATGCGCTTAAAAAGAAGTATGCAGATAGATAAATTCTAAAAACAAATCTGTAAATTGCGTAGCATTAATTTCCCTTCGTTAATTTCGGATATAAAGATTTCAGCCACGACGGATATCCCCGAAGCGGCATTTCCAAAAATTACGATTTATTCAACACAATCTTTCGACAGGCTGAATTCCATGCTAACCTTGGTTAACTGGGTTAAAACCAACAGATTGTTTGGAAAGTGAGAAAGTCACTTGTTATATGAACGGACACCTCGCGGGTTCCGCAGGCCATCGTAGTTTCAGTGCGATGTGGGAGGAGCTTAAATTGCGAAATAAAATATTTCGAAATAGACATAGAAAATATTGGCTGAACTTTAGAATTTTTATTGGAGTTTCAGATTTATTCAAATTACCTACGTTATCGATCCGTTTACCGCTTGTTTCGATGTTGTGGAGGACCTCAAACTTGGGTAATTAAACCTTTATATATGAAGAAGAGAAAAGTATAAAAAGAATAAGAACAATTAGAAACTGATGAATATTCTTCTGCTTGATTGTGCAGTCGAATCAGTCAAAATTCGAACGTAAGCGACAGCTCCATAAGCGAGTTGGCTAGCATCGGTAAGTTCCTTCCTTGACATAGTTTTATCGTTAATCAGACGTCTAGCGATCCTCCATTCAGCTCCACTCCATGCCGCTAACTTCATCAAGCAGAGGCGTACTGACGGCACCAAAAAATTCGGTTTTCCATACACTTCTGTTTCTCGGCTCGGAGTGCCATCAAACGGTTTGATTGGTGAGTTTATGTGCGCAAGTAGAGAAGACGCAGAGAATTTTCGCTGCATATTCGATGAAAATCTTTGTAAGTGTTCTTCACAAGAAACAATGATGACTAGCTCATGAGGATTCATCAAACTGAAAAAACATTGTGGAGAGTGACAGTATTCCTATAAAAGAAACTGGGATTGAAATCGATATTGAAAATGGGGATATTATCACGAGACTAACATCACAGTCATTGATAGCCATACAACTTCAGTTTCGAAATCAATCAATACAAAGGATAGTGAAAGAAGACTACTGTAAAATTTCTGAGGCAAGAATAGATGGATGTTTTTCATGTGGAAAAGGAACCAAGTTGAAATACAGATGCACCACAAGAATAAATGAAATGATGAGAGCTACGGTCCGATGCCTGTCTCTTGGAATAGAGTTCGTAGAATGCAGCAAGGGAGGAGAGGAAAGACACATAGAATTCCAAACATCAAAGCGAAGCCTAAACGAAAAATGTATTGTGGAATGTGGAGAAAAATCCTCGTCGTTTGTAATAAACGGAGAGTTGACGGAGCTGAAACTATTCGACACGAAGTTGGGGAAGGAGAAATTTGCGATATTCAGCGAGAATATCAAGAATGGAGTCAGTCTGTTGGACCTAATCGAGAACAGTATAGTATTAGGCAAGGCTGGGAAAAAAATAGCCGGCGGCGTGGCGGCGAAAAAACGGCGGAGCCGAAAAAAAGCCGTCGCCGCCGACGGCGGCTTTCGCCGGCGTTTTTTATCGAGGTGTACGGTAAGCAGAGAAACTGTGTAGTCTGCATTTGAGCGTAAACTTTTTTTTTCGCCGCTATCTTAGTTGGGAAGAGTCAATTGTTTTTGATCATTTTTGGAGGTCATTTCTTTTTTTCAATTTTTTTTCTGAAAATGTTTATTGTTATTGTTAAAATATTTGTAAGTTTTTTTTTCACGCGTGGCGCTTACTCGAAAACTACGATTCCACTTTTTTTTCACGCGTGGCACGTCAATTACGATTTAACGATTAGCAACTTTTGCAAATATTTTTTTTGGATTTTTTTTCGCTTATTAGTTAATCATCACTTAGTTAATTATAGATATAAATAAAACCGCAGTTTTTTCCCTGAAAATGTTTGTTGTTATTGTTAAAATATTTGGGCGCTATCTTAGTTGGGGGGTCAATGGTTTTTAGTCATTTTTGGAGGTTTTTGCAAATATTTTTTTCTGAAAATGTTTGCTGTTATTGTTAAAATATTTGTAGGTTGTTTTTAGCACGAAAACTACGATTCCACTTTTTTTTCACGCGTGGCACGTCAATTACGATTTAACGATTAGCAACTTGCAAATATTTTTTTTTGGATTTTTTTTTCGCTTATTAGTTAATCATCACTTAGTTAATTATAGATATAAGTAGAACCGCAGCTTATGCACTTCTCGACTTGAAGTCGTTTATAGTTTTCAATTGATCCATTGAAACCATTGACTCCCCCCCCCCCCAACTAAGATAGTGCCTTTTTTCTTTATTTTTTAATTTTTTTGTATTAGATAACTGATAAAAAATGGCAAGTTACACCAAAGAGTATGTGTCAAGAGTAATAAAAGGCGAAGTCGAAAACATTTCCACACGCACGGTGAGTTTATGTTTACAAATTAACAAAAATAAAATTATTTAGGTACAAGTTCAAGGAAAAAACCTAGATTTCTTCAGAAAAGTTGAAATCAAAGATTCGGAAAATGATTTCATTTCAACAAACTTCGTCATTTGTCAAAAATGTAAGAAATTGTTCGCGGAATCAGGAGGCCAAATGAGGTAATAATATTCAAACTTGATGCATTTATCTCTCTAAACCATACATTTTTCCCACCACCGTCTATTTTTTTTAGAAAGCATCCTGGAATATGTTCTGGAAAAAAACCAGTTCATAATGCTATTGAAACCACTAGAAAAGGAGATGTTACTCGAGTTTTAACAAATTTTTTTACCAAGACAGCTCAGCCTCTGCACTTTTAGAATGTCAGGAATTCAGAAAACTGTGTGAAAATATGATTCATCTTGGAAAAGGTGTAAATGAAAACACCGACTTGCAGAAACTATTGGCTTCCCGTAAAACTGTGAAAAATGAGATGGTCAAAAGCTTAGACTCAGAAATCGAGAAAATAAAAATAATGGTCGCCCCTTATGTTGAGTCAAATTCCATCTCATTCCTTCTAGATTTCGGAAAAGTACACCAAAATTTTCTCGCAATTAAAGGATTTTTTTAAATCGAAACCACAAGTCAAACGGGAGCCCTTGAATGGCATCCGGTGATAGTTCCAATCGCAATGACGATGGTCGAAAGTTCGACCAAAGATGCTCGATTAGTATATGAAGTGGTCGAACAATCAATTTACTCTATTTGCTCAGATAAAATTGATTTAAAGAAGGCATACCTTTGTGCTGATGGCGCATCGAACGTTCGAAAATGTGGAAACCTCTATTTTCTTGATTACGTAAGGTGTGTCTCTCACGCACTTAATATCGTCGGGGAACGATGCTTAAAGCCTTATAAACAAACTCCAATTTCTGATTATGAAAAAGAGATTCTTTTTTTGTACGACTCTTTTGGAAAATTCGAAAAAATTCGTTCAACACATTAAGAAAAGAGTAAGATTCAATGTCCGACTTTTGCAGTTAGCAATGAAATTTTCAGCCGTTGAACAACGCGAAACTCGCATTGAAAGAATCAGTTCCAACGAGATGGTTCACGGAATTCGAATGCGTTGAATCAGTCATGAAGTGTCTTGACTTTTTAATTGTTAATATTGATGATTTACCAGAAGAAGCGGCTGAATATCTGAAGGTGATATCCACAATGGAAAGTAAAAACTTATATAAAGATTTATGTGAAATCATTACTCCTTTGAGAGAGTGTAATAAGCACTTTCTGGTAGATTTATTTTTAGATTTAGAAAATTATGAATTTTCAGAGTAATGCAGTTACTGTTCACCATTTCATTCCACTATATCTGTCAATTCTTGATGAATTCGATGAGCTCGGTCTTCTGGCTTCAGTATGTTCTGACACTACATGTGGTATAAAATTTTTTATGTTTTCAGAACAATATGCTAGTTATTCTTGAATTGGGAAAGATTGCTATGCGAAAACAAATGGAAAACCTTTCTGCAATACACTTCGTTTCTGTTTACCTATCACCAACTACTAAAAATCTAATGAACCTTCAGCTGAAATTCGATCAGCATCAAGTATTTCACTGACGCTTTGTAATTTAAAAAATTTGTCATGTTTATAGATTGAATTAAATGTGTTGGAAATCGTTGGAAGCGAAATAGAACAACTAGCCTCAATTTCAGTCAAAGATCCTTTTCCTGGTTTACAGCAGTCAATCCCAAAACGCTCGGCGTCGTTTGTAGAAAGAAGCTTACAACCTACAGTTTTTCCATCTTTTTCCACTTTACAAGATTAATGTAGTTTTTATGAAAGAGACTCGCGCCAGTGTGAACCTCGGTAATTTCCAAGAATCGCCCCCCACCCTACAACCGCCCCCCACCATCGATAATAGCCCCCCAACCAACGTTATTCATTATCAAAATTGATGTCGGGGATAATTAATGTTGGGGGGCTTCTATACAAAGTCGATATCCAATATTAATCCCCCGCCAGTTGAAATGGGGGGGGTAATATTTGGATCCTAGGTAATCTACAATAATCAACCCCCAACAAAAAGTACTAATCCCCCCCACCGGAAGACCCAGGAATGATCCCCCCCTTCCAATATTCCCCCCCCCTTCCAATATTTCCATGAGATTCAGACGAAATGAAATGAAAATATGAAAATGAAACTAGTTCATGATGCCACGTAAAAATTAAGAAAATTTTTTTTTAATTATGAAACAAATTTTTACAATTGTGAAAATTGTAAAAATTGGTGGAAAAAACTGACGTTAACAAGGGAACCTCGAATAGAAATCCTCCTAACTTTTTTTAAAAATTGGACCACAGGTACTTTCGACTATGGGAAATTCAGTACACATAGTGGCTATCTGCGCAAACTTCTGGAAATCGAGATATTTCGATCTGAAAATCCGGAGCTCTGCGCCCTTTCCTCGCCTCCTTCCTTCACCTTCTTTCCTATATGCATCCCTCGCTGTGGGAAAAACAAGCAGCGGTGGCCGAGGGTTAAAGAGGGGGATGCGAGTATATTAAGCGTGGGTTCGGTTTCGCTTCACGGCAAAGTTTTTTTTTGCTTTTCTGATTTTGCTTTTTTTTTCAAGTTTTAAAAATTTTACAGAATCATGATAAAAAAAAGATGAAACAATCTTTGATCTGCCTTTCCAGACTCAGAAAAATTTTATTCATTATTTCATTTTCTATTCATTGTTTTACCTTATTTTTCCTGTTTATTTTTATTACTGTCATGATAGATGTTGAGAAAGTTTTTGACTATGTCTATGCTTCCATGAGGACTTCCAAGTCATTGGCTGCTGGTTTGACACTGTCAATGGCACTTTGACCCTTCCAGCTACTCCACGAGTCCACCAAAAGTAGAGCACCTTTTGGCATAGATGAGTCAAAAACGACTTTTTCAAATAATACCTTCATCAAATGTTTCGTTTTGATGTGCGAACTGTGACAGGTTACCATCAAATTTGATGCTTTGTAGTGGCCTTTTTTAGGGAACTTTCCACCTTTCTGTTTCAACGTCACGAACAACTTTGGATGAAGTGTCCCATCGGCAGAAATCAACGGAAGCACTGTATAAGAATTGGTCGTGGAAGACACATTCTGGACGACACAATTAATATTGTCCGATCCAGTGAAGGCCAAAGTTCTTGCATTGTTCATCTCCAGCTGAAATCCGCTTTGATCAGCGTTGAAGACGTTGGATTTGGGATACATGGAAAGGATTTGATTGGTCTCTTTGACGAAATCCTTGGAGTTATTCTCGATTTTGTCTCGATTTCTGTGCCGGACACTCGCTTCGAACTTCGTGATTTTCCGGGATGATAGTCCAAATCCTCGTTGCCATTTCCAAACCAATCATCCGGAGAAACAAATTTAATATCCATCTTATTTCGATTGATGATGTCCATAATCAGAAATCGAAGCTCAACAAAGTCTCCATTACCAAACTGGACCATGTTCGGTTTTCCAGGGAGATCTACAACATCGTCGTAGACGGTGATATTGTGAAACTCCTCATCTTCGTGACTCCAATCTACAAATAGTTGAGCTCAAAAAGCGGTGCTTTCGTTGATTTCTGCCGATGGGACACTTCATCCAAAGTTGTTCGTGACGTTGAAACAGAAAGGTGGAAAGTTCTCCAAAAAGGCCACTACAAAGCATCAAATTTGATGGTAACCTGTCACAGTTCGCACATCATGACGAAACATTTGATGAAGGTATTCTTTGAAAAAGTCGTTTTTGACTCATCTATGCCAAAAGATGCTCTACTTTTGGTGGACTCGTGGAGTAGCTGGAAGGGTCAAAGTGCCATTGACAGTGTCAAACCAGCAGCCAATGACTTGGAAGTCCGCATGGAAGCATAGACATAGTCAAAAACTTTCTCAACATCTATCATGACAGTAATAAAAATAAACAGGAAAAATAAGGTAAAACAATGAATAGAAAATGAAATAATGAATAAAATTTTTCTGAGTCTGGAAAGGCAGATCAAAGATTGTTTCATCTTTTTTTAATCATGATTCTGTAAAATTTTTAAAACTTGAAAAAAAAAGCAAAATCAGAAAAGCAAAAAAAAACTTTGCCGTGAAGCGAAACCGAACCCACGCTTAATATACTCGCATCCCCCTCTTTAACCCTCGGCCACCGCTGCTTGTTTTTCCCACAGCGAGGGATGCATATAGGAAAGAAGGTGAAGGAAGGAGGCGAGGAAAGGGCGCAGAGCTCCGGATTTTCAGATCGAAATATCTCGATTTCCAGAAGTTTGCGCAGATAGCCACTATGTGTACTGAATTTCCCATAGTCGAAAGTACCTGTGGTCCAATTTTTAAAAAAAGTTAGGAGGATTTCTATTCGAGGTTCCCTTGTAAGGGAAGGGGTGGGGGGTCATTCCACAGTCTTCCACCGGGGGGTCACTCTTATATCAAGCGGGAAGGGGGGGGGGGGGAATTATTGTATTATACCTGAACCTCTTCTATATTGGCCCGTTGTGAAAACTGTTTATCCCAAACTGGCAAGTATTGCTTGGAAAGTATTTGGAGTGGCCACCACCGAGGCGGATGTCGAGAGATCATTTTCTGTTTTAAAAAATGTTTATTCTTCGAACAGACTCTCGTTAAGCCCGAAATTTCTTGAAAATCTAATGATAATGAAAGAATCCCCTGATGACCAAAATGTAGTAACAAATCACATTTAGATTTGTTTTGTTCAATATTTTCATTTGTTTTAATTTTCCTGCGGTTAGACAAGACTATCATTCATTAATTTGCCTCCCTTCCTTTTTTCCATTTTTTTTATTTGTTAAAATTCTCAAATATAAAAAAAAATGTTTGCATATAATTTTCAAGAAAATAACTGTCGGATTAAGAGAGTTTCCAACTATTCGGAATATTACTCATTTTGATGAATAAAAAATGCCAGCCGAAAAAAGCCGGCGACGGCTGCCGGCTGTTTTTCGCCGGCTTTTTTCGGCTGCCCGCGAGAACGGCTAAACGGCGGCGACCGCCGGCGAATTCCCAGCCTTGGTATTAGGTTAATGAAAAATTCTAGAAACCCGGACTTTTACGCTACCGGTATAAGGAAACTTGTTTCTCGTTGGCAAAAATGTATTGATTCGAATGGTTTTTATTTCGATTAATAAATTTAATTTTAAAAAAGTTATGGTCGTTTAAAGTTGAAGGTTAAAAAACGCAATAACTTTTTCATCAACCTAATACAAGCTAGGAGTTCTATCACGCAATGGGTGGGAAAACGGATTATCATCGGTATCGTAATTTCTGTGGGAATTATGCTGATCGTGTTCAACTTCTCAGTTGGAGCAATAGGATTGATTTCTTTTTTTTTTTGGCGAAAATGCTAACAAACCCAAGTTAATTGTTTCCTCGACAACTGCTTCCAACGTTTGAACAGTTTCCGACTCAAAGGAATGAGGCAGATTATCTTCATGGCCAGAATGAACTACCTGAGTGAGTGAGTCCTCAGCAGTAGTAATTGCAAATGTTTGATTGTTTGCAGAGGAGTTTCCGCGTTGTTGAGATTGATAGCTTCTTGGCTGTGGTTTCCGTTGATATCCTTGATAACCTCGTGATTGTAGATTTGATGGGGTTGATGTGGATGGATCGATTTCTCAGACGGTTGTGCGAAACCGTTAACAGATTGTCGAGTATTGGAGCCATATGTTGTAGTTGTCGAACCAAATTGTTGATGTGTTCTTGAACCTCCATGCTGACAGATCGCCTCGTGATGGTATCCATTGCAACAGTGACATCTGTGGTTGCACAGCGGTGCATGGTGTCCTTGATGTAAGCAACGATAACACAGTTTTAATTCCTTTGCTCTCTGTTTTCTTGCTTCCGCCGTTGAAAACTTGCGGCAGTCCTTGGGATTGTGACGCATTCTGTCTTCTACACAGAACGAACACGGCTTATCAATTCTCTGATAATTATCGTGTTGTTTCCCATTTTCTCTGCTTTTCTTACGATGCTGATTGCTATGATCGTTCACCGATGCCGTCGTAGTCACATTCCTCTGCCCACAAACGACTGTAGAGCAGCAGAATCCGTGTTGTTTGAAGCGACATCAGGTAACTCTCTGAGTTTCTTGAGAAGAATGTGTTGAATTCTTTTTTTTCCTCCGTACTGCACCTCCAGCATATTAACAGCAATTGCATAATTGGCATGTGTGGTTTGAAGACACTTGATCAGCTCTCCGGTTTCCCCGAACACGACGGAGTTGAGATGATGAAGTTTTGTCAGCTCGTCAACACGAAGACTTTCCATAATAGAATCGAATGACTCACGGAACTCCTAATACGAAAGAATATCACCAGCAAAAGCCCGAATGGTGACGAATTGACCATCATTCGTTGATTAACCACTGGCATCGTCCCGAACGACGAAATTGCTTGCACACCGCTTTGTGCAGGATTTTGTTGAGTAGCAGCAATTTTCACTGGCGTCTGTTCACCGTAGAGCAGCCCCAAACCAGTCTGCTTATTTCCTTGTTCTTGTTGTGTTGCCCGATGCAACCCATACTCGACTTTCGGTCCTTCTTCCCTCTTTTTGACCGCAATATCCTCCAGTTCTTCGAGTTTCGGCAATAATTCCAAACGTGACTCATCCAAAGTTCGTAATCGTTCCATCCCAATTGAATACAATTCCTTTAAAACTTGCATTTCTGATGGTTCCTCTTTCTAATACTTCCATGTAGTCTCCATATTGTTGAATGTAATCGGCTTTGATATTCTTCTCAGCACGATCTAACTGCAATAAATTTGTCCATTTCTCGCCCAATTCCAACATTTTTTCACAGCTACGTTGTCTGTTGTGAATACTCACGTTCAATCATATTCACAATTAATTCTCGGGTTCCTTCCAGTCACCCTTTAATATTTATCTCTTACAGAAACGCTCCGCTACGCCTATTGTGTTTGAATTGCCACCCATTCCGCTACAGTACTCACGACGGGTCTCGCCACGACTTCCCCCGCCTTTGGCTCCGGACCGATTTACGAGGGAGACACTCTTGACTTTTTAGCAGCTTTTTAGGCCGAATGGCATAGTTTTTACCTTTTTTATCTGAATTTTGTCCTTTTTATTTTATTCTTTTTTCTTCTAAAATTATCCTTTAATTTTTCCTTCAATCCCCGTAGATTTCTCCTTTCTTTTAGTTTAATCTCTATCAAAATTCTCTATTTTCCCTTTGGCCTAAATTCCCCCTTTTTTCCGAACATCTAAAAATGAGGTTTTAACGCCGTCATCATGACAAGGCTTTTTCCTCAATAAATGCTTAATTAGTCTAACAACCTTTTATTTATTTCTTTCGAAACGCGCCGCATTCATCCGCACTCTGCGTGATCTTGCTTGTGACCCCTTTTCCCGGGTTACAAAATTGTCCTTTGTCAATGTCCTCCCACGTATCTTCTAAGGCTTCTTGCACATCGTCCGCTTCGAACGTCAGTAGTTCATCTTTGTCCAACAGCTCGCTATCCAAAAACTCGATCAAACGGCTTTTGGCCACTCCCATCTGTTGCCGGATCCGTCCGCTCGTAGTGTCCTGGGTCACTATGTTTTGACGTTCGTAGGATGTAGCGAATAGCCTCAAACTTGGGTAATTAAACCATTTATTACATTAAAGAGAGAAAAGAAGCAACTATAACGAAAAGAAAACGATATGAACTAAAACACCTCGGATCGGCTTTTTATACGACCATGACCGTGAGTAATATCAATCAAAACGTTACAATATTACAAATCGTCAACCATATATAAACATAATCGTGTGCATTTATTCATCGCGATCGTATACATACATAGCCAAAAATGTCTATGATTAAGTCTAGTACTGTAGATGCTGATGTTTTCAATTTCTTTTTCTTCTTCTGTATCGACGAACTTTGGTTCGTTGACACCATGCTTAAATACAGACCAGACCATAGATCCATTGTGCCGACAAAGAACAACCCGTTGATTTTCCCATACATCGTAGAGCCCAAAGGTCATGATCATGCACGTCTTGTTTTCTTGCTTCCTTTCCTCCGTATATATCGACGAACTCGAGTTCGGCGACACCGCTCACATCGTTTGGAAGTGGATCACATCGCACTGGTCCTTCCGGTCTTTGCCGATAATAATACAGGAGGCGCTGGCTTCAATGCCTTATTGAAATTTGGACACTAATAACAGTGGCGAGGAGATGTGAAAAAGTATATTTTTTTTAACTGAAACCTCACGGGTTCTGCTGACATTCACAGTTTTAGTGAAATATGAGCGGAGCTTCCATGAATAACTGAAATATCTGTTGTTTCGACCGGTTTTAAAATCAAAAAGATAGAATATATGCCGATTATGTTATTGAAAATAGAGAAAAGAAATTCTTAGAAAATGTTTTAAATTCTAAAAAATTATATTTCAAGACATTTTGTCAATATTACTGATTTCTTTCCGCGAAATGACATTTAAAGGGTAAATATTCTGTTTGTGTTGGCTTCACATAGCTTTTCTCTGCTCTCAAATACCGTGACAAAACGCAAATTCGATTGTAACCTTAATGCGTAAGAATTTTTATATAAAAAAATAAAACTAGCCGTTCACAACACATGGTAGCCACGACGGATAACCCCGAAGCGGCATTTCCAAAAATTACGATTTATTCAACACAATCTTTCGACAGGCTGAATTCCATGCTAACCTTGGTTAACTGGGTATAAACCAAAGCTCTATTGCGAAAAGTAAGAAAGTCACTTGTTGCATAGACGGACACCGTACGGGTTCCGCTGATCATCATTGTTTGCAGAGACAAGGGCGGAGCGTTTCACTGGAAGAGTGGGGGGGGGGGGTTATAGTGTGCGATTTTTCAACTTTTTCAGAGATTAAACAAAGAATTGGTTTATTTCCAATATTCAATTCTGATCAGATGTTGTGCATGTGTACTAAGACAATGTCTATCTCTGCATCAGACGAATCCAAGATGAAGACGAAAACGAGACGAGCCAGTCTGATTTCGTCTTTCGTGGAAGCCTTACTCCGCAGATCTGAATTCGAAATGTTCATGAATATACAATGCTGGTCATAAGTATATAGAAAATCGGTTTTTTCAAGATAACAAAACTCATACTCGAAAGAGGGTCATAAAATTTTTTCCCATGTTTATGAGGGTAAATTGCGTTAATTAAAAAAAAGAGTTTCAGAAAAAAAAAAATCAAAAATTTGAAAATTTTCAAAAATTTATTCGAAAAATGGAAAAATCCAAGGAAATGAGAATCTGTGAAAAATGAAATAGGGAAGCTCCGATTGGCAAGTCAGTGGCCAAGAAATGATTAAAAATGATATAATATTTTGTGACAAAGCCTTTTGCATCAATTACTGCCTGCAACGACGCGGTATGGAATCCAGTAGAGCATCCACGACGGAGAGTGGGATCCATGTAACCTCCAATTGAGCGAATTTCTGGTCCCGTTCTAAAAGAACCGATAAAACAAAAAAAAATTCAATTTCATTCATGTTTCATATTTTGATGTTCTAAATGATTTTAATTATTTTTCTTCTTCAAGACATCGTACACTTATCGCAAAATTGATTTTATTGCACAATGTTTCAATCTCGAAAAAGAGCATTTTATCAATCGCCACTTATTTATTTCCCCATCAAATATAATGCATCTTAGGAGTCACTTCTATCATGTTCAGCCAAAACTTTTCCAAAGTGTTTCTTCCCAATTTTTCGCTTCTCGTATTATCAAAGCTTGGAATTCTCTTCCTCACGCCATGTTTCTAATTAAAATTTCGTCTACTATAACTCCGAATCATTCCGAGAGTTATTCTCTAGATCTTTCTAGAGAGAAGCAGCATTCGGTGTAGTATTTATTGAATAGGAATAGTTTCTGTGTTTATTACAGGATAAATAGATATAAAATATGGAATAATAAGAATAGATAAAAAAGAAAACAGAAGGGGAAGATCAACTTAGCTACTCCCAAGGCGTCACCATCTTCTTGTGGGTCTCAGCAACCGACTGACTAGCAATCTATCACGGTATGTCCTGCCTGTGCGCGCGGAGGGGAGGCGTGGACATAGCTATAACCACTAAGCCTAGAGTGCTCTATATGTTCTCCCTGTGCACCGCTGAGGTTTCCATTGGATAACATGGTCAATTGATGTAGGCAAACGGCAACCAAAACGGATTACCCCGAAGCGGCATTTCTAAAAATTACGATTTATTTAACACAATTTTTCGCTGGGTTGAATTCCATGTTAACATTGGTTAACTGGGTGTAAACGGAAGAAAAGTCCGGAACAGGCAGACGGGCATAGGCTATGCGCTTACTATTAGAAAGAAGTAGATAGATGGATTCTCAAGACAAAACTGTAAATACACACTCTTAAGACGACAGCTAATTAGATGTTCAAGAAAATTCTAAACCACTGGCGATGTTCACTCAAACAGCAGCCACGACGGATATCCCCGAAGCGGCATTTCCAAAAATTACGATTTATTCAACGCAATCTTTCGACAGGCTGAATTCCATGCTAACCTTGGTTAACTGGGTTAAAACCAAAAGAACTGGCGAAAAGTGAGAGAGTCACTTGTTATATGAACGGACACTTCGCGGGTTCCGCAGGCCATCGTAGTTTCAGTGCTTTGTGGGAGGAGCTTAAATTGTGAAATAAAATATTTCGAAATAAAAACAGAAAATGTTGGCTAAACTTTCAGATTTTCATTGGAGATTCAGATTTATTCAAATTATTCAAAATGTGAAGCTGGGAAAAATCTGGATTCTGGATATTTGAGAGACTGTGCTGAGCATTAAATTTCTTTTTCCACTTCAATTGGAGGCATTTGGTTCTGCAGTTCAGAACGGAGGTTTTAATCAGAGACTTCTAATTGAAAAAGCGGGATATCAAAAAAGTATACTTTTCACAACAATTGAAAATAAAGTATTGAAACTCATAGTTGGGCGGAATTGGATTTTGGGAACTCGGAATCCGGAAAAAAATTTTTTCACGGAATTCGGAAAACGGAATGAAAAAAAAACGGCGGAATCCGGAATGCGGAATTCCGCCCTTCTCTGGTTAATTTTTAGCGGTAACAAAAACAAAAAACGAAATTTAATAAATTGTGTTAGAGTTAAGCAAAACTAACGGAGTTTCTGTCTCACACAATTATTGGCTAATCTCGGTTTCGAGATGGTTCTTATTTATTTTCGGTTAATTTGACGATCTTCTACAACCTTTGGCCACTGGGTTATCTTTCAAGTACCTGGTGATTCCAGCGAGCGTTCTTCAAATTCCTCGTTGTTGTATTTCTTCTAGCTGAAAACTGTGACTCCGCATGTAATTTTCTCATCTCTTTCTCTTAATTTCTTTTTGCTCATCGAATCTTTCTTTGTTAGACTCTGGAAAATGTTTGTTTTTATTTCTTCAACCATTAGGCCGTTCTTTGTTCGTTCACTCTCCACTCTCTCTTTTTTCCACTGGCGATGTTCATTCAAACAGCAGCCACCACGGATATCCCCGAAGCGGCATTTCCAAAAATTACGATTTATTCAACACAATCTTTCGACAGGCTGAATTCCATGCTAACCTTGGTTAACTGGGTTTAAACCGAATTTGTTGGAGTAAAGTGAGCAGGTGACTTGTCGTATAGACGGACAACTCGCGGGTTCCGCCGCTCATAGTGTTTGGTTGAGATGTGGGAGGAGCTTGGCGTGCGATTTCGAATTTTGAGATTTTTTTTTCAGAGATTGAGGCTTGTCTTTTATATTGAAGATAGGTAATTATGAAAAATTTATTTCGGTTATTTCGGACGGATCAAAAAATCGTGACTATGTCAATTCTGAATGCTTCCGAATATTAAGATAGAAATGATGTGCAGTGCAAAAATTGTTAATTAATAACATCTAATTTGTTCCGTTCAGAAAAAAAAAGATTTCAATATATTCAAAGTATTTAAGCCCTTTGACGTGGCATGCAACCTAACAGCTTTGCAGCAGTCATCATTCCATTCTTCATTTCAGACAACGTGGAAATTGTTATAGAACTTGGCCTCTTTCCAATAATTCCCTTTGCCCTCATTTCCAGACATGATTCCAGATCCTCGCAGACATCTTCTGACAGTTCATTTAGCACTCGACGCATTTCTTTCTAGAAGAAAATCGGGGATATTGAAGAAAATACTTTAGAAATTTCTAGACGACAATGAAAATTTGCATTGCTAAGAAATTTTTTATTTGTAAATTTCTAAACCTTTGAAGGATTTAAATTTTGTAATTATATAAGTTTTAAAACTGAAATTTTGCACGATTCGTTTTATCAACCAAACATCGACTTTTAATATTTTACTATTTTTTTCGGCATTTGGCATTGCACTATCGCGACGTTATTTTTAAGAAAAAAATGTGTTAGCTGTGGGCTAAATTTGAAGATTTATGAACAGTAGAACAATTATCGCAAAAACTCGTGGAACCTGTGACGTCATGATCTCGCAAAGCATGTGCTTTGCGCACACTCCGGCAAATCGTTTTTGCCGTAATCAGTAAGTTGAAGGGTCTAGTTCGAATATTTTTGAATACAAAACGTATTAGATTTAGCAAGTTTCTGATTAGAACTGTGAAGTGTATAATTAATTCATGGATTCTTAATCAGACGCCGAAATGATCTAATACGATCAGTTAAGATGACGCGTTATTTATCACTCCAGCTGATTTTCAAACAGCGTGCACCATTTTATTGAATTGACAATAGTTTTTAAATTTTAAATAAATTCGCAAAAAGACTCACATGACATTTTGTAAAATGCAATAACCAGTCGATTCTTTCATCACAAATAGTAGATCTATCTACATTGAACCTTAACAATTTTCCCACGTCAGCCATTTCAACATCCAACAGATAAATGTACACTCGGATTTTTGTTCGAAGCTCTTTTAAGAGCTCATCAGCCGCCTCAGAAAGGCGATATGCATCGTTGGCAAAATCAGACACGAGATCGACAATCAGTGAAAGCTGTAAGAATTTAATATTTAAGAATTTTACTGTTGATTTTATGCATTTAAAACTATAAGCATAGCTGCAACTAAGTCGCATAACATCAATTTTCTCTAGGGTTCAGGTTTTTCACCTGTTTTTTTCACCATAACTCCAAAACTTTCCGCTTACCTTTTTGCATAAATCCGATTCAGTAGTTGCTATCTCTTGTCTCGTGATTATTCGTTCCTTCGGCGATGTCGGTGAGTTTGATGGCTTCTGGTGTGGTCGCAAGTCAACACCGTCTTGTTGAGACCACTCATCGGCAATTAAAGTGTTGCAGGAGTGACGATCTTCCTAGAAAATAAGTGAAACAATTGGAGGAAATAGAGAACAATTACATACGAAAGATTTCAAAAGAAAAGAAAGTAACATTCATTAAAAACAGTTGGTGCGTGAAATTTTTAATATTTTCCTTGAGAATCGAAATTTTAGAAATCGTTTTTTTTTGTTGATTTGGAGAGCGTGCGATTTCAATAGAATTCCGGGACGTTTCAAAACTAGTTTTTTGGAATTCAGTTCATTTACGCAACTTCCGAGCTAAGATTTTAACAATTGAAACGCTTCCTTCCGACGCATGCTAATTAGTGCAATAGAGCGCAACAAAGCTGGCTTTCTTTTTCGCAATTAAATAAATTTTTTTTGAAAAACACATTTTTTTGCAAATATTTCTTTCTCTTACATCGAGTTCTATAAAAACTTTAAAAAATGTGCAATCTCGAGTACCAACTTCAATTTTAGAAGTACAGTTAAATAGTCGCACGAACCTGAGAATAATCAACCGATGGAAGAGAGACTTCCGAATTGTGATGCGAAGCAAGCGATGTTTGCGATGGGCTTTCAGCTCTGTACAACGTGGTTTCTCCGAGTCTTCGAATCATTGCTTAGTCTGAAAATAATTATTTTTCGAGGAAATGGTATTGAAACGAAAATAAACGTTAAGTAGTCCAACGTTCAAGAGCGGAATAAATTTAAAAAAATGGAAAAACAAAAAAATGTTTTAAAACAAAATGCATACTTCTCAACGAAAACCTGCAGAATTCGAAAGCGTTTGCCAACAGCCAACAACTGCCCCATTTCTCTCTCTCTTTCCTTTTTTGCTAGTGACCGTTCACAGATATAAATCTCCCAGCAGAAATTTACAAAAGACTGCTTCGCTTTGAGAATTGACCTTATTTTGAAGTGACTAAACTAGTTGTTTCCACTTTGATATATAAGCGTCATTCTGCCTTTTCTAGCCTGTCAGCTAGGATAATTGAACATGGAACGACAAGTGTTGGCCATTAGGGCAATAGTGGACTTTGACGCTCCCTCCCCCACAAACCGCGGGTGTGTCTAAAGATTTTAACATACGGATTTAAGTTTTCAATGATTAGAAGTCAGATTTAAAAGTCTTTTAAATTTCAGCCGTTTTTGAAGGCATCGACTAAAAAAAGATCGATAGTAATGTGCAAAACCAAGAAAAATAAAGCCGCCTTTAAGAAATTTCAGACAAAAATTTTCATTTTTTCTTCAGTGTAAGCTCATAAAGAGTCAACTGAAGGACTATCCAGAAGAACATTTCATTCTTTTCGTCCAACCTAAAACTTTAAAAGAGGCCAGAAGAGAGACATAGCCAAAAATCTCCGATTTTCAGAAGAGACTGTTATAGCTCAATTTAGTGAAAACCATCCAATTTCACAAGTTTTTGCACGTTTTCAGTAGTTTTCACTTCATTTTGAGCTGTATTATCAAATAAATCAGGTCCTTTGAGGACCCTCCCACTTTTTGCATTATCAGAGATTGTCATTCGAGCGCGTTTACACCGCATGCTCTGTTCCTTATTGAGCTTGTAAACAAATGAAATTTCGAAATTAGAATTCAAAACAATTGTTACAAAATTATTCCGGTAAGAACCCTATTGCTCATATTTTAGAATAATCAATAATCAGAATTCCGAATTCCGTCCCGCCCGGAGAGCTCAATGAAGTGTGAAAACACCGAAGCAAGCATCTGTCCAACAATGCTCCTTTCAAGAAGCGATAACAGTGGTGCCGGATACTCTAGAAAAAAGTGGACAACTAGAAAATTGCGGTTTTATTCGTGAAGATTTCAGACTAAAATTCTCAGAGCCCTTCAACAGCTACTCGCTCATTTCTTTTACACAATCTTAAAGGCAACTGGAAATGCTAAATGCCACTGTAATTGAAATGAGCAAATCGGGAAATAAAAAATATGCTTAAATTGATAAAAAAAATAAATCGGAATGAATAAATGCATGACAAAAAGTGGTAGTGAATAGAATGTGGAGGTGTGGGTGGAAGAGATGTTGTTGTGGTGGATGCCCACTTTTCCCGTTTCGCCCGCTCACAGATTGCCAATTCATAGATTCATAAAAATCTCGTTCGTTCCGCATTGTTTCTTATCAGTGGATCCTTCTCCCGTTTCTCTTCCCCTTCTGTCGTGTGTTAAGCGATTGGAGGGTATAATGGATTTTCCCTTTTCCTTGCTATTGTTAGCTAACGAGAGAATATCGTTTTTCGCACCGCATATTTGGAGAATTCAGGACGCTGATTAATGATCGCTTATTGATGAAGTGGGTTTGAGAGAAAACACGAACATTTTGTTGGCTGACGGGGGGGGAAGGATTTCAGGACGTTTATGCCATTAATCAGTAACGTTGAAGAATTTATTATTCTCATCTGTGGCTGCTAACCTATCAATCAATCAGATTTGCAATCCAGGCCTATCTGGTCGAACCACATGGTGGCTCGTAACTTTGCTCTAAATGAAGACTGATGTTTGAAAACGATGAAGATCTCCGCGAGTTCAAGTTCAAGCTCCGTTGTTAGCTATCTCCTCTGATCTGCCCAATCTATTTAATGGTTTCCCTTTTATAGAATTCTTATAAAATCAATCAAGATCTACGCGATTATTGAGCAATAATTTTCTTGAAACTTGAAAGAGCTACTCGTCGGCCTGCGTGCGTATTCCCGACGATCTAGCTAAGGCAGGCATCACAGAGGATAGCCTAGGTGTGAAATATTAAATGGGTGTGTTGTTCGGAGCCCGGCATGCGACGGTTTCTTGGATTCAGGCCAAAAACGCGAGTGATTCATTTTCTAAAAACGGAAATTGTAGCTGAAATTGTAAATACCCTTGGATTTATTCTATCACTCTGCAAATGACTTTTTGATAACTCATCGGACTTGAAGGTTTTCCCGATTCTCTTCAAAAAGATGATTCGGCTAATTTGCACCGCAGATCTCGGATTCTAGCACGTTGAGCTTGAAGGAATGGATGAAAGGAAAAAAGGGAGCAGCGACTTGAAACAGCCAACAAAAAAGGTACCGGAAACTCTGTGAAATTTTACTGAAAGTGTATTACCTGGAAATTCGGGGAAGAATAGTTCAAAACTCAAAGATTGTTAGTTCGAAATCGGTATAAATATCTGAAAATTTAAAATTTCAAACTTAAAACTTTGGCATGAATGACTCTCTTACCACCCGCAGAAAATCTTCTTCAGAGTCACCGTAAAACCTCTAATAGACTTGAACCACAAATCGACTTGCGCTCCTAATAGTATTGCTCTCAAAAAGACTCTACGAACAATAAAAAATAGCAAATAGCATGCAAATCTATTTGAGTTTTTACGGTATATTAAATTTGCCGTTGTCTGATATGACATGCTCTTATCCGATGCTCTTTTGTGGAAATGTTTAGAAAGATTCATTCGAAATGAACGAAAATGAACACGATACTCGGTTTCACAAATTTGAAAATTGATATCATTAAACGATTTTTTAAAGTTAAAAATATTTTTTTGACTTGGAACTATACAAAACTCGTATCTGAATGGGTTTGGAGGGGGGGGGGTGAATTGAGGGGGCAAATCAGTAATAAAATATGGGGTCTATCAATGAAATCGGCGATTTTCTGAAAGAAGTCATTGAGAAGAAGCTGTGAAAATGAAGGTTGTCAATGGGCCAGTTGATTATGTGGGTCACGTATGTACTCCACCACCTGCTCCTCCTCCACCACCTCCACCGTATGACGATAAAGAAGAGGCGGACGGCTTCTGCTGCTGGCTTAATTGGTCCCATTGCTGTTGATTTGTGGTGCTTGAGATTGTGGTTGTTGGAGTTGCTGTTGTGGTTGGGCATGATGATGATGAACCGCTCCGCGGAATGAATTCTGTGGGATCGTGGTGAGTGTCTGGAAATGGAAATGCGTGGAAGCTGATACTGAAGTAGTATCGTGGAAAAAAAGTGCGGAATGAAGAGAAATGCTCCAAGAGAAATTGTTTCTTTTCAAATGTATGTCTGTATGCCTGTGTGCCTGTACGTTTGTGTGTCTGTATGTTTGCATGTCTGTACTTCTGAGAGCCTACAGTGTGTGTTTTCGATTCCGGTTCGGTGAATTCATCGATTCTTAGTTCCTAAAAAAGAACCGATTAAATACCGATTAAAATCGGTACTTTGGAATCGAAAAAGAATCGAAACGATTCTTCGATTCTTTACCGATTCTTAATCGATTTTTTTCGATTCCAAGTCATCGAGCAAGAATCGGTAAAAGAATCGAAATTTTAAAGAATCGATTCCACATTTTTCGATTCTTTACCGATTCCGGCTAAACCACTCACGCAAGCGTAATTTCGGAGTGTCGTTGCTCGCTTTCAAACCGCGAAAAAATGCCTTTGAAACAAAAAACGAAAAGGCAAATGAAAAAATAACTTTGAAAGCGAGCAACGACACTCCAAAATTACGCTTGCGTGAGTGGTTTAGCCGGAATCGGTAAAGAATCGATAAGGTAAAATCGAAAGACACACACTGCGTATGCATGTATTTTGGCGTGTCTGTGTGTCTGTATGTCTGTATGTCGGTATGTACACTGCGAGTGTCTGTCGGTCCAAATGTCCTTCTTACCTCTGTTCCGTTCGCCGTCCGCATCTCGTTGGCTGTGCTGTTCTCCGCCGACTTGGCACCGTCTTCGTTTTGCGCGTGCATTTTCCGCAACCTGAAATGTAGTGTTTTGAATGGAAAAACGTTGAAATCTTCATCGTTTGCAAAAGCATTAACGTTTTCGGGATGCCAAAGTGATGGAAAATAAGGAATATAACAGAAAGAAACCGGAAAACACCTAATAAAAAGACACGGCCTTTTAACAGGAGTTCAACGATAGGCACGAACCACTAGTTAACAATATTGATTAAACTAAAAACGATATCGATCGAAACTTACGAGGAGTTGTGGGTGACCATCTTCTACGATTATACTGAACAAGAACCACATTAGGAATACCTTTCATTTTTTTTTTCAGACTTTTTCAGACAAAAATGTCCGATTTGTTTATTCTTTTTGCTTCTAAATCTGTTTTAACGAAAACAATGCTGAAACTCACTTATTGCGGTTTTGTCTCATGAAGTTCTGAATCTTTCTGGCGGCCGCCTGTCTCTTCCGATGCCTATAACGGTAAGCGACCTGAATCGTGGTGGCTGCTCTCTCGCGCAGAAGTGTGGAGTTCGTCTTCGGCACCTGAATACAGATGGACTGCCCGTCGAGAGTCGGGTGCTCCGGAACACTGGCGATCACTGCTTCGACAGCCGCTCCTTCTTCTTTGTCGTCGCGCTGGAATATGCGACGGTTTTCATATCTTTTCAGGATTTGATGTTTCTATTTTTGAATTCAGACAGCTCACCACTTCAAGACGCCTAGGTAGGATAATAAAATGTATTTTTTGACGTCAAGAATATTGAATTCTTAAAATATCTTTTTAAAAAATGACGAATAACAGGGTATTCGGATTACTTCTAATCAGAATCATGCTATTCGGAAGTTATGACGTAGTTTTAACAGAACTTAAATTAGAAAAAAACGTGTAAGACAAGCACTCCGCTTTGCCATAGGCTGCCGTTTCGCAACCCAACCTGTTTTTTTTTGAACCGCGCCTTCTTTTTTTATTTTTATTTTTCAATGTTTTAAGATTAAGAATTGCTGAGAAAAATGGTAAACGGAGTTAATTTGTTAAATACCGAAATCGAAGATTCTCATTTCTAATAAAGAAGTGTCTCACTTCAGAGCTCTTTTAATCTGGTTGAACATTGAGCGTCAAATTTGTGTTATCTATCAAAATTGAAGTTTTTAGAGCGAGCAACATGTGCATATTTGCTACGATGCATCATATTGTACTCAGTTCGTACCAGCTCCAGCGTCAGTATTCGTGTCTGCGCTTCTTGCGAGTTAGCATTGGAGCGCGTTTCCCATTTTAAATATCAACACCGTTTGGTGTTGATGTTCGCATTTTGTTCTAGGTTTTCCAATTTTCCATGGAAATGCTATCCCACAAGTGATTACCTTCCTCATTCTGAAATGCTTCTGCACAACGATCGCCGCATTATGGAGCTTCTTGAAGTAGCAAAACTGTTTGTATCGGCGATAGCAGCCTTGAATTTTAAGAGCCGCACGACGCTCGATGTCTTCCTGACGACGAGTGGTGCTACGCGCACGGTACACACGATAGGCCCGCTGGATGACCATTGCAGCTTCGTAGACGTCACGTTGCTCGTCGTCTGAAACAGATAACAATGAGCTTTAAGTCTACAGTGCTCTCACTAGTTTCGTCCCGCCCATACCATTTCCATAATGTAAGCGCGCTCTATCGCAAACGCTCTGCCGTATTAATTAATGCCTCACCAATAAATCCTCTAAACAATAAATGATCTTGACTGTCGAGAGGGGACCGTTTCGGGTTCAATTGAGAGACCACCATCGTTTCGGATATTTCAGAAATGTCTTTTTCCAGAAAAGCCACCTTTAAATTCAGTGAATGTTCAATATGTAACGGATTTGTGTATGTATGTATGTGTGTGTGTGTATGTGTGGTCAGGTGTGGCCAAGTGGAGCTCGAGTCAGAGCACGGTCCCACGCAATGAGCGCTGGAAACAGAAATTCAGAAAGAAACGTCCCACGTAGCAAGAGAGGAACAAGAAGAAGAAGAAGGAAGAGATGATGATGATGATGAAAAGAAATACAAAAAAAAACAAAACGGTTTCACTTTCTCAAGTTCGTGATTTGAAACGCGAGCTTCCTAAGAGTGAAGTGCGGATTTTGTGAGTTGCTCCGAGAAAAGGGGCGGGGCCTAGACTCGAGAAGTGGATGGATTCGAGTGCACATCTGTGTGCAAATGATTGGTGTGAAAAAAGTGAGCAATCTGAAAAATGATTTTCGGATTCGGAATCACACAAAACACCAAATTAAGGAAGTGACCAATACGGCAACTGGAGCGGCTTATGCTAAAAACTGTCACCGATTATGCAATAATCTCTTTGTTTTTGCTGAAAACCACCATTCGCTTGATGGAATTGGTGATACGATGATAAGAATTTCCGTTTTACTAAAGAAGACACCAAGAAATTAACGCGTCTGGCAAGGAAAAATAGTCGTTTTGCTGGAAATGAATTCAGGGAATCCAAATTGAATTTGAGTGAGTTCGCTTTCTGGAAATTAAGTTTTGTGAACGCAAAGAGACATGCCAAAAAAAGCAGACGAAAATGATTAAGATAGTTTGTCGGGCGCGCTTTCGGCGCACCACTTCTGAAAGTCGGTTTGTGATGGTACTTTTTAAAACGATGGGATGGATGGGATATAGGAAACATCAGAGTAGGGCGGAATTGGATTTTGGGAACTCGGAATCCGGAAAACGGAAAACGGAAAACATTTTTTTCACGGAATCTGGAATCCGGAAGACGGAATGAAAAAAAACGGCGGAATCCGGAATTCCGCCCTTCTCTGGGAAACATATTCAGGCTCACATCTCTACAGTAAGAATTATCTGAACCCATGAAACAGGAAATGCCCTTACTGTGGGCCGTAGGGGATCGAACTTTGGAAAAAATCGGCATCTGCTGTGGGGGGGGGGGTGAGGACTAAGCTATGACTATACACGGTGAATACATCCCCCCCCCCTCCCACTAAATAATTACGAAAAGAGAACAGTTATTTTGTGCTTGAATGAAATGATGGGGGAGGGGCTCTACTACAGTTGTTTATAACGTGGAGGGCTTTACCTGAAGTACCCGAACTAAACTACTTCTAAACTACGCCGTCTGAAAATCTTTTCTCTGGAACTAGATTTATTTAAGGATTACTGGAATTTGAGAGCTCGCCGAGCCGAATTGACGGAAGTGGAAGTGGAAGTTAAGGCGATGCTCTTCTGAAAGTTTTCCGTTTTTCGGAAAAGTTCCTGTCGTGTCATACGCGGCAAAAAGATCTAGAAGAGTTTTCATTTTCGTTTTTTTATAGTGTCAATAAAAATGAAACTCATACGCGTACACAGCACCGGGGACTGACTCCGCTCTTATCAACATTTCCAAGATCAGAAATTTGAAAAATACGTGCAACTTGGCGACGTGCTAACTAATAAATCTCGAAAATAAGTCTAAATTAAGATTTATCTCCCCGCAAAAATCGGTTTTGAAGTGGGCGAAATGAAAATTGTTTCAATTTTTTTCGAGAAATTCAGAAAACATTGAAATGAAGTTAACTGGCCATAGCGATTTGCAAAGACTTCCATTTTTCTTTGTTTATTTTTTCACATTTTCAGCGATTTCAATTGTTGTCTTTTGCCTTTAATCAGCTAGAAATGATTTAGAGAGCCACGAAGGGCAAGTGCACTCTGCTGATTACATGATGTGCCCGCAAACAAACATTCATTCTCGAGCCGTTCTTTAGTCTTTCACGAGTTTTAGCTCAATTGAAGAGAATTTAAGACGAAGCTTTCTTTCTCCAGAAATTGTCTCTAAAAATCTCCAAGGAAAGCTTGAAATTTCAGCTCAGCGAACGCGCTCATAAAACTACAGTAACCAAGAGTTATATCTTGAACAAACTTAGTGGCCTAGAGCAAAAAAGCAGTGTAGCCAGACCTGAAAGCTCTCAAGAAACAGTCTAATGCTATAATATCTGAAGTGGCGTGCCATTCTATTTATAGAAACTGTGAAGAGAAAAGTGAAAATTCAGTCCCTAAGCCGTCATTCGCTTTTATGGTTGTCTACCTTATAGGCACGACTACTACGGTAGCCAGCAGATGACAGACAGAAGAGGCTCATTGCAACTCCGGATTAGAGTTTTTGTACATAGTTTGCTCAGTAATTCAGTGGGCGACTAAGCAACATCCACCACAACCCGGCAAAAATAATAGAGTTGGTTTCCCGAAAAGTCATTAAAAGTTGAGAAATGGCTCGAAAAATTAAAAAAAGGAAAGAGTAGAGTTCAGAATTCCTAAGAACGAAACTGAGAAGACCTCTCACCCCCCCCCCTCTTTTTCATTTTTTTGTCTCTGTGCTGTTGGCTCTTGCACTCCTCTCTTTGCACAGCACAACACAGCACAGCACAGGCTCGTTTGACGTCAGTGTGATGAGGCGGCTCGACCTCGAGACCAGCGCAGATGACCCAACGCTTCTTCTGCTTCTTGTTCGCCATCAGTTCCAAGTAGTTCTTGTAACACACGCGGTGAGAGCTGGTGTTGCCATTTGCTCTTTTCCAATATTCGTCGAACATCCGATCGGAAATAGATTTACTCGCCATTTTAAACAAAAATCCGTGTGCGACGAGTAGTGATCAACGATCTCCTTGCGTAGGTGGCCATCGGCTTCCGCGCTTTTTGTTCCTTTGGGAGTTTGAAGGGGGGGGGGAAGGATATGAAGTGAAAAAATAAATACAGTCTCTCTCTCTCTCTCTCTCTCTCTCTCTCTCTCTCTCTCTCTCTCTCTCTCTCTCTCTCTCTCTCTCTCCGGGCTCTATGGCCAGACACGTAGACTCCTACCATTTAGCCAAGTGATGTCTATTAGGTGGTGAATTCCTCCTTGCAGAAAACAAGAGCAGGTGTCAAGGAGTTCGAAACTTCATCGCACGCGCAAGCTAATAAGCAATATTGAAAAAAGCAAAGGAAAGCAGTATATAGAAAATCCGAAACGAGGCGCGCCAATTCAGCGTCAAATGGTACATAGCAGAGTAGGGCGGAACTAGATTTTGGGAACTCGGAATCCGGAAAACGGAAAAAAACAATTTTTTCATGGAATCTGAAACCGGAAGACGGAATAAAAAAACTGCGGAATCCGGAATTCCGCCCTTCTCTGGTACATAGATCCCAAGCTCGTTCAGCGCGCGGACCAGAATCCGCCATTGAGCCTGAATGACTTCTTAAACTTCAATGGTCCTTTGCTCCGAAACTACGGAGCTTCAAAGCTGGCCCTTTGTTTGACCGGTTCGTCAGTTTCCCGCAAAAATTTAGGAAGAAAACCAATGAAAAGCCTTTATTTCACTTCTGGCTAATCAATTTTCTCGATTATTTCTAATCAAAACTGTTTTCAGTCAAATTAAAAGAACAGTTTTCGACACCCTTAAAACAATAAAACAACCCTTCTGTCGGTGAGCTGATACCTTACATAAACACATGATTATATCAATTTGGGCGCTCTTATCAGTACAGTTCCTTGTTCCGAGTGAGTTGTACGTGTCTTCGAAACCCAACACAAAATAGAATTTGAAAGATCACGTTCAAACATCAGCGTTATGAAATAACTGAAATAACTGAAATAACTGCCAGAAGGTTGGTGGAGTGAAAGTGATCTATAAAATAGCGAACAACAGCACTGACCAAAGACAGAGGAAGGAAAGCGGAAAACGGAATTCCGCTCATCTCTGATGCTCCATAAGAGCGTCACTTGGAGCTTCATCTATGTGCAGTGCCGTGTAGTGAGATGGTAATATATGTATACAAAAAGATTTGCGGGGGGGGGGGAGGGGGTGGGGAGCAATTTCAGTAAAAATGCCCAAGTTTCAAAAGTTAGCAAATGCTGAAACAACCTCAAAACTTGTGTGTGCAATCTAAATATCTGAAACTGTATTTTTGTAGTTGACAACTTTTTTCTAGAGTTTTTTTCAATCTTGGCCGCAACAGCTTCACGCGTTCTGTTCTGATATATGTTCACTTCATCGAGCTATAATTGCCTTGTCTGAAACAGTAGAAGAGAGTTGTCAATAGAAAAAATGTAGAATTTAGCTTGAAGATTTGACACAGACATTTTTAGAGTATTTACCTAATTTGAATGCTGGAAAATTCTGAAACCCCTATAATAGTACTCACCCACGCTTCTCTCCCATTTTGACTCTTTGTGGCAATATATCTTCGTTCCGAGTTGAGATACAAGAAAAATATTAATTGAAAAAACACAGTTTATAAAATTTTACGCATTTTATCAGTTGACAACTTTCTGATATCTCTACTCTGGATTGAGATGCACCGTTTCAAAGTTGCAGAATTGGACGGAGGAGAGGGGACGGTGTATAATTGCAGGCGGCTTTGCGCAAGATCTCCTAACAGATGTGACCGGAGCATGAAAAATTGAAGTGAATTCAAACAAGAAAGCCAAATTCAATTAATAAAAATATGTAATTTCGGAATAATATTAAGAAAAAACAACTAGGAGAGCCGTAAACGACAATGTTTCAAGTACGGTTAGATTCAAATTGTTGTGGCTTGCGCCTGAAAGACGCGACAGCAGTACGAGCTCGATTTTTGAAAGTATTGTTGTGACTCTTTGGTGACTTCCACAAGTTGGTGTTAGAAACATCCACACCTGGATCCCATAAATAATAACGAGGCGAAAAGGTTCCGACATTGCAGGAAGCTCTAGGAAAGTAAAGCAGCAGTGACTAAAGGTGAAATATCAGTAATGTGAGACATTGAGCAGGGTCCGGCCAGCTTTCCGGATACTTCAAAAGAAAAGAAAAAGCTGACATCGGCTAGACGGTTTTTGTGATGAAGAGTCCCCACTTGCTCAAGTTGACGGAAGATCTCTTCTACTTCCTCGTCTTCTTTTACAGTTCGTTCAAGTGCTCTTTTGACGTCAAACGAAGCAAGCATCAGAGGTCGGTCAGGGAGGCTCTTCCTAACAGATAGAGTATAAAGTGTTTGAACAAACTATGCGATCAGCCGACAGTGGTGGAGCACTGCTTTGGAAAGGTTGGGAGCATTGAACTAACACTTCTGTTGCTGAAAATTGCCGGAAATAGCAGAACTCGGAACTTAAAATGTATCGTTTTTGTGTTAGAGACGATGTATCCAAGTACGCTTCAATAATAACCTTAAATTCTCTATTAGAACTGCATGCAATGCAATTTTTGGAGCAGTTAATAGAAAAATGGACTGAGGAGGGGGGGGGGGAGGTGGGAGGCGTTAGAAATTCAAAATACGTTTTGAAAATGTTGCTTACTCATGCATTGCCTAGCCGGTCTAAACAAAGATCTAGATATCTGAAAATTGCTGTCTGTTGTCACTTTGGCGCTCATTGTGCACACACTCTTGCCAGATATCCTACGCAAAACCTCATCCCCTTGTCTACGTGACCAGCTAGTCGATCAAGTTTTTTTTTACAAACTTTGCTGAGAATCTCTAGATCCTAGAATATGAAGGCATTTTCAGACTTCGCTGACATTTTTACAGAATGAGGAAACACAGTTTGTCGACCGGATTTTGAGTTTTCAATAGTGAGCGCTCATTTTTAACGCAAAATTAAAGGCTTGAGCCAATGCTGGAAAAGATTTTGACACCGTTTCACCTTTCTTTAGTCTATTTTTAAGGCCTTGAGTGTTCCTTTAATAAGCTCTGAAAATAATTTCAATCAAATCAATTTTCTGAAATTCCAATTTCAGGGAGAATGACGAAAAGAATGTCAGCTATGTCACCTTCAAAAACTGAAGAAAAATAATTTTTGAGCAATTTCAGACAAGGGCTTCGTAGTGGGGTGATATGGATAGAGGTCTAGAAGGAAGAATGAACGAGAATTCTGCGTGTCCGGAGCCAGCGTGTCTTCTCGACGAAGGAGCAGCCAAAAAATGAAGGAAGTTTACAGTTTCTCAAATGAAGTTACAACTATAAAATACAGTATTGACACCTACTTTTTCGCTTTAAAACTGCTCACTGTTTTTGTCAGAAAGTTACCATTTCATCATTTTTTAAAGAATTCTGCACAGGGTTTTGCTGGAAATGAGTAAATTTGTTTAAAAAATGTAAAAAAAAAACATCCGAGATTTCTTGTCAGAAAACATTGAAATTGATATGTACACTTGGCTCGAATAGTCAATAGAGCGCGTTTGCAGACTGGTGCAGACAACACAATTGTCAACGTGTCCTGTTCCACACATAGAAAACAAAGTGCAACAGAGACATTGTAACCGAATCTTTCTGTCTCTTTCTCTCCAGGAATCCCTTAGAAAAAAAATTGGAGGGAGGGGGGGGGGGAGAGATACAGAGAGATGAAATATTTGTCTCAAATAACCCCCCCCCCAACATTCCACTCAGAGCTTTGTGACGTCACACAGGTGCAGCAGCGATATTCGTCTCCTGCTCTCTCCAATCCAGCAGAACGTTTCCGACCAGACCACACATACACGCAAAATATCTTCTCTTTTCCCTTATTTCTGTCACATTTTCTTCATGTGAATATACACGGGGAACCTCGACAACAGGCTGTCCGGCCAGATCCGGACAGAGCCGGGCAGCTTACGGATTGGCTCATAATTTTCTTTAAGTTCAAAATTATTGATTGAAATATACATTAGAGCGCATAAAGTGTCCAGTGCGGCCAACAACTACTATTTGAGGCCGACACTTCGAGCAACAATGAAGATGGTTATGGACAGGCCCGTGGTAGACCCCACAAATGATTACCGTTATACTTCAGGTTTGCAAGCCTCTGCTGAATCGGGTCCACAAAACGATCCACGTGGATTGTGAAGAACTCGCCTAGGTCTCTGAAAATCATGGATTGCTAAATTTTGCTAAATTTATGTGCTTGCTTTTCGTGCATTGTTTTCTGTGAATCTCTAGATTTGCAAGTCTGCTTCTGTTTGTCCGGATGTCTGTTAATAGCTGAGGATTCTGATAACTTAAACTTAGATTTCCCGTTAACATTTAAATTATTGTTTTTAGTTCGGAATATGATTAAACCAATTGGTATTATCTATTGTCCCTCCTCCCCCCCCTCTCAATGCACCTTCAATCTTGCATCTTTGAGAATGTGAATCTCAATCCAGAGTAGATATATCAAAAAGTTGTCAACTGATAAAATGCATAAAATTTCATGAACTGTGTTTTAGCAATTGTTATTTTTCTTGTATCTTTGCTTAGAAGAAAGATATATTACTACAAAGAGTCAAAATGGGAGGAAATCGTGGGTGAGTACTATTACATGGGTTTTTAGAATTTTCAAACTTTCAAATTAGGTAAATACTCTAAAAATGTCTGTATCAAATCTTCAAGCTGAATTCTACATTTTTCCTATTGACAACTCTTTTCTACAGTTCCAGCAAAGACTGTTATAGCTCAATGAAATGGACGCTACTTAAAAAATGCGAATATCAGCTTACCACATGTAAGTCTAGATTAGAAGCCTAGAAAAAAAAAGATAAACTACAAAAATGTACATTTATGTTTCAAGATTTCACGTAGTTATTTTGCTTGATAATCTGAAAGCTGGAAATTTCTGAATTCCCTGTAATAGTACTCATCCACGCTTCCTCCCAAAGTTGACTCTTTGTGGCAACATATCGTATTTCCAAGTAGAGATACGAGTAAAATATCAATTGGTAAAACACTTACCTAGTTACTTACTTAGTCGATCCGTTAGTAACTTGTGTGATTTATAGAAGTTCAGTTTATGAAATTCCACACATTTTATCAGTTGACAACGTTCAGATATCTCTACTCTGAATTGAGATGTACGGTCTTAAAGTTGCAAGAGTCAGAAGAGGTTTATAGAGGCGTGGGGGGAGAGGGGCCTCTGAAAGTCTGACATTTTCATCTGGAAAATGCATTTTTGCTAGTAAGATTTTGCTTTATTTAAAATCAAGGTTTTTAAAGTACAAAATTTGAATTATGGCTGTCTGTAAATGTTTATTGAATGCTTTGAGTTTTGAGAAACTTCAGATTTCCTCTTTTTTTTTCTTTACAACATATATCAAACTCCAGGAACATTAAAAAGGATTCTGCCCGAAATGCGGATGTCCGAATGATCCGAGCTGGCTTTTCACACTCTCTCGTCTTCTCTGTTTGCTGAGATGCTGCATTTAACTATGCGTGTTCTCTGATGCTTTATCATTTGATCTTCGCTAGATCCGCACCATTAGCCTTGTGAACCTACTTGTCAAAGTCCAAAGTGTCACTTTCGAACGTGTTTGCTCTGGTTGAAGAAGAAGCGAGAGAATGATCATCGAAGAACTAAAAATGGGTTAATTGGCGAATGACATGTGTGTGGGCGGGGGATAGCGGGACGCGATTGACTGCTTGAAATAGAAGAAAAGGGAAATAAGGTTTGAGGAAAACAAAAACGAACATTGCAGTGTGTGGCAAACAATTGTGCGGATCTCGACGTGCTAGTTTCGGTGGTTTCTGTTGAGCGGGCCTCCGTGAATCTGCAAATTGAAGGATTCAGAATTCGGGGAGTTATTAAGTGAGAAGGATGGTTTGTTTCAAGAACTTATTATGAGAGGGGAGTTTTACTGTAATTCGAAATCCATAGAATTCAACAAAGTTGTTTCAATGATTTCCGATTTACAAAAAAAGCACATTATTTTTTTTAGTAATAATAAAAACAAAAATAAAATTTTTTGGATTATTTCAGAAATTTCAGAGTGAGATCATCCAAAATAGAGCGTCATTTCTGTAGTTGACCACTTTGCCGTACGATTTCTTCTAAGAATCCTATTTCTTATGAAAGCGACCACCGTCAAAGTGCACATTGAGCTTGCGAATTCGATGGAGCTTCGCACGAGGCAGTAAAGCTCTATTTCAGAAGAATTCACTCAAAATGTCTTGCTGAATCTTCCAAAGTTTGCGTTTCTACTCAGCTGTCTTCAGCAGCTACTAGATTTCAGTTTTTTAAAGCTACAAATGGAATCGTCTGAAAATGTTTCGTTTTCAGTTTTTTGAAATCACTTTTGGCTGAAATGAAGTCATCTAATGCCACAAAATGGAAAATTTAGAAAATAAATTCTGAAATGGAGAAAATCTGAAACACCTTTTCATTGTTTTCTTCAGTATTTCTTATTTTAAGTCACTTCAAAATTCAGTGAAATTGGCTCTTCTGAAAATAGCCTTAAGTTACTTTCAGCGACTTTTAAGTAAATTTTGTGAAGTTCTCCTCCTGCCTATTTTCCGGACAGATCAAAAAAGATCTTAAATATAAATTTTTTCAGAGAGGGAATGGCTGAAACTAAGAATATTCAGTGATGTTACCAATTTCAGAAGATTTCATGAGAAAAACGATTTTCGACTTTAGTTTCAGCTTCAGAACTTCAGTTTTCAGTTTGGCAACTTGCTGCACGAAGAGGCAAAGTGGCAAGAAGTAGCATTTGTCGTGTTTCACGCTCACTTGCCGGAATAATTCCGGAGAAAATGCGCTGTTGCTCACGGCTTTCTACTATTTGCAGAGCTAGTTGTCGACAAATCTCGGAGTTTTATAATTCAGATATATTCAGAATTCAGAATTCAGAATTCCAGAATAGAATTCAGCAAAGGTGAAGGTATTTTGGATTTTATTTTTCCTGAATCTTCGAAATTGTACTATCTAATGAAGTTATGCTGCTGGATGTAATTACCGTATCCTCTAAGCTTAATAGCCACATTGTTGAAAAAACGGACAAATAGGGGAACAGACAGACTTACAACTCATTTCTGATAGTGGACTCTGCGGCGGTCATCATTTCAAAATAATCATCTATCATATTGGGAGAATCCACAGACATTAAACAGGTTGGTTTCTGATTGAACTTTTGCTCAATTCCATTATTATTAGAGCTCAGACTATGATTCTGATCGTCCTCATCCGGAAACGTGGAAGCCTCCGAATTTCGTTTAATTCTATCCGGCAGAGCGTCTATTATTTGTCTGGCTAAGTCTGCCATCCGAGCCCTCGCATTCGGTGTGACGAGGATTCCGGGGCTGGTGACCGCTTGAAAGAGTCTCGCCATTTTCGGAGAATCAGGCACATGCACATCGGTATCCATGGCGATCTCCACATGCAGCTGCCCCGTAGAATCCGGATCGCAGCACGAGTCGCAGTCTTCGTCGCACTCTCTGGAAGTGCCTGCTTGAAGCATCGGTCCCTCGTACATTTCCGACATTATTGAATAGCTCGATGTGGCTTCTCGCAGCATATCGTCGTTTTTCTCGGCTATCGGCGTCCGGGAAAGTTTGCCATTGAGCAGGTTCTCACTGGTGAACGTCTTCCCATTGGTCATCACCCATAATTCAGTGGCGTTCACACGTTCCTCTTCATTGTCTGGAAAAGAACACGTAAATGTTTAGGTTCTTAATGAAAGGACATTTTCCTTCTTTTTTTCAGAATCTTAAAGTAAAAAAATGAAACTCCGAAAGGCGACTATAAGCATTCTACATATCCAGAGAATGTCGGCAATCTGGCAGTCTCAGCTGACTAATACCGTACCATGTCGGGTCGGAGGTATCCGTCTAATACTCTCTGAGCTCAAACATTGGGATACTGAGATCTGACACCTGAGACCTGACAGCTCAAGTTCAAACGAATCAAGATAAAGGAATTGAAAGGTACATACGTACTGATGTGCAGCAAGAACTCACTCTTTTCCGACAGCATATCAATGGAGTGGTCGGGTGCAACTTCAGCAGGAGTCCTTCCTCTATCGTCTACCAGATCCAATGAAGTCGGATCAATTGAGATAATTAAGCGGACGATGCGAGATGAGGAGTGCCTGCAGGCGGTGTGCAGCGGAGTGGATCCATCGTTGTCCCTTGAAAAGATATCGAGCTCCCGACACGCTGGAACTTTCCGGCCGAGATCGATGAGCGCTTCAAAGAGACGATCGTAGTCGAAAGCCGCCACCAGATGAAGCACGGTTTTCGAGGGAAATTGACTCGATCCGTTGAGCAATTCGGTTTGGAAGTTCGCGTTTTGGCAGCTCACTTCGGCGTCGATTTGCTGAACAAAGTTGGTTAGAAGGCTTTCCATACATGACGACGATTGGATGTTCTGAAAAACAAAATTTTCCGGATTTTCGTCGCAATTTCCAGTCACCTCAACCGCCGAGTACGCGTTAAACGCAAATGCCATGATGCGAACTTTCTCGAAAATTTGAACCAATCTATCGTCATTCTCTCTTTGTATATGGTCTTGTGACTGCTCATACGTGAATTCAGAAGCCGTGGAGATGGGCTGAAAAGTTTCGATTTCAAGCTTATATCGGCTGAAAAATTCTCATATCTTTCTATTGTTTTATTAAAGAAAAGGTCCTAGAAACGCGACATTTGTAGGTTTTTGTGAATTTAATCAAACTAGAAGCCTTCTTGTTCCGGGTCAATGTCGTTGGCACGTTTCAAGACAATATTTTTTGAACTTAAAGATCCTACAGCGCTTGTCTCATCGGCTCAATGACCCACCTGCCCATTGCAAAACACTTGAATTTGCACAACTTCCGGCTTCAACGACGGCGGAATAATGCAGGAGAGCACCCCGGCATGGATCAGATTAGCCGACATCAATCGGCCTCTTCCAAATGATATTTTGTAGTCGTGCCCTTTTCTGTAATATCCGCCAACTACCAGCAGCGTTTGACCCCCTTTCAATGGAGAGCTATTCGGAGACATTTCAATGATTGGAATCAACGAATTCGAGTTCGTTGAGGAAGAGGGCGTTGCCGGAGGGCCCATCGGCGACTCCTGGGAGCCGCTTCGAATTTTCATTTTCTCCGCGAAAGCCGATGCCGGGGTGGATCCAGATTTTATGGAAAGTTGCTGATAGGAAGCGTCTTCTTCGAAAGTGATCGGCCGCGAGTCACCGTCTCCGGAGGGCGAACGGCTTTCCATTGCGGCGCTGTTTGGATGGGAGCGGATCGAGTGGAAATTCTTGATCAGTGGCGGCGCAATGGAGATTTTGTCGGTGGACGAGCCATTACAGCCGTAGCGTTTCAGCATGGTACCTGGAATATGTCTTCCTCAATATTGTACATTTAGAATTCGTGGTATTTAGAATTCACTTTAAAATCAATAAATAACCGTTATACCCTTAACAAAAGGGCAACAGTGATTGGATTGTATAGTGTAGACAGATTACGGTTTCAGGCCGATTCAATTAAAAATTGCCAACTGTTGTGTTGTGAGGCTCGAGCTAGAAATTACACAAAACTGCGCCCCCCCCCCCCGGGGCATAGGCCAAGAAATGGGAGGATTGCTCAGAATTTGTGCCAAATGGCCACGGTTTAGAAAATTTGCGCTTGCGTCGTGCATCGGATCCTTGAATTATGAGATTAAAAGACACCTCTCCACTGAAAACATGGTACATATTTCAGCTTCTTCCTTCCAAGAAGCTGGCAAAAATGTGCCAATTAGAGTGGTTTTTTAACTCATTGACAAGACTCTCAACTGATCCGATGAAAATGGAATACTTTTCTGAACAGCTGAAAGTTCTGAAAGCATACCAATATGATTCGCATCGATCTCACTATTGGCCGATGGCTGCCTCCTCAATGCCACAGATGAGAGTCCCTTTCGGAATGCGGAGCTGCACGAGTTGCGTCTCTCCAGTTCTCTTGACGACGTGGGTGTCGTGGGTTCCAAAAGAACCGGGGATGCCGGCAGGCTCACTCCTTTCTTCTTCAGATGCTCATTCACTTCTGCCACTAGTTGCTCAGTGTCTTGGTAGACTGAAATGGACTTTTGTTTTCATTTTGATGATATATAAGTTCTAATTCACAAATTTTAAATTGTTTTCCAGTCAATCACTCACAAATTGGACAAAGCTGCTCATGGAGCTGTGATAGCGAGATAAAAATGCTGTTATTGATCATGCTCCTAGCGATTTCCTCTGCTTGATCGTCAATTTTATTGTTGGTTTTAACGTGAAGATAGTGGACTAGCACGTGAGAACTCTGAAAAAAGAAACGGTATTCCATAGGCTTTCTGAAGCAGATGAGTGATACTGAAACATGAAAAAGTACGATTACGGGACGGGAGATTGAGAATGCCCCAGTGATCCGTTTGCTCTAAATGAGCAAACTTCTCTGAAAACCAACGAAATTCTGATTAGGTAGCCGATCCTCAGATCAGGTGGAAGTGGTTCATCGTGAAAGGTTTCCAACGATGGTGCCATGCTTATATGATTCAAAGTTGTCCTAATCCGCTCGAGTGCACAGCTTTTGGTTGAGCTGATTTCAGATTAGCTAAGCTAAGGTTCAGGATCGCTCGCAAAAAAAATTCTAGAGGATTCCAGTCAGCGACAGGAGCAAGTTGAGCATCGACTATCTAATCTGAATTCCGTTGATTTTCAGAAAAATTTGCTCATTTAGAGCAAAGTTATGCTGTCCGTTTTCCGCTGTGTGCCTATATTTCAGCATGGAGCATTTACAGGAATGGTTGTTTTCAGCAAAAAAGCCTACAACACAGATAAAAATTGGAGCACTTCTAGAGCTGCCACGACTGAAATGCTGTTATTCGAGCCCATAGTTTGAAAATTGCTCGATATGCGCGGAGATTTGTGGTATAGAGCTGAACCCAGTAAGGTTTAAATTTGTGCAAAATTTCGGCCGCCTCCTCTTATTTTCGTCTTCGTCTTGAATTCGTCTGACACCGTGTGTTGACAACTTTTTTATTGCGCTAGACGAATGCATGACGAACTGAAAGACAAACCGAAAAACGAACGAAGACGACTTTTTGTCTTCGTCTTCCGTGGAAGCCTCAGTACCCAACTGTTTTTTGTGTCTCCGTTGTTTTAGTTCACAAAATAAAAACAATTCCAACTGCGCTTATTTTCAGAGAATCATGCAGGATAATTTCTGGAAAATGTTGAACTTGAACTTGAGAAATGTTTAGACGACAAGACGAGAACCCAGTAAGGTTTCCATTTGTGCAAAATTTCGGCCGTCTCCTCTCATTTTCGTTTTCGTCTCGTCTTCTTCTTCGTCTTTAATTCGTCTGACACAGTGTGTTGACAACTTTTTTATTGCGTAAGACGAATGCAAGACGAACTGAAAGACGAACTGAAAAACGAACGAAGACGACTTTTTGTCTTCGTCTTCCGTGGAATCCCTAGTACCCAGCTGTTTTTTTCTGTGTTTCAGTTGTTTTAGTTCACAAAATAAAAACATTTCCAACTGTACTTATTTTCAGAGAATTATGCAGGATAATTTCTGAAAAAAGTTGAACTTGAACTTGAGGAATGCGTAGACGAAAAAGTCTTCTTTAAAATTTAAGAAGAATTTCAGCACTTCACTCTAATTTCTCATATTTTAGAATTTCAAAACTACCAATTCGCAGAAATAAACGTTTTTTGAATCAGGAATAGCGCAAGCTGTCATTTTCAAAGATATCCCCTCGTTTCCTTTCAGAATTAAAGCAGAAACGCACTTCGGGAAGGAAATAGACGCGACGGTGGAACGTCGGAATAATCGCGGAGTGCACATATTTCGCCAATATCTGCTGTAGATGTCCTTTGACTTTCAGATTCAGGTGATCCTCTCGACTGTTCTTCCCGTTGCTTCTCTTCTTCCAGATGTAGCCGTCGTTTTTGAACCAGGAGCCGTCGAGACGTGGATAGATGAATTGAGCGCTGAAATGTGGAAGAATACGGTATGACTCGGCTAATTTCAGAGACATATGGCGAACTGCGCTGTCGTCTTATTGCGCATTCTGCTCATTCCCTGCTCACAAGGCGTCGCATAGAGCAATTTTAATAAATCTTATTGTCTAGTTAAAGATAATCAGTGAGTGGTAGGACTCAGAAATCTGGAAATAATAAACTTTGAGCCAGTAAAAATAGAATCACAAGAGCTCAAATATTCTGAAACTGTTTGTCTGAAATCTTCACTCCTCAAATTCCCTTTTGCACTTGTTCATCACGTGTTTCTTGATTCTGAGACAACGTTGCTCCAGTTAAATGAACCTCACTTCAATGGTATACATAAGTCTTCTTTGAAATTCTAGAACAAAGCTGCCAACTAAAAAAATGCGCATTTCGGTGTGATGACTGCATACAAATGTTTCCAGAAGATTTCAGCGTCTACTAGCTTGTTTAAAAGAGTGGAAAAATGAGCAATTTTGACTGAAAATAACCCATAACAAACAGAACACCACTTTACGAAAATGTTTAGCTACGGAATGCAGAGCGTCGATTACGGAATTTGCGAAGGATATAGTGACGCGTCTCCGGCACGGAAAATGATGGGCGCCGTGCAAACTGCTCACGGTTTCTCTGATATATTACCTCGAACAAGGCCTTGGTGATGATTGAACTGTTATGCAGCTGGAATTCGGGTCTGCATTTGCAGCAAGAATTATGTTGAGGATTTCCTGAAATTATGCATTTCAGAATGGTCAGTTATCTTTTGGTGCTTCTTTTTCACATTTAGGTAGCTTTTAAGTCAAAATACGTACCGGGTTTGTGTTCCACTTATCCTTATAATTGGGGAAATACTCAATAGCCTGTGGATATGGTGCGTTTGGACGAATTTGGAGCGGTTCGGAGGCGGAGTGCAGCTGAAATTTGAATACTTTCACTGTTATAACACCGAAAAATCTCTGTGTAGTGCTTAAAATCGTATCACTTTTGAAGCTCTTAAAGAGCTTTTGCAACTGTTCTGGAAAGAGAACCAAATTTCGTAGATGGACACCCATTTCTCAAGTTTTCAGGATTTTTGACCGAACGGGCGGAAAGCGGGCCTACATACTTCATAGCCGCAGTTTGTCTTTTTTCATGACTATGTATTTTAATAAATTCATGGAGTTCACTGAGATTCACAACATACTACGGTCAGGAGTAATCCCGTCGTCGGCCGGTTTCTGCGCAAGTGTTTCCCCTATGTAGGATGACGCGAGTTTCAGTTTTGCTCATGTCAAATCGTATTTATTAATTTATCAATAATGCGGACATCCGGATAGAAATAAGCATCGTTGGCCCAAGAAGTTCTCCCTCATTTCATCACATTTTGATGAATCTGAATCTATTCGAGACCAATGTGCTCTGGAAACCTCTAGAAAATGAAATTACAAGAAACAAAAAAAATTTTCCATAGTAGGGTTCGAACTTGCGACCCCCAGGGTTCCACACAATCCCACTGCCACTACACCACCGCTACATCCGGAAACGGATTCTATGGAAGCATAGAGAAGAGTGAGGTCGCGATATGGGGGGAGAGGGGGGAAAACTTCAGATGCGAATATTGAGCTTCTGGGGAGTTTGGGACAATAGAAAAGTTTGCCATGGTTTTCAGCATGCTCGAAAGTGTCTGTGTACCAATTTTCATAAAATTCTCAAACATTATCTAAAAACAGTTCCCTTGTCAGTTGAAATAAATATCAACTTTGGATACGAATTTTAACGCTAAAAATGATATAATTATTTCTGAGATTGCAGTAGGAAATCTTCTAAAAAATTTAGTTTAAGACTGTCTTGTGCGACGTCTCCCAAGAATACTATAAGAGCTATCCGAAGTTTTACGATGGGATGTTTGGCGAGACATTATTACGGAAAGGAACTGAAAATTAAACTGGCCCATACTGTCTGAGAAGAATTTTCAGAAGAGATCTCTTCTGGAAAGCTTCAAAACTATTCAGATTAGTAGCTTAGCACTTTTAGACAAATGCAACACTCTTTGATTCGGCGTTGTTCCCAACAAGCTCATTGCGTGCTCTTCACTAAAACAGAATCTCACCTGAATACCAGGCGGAACGTGAATCAAATCGTTGGATGCTGACTGCGGCGCAGGTTGTTGCATTGGGACGCAGTCGAATGACTGGTCTCGATGCAATGCAGATGATGTCGTCGTCGTCGTCCGATGGGGTGAGGGTGGGGCGAGGCGAAGTAGAAGGCACTCCTGAATTATGCATTCGTCCACCGTCAGGTTACGCACGAAAAACGTGCAAATCGGAGGACGAAGGACAAAGAGCGTCATGATTGGAAATATAGAGAATATCGAAATGTCATTCTCACAACCGACAACCAGAGAATCTCTTTTTTCAGATGATTTCAGATATATAAAGCAATGAATAACGTGACAATTTAAAAAAATCAAGATTTGCAGAAGCGCCCTTTTATTCCAACAACGGAAGGAATGGAAAAAGAAAATGAAAAACATGACAAACTGAAACTGAAACCATCCATTGTTTAAAACGGAAATTTCGAAAATAAGGGAAAAGGAAGGGCTTATAACAGTTTATCAGGATTATAAAGCGCTGATTATACATTCGATTATTGTTAATGACACTCTGCCACAGAAAAATACAGAAACAGACATTTTCAGACCGAAAACTTTCAGAATACAGCTCTGGATTTTCAGAGAGAAAGGTAAATGTCGTGGGGAATTGGAGAAGGGGGGAGGGGTTGGGGGGAGTGACTAAATGGGAAGATACATTCTTTTAATTAATTTTTCCCTTTTTTTCCTTTGCTTTAACTTCGCCTCTTTTTTTGTTCTCCCAGAGGACTACTGAAATTATTATTCAAGCGTGAAGCAAGCTAATTTTTAAGACAATTAAGCCGAATTCTTTTTTTTTCCAACGAGGAGTACACGGACTCACGAACAATATTTTAAATTTATACTTGAAAAGCTCTTATGATCGAAATACCATCACAGAAGCATCACAACGATGCTTGTGGTACGGGCCGAACTGGGCGGGGACAACGGGCGGTGGACCCGCCCATGCTGAGGTTTTAGGGCCACTGTCATAAAGTTAGTCAAAATTGAAATAATGGCTCATAGAAGAATGGAGCATTTCAAATCGGAAACAACAAGGGCAGATGACTAGCGAGCCGTCATACCACCAATTTCAGGCCGAATGCTGTCGGCTCCTCCACTTTATTGGTTCTTTTGAGTCATTTTTTTTCAAATATCTATGTATTTATGGATCTCACTGAGATTCACAATTTGCGCCCCTCTTTGAGCTATTACGTCAATTTTGGAGCAATTTACAAGCGGGCCGCGGCGGGCAGCACTATAGAATCATATGGGATAAGCTAGAACTCCTCCAATTGTTTGCAGTGCTCCGAGCATCTATGTCTGAAAATTTTTTAATCGAAGCTCAATTTTCAACCAAGATTGGCCAATGTCTGCTCAAAGCGCCTTAAATAGTTCTGTGTACTCCTCGTGGAGCAGTACTTCACTTCGAAATATTGGAGATGAGCTATAAATATGGATTTTTGGCTGAAAATTACAGATTTTGAGAGTTAATGATAGAATGAGCACTTTCTGGAGTCCCACAAAGTGAATTTTCAGATATTTTTCTTGTAGTGTTCAAGTTTTAAACAAAAGGAAATGGTTTTCCGTTTTTAATCTTTTCGCAAATGTTAAAAATTCTTAAAACTCTGAAAAATCCCAAAAATTGTTTATTTTTGACTGAAAACCCTCTTGTTTAAGAGCACCCTTTTCAGCTTTGTTTCATTGCTTTTAAAGTGTACGTAATTCAGGTTTTTTGGCGGAAAACTTTAAGTTTTTAAGACAAAAACAGGTAGGAATGATTTCCGTTTTTATCATCCTTTTTTTTTTAGAAAATTGCTCATTTTTTGATTTTTTTTTTCCCACATCAAGCTCAGTTATTAGGCAGCATTTTCAAGTTTCCCATGGAAACGGAAACGGCAAATTCGAAAAATAAAACAAAAAATAGAACAAAAAGAGAGAAAAAATAGGGAAATAGGAAAAGAGTCCATCTCCAGAAATATGGAAGAAGAAAAGAAAGAGAGAGAGAGAGAGACAGAGAGAGAGAGAGAGAAAGAAGGAAGAAGGAAGCTTCTCTCTTTCTCTCGCCTCTCGCCTATAATAGCTGACGAGCAGGAGGTTGTGAGACCGGGAGAGACCACCCGAATCACCGCGAGGAATAGACGGACGCAGAGTGGCAAGGGGGAGAGAGAAGAAGGAAGTGGAGAGCCCCAGTCGTGCCAATCGGCTGTCTATGCCGAGTTGGCACTATCTCTCTGCGTCTCGCACCGCGTCCAACCTTCGGGAGAAAACGCAAAGTTGAAATGTCGGCGCACAGGGCTCCAGTATTTCCTCGCTTGTTTTGTCTGCTCCTCTAATTGTTCGATTCCTTATTTTTAGTTGTTTTATTAATGCTGAATTCTAATGGAAAAGCAGGCCACTCTCGGCCTTCCAATTCGAGCTTTTTTCAACGTAAAAAACCAATGAAGACCTTGGTGAGTTTGTGTTGCAATCACGGCTCGGGCCGACAAAACCGTCCGGGAATCTGTCTGGTCATAGGTTTTAATATGTTCAATTATGTTGGTTTTGAAAAAAGTTATTGGTTGGCCCGTAAGCGGCCCGGACTTCAACACTAGCGATTTCGCACGTGTTACCAGCCAGAACGGCGAGAGTAGGGCCAGAAGTGAAACTCCGAGCTCACGTACCGTAAGAAGGAAAAGCGCATGTCATCTCGTGAAAATCGCTGCAAATCTTGGTCTTTCAAGACCTTCTAAGATCAAGTTTTGCAACGGTGAACTCTCGGCAATTTCACTTTGCCACCTAGCCATGCTCCCTTGCCCCGGCAACAAAAAGGCTTCCGGCATGCCTGATGGCAATTTGCTCGCTGATAAAAACCTATCTTTCCTAACAAGTAAGTCTTGCTGTAAGCTGTAAGCCTGTTTCAAAGAAAAGTTCTGTTCAACCTTAAACCAATCCAGTCAATCGTAGCTCACCACTGTTCGAAAGAACCAATCGTTTCAAAGTAGACCATCACTGATCAAAATGGGTCCCCTCAGACCCCACCTTTTCAAATGTAATCCCCGCTCTTTAAAATCTGTTTTTCCAATAACAATCCGGGGGTTCGTATTATTCTAAAATCTAAAATTTTGTTTGAAAAGATTTGTGAGCCGATTTACTATCAATCTGCTGCGAAAACAGCTCAGGTTTATGCAGCTTTCCCCCTCTTTTTCGGTCGTTTTTACATGTATTTTTGGCTTTTAACTTTCATCGAGAAATGCGTCAATGAGATCGGTAAACACGCCAGCGTCTACGTGTCAAAATGTGAAGCTTGCGAATTTCATTTTCAGACATTTCAAGAGATTTTCAATAAAATTTTCAATCTTCAATTTCCCGAACTTGCATGGAATGTTTTGACACCCAACTTGATCAGGGTGTCTGATGCTCATTTGGGGTTTTAACAATATTTCTCAAAATATCAGCGTTTTCAGCTGTTTTTTTTTCGTTTTCGCTGTTTTCGAGGACGTAGTCGTGAGCCGAACATTGAAACCCTGGATGCCAGGCTGCTGAATATAGGGAATTTCAGAAAAATGAAGCTAATCACAGGAAAATGTATTCATCCCCATCTTTTAAGATCTCAGAAATACTAGGCGCGTCAGAATGCCTTAAACTCTTGAAAACAGTTAACAAATAATGAACATTTTTCTCAATTTTCTGCTCGTGGCCTAGAATACTGGCGGCCATTTGCATGAGGTAGAGAACAAACAAAAATAGAGCATAAAATCTCCCATTTGTCATGGCCGTGGAGTGATCGAAAATGACTATTGGAATTCTAGGCCATCAGAATGCCTCGAATTCTTGAAACCAGTTAACAAATAACCAACATTTACCCAGTTTTCTGCTGGTGGCCTAGAATTCTGGCGGCCATTCTCGTGAGGTAGAGAACAAAGAGAAAGGGAATTCTAGGCCACAAATGGCCGAGTTTTCTCATAGTTTTTAAAACTTTTTAATGACTTCACAATTTTTCATTATTTTTTTCCACACGGAAGTAGAAACGAAAGCGCTTTTAGTTAATTACCGATATAAATAACTCTTTATTTTTTAATGTCATCAGTCTCCGTCGTATTTCGAATAAACCAGTCAGACACGTGCAAAACATAAGAAATAAGCCAATCAACAATGAATGCGTGCAGCCTTCAGAATTCTGAATTCACGCCTTCCCTCCCGTTTTCTCCCGTCTGACTTTTTTTCCTTTCGGTTGGAAAGAAGGGAGCAATTGGAAGAAAAATAGGAGAGTGGTGAGGAGCCGTGAGTGGAATTAAAGAGCAATTCCAGAATAATTCCAGTGAAGGCATTGAGGGAGCGCATTTAAAATCGTTGGACGCTTTTACTTATGACATTTTTTTGAAGTTTGTCGGAAGATATATCAGATTAAACGAATAATGAGCATTTTCAGATAAATTATAAACCAAAATTTTCATATTCAAATGACTTCATTGAAAATGGCGCGCACAGAACCGTACAAAGACTCTACTTTCAGTTAAAAATGACTAACTTTCAGCTTGTGTAAATAAGGTGCTAAACGCTGTAATGCTCTGAAACTCATTTTCTGAAATCTCCGCACTTAAAACTAGATTTGCATAGTTGACCGCTCTTTTCTAGGAGAACCCCCAACGAAGATAATGTTCCGTTCCGTCTTTAATACAGTTCCATTCATTGAGGTATAACAGTCTTGACAGAGACGGAAGACAAAAGTTGTCAACTAGAAAAATGTGTTTTTAGATGAGAATAGTTCCGATAAAAGTTTTCAGACAATTCCAGCATTTACCATCTTATTTACACAAACTGAAAATTAGTCATTTTCCAATGAAAAGATTCGAATTTTGTAAGCATCTCATATTGGGCGGCGCTGATATTCTGTGGGTTTCTCTTTCGAAAAATTGTTTTTTTTTATTTCAATGAAATTGTATTGAAACAAGAAAAATGCTCAACATGAATTCCACAAATTTTCAGCTCATGAAACCAAAAATGTACAAAGTTACAGCAAGCTTTGTAATCTGAAATCTGCGGCTTCTTTACTTCATAAAATCTCTAACTTCCGTTATATCTGAAACCAAAATTCTTCTAATAAGCTACAAGAAAAGGTCTGAAATGAGTTGGACGCAAATTTTCAGCCAAAATAATTTAGAATTTACAGCTATAGCCAAGACCGTGATAGTCACAAATTGTTTAGATGAAAATGTCTGAAATAAGAACTGTGAAAATGTTTAACTACTAAAAATCGAGAAGAATGTTGAGTTATAGCAAACATTGCTCTCCCCGTGAGCCGCAATGAGCCCCATTACTGAATGAGATTTTAGCGGTATTGGCTATAAATCAAATTTGCTCCAATTATTTTGGCTGAATCTTTGCACACAATTTATTTTAGACATTTGCTGGAAATTTGTATTTTGGGGAAATTTGGAATTAAACCAAAACTGAATATTTTTCATAAAATACACCTCTGAAAATTCAAATTCTAAACGCCTTCGCTGAAAATGATGTTACTCTCAAAGTTTTGATTATTTTCGTTGCTTTTTTACTAAAAAATGCCTAAATAACATGTTCCTTTGATGCATTCTATTATTTTGAGCAAAAATTTCATAATTTTTAAAAATAATTCGAAAAGGTATCAGAGAAAATGAAATTTCTATTTGATTTCCGAAAAAAATAGATTTTTTTTTTGCGAAATTCTCTGTCAAAACGTCAAATAAAATTAAATTGAAACAGAAAAAACACATAAGCCTAAACATTTTCAGTTATAGAGAATGCTCGATGATGGAATTCAAATTTTGACGTCGTTGCTTAATATTATTTTATATTTCAAAAAACAAAAATTTAAATTTCCGCTCCATCTAGAACCGAAATTCCTTTGAATGAGCTTCAACAAAATGTCTGAAATAGAAGGTTGCGTGCTTATTTTTAGCCTATTTCAGTTTTTTAAAAGAATTTGAAGTTTTAGTCGAAGAACTTCTGTTTCACAAACGTTGAAAATGTCGGAAACCTTTAAGAATATTCTTTAATTTTTCCTCAAAATTTTCAATTTTTAAGCAATTTAAAGATGCTTTTCCCTGATAAGTGTGCTCTTCTGATTAAGGCGGTCAATTTGGGCGGAACGATGTGTTGCGGTTGGGCACGTTCTTTGTATTCTTTTTTGTGAATTCGCCTAGAAATTCAAAATACCCGAAAGAAAAAAAAATCTTTAATTTTCAATAATTTTGAATGAACTGAGCTTTTGATAAAATGAGAAAAGGGCACGTCTTCCTTTCCAGCCATCTGGGCATATCAAAGAAATCCATATCAGACGCCCATCTCTGAAAATGTTCTGTGAAATGAGAACGATATCAGAATACTTCATATACTCTAAGTTTTTCAAATTCTCATGGAATAGTATGCGTATCATTTGAGTTTCTAGGCCAACCAACTTTCAAAACCAATTTTTTGCTCTATTTTTTTCTCTCAATTACTTCAGCTCTTGGAGTGGACATTGAATGGGCTCGTTCCCACAGTTTTGCAACTGACCCAGCGCCGGCACTGCGTCTAGGCAGTTTGCACCGAGTTTTCTCTTAAAATGTTGAAAATTAGTTAGTAGAAGCTGACATTTTCTGTGAATTTTTACCCCTTAAAATGCATTTTTGTAGTAGATAACTTTCAAAATCTGAAAATTGATCATTTCCTTTCTGAAACTAGGGAAATGCTGTCCGTTAGTTGAATTACTATACAAAAATGTAGAAAAATAATCTTAAAATTGATTCTGAAAGATGGAGAAAAGAGGGAAAACGGATAACCCTGAGAATGGAATCCGCCAAAACCTATAAATTGAAATTGCGAAAAGCCATTCAGCGAGAATTTAAATGAATTTCAAAGAAGCGCCGCTCACTGCACGGAGCTCTCTGTTTTATGTATAATCAATACCACCTTGAAGATCATAAAAAAATGGATTTCCATGTGGTCTGGCGTGCCTGCGGCGCGCGTCTCTTTGCTGCTCTTGCAGAGTTGAGATGAGAAATAAAATCGGGAAAATTTGATGCTTTTCAGAGATTTTGAGTCGTTTTCATTTTATAGATATTACAGCAAAAACAGCTTAGATCGGTTGAAAAAATAGAGTCGTTTTCTTTCTAGAAACCTGATTTCAATTTCAAGTTTCTGATTTCAAGTGTTTTGTAAAGCAAGAATGGTCTGATCGTATTATGGGAAACTTTCTGATCTTCCTGCTTAAATAATGTGAAAATCGAGACAGATGGAAGGTTGGCGAACGATCCACCGAATCTGAAATAAGGGAAGCATAAAGGATCATCGGATATCCGATTTGCTGCATTACAACGATCAAAAAAGATTTCAAAAATACTCGAATTCTAAACTAAAATTAGACTATTTAGACAACAAGATCAAAAAATTGCAAAAGCGATCAACTGGAAAAGGAGACGAAAAGAAAAACACGGAAAATCAACACGAATAGTGCAAACTTTTTGACCTTCTCAGTCGAGCGCGTTTTCTCCGTTTTCTCCACATCCTTATCTAGAAGGTTTCGAGGGAAAGGCCACTAGAGGCACTTTTACAAATAAGATGGAAACGAGGAAGAGGAAGAGGGGCGGAGCATCTGAAAGGCTGGAATGGAAAATACTGAATTACACAGTGTGACCCAAACAACGTTTGTTAACAAAAGGAAACATAGACACTTGTGCTTCGCTTCATCAATCACACAATTTACGGACCAGCGCTGCGCAAAGCATGCACAAACTATCCAAATGCTGGGAGTGAAGCCCTGCATTTACTACCCGTCCATCTTAGCGCTTGGTGAAAAAGAACCCTCAGAAGAACTCTTTTGGCGGAGACCATACTCATGAAAAATAGAAATGACAGTGCGCTCTTCTTCGAGAGGTTTTTATATAGGAAATCTTATTAGAGAACTTGAAAAAGTTATGGAATCATTGTCTTGAAAAGAAGCGTTTTGAAACCGGGAGACTCACGTGATTCAGTGCAGGACAGTTTGCGTAGCTACTGCACGAAGCTCGGGGATCCCTGAGTGCTAAGCGGCTTAAACAGCGTTTGCTAACAAAATGAAACAGAGACGCTAGTGCTTCGCTTCATCAATCACACAATTCACGGACCAACGCTGCACAAAGCATGCACAAACTATTAAAAAGTAGGGAGTGAAGTCTGCTACCCGCCCATTCGCTATGCTTGGGCGGGACGGGCTATCAGAAGTATTCATTCTGAGGAGACAATGTTGAGGGAAGAGGTAATCTCTCAGGCTAATTTTTAATTATCCTCCAGGCCTCTTACCGGACCTCCAATCGATTAAAGTCTTCTGGAATCCAATAGAAACTGGAATCGTGCATATAGAGATATTCATAAAGATTCTAGTCGTGGCACTGTAGCTCAGCGATCTTCAGGATGTTGTGCAGAGTAGGGCGCAATTGTATTTTGGGAACTCGGAATCCGGATTCCGGAATACGGAACAAATATTTTTCCACGGAATCTGGAATCCGGAAGACGGAATACGGAATGTAAAAAACGGCGGATTCCGGAATGCGGAATGCGGAAAACGGAATTTTAACCATTAATGAGGGAATCAAATGATGTAAATGCGCTCTGTTCGCAAAAATTTTTACGGGAGTTCAAAAAAGTATACTTTTCACAACAATTGAGAATAAAGTATTAAAACTCATAGTTTTGCGGAATTGGATTTTGGGAACTCGGAATCCGGAAAACGGAAAAAAAATGTTTCACGGAATCTAGAATCCGGAATCCGGAATGCAAAAAAACGGCGGAATCCGGAATCCGGAATCCGGAATTCCGCCCTTCTCTGATCTTGTGGATTTATTAATACAATTTTTATGGCTCTTCTGAGTATTTCGGTTATTCTGAAGAACTGATCACGGAAAACCACCATTTCGTTATTTTCTGCGGAAAAGCAACAAATCGCTGTACTGCCCATTAAGGCTTCCACGAAAGACGAAAACGAAAAGTCGTCTTTTGCCTCGTCTTTCGCCTCGTTTTTCGTCTCGTCTTCTTTCGTTTTTCTGTTCGTCTTGCATTCGTCTTACGCAATAAAAATGTTGACGAAAACGAGGCGAGACGGTCTTATTTCGTCTTTCGTGGAAGTCTTACTTTCCATAGTGACAACAATTGCTTGGAAACTTCGACAAATATTGAATGAATTCTACCATTTTAGATTTTCATTTTTGTAATGCCACCAATACCTCTGGATTTACAGTTTTCATAATGAGCTCACACGGCTCGAAAGCTGCAAGTCTGTAGGTTATTTGATTGTAACAAGAAGTACAAAATTGCAATGCTATTTTCAGAAAATTCGCTCACAATTTTTAGTGTAAAATTCGATTCGTGAATCCGAATTTTCCAAACGATTTCTTAAGTTTAAATCTGTGATTTCATCACAATGCCCTTCAAAATGACCTTCGTGCCCTTCGATTACAAAACTAATCGACGTATTTTGGTCGTTGGCTTACCGATTTCATGAAACAAGTATTCTAGTGAATGCAAATAGACCAGCGCCAAAGATCAGAGCAGCACTCAAACGTAAATAGAAAAAAGAGGAAATACACTTGTTCAGCGGGGCGTTTTTCCTCCGACTGCCGCCTGACGGAATCTTGAAGCGGAATGGAGGAGATGGAGACAACTCATGACACCGTGTTCTGTCAAAAACATACATGCATAAAAATATAGATTTCGCTCTTCTTCCTACTTTTCTTTTCCTTAATCTAGCACTTTTTCAGAAACGGAGGGCTGCTCTGAAAATCTAGAAATCACCAAATTCCAAGGATTCGAAACATTTTTAGATATTATAGCTGTATTTCCCCCCACAAACCTCGGTATTACCCCCCACTGGAATGAACCGGAATCACCCCCCTTTTTTCTTTATTCATCGTGGAATCGTGGGGGGGGGGTGATTCTGGAATCGTGGGTGGTGATTCTAGAATCGTGGGGGGTGATTCTGGAATCGTGGGGGTGATTCTGGAATCGTAGGGGTGATTCTGGAATCGTGGGGGGTGATTCTGGAATCGGGGGGGTGATGCTGGAATCGTGGGGGGTGATTCTGGAATCGTAGGGGTGATTCTGGAATCGTGGGGGGTGATTCTGGAATCGTGGGGGCGATTCTGCAATTGTGGGGTGTGATTCTGGAATCGTGGGGGCGATTCTGGAATTGTGGGGTGTGATTCTGGAATTGTGGGGGGTGATTCTGGAATTGTGAGGGGTAATTCTGGAATCGTGGGGGGTGATTCTGGAATCGTGGGGGTGATTCTGGAATCGTGGGGGGTGATTCTGGAATCGTGGGAGATGATTCTGTAATCGTGGGGGGTGATTCTGGAATCGTGGGGGGTGATTCTGGAATCGTGGGGGGTGATTATGGAATTGTGGGGGGTGATTCTGGAATCGTGGGGGGGGGGGGTGATTCAGGTTCATTCCAGTGGGGGAGAACAAAGATATAATGTGGGGGTCATTGTGAAAGATTTCCTCTTTTCCGGAATCGCCACCCACATCAAGAGGTGGGGAGCAATTCGGATATTTATACCTCACAGAATAGTCCCCCACACACAATCACCCCCCACATCCAAAAGTAATCGAAAACATAACTGGGGGTGATTCCGGTTGTGGACGCCGATAGAGGTGTGGGGGGGGATTCTGTAAAATTACCCATTTTGAATATATCTGCGTCAGATTCTTTGTCAAAACACGAAAATTCATCGGAATTTTCAAACTTCGGATTCCGACCCCCACCTCTTCCAAATGAAGTACCCACCGTTGGAAATTATATTCCCGAAGTTTAAAATGCGATTTTTCGATCTTCTTGTGAATTTTATTAAAGTTTGGGGGGGGGGGAGGGGTGAGTGGAACATCCCTACTTATCTACCATCGAAAGATGCGCCAGAAGCATCAGCCAAAGCGTCAGGGTCAGCACTAATCTTAGCTGGAAGTGAGCACAATGGCCTAGAAAACTCTAGCCGCAATCCCTTCTTATGAGGCTACTCCAGGCGGAAAACTGAAAAAAAATTAAAATTGAAGAAAAGGACATTTCAGCTGACATGAAAATTTGGGAAAAGCACTCCACAACTCAGTTACCGCAGTTTAAGCTCTGTGACTAAATATGAAGTTGGAGCAATTTCAGACATTTTCACTCAAAATTTCGAGATGTATCTTGTGACACAGCTCTTCGTCTGTAATATTCATTCAGTTTTTGACCATTTTTCTCAAGATCTCAAATCAAGTTACCCAATTTTAGGCTTTTTCCAGTTTTTACTTCATTTTTGCCGTTTTTATCAATATCCCTCCATGAAAATCACCGGAATTCTCAACTAAACTGACGCGTGAAAGTTCAGAGACGGCGTGTGCAAGTGCGCTCTGATAACAGTTTACGAAGTTCCCAATTTTCGTATTTTTTCCGAAAAAAAAGCCTTAATAGCTTCCAGAATTCAGGGAAACGGAAAACATGAAAAAAGGAAAAAAAAACTGTAAAAAAGCCATGGAAAAAGGGGCGTGGCTGAAAAAAAGGGCGTTCGAGGTGAAATTAATTCAATTTCTTCAGCCTTTTCATTGATTTTCTCTCGTTTTTTATTGATTGGCGCTCGCCGCAGCTTTTCACTGCCTGACAGATTGTTTGTAGTTTGTGCATGCTTTGTGCAGCGCTGGTTCTTAAATTGTGTGATTGATGAAGCGAAGCATTAGCGTCTATGTCTCATTAGGTTAGGTTGAGCTCTCAGGAACCCGCTAGCCCGAGATTTGCGAAGTAGCTGCGCAAACTGTCCTGCGCCGAATCACGTGATTCTCCCGGTTTACGATGATCCTATAACTTTTTCGAGTTGTCTAATAAAACTTCCTATATAACAACTTTTAATAGAGGAGCATGCTGAGCATGCTGTCATTTCCAATTTTTAAAGGTTTGGAAGACAGAGATGCAGTTAAATAGCGATCCTCTCACTTCCTTTTTCAGCCAAATCTCAATATCATCAACGCGCATTTCTGCGTGTTGAAACTAAAGAGGCAAAAGACGACGAAGTGAAACTTGAGAATTCAGATGAAGCCATAACAAAGCCAAGTGGCTGAAAGTAGTAATAAGAAAACGAAGAGATAGGCCTCTTTCTCTCCGATAAAAAAAATGTGATCGGTAGTTTGCGCTGTCGAATAAAATGAACCGCGTCAAGAGGAAATGAACACTGCAAAACAATAACGAGGAAGTGAAGAGAACGCACAGTTTTCCAATTGGGAAACATGGGCGGATAACGTTCCGCCCACATTGACCGCCATAATCACAAGAGTACATTTATCATGGTTAATCGCCGTTAAAGCGGAAATTTTGAAATAACATTAAGCAAAGACGTCAAATTTTGAATTCCATCATCGAGCATTCTCTAAATTTCTGAAAAATTAAAAATGTTGAGATAAAATTAAAGAATATTCTAAAAAGTTTCCGACATTTTCAACGTTTGCGAAACAGAAGTTCTTCAAAGAGAAGCCTGTTTCGACTAAAACTTCAAATTCTTTTAGAAAACTGAAATAGGCTGAAAATAAGCACGAAATCTTCTATTTCAGACATTTTGTAAAAGCTCATTCAAAGGAATTTCGGTTCTAGACGGAGCGGAAATTTAAGTTTTTGTTTTTTGAAATAATATGAAGCAAAGACGTCAAATTTTGAATTCCATCATCAAGCATTCTCTATAACTGAAAATTTTTAAGTTTATGAGATTTTCTGTTTCAATTTATTTTTATTTAACGTTTTGACAGAGAATTTCGCATAAAAACCTATATTTTTCGGAAATCAAGTAAAAATTTCATTTTCTCTGATACCTTTTCGAATTATTTTTAAAATTTTTGAAATGTTTTTCAAAATTAATAGAATCAAATGAGCATGTTATTTAGGTATTTTCGAATAAAAAAACGACGAAAATAATCAAAACTTTGAGAGTAACATCATTTTCAGCGAAGGCGTTTAGAATTTGAATTTTCAGAGGTGTATTTTATGAAAAATGTTCAGTTTTGGTTCAATTCCAAATTTCCAGAAAATGTCTGAAATAAATTGTGTGCAAAGATTCAGCAAAAATAATTGGAGCAAATTTGATTTATAGCCAATTCCGCCAAAATCTCATTCAGTAATGGAGCTCATTGCGGCTCACCGGGAGAGCAGCGATTTTGGCTGCGAACTTAACATTCTTCTAGATTTTTTGTAGAGGAACTATTTCACAATACTTATTTCAGACATTCTCATCTAAACAATTTGTGACTATCACGGTCTTGGCTATAGCTGTAAATTCTGGATTATTTTGGCTGAAAATTTGCGTCCAATTTATATCAGATCTTTTCTAGAAGATTATTAGAACAATTTTGGTTTCAGATATAACGGAAATTAAAGATTTTATGAAGTAAAGAAGCCGCAGATTTCAGATTACAAAACTTGCTGTAACTCTGTACATTTTTGGTTTCATGAGCTGAAAATTTGTGAAATTCGTGTTGAGCATTTTTCCTGTTTTAATACAATTTCATTGAAGTTTTAAAAAACAATTTTTCGAAAGAGAAACTCACAGAATATCAGCGCCGCTCACTCAAAAAATTCGAAAATTTTCATTGTTTGTGTAAATAAGATGGTAAATGCTGGAATTGAAAAAAAAAACACATTTTTCTAGTTGACAACTTTTGTCTGTTGTCTCTGTCAAGACTGTTATACCTCAATGAATGGAACTGTATAAAAGACGGAACGGAGAATTATCTTCGTTGGGGGTTCTCCTAGAAAAGAGTGGTCAACTATGCAAATGTAGTTTTAAGTGCGGAGATTTCAGAAAATAAGTTTCAGAGCATGGAAATTCTGAATTTTTTCGCTGAAAATTAGCTTCCAACTGAGAAAACATCCTTTTAAATTGCTCGGTTTTCAATGAAATACTTTTGTTTTTCAACGTTTCAAAGTTGGTTGTTTTGGGTCTAGAGACACAATTTTTGACTGTAATTTTTGCAATTAAGCTCTGGAAAAAATGTCGAAGCTATCAAAGCTAGTAAAACAGATAAAAACACAGATTTTCAGATCATTCCAGAAAAAAAAAGTTTTGAGTTCCCGCAACTTTAGTTTTCCATAAGTTTTGCAGATTGTTAAGCATCGAAAACTTCAAATTCTTTTAATGAATTTCAGAAAGAATTTAGATTTAGAGGAAACTGCAGTTACAGCCTGAATCGCTGTCACTGTTTGGGCGAAAGCTTTGTTTTGAAGCGAATGTCTGATATTCTTACAATTAAAATGCAAATACGTGTCTTCATAGCGTAAATATTCAATTGATAATAAAAAAGAAAAAAAATACATATTTTCAGCGAATTTTACAGCCAAAAAATGTCTGGATTTCTAACATTTTCAGTGAAGGTGCTCACAATAAAATACCTGTTTCATTTTTCTATAAAATTTCGTGTTTCTCAAAATTCCTACAAAATTCTTTTGCAGGTTTATAGAGCATGTTTGAATTCAGAGAACCGTGCAAACTTTCAGCTAAAAAGAGCAATATTGGGCTATAGCCGTTGTGGTGTCAGCACTCGAAGCGGAAGCCCGAGAAAAACATAATAATCATCGAAACATCCGCGGCTCTTTTTTCCATGTTTTCGTTCTTGCTCCGTCTGGTAATCCGATGAAAAACATATGAATGAGGAGGGTTTCGCTTCAAAGACATCGCCCCAAAGATCATTTACAGATGTGGAGGCATGCAGAAGAAGATTGATGAGGTTTCACTCCGTTTTTTTTTCTTTGTTTTTCTTTTGGTTTTGTGGAAATGGCACTACAAGTCGTGTAATGTTTATAATAGTAGTTTTTTTTCCTATTGGAAGAACAACTTGAAACGAATCGAAAACAATGGATAGAAAGTATTAGGTTGATGAAAAAGTTATTGCGTTTTTATGTTGTTTACTTTTGTGAAAGATTTTTGAATAGGCTATGAGACTCTGCCTTATCCACCGTACTCACCGTATTTCTCGCTCACCGATTACCACTTTTTCAAGCACCTCGACAACTTCCTTCGCGAGAAATGCTTCAAAAGCCAAGACGATGCCGAAAATGCCTGCAATGAGCTCATCGCTTCCAGAAACCCGGACTTTTACGCTACCAGCATAATTAAACTTGTTTCTCGTTGGCAAAAATGTATTGATTCTAATAGTTTTTATTTCGATTAATAAATTTGATTTTTGAAAAAAGTTATGGTCATTTAAACGCAAAGCTAAAAAAGCTAAAAAACGCAATAACTTTTTCATCAATTTAATAGTATAGCACAATTTCAGACAAGTTTTTCCAGAATATTCTGGATGGATGAGCGGAAAATATGAGCAATTTGAGAGCACTGAAGAGTGTAAAAGCTGAGATTTGAAAAACTGAAGTTGGAATGATGACTATCATGAAACCACTCGGGCTCTCAATATGCTCACCGATTTTCGGCAAATGAATCCGTTCACCTCCCCCCAGCTCCTTTTTCAACTTTTTTTCGAAGAAGTCTTGTTTTCTAGGCCAACTGAAACCTTGACATACAGTATCGGCCAAAAAGGTATTCGCAAACAGTTTTTCGAGCATAACTTTTCTGAAACTTCCCGGATCGTTTTGATATTTTGAGACAAAATTTAAAACGGTATAAGAAGTTGATTCAACAACAAGAATAATCAAATTTTCAAAAATTTGAAAAAATATCGAAAAATTTATGAAAATGGCGAAAAACCGAAAAATGGAACTTTGACTTTTGAAATCTAGGAATCACCGGTAAATGAAAAACTACAATAAAACATGATGAAAACAGTTTTAATACTTCGTTGGGTAGCCTTTGGCGTCGATGACCGCCTGACATCTTCTTGGCATCGAGTCGAGAAGGGTGTCGATAACAGACAGGGGGATGGCCTTCCAGACAGATTGGAGTTGATCGAATTTCTGATTGGCATTCGATGTACGGACCCCTCTAAGTTGTCTCTCGACATGCTCCCAGATGTGTTCGATCGGATTCAAGTCAAGAGAATGATTGGGAAAGTCCAGAAGATCCACGTGGCGGCGTCGGAACCAGTCCTTGATGTGCTTCGAGGTGTGCTTCGGGTCGTTATCTTGTTGAAAAACAAACGCCCGGCCCACATTAGACCGTGCCCAAGGTCTTATTGTGTTTTAAAAGATGTCTTCTTACACAAATCAATCCATGATGCCTGTAATTCTTCTCAGGAGGCTGATTGAAGTCCCCGAGAAACGTAGCGTAGCATGGGCCAGAGCTCATCTTCACTGGGGACGCCAGGATTGGGCTAATCACGTGTTCGGTGACGAATCCAAGTATAATCTGTTTGGTACTGACGGTATCAAATGGATTCGCCGTCCGGTTGAATGTCGGTTCAATCCCAGCTACCAGCTCCAAACCGAGGTGGTTTGGAGCTGTTTCTCTGGGACTTCAATCGGCCCCCTGAGAAGAATTACGGGCAACATGAATCGATTTGTGTAAGAAGACATCTTTTAAAACACAATGAGACCCTGGGCACGGTTTAATGTGGGCCGGGCGTTCGTTTTTCAGCAGAATAACGACCCGAAACACACCTCGAAGCACATCAAGGACTGGTTCCGACGCCGCCACGTGGATCTTCTGGACTTTCCCAATCATTCTCTTGACTTGAATCCGATCGAACACATCTGGGAGCATGTCGAGAGACAACTTAGAGGGGTCCGTACATCGAATGCCAATCAGAAATTCGATCAACTCCAATCTGTCTGGAAGGCCATCCCCCTGTCTGTTATCGACACCCTTCTCGACTCGATGCCAAGAAGATGTCAGGCGGTCATCGACGCCAAAGGCTACCCAACGAAGTATTAAAACTATTTTAGTCATGTTTTATTGTAGTTTTTCATTTACCGGTCTTTCCTAGATCTCAAAAGTCAAAGTTCCATTTTACAGTTTTTTGCCATTTTCATAAATTTTTCGATATTTTTTCAAATTTTTGAAAATTTGATTATTCTTGTTGTTGAATCAACTTCTTATACCGTTTTAAATTGTGTCTCAAAATATCAAAGGAGATGAGGATCCTCATCGCATATGGTATGAGGCTTTCCGTCAGATATGGAGCAAAGGGTGTATGCAGACAAAGCGCCACACTTGACAACCGTTCAATTGGAGACTCGGATCAATGCGTAATCACTCTGGGCAGACACTAGCGAACATTTTTCTTAAAAATGAAGACATCTTTTAGAAAAATACCAGGAAAATCTGTGCTTCTGGAGACGGTCCATGTGTCGGTCGTGCACGGCCTTCACACAAAGCTGTACTCAAGCGTAGAGCCGTGCAGTAAGACATGCAAAAAAATATGTTTTCAATAGAAAACGCGCAACTTTCGGATTGTGCAAATGAACTTCTAGGCGTGGAAGTGGTCTAAGCTTTGTTTTCTGGGTATAATACAATAACTATCCCCCGTTTAATATGAGAGTGACCCCTCAGTGGAAGACTGTGGAATGACCCCCCCACCCCTTCCCTTAACGTCAGTTTTTTCCACCAATTTTTACAATTTTCATAATTATTTTCGATTTTTACGTGGCATCATGAACTAGTTTCATTTTCATTTTTCCATTTCATTTCGTCTGAATCTCATGGAAATATTGGAAGGGGGATCATTCCTGGATCTTCTGGTGGGGGGGATTAGTAATGTTTGTTGGGGATTGATTATTGTAGATTACCTAGGATCCAAATGTTCCCCCCCCCCATTTCAACTGGCGGGGGATTAATATTGGATAACGACTTCTTATAGAAGTCCCCCTACAGTAATTATCCCCGACATCAATTTTGATAATGAATAACGCTGGTTGGGGGGGGGGCTATTATCGATGGTGGGGGGCGGTAGTAGGGTGGGGGGCGATTCTTGGAAATTACCGTTTTCTGAAATATTCACACTTAAAGCAACGTTTTTACAGTGGAAACCTGTTTTCTAGAGTCTGTTCTATGCTCACTGAAGAGGACGCTATTGAAAATGATCAAATCAGGGTGTCATCAATTCATTGAACTATAACAGTCTTCGTTAAGAATCTAGAAAAAAGTGTTCCACAAAAGAAATATAGGGTTACGTGAGAGCCTTATGCACAAAAAAATTTCAGAGCCCTTCAACTTTAACTGAACGATTTACATAATCTGAAAGTGAAGCTTTTCGAACTGAAATTCCTCTTTTTTGTGCATCTCACTTAACGGTTATTTATTTGTTTAGAGCACGTTTGCATTGATTTTTCAAGCTTTCTTGAATACTTTGGTGAAATCATCGGAGACTAAAGGGCTTCTAAAGCTAAAAAATGTTGAGTAAAAGTCTGAAGGAAATCTTAATCAATGATTTTTCTAGTATCGGCAGATGCTGTTTATGTTTCTTTTTGGTGCAGTTCGACGACCGAGATATCCTAACTTGAAAAAACTAGTCCCCTGTAGGTATTGCCACTGCGTTTGTAGGCTTGAGAGCTGAAAATAATAACGTAAAAATCGAATACAATTTACGTCTGAAAATGGTTTTTTTAAAGCTGGAATCTAAGAAATTGGATCGCTACGCTTTGCACGGGGTGGGCCGACGTGGGTTGTGGGTACCTTCTCTGTGTCCGGCCGAAGAAAGGAACACAGTTTAAAAAATCAAACTTGATTGACGGAGGATAAATGAAGCTTGTGCCAATCCGCTTTGGTCGTCATTTGTCTTGAAATAAAAAGCGATGTCAGCCCCATTATCTTCGGCCATCAGTCAGAATCTTCGAGAGAGAGAGAGAGAGAAGACGTACCGTGACCCTTCCGAACTTTTTGCCACTTTCTTTCCTCTCCTCCCGTCACTCTCTTCTCTTTTCGTTCCACATTGGCTTATCTTCAATTCGTTTCTTTCTTCGTCTCTCCGATGACTCTACTATTGAAGGCACTGGTCAACCGTACCTCACTCGATGACACAATTTCACTCCTCCCACCCGACTTGCGGGAGGGATAGTGAGATGCTAAATATCCGATCGGACACCACTGGCTAGGCGGGCTTCTGAACTCTCTTCTTCTCGTATTTTCCTTTTTATTATTTTGCCACCATTCCGTACTGTTCTTATTACTTTTCTTTTCATTACAATTATATCAATATCAACGCGCCGAACATATGCATCCTTGAAGGAATTCAAAGAGTTAAAATTAGGCGGAACTGTCGTCAAGTGTGGTGCTTAGCAGTGTGTCGTTTCGAAAAATGATTTCTCGAAAAATGCGTTTTTCGAAAAAATTTTGAAAAATTTTTACGAAAAATTATTTGAATGGAAATACGATAAAAAAACGCGCTTTGCGTTTTTCGGAGTGTCGCTCGGACTATTATCGCCGTAAAAAAGTTCCGACATTTTTTCGAGCCCGCGAAAATCGGGATTTGAATTTAGAGGCTCCTTATTTTTTCTTCTGAATTTTCAGAATTAAACTGGATTAAAAGAACGAAATTGTATTAATCGTGAATTTTTTTACACGTTTCTTCGAATGTTTAAATATATCAATTTGCGTCATTTATTTTTTTTTTCGTTTCTTCTGATAAAAATATATCGCGCATAGCAAATGCGCTGATGAAATGGGCGGAGCCTCTAAATTCAAATCCCGATTTTCGCGGGCTCGAAAAAATGTCGGAACTTTTTTACGGCGATAATAGTTTATTATTATTTTTTATCGAAATTTTCTTTTAAAAATCGCGCTTTTCTCGAATTCTCGAAAAATTCTCGAAAAATGAGGTGTTCGATAAAAAATTTCACGAGATAATTCTCGAGAGATTCTCGAGAAATTTTTCAAGAAATTTTTCGAAAAATTCTCGAAATTTTCTCGAAATGCTTTCGAAACGACACACTGGTGCTTAGTGTGCATACACCCTCTGCTCATTATTATACACGAAACATATTATCCATCCGCGAGGACGTGAGCCTTCGTTTAAAGGCGCAACGAATTAACTGTCGCTATTTAACGCGCTATCCCCTCACGAGACCCAACAGTTAATTTGTTGCGCCTTTAAACGAAGTCTCACGTCCTCGCAGATGGATGATAAGTGCCACGAATCCTTTAATGAATAAAGATTTCGGATCAGTCAAATTTCAGTGAAACAGTTGCGCGTTTTCAATTTAAAAATCTGTTTTTTTTTGCATATCTTACTGCACGGCTCTGCGCTTGCGCTTCACAGCTTTGAGCGAATACATGGGCCGTCTCCAGAAATACAGATTTTCTTGATGTTTTTCAAGAAGATGTGTGTTCATTTTTAAGAAAGATGCTAGTTAGTGTCGGCCCGGAGTGAGAACCAGTATGTAAGAGATTGATGTAGGAGATGGAGATTGTAGGAGATCGTATTGATCCGAATTTTCTATTGAACTGTTGTCAAGTGTGGCGCTTTCCGTGCATACACCCTCTGCACATTATTTTACGCAAAACCTCAGTGTCACGAATTGTTCAATGTATGAATTTAAGATTTCGAGTCTGTCAAGTGACTGTGAAACAGTATATCTTACAAGAACAACGTTTATTTTCGAAAGAGTTATGGAAGGAGCCACCGAGCATCGGTACTCAGACTGAAAGGGACTAGTTTCTTTCGAGTTAGTATTTCTAGTCCATCGAATTACACAAATAAAAGATTTTCCAGTTTTTAAGATATTAGTACTCAGTTCTTAAATGCAAAGATAAGAGCTTCAAACTGTCGTCTATTGCGGTGCTTAATGTTAGGCTATCTTAGGCGAAACCTCCATGTCTCGATTCTTTTAATGAATGAATTTAAGGTTTCGGTTCAGTTAAATGTCCCTGAAGCAATAATGAATTGTCGTCAAGTCTGGCGCGCAGTGTTCTAGAAACGCAAGAGTTGAAAACTAGGCCTTTATATTATGTGTCTTTTTATGGGATTTAAATATAGAAACCAATTTTTTTGATTTTCGAAATTCTTATGGTCGCAATTTGTATTTCTAGGCCGAGCAGCAAGCTTGCAATCTGTGCTGAACTTGGCCGTCTATGGATCGGCAATCCTCATATTGGTTTGTTCAAAATGAAAATTAATTTAGGAAAGTTTTTGCCGAATTAAGCCTTTTTCGGCCCGGTTTATCCGTATTTTATTCTATGAAGCAATGATCCAGACTCAACTGAACTGTCGTCAGATCTGGCGCTTACTGTGTACATACCCTCTGCTCATTATCTTACGCAAAACCTGATACGACGAAATGAACGAGTATTTCAACGCTTTCTTTTTTTCAGAATACATTTTCCAATAAATGATAGTTTTACTCCACCACTAAGCAATTGGCTTAGCATCGAAATTATCCTGTCTGCCAAGAAGAATTGTAACAGTTTAGGAAGCACGCAATCACGTTTCATGTAACTGCGCATATCGCTAGGCTTCAGATGAAATATCGTATGCAAACTACGGCATTTATGAATCTTTTGAAGCGGAAAATCAGCTTTTCTGAACACTCAGATAAGCTTTTCTCACAGAAACTAGTACGGATAAGGCTTCCAAGTCTTACTTTTGAGCGAAATTTCGGCCGTCTCGTCTTATCTTTGTCTTCTTCTTCGTCTTGAATTCGTCTGACGTGTTGACAAATTTGTTTGCGTAAAACGAATGCAAGCCGAACTGAAAGACGAACGAAGACGACTTTTTGTCTTCGTCTTCCGTGGAAGCCTTAAGTACGGAGGACTTAGAAAAATAGTAAAAAAAAACTGTCTATCATACTGACTCTGAGTAACTGAATTTGGGAGTTTGAAATAATATTTTCGAATATTCAAATTCTTTTCTTCCTCTTCGCTTTCATCAAATAAATCCACATAGTGTCGTCGGCCCAAGGAACTATCTAGAATTCAGGAGACTGTATGCATCTCAGGGGGATCGCGGGTCGACTTTCAACTTTTCTCAAAATTCAAATAACGGCAAGAAATGAAGTAAGCTACTGTCTAAAAATTTTGTTAATCTTTCTTTAATCTATTATTTTGTGAAAAGTTACCAACTAGCTCAACTTAGGTCATAATCATAACGCATTCTACCGCCTTCCAGAAGACATCTCCACCCCGAGCCCTGCCGTAACCGTTTTCAATTTCAGTTATTTACAATCTTGCGAATCGGAGCATCTGAACTCCTTAACAGAGACATTGAGGTCGTTCTCAGTGCCCACAAGCTTGACGCCACGGCCGACCTTCTCAATGACGTCTTGTGCACTTTTGAAATAAGAAAATAGGGAGAAAGTAATGAGGGGGCCAGTGGTCGGCATGAATTGGCCATGCTGTGCTTATGCGAATACACAGATGTCTCTTCGTCTGGGCTTCCAGCCAATTTCAGAAACCATTCTTATATCTCTTTCTCTCCCTGTGACAACCGGTTGTAATTTTACTTTTTCATCCCCCTTACTTGCTTATTCCACCACCCGCAGTCCACTTCCTCTTGATGTGGTTTTCTCACAATCCCCCAATCCCCCAATCGTTTCTTCTTTCTTCTTCCTCCTCCTTTCCTTCTCCCACTGTATTTTGATGTTTCTTTTTGTTTTCTAGGAGGACAACGCAGCAAACGCAGCAACAAACAAACGATGACGTCGTTGAAAAGTGCCGTTCTCCTCTCTGTCGCCAGTTCCTTTCTTTATTTTCGGATTATGAAGGCGTTCGACATGAATAGTTGGACGGTAAGATGTTAGTTTTCGAAGGTTCTCTTCTGGAAGATTCACGAAACGTCGTGAAACTGTGGGAGAACCGGAAAAACGGTCAAACATGTCTCTAAATCAACAATTTAGCCTGAGAATCAGAATCAGGAGAAAGTCAATGACCAATTAGAGTTGTTCTATTCTGGATCCCTTGATCTGTAAGCCGGCTTCGTCGTCACCGAATCTGAATTCGGTTGATTGCCTCCGCTAGGAGCGTACATCAGATTAAGATCCAGTTAGGGCCATCCACGCAGAAACTCAGGAGAGATCCCGAAGATTCTGACCGCAGTATCCCAAGCACACCGTCTTTGGGCTGTCCTCTAAATGAAGTGATCACGAATCGAAACACTCAAATTGATCATTGATTGTCCATTTGCTATGAAGCACTTGGTGTTGATTCTCAGTGTTATTCGATCATTTTGGAGAGTGATACACTGCTCTTCCGATTTGCTCAATTATATGCCGCAAGAGAGTAAAAATCAGAGAAGGGCGGAATTCCGCATTCCGGATTCCGCGGTTTTTTTTTCATTCCGTCTTCCGGATTCCAGATTCCGTGAAAAATTTTTTTCCGTTTTCCGTTTTCCGTTTTCCGGATTCCGAGTTCCCAAAATCCAATTCCGCCCTACTCTGGTAAAAATGTGTATTATTGAATCCAACCTGACTCCAACTTTTACCTAAAAATTCCTAATAGAGGAGCATGTGTTTCATTTCAAAAACTTCGAAATGAAAAGAAATAATATATACATATGTATATATTTGTTTCAAATATAAAGATTCTAAGATTTTTGATTTTGGAAAATTATCGATCTAGCCTATCAGGAATTGGGTGTTCTTCTATTAGGATAAAACAAATGAGGACATTCGTGAACATTCGAATCAATTCAATATGACAAGAGTACAGGTGTAACTTAAACCTTGAGAACTGCAGAGGATAGGAGCCAGCAGTCGTATAGACATCACGACACCACGATATTGTTACAGACGGCGTACATCTATATGCTTTTGGGTACAGTGTGCTACGTCGTTTACGAGTTGGATTACAAGAGAAGACGCCTCCCGAAAGGACCAACTCCATGGCTGGCTGCTGGCAACATGCCAAGTTTTATTAATGGTAATGAAGACGTGGCTGTTGAGATTCCCGCCTTAGACACATTTTTTCGGGGCCGCGTGATTCTGCTGGAAATTGGGTCAAAAAAGTTAACTTTTTCTGAAATTTCTTCCGAAAATGTCTTCTTTTCAGAGAGTATTCAGACAACTTTTTAGAAGTTTTTTTTCGTATTTTTTCTATTCTGAAATCATCTGAAAATACAACTTTTGAAAATAGTTTCATTTAACTTCTTACTGTCTGAAAATCACTTTTTTTTTTTGAAAATTTCAGTGAAAAACGTGGATTCCCTATTCCAGTCTTGGAAGCAACAATATGGCGGCATTTTCACTGTATGGATCGGGCCGATACCGCTTGTCATGGTGAGTTACTGAATTCAACAAACTGAGGAAGAAGAAATTGGATTAAAAAATGAAGAAAAGCGTCTAAGAAGTGGGCAATCTGAGCATCAGAAAATGAATAAACTGTATTCGGATTTCTGATGGGAAAAGTGAATGGCTGTCGCGCTGCAGACGCGTTTTTTCGTGAAAATTCTACAATTCTTAGCTGTAGACAGTGGAACAGTTTTGCTTTAAAACAGGTATTCGTGAAGAATAATTAAAAATGCAGAGCTGCCATTTCTTGATGGCCTAGAAGTTTCAGCTTGAAAAAACTATTCCTCGGTATATTTTTTCCCATTTAGGTAGATTAACCAACGCTGACGACAGTTCTGTGGAGTCCGGATCATTGCTTCATAGAATAAAATACGGATAAACCGGGTCGAAAAAGGCTTAATTCGGCAAAACTTTCCAAAATTAATGTACATTTTGAACAAAACCAATATGAGGCTTCCCGACCCGTGGACGGCCAAGTTCAGCGCGGATTGCAAGCTTGCTGCTCGGCCTAGAAATACAAATTGCGGCAATAAGTGTTTCGAAAATCAAAAAAATTGGTTTCTCTATTATTTAAATCCCATAAAAAGACACATAATATAAAGGGCTAGTTTTCAAATCACGGGTTTCTAGGCCATCAATCTAGCAGACAAAACTGGCAAATTTTCTTCATTTTATTTCTTTATGCCGCGTTCAAAGTTGATTTCCAGGAGAAATTTCCTGGAAAAAACGCTGTCCAAATCTGCCATTTTTCCAGATTATCCGGATGATTTTTGCCGAATTTGTATTGTTTTCGTCTTTTTCCATCAAGTCTTCAACGAGGTGAAATATTCAGAAAAAAAACAGCCGAATATAGCGAAAAAAAGTTTAAAAACTTGAAAAAATTGCGATGAAAAAGAGCCGTAAATCGTGCGACGGTCGGTGGTCTCGAAGGGAAGAGGAAAACTACGGTAACACTCGTTGCGACAGTTTCCGGAAAATCTGGAAAAAAATGGCGGCTTTGGACAGCGTTTTTCCAGGAAATTTCTCCCGGAAATCAACTTTGAACGCGGCATTATAATTGGAAAAATTGAGGTTCTTTGAATCGATTTTCAGCGTTTTTAAATAACGAAATTACTCTGGAAACCCCTAGTTTCATTTTCAAACTTCTCAAGCGTTGAAGAATTTCAATTTTTTCAGGTCGCCGACTTGGCCACCATCAAAAAGTACTTTATCCAGCACGCCGACTCATTCTCAAATCGCTGGCGAAATTTCGTGACCGATTCGATCATGGGTACGTTCATTTCTCTTAGAATATTGCAGACACCTCACGGCTATTAGGTTAATGACCACAAGATGTACAGACAGCGCAAAAAAAATGTTGTAATTGAGTTCGGCAAGTTCCGGGACGGGCACGGGCCAGGCGATGAAAAGGAAAAATGACGGGAAAACGTGTGTGGTGAAGGTTGTTATAACGCCTCACAGCGTTTGGATAGAGGCTTTTCGCACTTTCTATTCTTCCCCTCTCTCCTCCTTTTTTCTTTGTAGACGGCTTTTTGTAGAAGGCTCCAATGGAATCGTCCAAATCGACGGCGACAAATGGAGGGAACAGAGGAGATTCGCGTTGCACACGCTTCGGGATTTCGGGGTTGGAAGGCCCCTTATGGAGCAGATGATAACTTTAGAGGTGGGCGGTCATAAGAGGTAGACTTCCAGACGCTTTCAGAAAAGAACAAGTCATCAATAATGGAGGGATGAACATCCCATTAAATGAAAAATGATTCCTCAGATTCATTACCTTCATATTCCCCGAAATTTTCCAATTAAAGAGCTGAAATACAGATGTGCAAATTTTGAGTTATAGACTTCCAGGATTAATGATTCCAGCTCTGTGAAGCAGCGAGCTCCAGGAAACGACTCAGCTCGGGCGGCTCATTCAAATTGATGATTAATCATTGAGCATTGTCACAAATCCAGGTCGACGATATTCAATTTGAAGTTATCGCGGCTATCAGTAATCGCGTCAGCCCATCCGTTTTTGCTGGACACTTCGTAATCAGACGTTTTGGAGTTGACCAAGCCTTTCGCATCTGCGTACTTCTGTTCAGTTTCGAAACGTCTTGTTGCGGAACGTGTTTACAACAGAAATTCATTAGGAAAGGTTACGAAACACTTTGTCCCTTGTTTCTATAGATTTTAGATTCTCGAGACATTGAGCTTCGACACGGTATGCCAGAAACTCTTCAGAAGTCTCGGAACAGACCGGCAAAGGCTGCAAGAGAATAGTTTGCTTCAAATTCGAGTTTCTAGGCCATCGATTTATTCAACGAATGAGCATAATACGTTCCGTTTATGCAATCTTCCGTTATTCAGAACTCACTCGATTCGTCAAATTTGTTGGCGAAAATACGGCTGGGGCTCTCGCGGCGCATTACAAAATAAATATGAATAAGAAGAATATATTTCTTCTTTCAATTCACCAGCGACATCATACTTCTGTGTTTTCAGGTATCCGCCCTCATGAATCACATGGAAGCGTCGTGCGGCAAAAACGGTACGGAACTTCAATTGTGCCCATCGATAGCTATATGCGTTGGAAATATTATCAACAACATGCTCTTTGGCCTTCGTTTCAATCAGAACAACTCCTATATGCATCGCCTTCATCAGCTATTGGACGACCAATCGCACACAGTAATGCAGCCATTAATGGGCGCGTACATTGCACTTCCGATCACTTCAAAGATCCCGTTGATCAACGGAGAGTGGAATCGGCTGATGGAAATCAAACGCGAGTTGCTCGAGTTTTTGGAAGCACAGATTCAGGAGCATCGCGCAAACTGGAAAGATGAAATGGTGGAACAGGAGCCGGAAGACTTGACGTATGCTTATATGATCGAAGTGGAAAAGCGAAAGAGGAACGGAGAGGACATCGGATTCTTCGAGTGGGTTGCTCTGAATCTTTTAAATTCACACAAATAGAATTTATGAGTTTAAAAAATGCTTCATAGAGAAGAGTTAGAGAACTGCGATGTTATAAAACGGGGAGCGTTCTTCCGATTTCGCTCACGGGCAACTTCCTGCCGGTTTATCTCGGTTCCTTGAAGAGATATCAAAAAGTTATCAACTAATAAAACGTGCAAAATATTATTACACACATTTCATTAATTAAAAATTTTCTGATATCTCTACCAGGAACTGAGATACGCAGGCGGAATACGGTTAAGCTGAAAATGATGTGCTACTGTATAAATAGCTTTCTGAAAATCTTCTATTGCTCATTTTGCAAACAGTCGGCCATAAACGCGGTTTATTAAAAATAAAGTGTCTTATTACGAGAGGATCGATAGGGAAAACGAATTTTTTTGTTCAGTTTTTCAGAGAATAGAACACCTTTGTGCATTTACCCATAGAATATTGTGTTGTTTCTTCTTTTCTTTGTTGCCTCTGTAATTTTTTTGTCTTAAATCATAGTATACTTCAATAAAAGGCTAAAACTGAAATCAGATCGATGGGCTCTTTAAAATAGTGCGAAACCTATGAATTCATTTCCAGTGAACTGCAGCTCAAAATGCTGCTCCTCGACCTCTTCTTTGCCGGAATGGAAACTACAGTAACCACTCTGAAGTGGGCTTTTCTTCTCATGGCCAAGAATCCAGAAGTTCAGAAGAAAGTTCAAGCCGAGCTGGATACCATCGGACAGGAAATGATCGAAATTCAGCATAGGACACGGCTACCGTACGTTCAAGCAACAATAAATGAAATTCAACGAATTGCAAATATTTTGCCGATCAATCTTCTGCGAACGGTGGCCGAAGATATTAATATCGATGGGTACAGCTTTAAGAAAGGAGACCTGATCATCCCACAGATTTCGATTCTGATGAATGATCCCGAACTGTTCGAGCAACCAGAGAACTTCGATCCATCACGATTTCTAGATGAGGAGCGCAACGTGAAGCGGATCGATGAGTTCCTTCCGTTTTCAATTGGCAGGAGACAATGTTTGGGAGAGTCGCTGGCAAGAGCAGAGCTCTATTTGGTATTTGCTAACTTGATGCACAAGTTCCAGTTTGAAGTTGGAAGCGAGGTGACGACGGAGGTTTGTGAAGGGGAGAAAATCTGAAAATATCGGGTGGGAAATTTCTGAAATTTCAGCGTGTCCTTGGTCTGACAGTGTCTCCAGCCAAATATGCGTGCAGAATCACTCGACGATGTGTGGATCATAACCAGAATTTTCTCAAGTGATGAGAATGATGTTTGATCGGAAATTCACTAATTTTATTTCTTTGTTTCTGTATATAATATAATATTCCATTTTCAATTTTTCTCCCTCAAATTTCTTCAATGAAGACGTCGTTTTCCTATTTCAGATTACTACAAGCATAATACCGAAAACTGAAAAGTAGTGAGGGTGTTGTGCGGTTTCGACAAGCTCATTCCTGGAAAATTAAATGATAAGTGCGTCAATGAAGCTCCTCCAGTTATAAAAAAGGCGCGCCTGCCTGCCTGCCACCCCCCCCCCCTCCCCCCTCATTCATCTCATGTTTTTCGTGTTCCCCCGTTTCCCTGCTCTTCTCTTCTTCTTTTTTATTTGTTTCATTTTGTTTTAACACTCTCTTCTCAGTCTTCAAGCCATCTCGTTTACAACGCCGCTCCATTGCTCCACCTGGATGTGAATGAGAGCACCAAGAGAAGAGAGCTCACCCAGAAAGATATTAGGAAGTCTCTTTTTGATTTACGGTACGCTCCTTGAGTTAGTGGGGGTGGGGAGGGGGGGGGGGGGGGAGGGGACTAGAGAGCGGCAGAGGGGGGGGGGGAGGGGTGTCTGTTGTCTGGGTGACAAATGGAGCAACGAGGCGGGTGTAAACCTGGTGCGCAGAAGAAACCGAATGTGAGGAACGACATATTTATGACAGTGCATGACTTTCTGACAGTCCCATGGTTTATGGTATCCTGGGGAAGGGATGAGGGAAGATGACGGCAACAACTGGTGGGAATTATTGATGGAATATACGAAAATGTGTACCACACTGACAGAGATTTTCAGAACGTCTGCTGGTAAGGCTAAGGGAAGATTTCCTGCTTTCATGATCGGAAAGCCGAGGTGTTTGGACTTCGCACTTTTTTCCAACTCGAGGGCTTACTGTTTTCAGAAAAAAAAACGAGACGAATAGGTGGAAAAACAGGGGAAAGCGATAATGCACAAGATATTTAAAAGTGAGCACTTTACGCCCTTTTGCTTAGATTTCAGGGCTCTTTTACGATACAGTTTAGAGTTAATTCCGCAATGATAAAGATTGCCTAACTGTCTTAATTCTTTTCTCAGATAATCTCGGAGTGCTGCACAAGCTAGACGGGCTTTGTGTCTACTACTCGGGCAACACCATGTCAAGTGCACTCTTCCAGACCATCTCCCACTTCCCCCCTCCCTAACATCGCTAATCCAATCGGATCAAGCATTTCTAATCGCACTTTTATAGACCCCCAGAACAACACTTCCTTTCATCCTCTATTACACTGTTTCTCTCTTCCGACGTTACAATCCAGCTCGCAGAGTCCTGAAAGAGTTGATCCAAGTGTTGCGTAACCGCTACCAGAAGGCGGAGACCCCTCTCCTCTACCGCACACCGGTACACCTTTCCGGCGGCCCTTTAGAAGTTTGTGAGTTATGTAAAGGGCAGAATACGCTAGTTCATTGCATCGGCTTTCTTAATGGGTGCTAAACTTTCCGACGATACAGGAGAGAAGACGTTAGGAAGAGTGGAGCAAATCGGAGGAGTTCGGAACCATAGCTTTTTCAATTTCAGAAATCTGCAGAAAAGTGAAATAATCGTATTTCTCATGAATTCCGGAAATATTCTCTTTATCCAAATAACGTTTTTTTTTTTGAAATATGCAAAGCTTTAATAAGCAGAGAAGCTTCTGATTCTGTTTTTTTTTGTTTCAGAAGTGCTCTTTTCTGGAATCTTAAATAATCTGTTGACAAAACTCGGTCTGGAATTTAGCAGTTCTTCTCTGGCGTTAACAGAACAGCGCCGTTCCCCGCTTGCCGTGAAGGATGTGTACCACGACGCCGAAAATTGGATGAATACTTCTGAAAAATGTTGTATGTAGTGTCTTTCTGTGGCTGAGACGTTTCTTGGAACTCGCCGCTTCACAGAGCTGGAATCATTAATCCTGGAAGTCTAAAACTCATTTGTGTCGGTCCGATCAAAAATAAGAAAAACCCCAGAACAGCTGTGCATCGAAGAATGGAGAAATTGTTCGTCGTCTTCTGTACACAAAAAGACTTTCAAGCAAGGGAGATCCATTCTTTTTGCGACAAACCGATATTTTGCAGATCGATCAGATCAGTTATGGTGATTTACATTTTCTACTGCCCCGTTTCACCGTTGAAGTATTTGAAAGAGCGAAGACTGCATGAGGAGTCGAAAAAAACTTAAGATTTTTGGATCCCGCCAAACAGAAGGGATCGCATTTTGTTTTTGAAGGGTGAATTTAGCAGTTTTTCTTACTATTAGACATTCGTAAATGTTAAATTCGCGAACCCCATTAAGAAATTTGAAATTCTTGATATGGAGAGCAAAGCAAGCCAGGGCCGGGCCAGGAAAATAACAACGAGGACACTAATGTCGATGCGGCCAATTTTTAGTTTAGTCGTCATCTTCTACGTCTTCTTCATCAAGAGAGAGCCGAAATCTACTAAAAGATGCGCTTGCAATATACAGTTGCTTGAAAAAAGAAGCAGTGACTCTAACGAGAATTTGAAATGTATTATGTTTCGGACACCCTGAAATTCAGAGCTAAGGCAAGACGTTGGAGTGCAGAAGTGATTGTAATCTTGCGCCCACTTCGATTCTCAATGGAGCATAATAGAGTGAGGGATCCGATCTTCTCTTCAACTCTATTTCAGATCATGTTTGTTCAATATCGATATTTCTCATGTTATATAATGTATTTAGTTCAATGAAATTAGAAACAAAAAGAATGAAGCTCGGCTTGCTCAATGGCAGACGCATAGTAAGCGCGATTACTGTCCCATGAGCATTTTCTTGTTCGTAAACCATTTACCTCTTAAATTTGCTGAAAGTGAACAACTTGAGAGCACCATCCAGACTATCAACTTTCAAAACATTTCCAGCCAAGTGCCAGATTGTCAATATATTATCGGATGGTGATTCCACTCCTCTTTTCAATCGCTTTCTCCACCAACACGATACAATCTTGAGAGCGCAATTAACCAATCGTCGAAAACACTAAACACCACGAAGAGACGGACGCGGCCACGCGAAAAGCTATAGCTCAAAACTATCGTTCATCTTCTTCGTCTCAGCGAGGGCCCCGGATTGACCCGAGCCGAAGAGACTACCGTAGTCCTCGCCTCACAGCGATGACAGTGGGCGGAGTCCTAGGGAGGGACCAAACGAAACGGAGCAAGAAGGTAGACAGCGCGAAGAGCAATTGTTATAGTGTCAGTTGTGCTGCTCATCGGGGTCCGTGAGGACGCGCCTGCTCACCTACACAACTGACTCCCGCATACCTTTTTCTTCTAATTCCATTTTTGAGTTTTTTGCAAACAAAATTAATGTTCGAGTTTTATGACGTCGATTTTTAGCTCTAGATTTTAAAGAGGAGTCTAATGAATATAAAAACCATAGTGACTGTATAAATTTTGTTTTTCTGTCTATATAGTAGTATCGTTAAGCGTTGTTAACGTTGCTTCGCAGTCTAGGAAAATGCGTTCAGACTAGTACCGTTTGAATTTTGTTCGAAATTTCCAAGCCATTTTGTCGTTTTAGAAGGCTCTGAATCGACGACGAGTGGCACAGGTGATTTCATAAATTCAAATTTTTATCAACATTTCTGTTACACTTAAAGCCAGGAACATCATCAATTTGATTTCGCAGTAAAATTCCGTTCAGTTTCTTTCTTTTTTTTCGAATGACTCAGAATCTGGTCATCAGAAGCACCTATTTCATCAACCTTTCCTCTGCGTTTCTGATCTTCTGAAGTCCATGTGTATCGTAACTTTCCATTGATTTTTCCTGCATTCTTCATTTCCCAACGTTTTTGTTTCCAGAATGAATACAGAGACGTCGACTCAGCCCGCTCCCAGTGATACCTACGATACGAATATCTACTACACACCGAGCCCACGCGTCACCACCAACGATATCACCACGCTGACCACGTTCGCCACGCCTGCACCACAGGTCATTGATTATGCCAACACGCAGTACGACATTTATAGGTTCGTCTGCAAAATAGCCGGGTATTTCGGGTACTATGGAAAGCAGGAGAAGCAAAGCATCTCGTCTCGTCTTGTGCACAAGCATGAGGTTTTGTGTAAGATATTGGGCAACCGGTTTAGGCACACTAATCGCCGCGTTTCGCGAAAATCCAATGAAACTCGTGTATTTGCATTTTTAGTTAAATATTAATCAATATTATCTATCCGCGAGTACGTGATTTTTCGTTTAAAGGCGCTGTTTGGGTCTCGTTAGGGGATAGCACGTTTTAACGCGCCAATTTAAAAACGGTAAGAAAGCGCACACACTGCGTTTGTGATTTCTTTTCGAAGATTAAAGCGAATATTGGAATTTTTCTATGACAATAAATATTAATTTTAAAAAACGCGATTTTCGAAGCAAAATATAGAAAAATTTCCAATATTCGCTTCAATTTTCGAAAAGAAATCACAAACGCAGTGTGTGCACTTTCTTACAATTTTTAAATTGGCGCGTTAAAACGCGCTATCCCCTAACGAGACCCAAACAGCGCCTTTAAACGAAAAATCACGTACTCGCGGATAGATAATATGTAAAACAAAAAAGCCGCCATTTTAAGAAAAAAAGGGTTCAAGCTAAAAAAAACAATGTGACTTCTGCATTATGAAGGCTTACCAACCTTCAAATTGAAGATTTCGGCTAGCTCTATGATTTTATAGAAGTAGAACACCTTTAAGACAATTCAATTGTGAAGCATTAGGGTGTTCAATCCGGCAGTTCAAAGGCTTCTAATAAGATTTTTTTTTAAGTCAAAACCCAATAATTTCCTTATAAAAAACAAGGAGATCTATAGCTCGTTAACTTTTTTATCTTTGTAACTTTGAAGAAAACTAGATTCCAGTTCGCTCACTTTTCCAGAAGAAATTATCAAGCCGAATAGTGAGCCAACTTGTCTGCAAGCATCCAATCGAAACAATTAAAAGTTGCCAACTAGCCAAATGCGTAAATTTAAATTTGTAAATCGAAAGAAACAATTTTCAAAACTCTGAAATCTCTTTAAAAATATCTTGTGTAAGTTTAAGGTTTGAGACTCGAGCGTTGCGAGACAGTCAGGTATCTAACAACTACGGCGAAGCTAAATTTACACAACATAAAACATCGAACAATTTCAAAATGACTTTCAAATTCAGGAAGAATTTGCGCCACCGTTGTTCTTCGATACGGTTTATACTACTTCAAATGTAGTATAATAACCTTTCTAAACGAATTAAATACTTTTCAAACAATCTGTTAGACGTTCATTTCGAGTTCAGTGCTACTCAAAATTTGCTTAGGACTCGATTTTTAGTACTACCCAACTGTCCCCTTTCTCTTGTATCCCATAGTCATCTGTCATCAACTCGTTGCCTCCCTCTCTCTTACTGCCTCTCTACAATTGACAAATTGGTTATGGACACTGAGCTCTAACTCCTTAATGCCAGATGAGTTCATTGCATTCCTTTGTTTCTCTCTCTCTCTCTCTACAACTATGTAGCGCCTGATGACATGGAAAAAGTAGGCGCGGTATGTCTTTTTGCATGTCACTGATTTATTGGGATCCAGGCAGTAAGGTAGTAGGATCAGAATCGTTGAATGGAAGCATAGTGTGTCGCCGCCTATGCAGTGCCCTAACGCGCTCTAGTGAGCTCAGCCGAAACACACGCATTCACGAGGAGCGTTTTTAGAGAAGAAGCAACTGAAATTGGTATCAGAGCGAACTAGCAGTGTGCCAATATGTAACTCCAGATGGCAAGGAAAGGAGACTAGAAAATACGGAGAGGCAGTGTTTACATTTGAGCAACAATTTGATTTTAATCCTTTTGAGTTTATTTTTAAAATGTTGTAAATTCCATTCAGAAATTCAGAAATGGAAATATTTTAAGAGCACTAGCCTAGCTTCCATAAACATGGAAAAAATTGGCCTTATGTAAAATCACATTTTGGAATATAGAAAAGGGAGAAGTATATGATATTTTAAAAACGATTCAAACTTGATTGAAAATTGCCGTCGAACGATGGTTTTGGAGCATTTTGAAGAGTGTTTTTTTCAGCATCAGAAGAAAACTTCCTTAAAGTAAATATATTAATTGAAAATCATTTAATAAATGAGGCGTCCGTAGAAAAAAAGTTAGAATTTTCAATTCACTATCTAGGAAATGAAAAAAAAAAGAAATATAATACAGAGAATTATCTTTACCGTGTTACGAAAGACATAATATTGGAGAATAGAGCAAAACGGAACAGCAAGCGCTATCGGAGCATCTGCTAATTTTCTAATGAAAACTCACAATTTTCAAAAAATTCAATTCAATTCGGTGTTTTGAATTGTTAAATTGATACATCTTTATGCGTTTTCATAGATATTTGAAAGACTAGGCGCAATCTTATATAAGGTAGCTAAAATATTACATATTTTTTCATAAAGAATTCATCAATAAGGGAAATATGCAACGAAATGACGTATTTCGAACCGAGTAACTAAGTTTTTATACAATTCGATGATTTTTAAAGGCAAAAAACAAATTACGAAATCGCAAAAATTAGAAAAGTATTTATGTTGTTATTAAAAATGCGTTCAACAATTTTCATATTCGCGCCGTTTCCTCAGGTACGTCACCATCAGCCTGCACATCTAAACTACGCGCTTCTTTCAAACAATGTTGCTGAATACTACAATATTTGAGAAAACGACGGTAAAATGGGAAAAAGAAAATTCGGTATTGACCGTTATTTCTTTTTCTTTGCGGGTTTGGACACTTTGATCGTTACATTATAAACCATCCCCATTTTCGCTTTTGCGCAAAACAAATTGCTGACGTGTTTCAAGATCTTGGCACGTTTGATTCGCTTTTAAAATGCGCTCTGGAAAATCTTGGTTTTTTCGAACGGCTTCCATTTGGACGAAATTTCGGCCGTCTCGTCTCATCTTCGTTTTGAATTCGCCTGACGCAGTGTGTTGACAACATTTTTATTGCGTAAGATGAATGCAAGACGAACTGAAAGACGAATGAAGACGACTAGACTTTTTGTCTTCGTCTTTCGTGGAAGCCTTATTCGAACCAGACGCCTAGCCAAAAATTGTAGTAATCTTCTACCTTCAACTAAGTATAACGCATGTGAGGTCTACTAAAATACGTATCAAATTAAGTGAAATAATATTTAAACTAGAAAAAAAGTCTAAAAAATAAAAAAAACTCTTGGAAAAGAAGCACTTTCACGCCACCTCCAATAACTCCACAATCAAAAAAATGCGAAGCATTCGAATGTGCGTGTATATGTGTGTATATGTGTGGGTTGGAAATGAAGTGACTGCTGAGGACCCCAAACGGCACCTGATATAGTTGCAGCAATTGCGCGCCAAACGCGCCGCAACTGACTTCTGCCTCAGCTGCTCCGAAGAGCACCAACTGTGCCGCCAGCCCATGTGCGAGCTGAAACAATTGGCGATTACTCGACCGAACACTCGAGCGCGATTTCCCAGTAGGATCCCGAAAATCTCCGTAAATATCATCCAACTCCTAATTTGTTTTTAATATCGCCTCCGGATGGCCCAAATACCGTAATCCTTTAGACTCTCTAAAATCTATTGGGACGGCTTCAGTGTTAACGGCGATTTGATGGATTGTTCACTTCAGCGGCGTGCTTATTTGAGCGAGAGAGTATTGGTATTGGAGAGGGACCCTGCTTGGAGAGTGTCTTTTACAATAATACATAGGAGCAACTGTTGTCCTCACCGGTCCTCCTGCTCTCGACCAAGAGGGATAGGTAACTTCTCACGTTTCCTCTTTGAAATGGGATAGACTTACCGGGATACGATGAGGAAATAGGAATAGCAAGAGCAGTACGAGACGGCGATTTTTGGCGGAAAAACAATAGAAAATGATTGGAAGATTTTGAATATTCTAGCTTGCAAACAACGCCGGCGCACACGACATTCTTTAAAATAAAGGTTATTGCTCAAAAATAGTCTAATTTACATGCCGTGGGTTGTCTTATGTGAAAATATTAAATTGAACACACACACCAAAAGCAGACCAGAAGTCGCAATGTTAGCCAGCCGATGCATTCCACTTCACTGATCTTGTTCCGAAACTCTGATACTTGACAGCTATCATAAAAAAAAATAAAAATATACAACTCACCGAAATATACGAATTGCGAAATTCTCAATAAATAGCTCTTAATTCGAAGGATGGTAAGCGAATCTAATTTATAGTGCCTGGCTTCCTCATGAAAATTATTTTTGCCTAAATTTTTTGTGAATGAAATCTCAGAACTAACTGTCTCGCATGTAATCCAATTCTTTAAATTTCCAGGAATCAACCAGCCCCGTACTACCTTCAACCATACGGCCAAGCCACATCTTCCTCCTTCTATCCGGACTTTTCCAACTTCAATGTGACTCGCTCTCAGGATTTCGTCTCCGTGCCTACCGTCGCTGATGTAAAACCAATAATCATAAAACAGGAAAAAGACGCGGCGAGCACAACGGAGCTTATTCTTCAGAACAGGCAAGACAACAGTCAGCAGCAATCGAGTCACAATGACAATGGCGAAACGTCCACGTCATCTGGAATCGGTGGAGGACCTGGAGCCACGAGACGGACCAAATGTGAGATATTTAGAGCGAGTAGGAAACCCTCAAATTTGCAGTCGTTCTTTCAGTAGATCGCCGAAAGGCAGCCACAATGAGAGAGAGGAGACGTCTTCGGAAGGTGAACGAAGCATTTGAAGTGGTTAAGCAAAGGACATGCCCGAATCCGAATCAACGCCTTCCGAAAGTGGAGATTTTGAGATCCGCAATTGATTATATTAATAATTTGGAGAGAATGCTGCAACAAGCTGGAAAAATGACCAAGATTATGGAGCAAAATCAGCATTTGCAGATGACACAGCTACTCAGCGGGGCTCCGCCTCATGATTATGTGGTATGGAGCTTGATGATGTCGATTTTTTTTAACTTAAGATTAGAAGCTAGGAAAATTAAAAAAACCCACACATTAATTTATCCAACAAATTCTGAATCTGGAAATCTTCACTAGTTTTCAGTTGAATAGCAGATTTTCACACCTGTAATTTGGTCTGAAACGAGCGAAAAGTGCTTGGGAAAATTCCCAAGCTTAAATCTCTGCATTTTATGGTAAAAGTCAACTTGTAAACATGTTGAACAGATTGAAACGAAACTTTCAATTTGCAGTTTTATCAAGTAAAGGTTGCGGATTGCAAGACTGCAGGGTTTAAGTAAAATTTTACGAAATTTCTGAATGTTTTATGGGGCATCAGATGCAAGATCGCGGTTGTAACGCTTAAAATATTATTAAAAACCATATGAATTAAAGTTTATGCTTATATTCAATTTGAAATTTGAACCAATTGCATTTGTAGTGGTAATTCCTAATATGGCATTAGGAAAACATTCGAAAATTGCGGAATATTTTTAATACAATTTTTTTTCTTAGAAAATTGAAATTGAAATAAAATATCTTTAAACCGACATGAAATATTCCAAAAATGTTTATGTATCATCGAACACTCAAGATTTCAGAGTTTCAAAAAAGTCCATAAGCCATTTTTGGATCCATGTGCTTTCTTTCGAAAATACTTCTTAAAATTCAATAAAAATAGTTCCGATAACTTACAATCGTTTTTTTTTTGAATGAACAGGCGGCTTCTTTTCAGAATTCTAATCCGAAGTTCAGATAGGTCCTACATTTCCAATCTTAATATCGAGAATGTGAATATTTTGCTATTTTGTTTTCAATAATGCTAATCAATTTTGAAAGAATATAAATTTCATTTTTAATTCAATTTCTCAAAAACTTCCGTCCTTCAGACCTCCTCCCATTTTGCATCCACCTCATATCATCCAGAAGGTGGAACTTATGATGATGACGACCTATCAGACACCGATGACGACAGAGATCATCAACAGAAGCTCGGGAACGGTGAGCCTCTTCTTAAAGCTAAGTTAGTCATTTTTCCCGATAAAACCTGATGTATTCGATATTGAATCTGAATTCTAATTTGCCCAAATTTCAGCGGACGACATGGACAGGCGAAACTCTTTGGGCATACTGTCACAGATAGTGGCGAGCATTCGTAAGTTGTTGTTTTTACTGAAGTTCTCTTTCATGAAGCATCCATATCTCATTTAAAATACCAAAATTTTAGCCAACGAGGAAGTTCTGAACGAAGAACAGGCACCCCAGCAAGCAAATGATGTTGTCGAAGAGAAGAAGCTGGAGTTTCTCTGAAATTTGCTCAATTCTTCTTGATTTCACTTTTTTTTAATTCAAAGAGTTATTTATTAATTTTACTATTATTCAATACATATAAAGCTTGCATATTCAGTAAGAAGGTGAGGGTTGGTGCTTATATCTTGTAATTTTAGGGTAGTTTGAGAGCAACAAAAAATGTGCTATGTCTTTTTAATTTTATATCTTTCCAACTGTTTTTCCAGCATTCGAATCTCGTACTCAATCTTTGCAATTTTTTGGCAGCGTTCTTGTTTTTCATCTTCTGAATCTCTCTCTAAATTTTTTGCGTCGCTTGGCGATTTAACGGAGAAACTTGCGCTGACTTGGCAAGAAAGTGACACTTCCGGTAGTCTTTTGAGACATCTAAAATTTGAATTTTGCAGAAAATTTTTAGAGCTTTTCAAGAAAAGTAGCTCACTTAGATATGTGGTCTACTCGCCTCACTGTAATAACACTGGCGATTAGATTTCTAACATCAGCTTGACTCCAAACGCGATAAAGTGAGGATCCGAGGAATGACGACGGCTTGGCGATGCAACTCGACCAAATTCCCATCAGTTTTCCCTGAAAATAAAGTGTTTCAAGGTTTTATCAGATTTTTAGTTAAAAAATGTTTGCTAACTTTCGGTGCGCTTTCAATGAATTTGTCTAGTGGTGCACTAGGAGGGCTAGAGTTCTCCATATTGCTGTACCATTGCAAACCAAGGTTCTTCACGTTTTCCTGAAAAAGGATTAAGAATGGTAAGATGAATGACGCTTAAATTTGTTAACTGAAACTGAGACCACACAATTTATGAGAAAGCTCAAAATTTTTTAAATATACAATTTATAAGTAAATAAAAAATATTCAATTAAATATACAATTTACAATTTATAAGTAAATAAAAAAGTAATTCAGCCTAAATTTAAAAAAAAAGTACTTAATTTATAAATGTTCTATCATTTTTGATAAGAATTATTATAGATTCCTTTATGAGTCAAACGCAATGAAAAAGTTTTCAACACACTGCATTAGACGAATTCAAATTTCGGCTGAAATTTCGCTCAAATGGAAGCCGTAGATTACAAATATTCAAAGTGGCCAAGTATTAAAGGCACAGCCTTTTGTTGTTTTTCCTGGTCTCATTTAGACTTCCTGTGCTACAGTAACGCAGTTTTTTTTAACATTAACTAATTTTCATCAGTTTCCAAGTCATTTTTCAGTTTTTTTTCTATATTTTTAAAAACATTTTCTGCAAATTTTTTTTATAATAAAAGCGGGTACTTTCAGAAAATAAAAATCACCGAAATTATTAAAAATAGATCCTATGACACATCTTCTACGTAGCAATCGTGATGCCGAGTCGTCGGGATATTCGACGTCGGGTTCTAGTGAGGTTTGAATCAGCTTGAATTTTGCTATTGCTGAATGTATTTCTTAGTTTGGTAGTTTCGAAGAGCAGACCGGAGTCAATCCCGTCTTAAGAAATGTAGCAAAAAGAAAAGCGGCGGACCGAGTGAGAACCATTTTTATGGAAAACACTCAAAATTTATACATTTTTAGGTGGAAGATCTTGATGAAATGATGAAAGGGGTACTGGTGTTGTCTCCAGAGAAAAGGATTCGTCTAAACATTCCTAATATTACGCAGCAAGTGGAAAATACATTAAATCGCCACGATGGACGACCTCTGACCAGAAGATCAATATCGAACTTTGACGAACCCTCGTCAAGTGTACGTTCTTTGAATGAGCCTGTATGTTAAACATTTTGATTTGAAAAATAAATTAATATCAAACATGTTTTATTTTTCAGACCACTGGAAGTTCTATCGAAATGGTGCGAAAAATCTCTGCACTGGGAACTGATTCGATTTCTCCGGAATTCTTGAAACGAAATGGGCATGGGTCGCCGAAAAAACGAGTGCATTTCAACGATAATTTTTACTCCAAGCATCGTCTCGGATCCACGTTTTCACCAACGATGACTGGAGCGAGGAAAAGAGTGGCAACGCCGACACAAAGCAACAGAGAACTTTCTGATGACCGTAAGTAACCTATTCTCACTGTCAATATAATCTGAAATGCGAATGGATGTGTTAATAAACTCTTGCTGATTTGAAATTTCCTGTCTAAAATACGGTGGCTTACGGCCAGAGTAAACCGCGTCCGGCAGCGATTACTTATAATGAGTATGCGAAATACATAGGTGATACGGTATGTTTTTCTCAGAACAGCATCGTTTGCAATTTTCAAAAACAGAATATAAATGAAACACGAAAAATTTGGCTGTAACATTTTTAGAAATGAGATATCTGGCGGAACTTTTTTGGCTTATTTTCATCAGGTGTAATGTTATTTCTGCGACTGCGTACGGAAAACAATTATTATTGAAGAATGAACCCTTCAAAAATCCAACCTTGAATTGCTATTTTATAGCACTATCTTAATTTTGCATTCATCTCCCACAAAATACGTTTTAAAAAATTGTTGTTTTCACCGTATAAATTAAGTAATGCCCCATTATGTGACTACAAACATTTCACTCCCCAATTACTACAGTGCTCCGCATAATCTTATGTTCACCCCAAAAATGTTCGAAATCTCGAAAACTGACTTCTCAACCAAAATGCTTTCTATTGAAGAAATATGGGCTTTTAGTAGGTGTTTCATGATAGAAACTTAAAATAGCCTTAAAATTCACACATCAGAAAAAAACCAGAATTTTATGAAAAAAGGGTAAAAATTTTTCCACAAAATCATATGTTCACTTTCTGAAAACTTAAAAAAAAAGAGAAAAAAACAGACAAATGATCATTAATAATTGATAGGACGGCCATTCTGTCGAGCAACTTCAAAAATTCGGCTATCCATAGACGAATAAAGATTGTCGAGCAGCTGTTGGTCCACTTTATGCCATGCTTCAATGATAGCCTTTTTGAGGTATGGAATGTCCTCATAAATTTAGTTTTCTTGGTAGATTTTCCGTACCATGTATCCCCAGACATTTTCAATAATGTTTATGTTGGGGGAACAGGTCGGCCAATCGAGAATCGGGATTCTACGGTCACATATCCACTTGATGATGCGTCGAGCCCGATGTCATGGAGTTCCGTCTTGCTGATAAGTGAAACTTTTGGCACGATTCCGACGGATTAATGGTACGAGACCTCTTCTTATCACGTATCGATATTGGCAACCATCCATCTTCTTGGGTACAAAGCAAAGTTTGACTTTGCCTTGGGCACTGATTGCTTCTTAGACCATCACTCCTCCACCTTCCAAGTTTCGACGTGAGAACCGCAGGTTTTCTTTTCTCAAATCATGCCAATAATCACGGTAGCCATCCGGTCCATCGCAGTTGAATTTCTTCTCATCACTGAAGATAATCTGAAAACAAAATACCAGTTTAAGAAAGGTACAGTAATCCTTACCGGTTTCTAGTCAGTTCTTTGGTTATTCTTAGCAAATTCAATCCGGTTTTTCTCGATGTTTGGTGATCAGATTTGGAGCATTCCTCATTCTTTGGCGTCTGATGAATTTTTTCTTCAAAAAACGCGGCGAACAGTCTCCGCGGATATGGAAAGTCCAAGTTCGCTCTTGATCTTTGAGCAAGTGACCTTAGAATTTGATGCTCTGCGGATAATTCTTCGCTTGTCTCGTCCAGAAAGAAGAGGTGGACGACCAGAAGACTTCTTTATACCATAATCAAGTGGATTTGCAGCATATCGATTGATTAAATCTAGGGAACGTTTCATTTCTTTAGAAATTTAACGGTGCGAGAGTCCTTCAGCCAATTTGACGTCAATTAGTCTTTTTTCATATTCACTTAGAGGTTTATCTTTTGACATGTCTTCTAAAAGCAAAAAAACAATAAGTAAACAGATTAAAACCAAGTTTAATAGTCAAAAAACGACAAAAACTAAAAGTGAACATATCATTATGGTGAAAAAAAAACATCCATTTTTCGAAAAATTTCGAATTTCTCGATTGCTCAGTTTTATTTGATTTTTGCTCTAGGACCCATAATTTTCTTGTTTTTAAGTATTTCCATATCATATATGATAAATAATTAGGAATTACAGAAAATCGAAATTTTGAGATTTTTGAGGGTGAACATAAGATTATGTGGAGCACTGTATTATAGGAACAGAAAAAATTGAGAAAATTTTTCACAAACCTTGTTCTGAGATTCTTCTCAGATGCTACTTTCCTCACGGAAAGTAGCATTTCGAGAGTTTTTGAACGGTAGGGTGCCCGTTATCGAATTATTGCTGTGTTGCTTGTGCGGTGTTATGTTGAGATAAATGGTGGGTAAGGCGTTTTTCATTAATACTTCTGGAAGGATGAAGGGGCGTTCTATCATTCCAATCTTCCTATTATCAAACAAAGATTTGCAAACGCATTGCCAAGAGCATTACACCTGACGGAGGCGGCATTAGCCGCAACTAGTACCGATAAATATAGACAGAAAAACTATACGTTGTAAAATCCCAGCATTATCGCACCCCACGACATGCTCCATTAAAATTTTAATTTGTTTCTTTTCATAATCCCCAGTGAATTCTACATACCAAGGAACACTACGCAGCCGAGGAATTCCACGTGCCAACCTCAGCGATCGCTTCAAAATGCTCGACTAAAAATCCATGTCACGACAAAACGACTCTCGACGCTCACATTCTTGAAACTTATCCTATTGATCTCTAACTTATCGAGTTTTCTTGTTCTTTCTCTAAATAATCTTTTACAAGCATCAAATCTTCAATATGTCTATTCCCTCTGTTAATTAAGTCTGCGTGTTAATTATAAAGTATTTTATTAAAGTTTTAATAAAAAGAAATGACCCGAATCAAATGTGAAATTATAACTTTGGCGCCATGGTGTCCCAAGAATTTTTCAACTGTGACATTCTGTTGTCCAAGCTTTCTCCTCTGTTTATTTTTGTCATCTCCACTATTTTAATTTTACGCTGGTCAGAAATCCACTTCTCACATATGATGACACTGACCGGCAGACATAAACCCGCATAGGGAATTGTCTGAAGACAAAAATTATTATGATTTAAGAGCTCAAAAACTCACGTAAATAACAAGAAGAATATTATGAAAATATTGGGAAGACATTTCGTGTCTCATGTAGAAAATAAAAAAGTAGTTGGAAGCCACGTAGATAGTCATAGCGACGAACTGGGCAAGTGAAATCATGGAAACGGCTAGCGATGAGTATTTCACTTTTTGAATGGTAAAGCGGACTTTCAGATTAAAACTTCGTTTTTTTGAATTATAAAGGAACGCAATGATAGCGAGATTGGCTACGAGGCAAATGAGGGAGAGGACGAAATACATTCCAAGGGCGTATCTGAAAAATTGTTTTTTCGATGACATTAAAAGACATTGTTTTTAGTATTTTCAACTGCTGCGCTATCTATTCTGTCTATTATAATTGTGGAATTTAAATTGCGAGGAGGATTCTACAAAATCATTTTCTTATAAAACCGCTATATCAATTTCAAAAAAAAACCTACGTGCAACACTTTAAAAATATGTGGAATTTGGCAAAACTGGAAGTGGCGCGCCCTAATGAACTGGACATATTTTTAAAATTTAAAGACGAAATTCATTTGAACTCGTTCTTTTTTTAAACTATTTTTTTGTGAAATATTCTACTCACATCACTCTATCTAACGGAATATCCTTTTGAATAATACACGATGGTAATTTGTAATCAGTGGGCCCTTCTGAGTAACTGTACAACGTCACTAAAAGAGATGTCAATGCTGCCAGAACATTCAGAACAAATCCGCGATGATTGAAAGCCTTTAAAGTGGAAAATATGGAGGAGAGTCTGAAAAATACTTCTTATCTGAATTTTTGAATTAGACAACGAACGAGAAATCAACAAAATAGTACCTTTCGACTGTAAGGGCAACCTGAATAAAGCTCATCGACATCTTTGCAGCTCCAACTATCCAGGTGAGAACGAAACATTCACGACCAGTGAACATAATACGGGATGGATCATTGGCAAAAGCTACTGACCGGTAAAGAGACCATACCTGGAAATTTCGGCCTGCAGAGGTGTTTCTGATTATTTGAGTACTTCATGTCAGTAATTTATCTATGTAATAAAATCTATAATAGTTTTAGTTCGCTCCATTATCTCCACAAGCGCGTCGGAAAATCACCTTGGTTGACTTCGTTTAAAGTTGATATATTCAGTATTTTCGCTTCTTCACTCAAACGCTTTTTAGGCAAAGTAGGGATTTACAGCGAGGCTTCGGTTTGGAAATATTCAAGTTCCTAGCACCGGGTTCGGCTATGGAATCGTGCGTTTGATGCACCACATTAATAAATTGATTTGAATTGAAATGCAGAGATTTTTTATTAGGAAAATGCAGAAAAGATCATGGTATGTTTTACGACAAAAAATTTTGTTATAGGTTACATTTTTTGAACAAATAGGCAACAGAGAAGAAACTACTATGTAGTCGTGTAAATTTCGGAAGCATGGCCACTTTATTAATCTTACTTCATGATTCTGAGGCTTGATACAGTGCGGTCAATATCTACATATAGGACCCCCTCTAATTGGGGTCTATCCGGGGAACGGAAAGAGATATTAAAAATCTGTAAGCGCCATTCGATTTCTAACACATCGAGAATGTCTGGAGATACTTGGTTCGACGTGTGTACCACAACGGCCGTCAGCACAACACTGTACACGAGCTAAAGAGAGCTGTGAAATCGTAGTGGGACCTCATCAACAGCGCTGTCTTCAAGAACATGGTCGCCAACATGCCGAATCGTTTGATTGAAGTGATCCAAAACAATGGAGGAGAAACTAGTTCATGAATTTTTGTTAGTTTTTGATGTTTTTCTTGCCATTCCTTTTCAGTTTTCATTAAACTATGTTTGTTAATGTGTAATTTAGTGGATTTTGGCTGTTTCAAAAAGCGGGAAAGTCTCCACAAAAGTAAAATTACTGTAGAAAACCGGAAAACGTGTAATAAAATAAAAATGAGAATAAAAATAAAGTTCCGAAGGACCCGTGGTATCGAAAGTGGTATCATCATGAAATTTTGGCCCAGGGGTTTTTTGTGTTTGAAATCGAATGGCGCTTACAGATTTTTGATACCTCTTTCCGTTCTCCGGATAGACCCCAATTAGAGGGGGGTCCTATTGACCGCACTGTAGCTAGTAGGGGAGCATTAAAAAATCGGCGTCCAGTGTTATTTTGATGAAATAAATTCAGTTCGTACGAATCTATAGCACAAAGAACGCACATCTACAATTTGCGAGCTGGAAAGAAAAAAATATACAAGTTAAAGGCATATATTCTACTGTAGACAACTATAGCTGTAAGGTTTCAAAACGGCGACTAAAAAGAAAAAGGCAAAATGTATACCTGTAAGAAGCCGTAGCTTATAGCATGGAAGTCGGCATAAATGACACTGAAAAGGAGGAGTTGGCGAGTGTATTCATGGAAAACCGTCTCACGGCAGAGCAGTTTGAAGGACTGTAAATAACAAATAACGTTTTTGTTTTAGAAAATCGCTGTACCTGGCAGATAATAAGATTCCCCGATATCAAGATTACTAAAAGATTTACTGTATCTGACAGGTATTAAGATTCTCGCCGGATATTGCGTTATTTACTCAATTTTAATCACTGTCATTTAACTCGTCGACTCACCTTAACAGAAAAAAATAATGTCAAAATGCAGACAAAAATATGGAGTAGTGCATTGACCCAGAACAATGCCGACGTTCTAGCATACAGTGCAGCTTCAGGGGAATTTTCCATTTTCAGTTAACAACTATCGAAAGGAGCTCTTATTTGAAATGGACATATTTTGAAGTCTTCTTACTCGTTGTTATCGATTGTCAAATTACTCATCTTGAAAGCGTGCGTTTCGCAAAACAAGAAGAGTATGCTGCAAGACTTATGAAATAAGCGATAAGAGCAATATGACCTTTGCTAATGAGCGATACGACCTATTCAAATAAGGATTTCAGATGATTGAACGTTGAACTCGGCACATAGAAATTGTGCGGATTGGTTTGAGTGTTGGACCCGGAATTGTTTTTAATTAAACATATTTTTTACCATAGAACGTCAAAGAATTAGAAGAAGAATGCTTTTCAAGCTAATATTTGGAAAAGGGAGTTTCTGATAAAGGGTATAAATTAACATAAATTCGAAGCAGAGATCTACGAAGAGACCCCACCGATTTCCAAAAAAGAATTGCCCATGCGCTTTTAAAATGCACGTTTTTTGGTTTAACGAAATAGAAATTTAGTTCAAAAAATCGCCAAAACTCGGAGTTTCCTTCAGCACTTCATTGACAAAAAATGGAACTTTTTGTTTTAAGTTTCCTTTTTTAATGATCTTTTAATTTTGAGCCGTAAAAATATTTTCTTCGTCGGATGTCTGATGTCGTTAGCTACTTCCGCTTCGGCGTGGGTTCCCATGCATGACTCCAACGACCTTCTCTGACTGCCGGCAAGTATCTGGACCTGCCCTAGTCACACCTTCGCGGTCCGTCGAATTTATTGAAGCCGAGATCAAAAACGTCAGATACGGTACTGTAGTCATGGTTATTCGTATTCAGTCGATAGTGGAACGTTTTTCATGGAAATGTAGGATTGAAGTATACCAACAATGCAACAACGCTCTTTTCTTCATCACGTTTCAGTTCAAAATTTTCCTTATAAAATAACAATTAATCTCCAATTATTTCGTTGAAAATCAATAAAAATCGATTGAAAATTTGAAAATTGAAGTGACAAAATATACGAACAACCGTTATTTTGGAGTATCGCTGCGAGAAAAACACACGAATTAAAAAATGGTATACTCCCTTTTATAGGAAAACGTTTGATTTATAACAATGAACCAAGTGAATAGCTGGACAGAAAAAAGGAAGCAGGAACGTTTGGCGAGGTCGTTGGATGAGATTAAATTGTTAACGAAGGTAAAAAAAAACGTTTTTCGGTAAGCATTGCGGTCTCTGTTTCAGAGCTTAATTCATTTAAGAGTTTTACAGCAGCTGCGCAGCAAAAAATGCGACTATAAAATGTTAATTTTGCGGGAAATAAACGAATTTTAAATTGTATTTAGAAATCAAAAAAGAAAGAGACTTTCGAAAAATCTGTTGAAGAATTTCTGATGTTTCAGATACGCAATTTATAATCTGATGTGTGCGACTGGCGGCTCTTTTTTTATCAAGAGATTTTTGTAAAGTTTTATTTATTTTGAGCATTTCCAGATTATTTGCACGTTCGAGTTCAGAATTTTCCACACTATTAGTCTTCAATTTTGACGTGGAAAATCAGTAAAAATCGATTGAAGAATAGTGTGTCGTATCGATTCAACAATAGATCAATTTTGATTCGATTTGTTGAACGGGCAAATCGATTTGAATCGATTCGATTTCGCGAATGAATCGACTTGAATCGATTCTATTCGATTCGATTCGATTCGATAAAATCGAATAAACAAAAAATAGTGCAAATGCGCTCTACCGATCAATGCCTTCGGCGGCGGTTTTAAATCGTATTTTTTTATCGCTTTCATTCAGATTGCGTTTTTTAAAGCAATTATGAGTTTTTTTACACTTTTTTAACCGAATCGGATCTTTTTTTATTTTTAATTTGTTTCTCTTCTATCTGCCTTGTTATTTTTAATTTGTTTCTCGTCTAAACCTCCACTCTCTCACTTGTTGTTTTCACTAAGTGTAGAAGGCGCTCTCCCGCTAATTTTGAGGATATCTCACCCCGTAAGGAAAATACGGTATTTGTTTCCCATGCATTTTTTGAAGCGTGGGTTTTTTCTTTTCTAAATTTACTTTATTATATTAAGCTTACCTTTGGTTTTAAGTTTTTACAAACTTTATTTTTTGTTGTTTACTCTTGAATCAAAACGATTTTCTCTAGAAATATCGATAAAATTTCAGACGATCCCAGCAGCAATGTCAGATGCTTGGAACTTTTTCGATAAAATTGAAAGTGATACGAAAGTACGATGTCGGAAATGCAACCGAGTCTATACATGGAAAAATTCAACAACGGTCATGATTCAACACATCCAAGGACATCACGCCGCCGAGCTACAAGACATCCAAAATAAGAAAAAAAGCATTTCTAATTTGCGGACTTTGGATAAACCGAATCTTCACGAGAATGCCGATAGAAGTCTTGTGTTGTAAGTTCTTCTAATTCTGAAGTTAATGTCATGGTTTCTAGACTTTTGCCGCAGCCTAGATTCAAACTACAAAGTGCTCAGCCCTGAACAAATCGTGTCACGACTTAAAAATAATTCACAGAATTACAAAAAAAAAGTAATGTCGATAGTACGAGGAATGGAAGTAATATTACGAACGCGAATAAAATGAAAATAATTGAAAATTTTCAGAAATTTTATGTAACGATGGATGGTTGGACGAAAAAACATGAGTCTGTGTCAATTTATGCATTTTTCATCTATTTTATCGATACTGATATGGAGAGAAAGAAAATCGTAAGTTGTCACGACGTTTACATACCGTAAAAACTGAAATAGTGTTGCATGCAATACTGCGGGGCAATACTATTAGGGGCGCAAATCAATAAGGGGTGCAATACTATTGTTCAAAAACTATTTTTCTCTTTTTTTTCCTGTCGACTTCTTAAAACAATAAAAATTTATTACGATTTTCAAAAAAATTTCAGTAAGAAAACGGCAAAAGTTTCAGTCAAAAAACAAACAATATTTTGAACAAAAAATCGAAGCAAAAAACGAACGAGAAGTATGACATATTACGAATGGAAGTGTCCAATTCATCATAATCTTCACTTTCTTAGTTTTCTTCGCCTTGTAAATCAATATCACCAATAAGGTCGGCAAATGGACCTAAAGACAATGACTGGACAGCTTCTTTTCTTTTTCGTTCTCTGAGTTACAATTTCTCTGGCATATCGCCATCGTCTTTGAAACAATGAATTTTGAAATCTTCGGATCTGTCCGTAATATACGTCCGTAGCAACCCACATCCGGTGAAAGATTTTTTGATCAAAGATTCTGATACATAGCTGTTTCCAAGCGTCCAAAATCCATTGTAAATAACATAAAGTCAAAAGTCAACAAATTTTTCGACGTATTCATCTGAAGGTCAAATACGTGACCGAGAACAACATTTAAAAATAAAAGATAATTCAAAAAAAAATTAGAAAAAACAATTAAAAAAATGAAGAAATATGGAAAAAATAACAAATCTTAATTGGTTTGCTCTCTTTTCAACATTGAAAGGCGTATGGGTGGTTTACAGTTCTCAAACCTCAAATTTGGATTTAAAAAATTTGTCGTGGCGCCGATTGTGTCATCACGAAGGGGCAAGACAATTAGAGAGGCAATACTATTAGAGGCGCAAATCAATTAGGGGGTGAAATATTATTGTTCAAGCTTGTCTCTGCGGGGCAATACTATTAGGGGTGCAAATCTATTAGAGGTTTTACGGTATATTTTCAATCATTAATTTCAGTTCCTCGGAACTAGAAAAATAGATAAAGCAGCAACAACTGCAAACGTTGGTCAAGTATTATCAGAGATTTTACAAAACTATAAGATCGATTTTGCCAATATGATCGGAGGAATTACTGACGGTGCTTCAAACTTGACCAGTTTTTTTGACCGAAATTCAAAATATCAGTAAGAATTGAAGTAACTTACGAACCAATTAGTGAACCGAAAAATTTCAGCATACATTGCGCTGCTCATTCCCTCGCACTCATCGTCAAAGCTGCTTCCCAGCAAAAAACCATGTCGTCCGTATTCGACAAAATTATGAAGTTTGCTAATCATTTGTCTCGATCGCAACAAGATCGGGACTTATTAAGAGAGTGGGTAGTGAAAAGAAGAATTTTTCAAGATGTTTGAATTCAGATTATCTCACAAATGGAACATCAAAAGAGCACTTCCCCTCCCTTTTTCAAGCACCCGCTGGGGGGCAGCTGTTCTCATAGCTCAACACTTCAAGGCGCACGTAGGTAATCGGTGTTATTCTTTTTTAACCGTAATGTTTTAGTACGAGTGCATCCTCTCTACCGGAAAATTCCAGAATTTTCTGCTGACAGTTGAAGAGAGAGAAAAATTGAATTTTGTTCGTATCTGTAGCGTCTCCGTATCTTGTTGCGATCACTAAAGCTGAAGCGGACAACACCTTTTCTTCGGAAATCATCATCCAATATGCAAGTCTTTACAAATTCATCAGTACCAAAAAGGAGGAAACACGTTGCCACTTAGTATCGACTTTGTTCAATGAGACAAAGAAAATGTATAACGTTCAAATCGAAATACTTCGAAAAATATATGATTTTTAGATTTTTATCGTATTTGTCGAACGACATGATCCTTTTTGCCATATATTGCGACGCCCGATTTGCATATTATGAAGATGCTCTTGTTGATACGACTTGGGACTACATCCAAAGTTCTGTTATTAGCTATTGTGGTAACAAACGCAATCGTAAAATAATAATTTAGATCGAAACAAGTTTAGAGTCAATTTGTTACATCTCGGATGACAGTTTCTCCGGTGAACCACCAGAAAAACGCCGCACTGACGATAATGAATATGACGTTATGTCAGATTTTCTAGACTCACAAGAAACATTACAGTGCACAGATTCAGTTAAGGTAACGCTCACTAATTTTTGCACCAGTCCAGTCAGAATCTTTTCAGAGTCAGATTGCTGGTTACAAAGCGACTGTTCTATCTGGAAGGCCTTCTCGAAATAGTTCACCACTCGATTTCTGGAGGACCAACGGCAATCGATTTCCCAGTTCACTGATGCTAGCTCGTCACTCGCTAAGCCCACCACAGTCATCAGCTGTAGTTGAGAGACTTTTCAGGTAGCTGAAAATTGTGTTAAATATGCATTCAATTGCAAGACTTTACAGTAAATGCGGCGAAATCGTGTCGTCATCGAAACGAAACAGACTCTCCGCTGATACCATGAATGACATGCTATTGAATTCTGCTCTTGCCACTCTTAAGTATGTTTGGTGATCAGTTCCTAATTAAGATAATACTTCAGAAAGGAGAAAAGAAAGTCTAGTGATACCACCTTCACAACCGACGACGATTTTGAAGATTTTCAACTTGAGTTTGATGTCGAAAAGGAGAAGGAGGAGGATGCAAAGATGGAAGAAGAAAGAACAGCAAGAAAAATAATAGAGAAGCAAAACAAATGTCAGTCGCGTGCTTCTCCAGGCTCAGAGATCATTGAAGAAGAATTGGAAGGCCCGAATGATGACACGCAGGATTCCATAGACATTGTCAACTGAATTATTCTACATTTTCTTTTTTTAATTCTGATTATTTTTTTCGAAACGATGATCTTACTGTTAAAATTGTTAAAATTTATCTTGTTATTAATAGATAAAAATTTTGAAAAATATAGTTAAATCGAAGAAATCCTTTGAAAAATGCAATTTACTAAAAAACATTTTAAAAAATACGATTTTAAACCGCCGTTGAAAGCATTTATCGGTAGTCCGCATTTGCACTATTTTTTGTTGATTCGATTCGATTTTTATTCAATCGCGATTCGAATCATGTTGAATCGATTGAATTGATTCAACAATTGTCGATTTAATTCGATTCAATCGATCAATTCCAAAATCGACACGACACACTATTGAAGAATTCAAAATTGGGGTGACAAAGTAGATGTACAACTGTTATTTCGGAGTATCGTTGTGAAAAAAGCGCGCAGGTTTAAAATTTGTATACTTTCTTTAATATTGTTTTTGTTGAAATGTCGAAATTTTCGAAGTTGCGACTTTCATTAGAAACGAAATTATTTATTTTTAAAAGAAGTCGCATTAAGTAGATTTCATTAAAAAAACCGTTTGAATTGTAACAATAGGGCAAATGATCATCGAACTAGACGCCGGTAAGCGACTGAATTTCAGAAAAAATTTCTGAAACTGAAACTGTTGTTGGCATTTAGGCTTCTGTCACATTATTGCCTGAACTAAAAATCTGAAATTCTGAATTTGAATTGCTACTATTACAAAAAAGTGTGTTTCAGAAAACCAATGCCACAAATAGGGGAGCAGGCAATACATTTTTTTATCTTGCTCCGCCCTATTTCAGAGACAAAAATGCTGCAATTTATTGAAATTGAAATTGGAGCGTTTTGACAATTTTGACAGTTAATTGTTTCACAAGCTTAAAGCTTCAGAATCAATAGTTTCAGAACCGGTTGTTTAGTCCTAAAGTTTTTCGAAATTCAGGAAAATGATATTTGATGTGCAGGCGGATTACGGTTGTCCCAAGCCAAGCAGCGAGCTGCTCCTCCTCTTTCATACTAATATCGCTTGGCAAATGAATTATATTTGTTTTTTTTCTTAAAAGTTTGATCGGATTAACACGATAATAACTCATCTGAAATCAGATGGAAGACATACATTGTTTTTGAATTAAAAAAAACTGAACTTCTGATCTGAACTCAAAATACAGTACTGGCCAAAAAGGTATTCGCAAACAGTTTTTTGAGCATAACATTTCTGAAACTTCCCAGAGCGATTTGATTTTTTAAGACAATATTTGAAACGGTAAAAGAAACGGATTCAACAACAAGAATAGTCACATTTTCGAAAATTTGAAAAAATATCGAAAAATTTATGAAAATGGCGAAAAACCGAAAAATGGAACTTTGACTTTTGAGATCTAGGAAAGACCAGTAAATGAAAAATAACAATAAAACATGATTAAAATAGTTTTATTACTTTGTTGGGTAGCCTTTGGCATCGAAGACCGGCTGACATCTTCTTGACATCGAGTCGAGAAGGGTGTCGATCACAGACAGGGGGATGACTTGCCAGACAAATTGGATTTGATTGAATTTCTGATTGGCATTCGATGCACGGACCCGTCTGAGCTGTCTCTCGACATGCTCCCAGAGGTGTTCGATCGGATTCAAGTCAGGAGATTGACTCTGCAAGTCCATAAGATCCACGTGGCGGCGTCGGAACCCGTCTTTGATAATCTTCGATGTGTGCTTCGGGTCGTTATCCTGTTGGAAAATGAACGCCCGGCCCACATTAGACCGTGCCCAGGGTCTCATTGTGTTTTCCAAGATTTCTTCTTACACAAATCGACCCATGATGCCCGTAATTCTTCTCAAGGGGCCGATTGAAGTCCCAGAGAAACAGCCCCAAACCATCATCGAACTTGACGGTTTGGAGCTCGTAGCTGGGATCGAACCGACATCCAACCGGACGGCGAATCCGTTTGATACCGTCAGTACCTAAAAAAATTATAATTGGATTCGTCGCCGAACACGTGATTAGCCCAATGGTGGCGTCCCCAGTGGAAATGAGCTCTGGCCCATGCTACGCTACGTTTCTCTCGGACTTCAATCGGCCCCCTGAGAAGAATTACGGGCATCATGGGTCGATTTGTGTAAGAAGAAATCTTGGAAAACACAATGAGGCCCTGGGCACGGTCTAATGTGGGCCGGGCGTTCATTTTCCAACAGGATAACGACCCGAAGCACACATCGAAGATTATCAAGGACGGGTTCCGACGCCGCCTCGTGGATCTTCTGGACTGACCCAGTCAATCTCCTGACTTGAATCCGATTGAACACCTCTGGGAGCATGTCGAGAGACAACTCAGAGTGGTCCGTATATCGAATGCCAATCAGAAATTCGATCAAATCCAATCTGTCTGGCAAGTCATCCACCTGTCTATGATCGACACCCTTCTCGACTCGATGTCAAGAAGATGTCAGCCGGTCTTCGACGCCAAAGGCTACCCAACAAAGTAATAAAACTATTTTAATCATGTTTTATTGTTATTTTTCATTTACTGGTCTTTCCTAGATCTCGAAAGTCAAAGTTCCATTTTTCGGTTTTTCGCCATTTTCATAAATTTTTCGATATTTTTTCAAATTTTCGAAAATTTAACTATTTTTGTTGTTGAATCAATTTCTTTTACCGTTTTAAATATTGCTTTAAAATATCAAATCGATCCGGGAAGTTTCAGAAAAGTTATGCTCGAAAAACTGTTTGCGAATACCTTTTTGGCCAGTACTGTATGTATAGTGGTAGCTATGACTAATGAAGGCATTCAGAAAAAGACTTTACTTTGTTTTTCTTTCTGAAAATTCAAGTTCTCCAGTGGAATTATTGCCAAACGTCATTTGTACAGTGTACGCCAAAAGTATGGTAACACATTCAAAGTGATGTAACTTTCGCAAAACGACCCGTATCAACATGAAAATTTAACAATCGTTTATTGAATACTTTCTAATAATGATATTACCAAAGTTGCTCGATGCGGTTGCCTTTCTTCCTCACAACATCCATGAGTCTCTTCGGGAACGCCTCTACCGTGGCACGGAGGTATTCTGGTGATAGTTTGGCCCATTCCACTTCCAAACTTTTCTTCAACGACTCCAAATTGCGATGAGGACGTGCTTGGACTCTCGATTGAAGAACTCCCCATATCGAATAGTCGAACGGATTGAGATCTGGGGTTGGGGCTGGCCATTCAGAAATGGCTATGAAACGCGGAAAATTGGCTGAACACCAGGCCTGTACGATCTTTGCTTTGTGAGCCGGAGCAGAATCCTGTTGAAATGTCCAAACCTGGTTTCCGTAATGGGATTTTGTCCATGGAAGCACATGCTTCTTCAAAATTTCCTCCAAATAATATTTTTTGTTGATTTTCACTCCAGGATCCACAAAAATGAGCGGCAGAAGTAATGGCTCTAAAACCATTACTTGCTGTGGATGGGAAGCTCTGTCGATGGCTCTACCGTGTAGAGCGTGCTCTACTCTATGATTCTGGGGGTTGAATTCGGCTTCGATAGTGAACAATTTTTCGGCAGTGAACAGAATACTCAAATGTTCATTTGGCGCGTGCCAGCAAGGAGATCTTTGCACTTCTTCATCCAGGCCATCTTGTTTCTTTCCGATAGAATTGCAGCTTTTCGAACACGATGTGGGGTCATCCCCGAGCTCTCTTTTTACAATTCTTCTGATCGAAGAATGACTGATTCTGAGCTCTGTGCTCAACTTTCGCATGCTTTGGTGGGGATTTCGACGAACTCGTTCTCTGACGACCTTGATTCTTTCCGGAGTGATCGAAGTGCGGGGTCTTCCGCTTTTTGGACGGTCCTTGAGTGTGTTCAACTCCTCAAAACGTTTGAAGGTTCTCAAAGTCGTTGTGCGTTAGATTCCAAGAGCTTTTCCGATGGTACTTGGGTCCATTCCCCTCTTGGCCATCTCGACGATGGTACCTCGATGGACAGAAACAGCCACCATACCTGTGACAAAGAACATAGAGACTTGAAAATATGGAAATATAGTAATAAAGACATGCTGAAAATAATGAAAATAAATTCAGTGCATGAAAAGTGCGTCCGCGTCCGCCAGCTTGCGCGAAACATGTGTTACCATACTTTTGGCGCACCCTGTAGATGGATACAACCGTGCTTTATTGGTTTTTCTAAACCTGTAGTGTCGTTCGTCATTTTGAAATACGGTGAATAATAGATAATAAGTTTATCATCAGAATACATACTTCGGAAAGAATACAATAAAGAAATGAGCCGCCGGAATCCGATAATTCCTGTCTTAAATAGCGATGGTGAGTCAATCTAACACTACAGGGTGGAGAATAAATATAGCGCCACATTCAAGACGGTGTAATAACTTCAAATCGAAAGATTTTTTTCTGAAAATCAACCAAAATGTTTATTAAAACATAACAAAAATGATAGCATTAACAGTTTTCGAATCTTCCTCCTTTCGCTTTAATGAATGCTCGAAGTCTCTTCGGGTAAGAGTCGACGACGGCACGGAGGTAGTCAGCGTTGGCTTAGGCTCCAACAGGGAATACTATATCGAGAAGATTCTGGAGGCGGAGGTGTTGCCGTCAATGGACAGCTTCGAGCCCAGACCTCAATCCCATGGATTTTGCTGTGTGGGGATATTTGACCCAACAAGTATCCACGAAAAATCATCCAAATTTGAAAATCACTGAAAATCGCTCTGATAGCTGCATGGGACAATTTAGACGTTGACTACCTCTGTGCCGTCGTCGATTATTACCCGAAGAGACTTCAGGCAGTCATCAAAGCGAAAGGAGGAAGATTTGAAAACTGTTCATAATTTTTGTTGTTTTTGATAAACGTTTTGGTTGATTTTCAGAAAAAAATCTTTTGATTTGAAGTTATTACACCGTCTTGAACGCGGCGCTATATTTATTCCCCACCCTGTAGATATGCGCGTGTGATGACAATAGCAGTAGATCAATATGCGGGCCTTTTTGTTTGGGGTAGATCAAAACTCAGTACGTATGGAATGTAACAAAATCAAAGGAAACAAGTAACAAAACGGATCATTGCTGGATATACAAAATAATGGATACGATACATCACATCCAACTTTTATGCAGTTGACTGAAATAGGTCTCCTGGTTCGCCGATTCACGAGTGAAGTCGGTTATAGTCCTTTTTCGGCAATACGAGATCCATCGGATATAAGCTGTTATTTGAATAGGCACTAGTAATGTGGCGTAGGGGGTTGTCTGAAAAAAAAAACGTGATTTTAAGAATAAAATGAGGTATAGCATTGACACCTCGTCTTGCGATCGTCTTGACAGATTCTAGACCTTTATGCCGGTTTACCAAACATTTGCGCAAGGAGTGCTGATGCAATTAATAAACGAAATGCGCAGCAGGGTGGCAACAGACGCTTGCGCCGTGGTTGGCCGCCGAAGCGCCAGGCGCGCTGCTCAGAATTTGGGCATCTGACCCTTGAATAATGTGAATGGGAACTGTCAAAAGAAATGCGCAAGCAGTTATTTCTGCTGCTGGCTGGGTGCAGCTGACTCTTCATTTTCTTTTTGGTTCAAATCCGAATTAAATGATTAAGGAGCGAACCATTACTCGATCGTCCATGTCATGTAGGACGTCAAGTTCAGAAGAACGGAAAACAAGGGAAAAATTTAGTATTGAAAACCACTTTTTTGCTCGTCAATTATAGTGTTTATTTTAGTTTTCGCGTTGTATCTTCTAAGATATAATTTCACTAAACTATTTGTCGTCAGGTGTGGCGTTTATTGTGCACACACCATTGGCCTAATATACTACGCAGCAGAGTAGGGCGGGATTCGATTTTGGGAACTCGGGAAACGTAAAACGGAAAACGGAAAAACATTTCTTTCACGGAACCTAGAATCCGGAAGACGGAATGAAAAAAACGGCGGAATTGGATTTTGGGAACTCGGAATCTGGAAAACGGAAAACGGAAAAAAATTTTTTACGGAATCTGGAATCCGGAAGACGGAATTAAAAAAACGGCGGAATAAATGTGGAATCCGGAATTCCGCCCTTCTCTGCTACGCAGTACCTCATGTCAGTCCGGCAGTTTAGTCTAAATTTCGAATTTTAATCAGTTTTTCTATTAACTGACATTGTTAAACTGTTGAAAACAGCAAAAAAAACTCAGGCTTCGTTTTGAAAAAAAGCATTTTGCGGTTCGCGTTGTTTTAGTAGCACGTTGGCAGGATACATCATGTGCAATACGTCTGTGTTCGTATCAAATACGACGACGGTTACGAAACTACTATTCCTTTGCTCCAGAAACCGAAATGTAATCTTCTCTGGTCTGCGTTGTGACAACGACATTCCACTCTCCTCTGCTGCCAGCCAATTATAAATTTTGAAAAACGGGAAGTAGCGGGTGAGAAAAGCTCTCGGCAACACTTTAGCAGCTAAATGCTATAGTGCCCATGTGTTTTCTTTAGACGTAGCTCTTAAGCTCTTAAGCTCTTACCGTACCGTCGTCCCTTAGCCCAACGAAAAGCGGAAAACTCACATAGAACCATCGTATCAAATTAGCATTTCCCCATTCAGGATTCTTCTGTGACATAATTGCGAGCACGTACATGCTTATCGTATACGTCGAAGTGATACATAGCTGAAGCAAAGAGTTCAAAGACACCGCTAATAACGAATAGTGTTGCTCCACTCTCAGATACTTCGATTGCAGGTCATAGCCACCATTTTTGCGATCACTCCACGTGTATGTTATCATAAAGCAATCAAGGATGGCGCAACACGCCGCTAGAATCGTGTAAGATATGAGGTTGGTGCTGAAATTACGAGTCTCCTTCAATTTAGACAATTTAGATTTAGACAATTCGTAAAGATTCGATTCGATTTAATTCGATTCGAATCGAATCAATTCGATTGTTGCCGTGTTGATCGAATCATATCGAATCAGCAAAAATCACGCAAATGCGCTCTACCGAACAATTCCTTTGACGGCGGCTTAAAATCGTACAATCTGAATGAAAGCGATAAAAAATACGATTTCAAACCGCCACCGAAGGGGCATCGATCGGTAGAGCGCATTTGCACTATTTTTGTTGATTCGATTTTATCAAATCGAATCGAATTGAATCGATTCAAACCGATATGCCCGTTCAACAAATCGAATCAAAATTGATCGTTTGTTGCATCGATACGACACACTAAACAGAAGCACACTCACGAGCAAAGGTTAATGGTGATATCTGTTTCTCTGAAGCAGCTCGTGGTCTCGACTCCAGGAAGAGGTCCTTTGCGATGCAGAATCCATCCGAGAGAGAAGGATAGAATAACCTGTGAAGCAAGGAGATTTAGAACTACTATCGAACCGTTGTTCAATAAACATTGAGGATTATTCAGTGCCGTCCAGTAGCTATGCAAAAAGAAATGGCTGTCGGTGGGCTCATTCTGGGAGGCTCATTTCTAGCTCACTAAGGATCCCTTCTTCAAAATTTATAACTAAAAAAAAAACAAAATCTCAAATTTTAAAATGTAGAGATCTCGGTGTGCTTTATGAATTGGACAAAATGACAATTTTCAGTTCACACATCAGACGCGCTATAGACGTCTTTGGGCATCGCAGGCAACGACACACAATGTCCGTCTTCCTATCGCATGAATCTGGTGAAACAATCTGAAAGATTTCCAAACGTTTCGTCATAAAACACACCGTGCATCTACGAATTGGAAGGTTTATCGAGTAGAAATACTGATGTTACAAGGGGCAAATTTCTGGAAATCGAGATATTTCGATTTGAAAATTCAGAACTCCGCGCCCTTTCTTTTCCCCTCTTTCCTCTATGGCCGAATTCTTAGAAAGACAATTAATGGCGCATGTCCGAATGTTGTCTTTCCAAACGTATTCATTATTTTAAAATTTTATTTTCTGGTTTTGATTCATTTTTAGATCATTTCCAGTTATTGAAATCTAAAAAACTTGTGTTTTTGAATGCGATACGTATTACATTGTTTAAATTTTCCAAAAATGGGAATATATTCGAAATTTTAGCTAATCGGCTTAATCTTTCTAATCAAATTGATCCGTCTATGTAATTAAGGGAATGCAAACACCGTACCACATATACAGGGTGCGGCATAAATAATAAGAAGAGATATTGAGGCATGTCTGGCGCCGATACACTGCGCTTGGCGCACACAGTGATTTTTATTTATTTCTATTACACCTTTTCGTTTAAGTTTTTTATGTTTTTCTTTAATTTTTTTTCCGAATTCTAGTCAATGGTGGCTGCATCTCCGTATATACTCCCGATCCTGGATTGCAAGAGAATGGGATTGATGAGAGCTTTATTAACTACAAATTTGTTTTATAATCATTTTTTTAATGATTTTTTCTGCGGTTTCCATCTTCTCAAAATTACAATTTTCACTTTAATAAAGCCGATGACTTACAGCAGCAGCATTAAGAAATTTTCCACAAGCATTTGGATAGCAATACGAATATTTTTGGAGCAGTATGGACACCAGTCTAAAGTTTCATAATTTCATGGTTTGACCGTTCATCAGAATTGGTTATAAAATTGACAAATATCCATACTATAAAGCCTACCTATCGATGTTCAGCGCAATCTCAATGGCTATTAGCAAAAATCGAACGCAGGAGTTGATGACATGCTGGAAGAAGCATTCATCACTAGTGAACATCATATTGGCCACATTGCCTCCATAGTCGAATGAGCGGTACAGTGACCAGTTCTGGAAGAATGTTTGGTAATAAATGAAGGAGATCCAGTTGCTCGCTATCAGAGAACTTTTGGCAAGGTGCCGTATGCTTGCCCAAAGTTTTCATAGTGATGATCGAAGTCCCAGACCGCCGCTACTGTTTTGTCCTGTCATAATCATTATCGTGGCCACCAGGATTTGCGCATAAGGTGGTAAAAGTAAAGAATACTCTTGACTGACAGAAAATTTGGTAAGGATCCAAAAAAAAAAGCTTTTTTTTAGATAACTCGGGATCGTTTCAGAAATTACTTGTGATATCTATTGGGTTGAGGAATAAGTTCGTAGAGTTTTTATATTATCTTTTGTTTCACAACAATTTTCTCGTTGTTTGGCAAAGTGTATATACAGTGCCGTGCAAAATTATACGAACCGGGGTGATTTTTACCGAAACTCGACTTCGGATGATCCGATCGACCCCAAACTTTCAGGGATTGAGAAAAACGCTTAAGAAATGAGTTTGAATAATAAATTACGGTAAGCAGTAGCAGTTGCGAACTTATTTTTGAATTTTTCGAAAATCGGTAAAATCCGATTTTTTGGTTTTTTCCATTTTTTAAAAAGTATTTTCGTTCTTTTATGCATGAATATTGTTATTTAAAATAGATAGACTACGTGGCTTACCTAATTTATCAGAATCTCAGCGAATGGCTATCATCCGTGGTCGTCACATGGGTCTGGACATGACCACCCTCGCGAAGCAGTTCAAGACTTCTAAATCGGTTATCTGGGCAACTTTGAACACTCGAAACCGATCGAAAGGTACTGGAGGACCTTCGAAAACATCACCAGGAACCGACAGATCATTGTCAGGATGTGCAAGAAAAATCCGCGGCTGACAAGTACGGACATCAACTTGGAACTGAATTGCCAAATTGTAGTCGAGGTTAGTTTTTTGGACATTTCTCAAAAAACTTCAATCGATATGGCTTATAGGAGTCCAACGACAATGGCAAAAGACGTGTGCGTGATTCTGGACTCTTCGGAAGGCGCCCAGTAAAAAAGCAAATGATTTTTGAGACGAACCGTCTGGCTCGATTGAAGTGGGAGAAGGATCATCTGCACTGGACACATCAACAGTGGAATAAGGTACTGTGGAGCGACGAATCGAAGTATTTGATGATTGGCTAGAAGGAATCACTCATGTAGGACGTCCAGTTAACAAACGGTACAATCCCAAGTACCAGGTTCTGACTGTTAAAAACGGTGGTGGTAACGTCATGGTTTGGGGCTGCTTCGACGCCAAGTATAAGGACAAGTACGAAGTACAAGTACAGGGTACATGTACAAGGACATTTTGGAGAAGGAAATGTTGCCATATGGAAGGTCTCAGATAGGTCGTGGTTGGTTGTTCCAACAAGACAACGATCCTAAACACTCTTTCCTCTTTTTCAAGGATAGGTTCGCACAGCGTCAAGTCAACCTGGCCAATCCAATTCGAATTCCATTGACCTGAATTCCATGACCAAAATCCCACTTCAGACCTTGATGAACTTGATCGACTCGATGCCAAGAAGATGAGAGGTGGTTATCAAAGCCAAAGGCATGACGACCAAGTATTAAGTTAATTTACTCATTTCGTATCATTTCCCCCGATTTTTAACTTGTCATTTTTGTTTTTTCTTCCCATGAATATCAAAAATCAAAATATCCATTTTTTCAATTTTTTAATTTTTTTTCAAAAAAACTTTTTTTTGAGTAAATTCGTTCTTTTGTTATTCAAACTTATTTTTAAAGCGTTTTCCTCAATTCCTGAAACTTTGGGGTCAATCGGATCATCCGAAGTCGAGTTTCGGTAAAAATCACCCCGGTTCGTATAATTTTGCACGGCACTGTATGTATTTATCTGATAGCGTTTTTTCTGCTCTACAAAACAGTGTTTTTAGTTTGTTCTGAAATTTTAATTTTTTATCATTTTTCAGGCTTAGAAATTAACTATCCAGGAGGCAAAAATCAGCATTTTCGACATCTGCTCTTCTTCGCTTTTCATCGAAAGCAAAAAGCAGTCGAAGCCGCTCGGGAAATATGCAGTGTGTATGGAGAAGGTGTCTTAGGCGTGTCTACTGCACAAAAATGGTTCGCAAAGTTCAAAAATGGCGACTTTAATCTTGAAGACACGCCTCGAAGCGGACGACCTTCAGAATTAGACGAAGAGCATCTGAAGGCACTATTGAAGGAAAATGGTCGCCAAACAAGTCGTGAATTGGCCGAAAAAATGAACTGTGATCAAAAGACAATCCTTAATCATCTTCATTCGATGTTCAAATAACTCTTTGTGAAAAAAACTCTACGAGCTTATTCCTCAACCCAATATGTACCAATAATAAAAGTCAGCACACGAACTAGCCATCCCCCCCCCCCCTTTCCACTATGAATGGATTATCCCCCACCTTAGGATACTTAGCTCCACATTAAAATTGTATTGCACCAACTCTAATTTTGTTTAATAAAGGCCCTTCTTCTTCTTTACCTGCCTAGAAATCTCGAAATTTCTCCTTGAATGGGGGAAGGGGGCGGGGTTAACTATAGTGCAAAAGTATAATACATTCATATTCACACAAGATAAAAACGAGAGGAGGATATCTAAAGCCCGATTTATCTCTCAATTCACTCATTGAAACGGTGGGGACTTAGGCTCAGAAAGGCCAAAATAAAAGAGCACCCATAAAATATAGAGTATATAAATCAACAAGTGAGTCGAGCTCTGATTCACCAAGGGGGGGGGGTGATGGTGGTGGGGGCTTAAGTTAAGTTCACTACAGATTTTGAGACTACTTCTTTCAAAATGAAATGCGTTCATTTTGGACAAATTCTAATTTTTCAGCAGGTGGAAGGAACCGGAACATTCTAAACTGGAGTGAGAAGATCCACTCTAGATGCCAAAATTCAAATGGCGGATCACAACAGTTTTGTCAATTTGGGGCATTTTCTCTCAAAACGTGTAGAATCTCACCTCAATGATAGTGTAGGAGAGGTTATGAGCATTGCCATATACCAAACTGGCAATCAGAAGATGAGTAATGGACTTGTTGAATATTTGCTTCGACTTTAGTTGCCGGATGACCTGAAAAATATATAACTAACGGTGGCCAGGCATCAGGACATAATAAGAGTGCCTCCAAGAAAGATTGGGTTACAATAACTTAGAATAGGTTATAACAGAACTGCTCCTTTTTGGAACAGCAAAAAATGAAACTCGTTCGATAGAGCACGGTTGCAATATTACCAGTGTACAACACTGAAATATCTGCGAATTCGCTAAGTTCTCTACCGGACTCGGGAGCTCTAAAATAAAAATGCGCCAATGAAAGCAAAATCAAGGAAGCCTGGTATTTCTGAGCGCCTGTTACTGTTGTTTAACTGAATTCATAGTAATCCAATTTGCGAAATTTCGGTTCGGGGCCTTTTTACTCAAACAAACCCGCAATGAGAACAAAATATTTAAACTTCGCGCTTAATTTTCGCAACGATGCTCCGAAATAACGGATATGCGCCTATTATACATATCGTACCGTTTAATTGTTAAAGAAAAATATCGATTTTCACTGGCTTTTCCCGTTGAAATAAAAGTTTACTTTGCCTTCCGATGTCGCAAATGTTAAAATCAAAAGTCCAGAAATTCCAAAAATGTTAAAAGTAATTAAAAATATTCAAAAAAAAACTATCCGCTGGTAAGAAATCAAATCAGTAAATTTTCCTTTTCTAAAATGTCTTTTTTTTTTCATTGTTATTTCGAATTTCAAGCTTTAAACTATTATTAAAGTTCGAAAAAAAATATATAAAAATCGATAAAAAATTCAAATCTAAAACAGATAATTATTATCGGTTCGCGAGTACGTGGTGAGCCGCTTACAGGTGGGGTTTGGGTCTCGTTAGGAAATTGGCGCGTTTTAACGCACCAATTTAAAAATTGAAAGAAAGCGCACACACTGCGTTTGTTTTTCTTTTCGAAAATTGAAGCGAAATTTGACAATAAAAATTAATTTAAAAAAAAACATGATTTTCGAAGCAAAATATAAATAGAAAAAAGTCCAATATTCGATTTCAATTTTCGAAAAGAAAAACAAACGCAGTGTGTGCGCTTTCTTTCAATTTTTAAATAGGCGCGTTAAAACGCGCCAATTTCCTAACGAGACCCAAACCCCACCTGTAAGCGGCTCACCACGTACTCGCGAACCGATAATATAACAACTTAATTTCAATGACTTTTTTTCAGACGATATTCAAAAATGGACCACATTTTTCGTTCAATGCTCAATCGAATTTATTCAATATTTGTATGGCTTGGTGCAATCGAAAAGAATATTTTAATGATTGGAGTTCCCGAGGTGTTTGTTCTGTGCCAAAAAAAACGGAATATTAAGTTTTGCCTTCAGATAGTTCGTGGTTTCGTACGTTTTTTTTTTAGATAGAACTAAAAATTGGATGTTAAAAGACTGCTTTTTTCAATTTCCATATCTTTTATAATCAATCTAAATCAGATTAACCTCGTTAAAAATTCTGAAAAATATAGGTGCCCGGTTTGGAGCAAAAAAAAACTTACATAAATCGATAGGAACACCGCCACAATGGAAACTAAGTCAATAATAGGTACATAAATTCGAAATGAAGTCGCTGTCCTCAACTCTATAAGATATTTCGTAGAAGCAGTCATCGTGGAGAACGCTTCGTTTTCCATCTGGAGGCAGTAAAGATAACCAGAAGGACTAGAGCACGAATGACGTTCGTGTCGGTATCAACTGTGCGTGCTTCTGAAACAAAAAACAGGTGCATATAAGCGTGGATGGTGTAACAACATCGTGGTAATGAAGCGTGTGCATGGCGGTTTGATACATTTCTGAATTAAAAATGAACGTGCGCATGCTTTCCTTTCAGGGAATCGCGATATTTAATAGAAAAAAAAACAAAGCAAGAAGACGTTGTGTGATGCCTTTATTCACACCAAACGTGACTATTATCCTTTTTAAAATCGTAGTGAGCACGCTGTAGTCTGAACTTTAACGCAACTCAGTTCGTCACGCATTTATAAATTCTCACTGAAATTTTGTTTTCTAATTTTTTAAAATGTTGTCAAGTTCATCTGAAAAATGAGAAAAGTTGGTCACGAACTTAACAAATATAGCTTGTGTCTAATTTGCATCTTGTGCTTTATTTTCGTGAATTTATACTGCCAGACGCATAAGTCCGTGGAGAAGTTTGTTTTATTAAAAATATGTAAATATGTAAAAAATATGTAAAAATATGTAAAGTTTTAAAATGTTTATATAATTTTGAGAATACTTTAAAATTTTAAAATCAAAATTTATTTTTAAAAAATAATTTAAATATTTTTATAAATTAAAATTTAAAAAAGACCTCTTAACAAGTGACACAAAAGTCCGTGGACAAAAATTTAAAAATATCTTAAATATTAATTTTTTTTTGCCATTATTTTGGTTAACGAAAATAATCGATTAGGAATACTTTGGGGAAGACTCTTAAAAAATTGGCATCGATTTGGTCCAAATCTTGGCCCTACGCGAGAAAGGAAGCACAACACGGGCTATTGCGGGTCGTATTGGTCGATCAAAAAGCCTAGTTCACAAAGAGTCTTTCCCAAAGTATTCCTAATAGATTATCTGCGTTAATCCAAAAAAATTAATTATTAAGATACTTTTAAATGTTTGTCCATGGACTTTTCCGTGTCATTTTTAAACAGGTTTTTTTTTAATTTTATATAAATTTTTTAATTGATGTTTTTTAAAAATAAATATTGATTTTAAAATTTTGATGTATTCTGGATGTTGATGGACATAAAAATTTTTTTAAATTTTTAATTAAGCTTAAATATTTTTAATAAATAAAACAAACTTGTCCACGGACTTGTGTGTCTTACTGTATGATTCACATTGTAAGAAAACTTTCATTTTTGAACATTGTAAGAAACGGACATTTTTGAATGAAACCTTTTATCGGATCATCTATATATTTCAGAATAAAAAAATTGTAGAGTTGAAAAAATTGTTAAAAAAATAAATTGTAGACTTGCAGTTTTTCTTGAAAAGCGCTTTCAGCTGAAAGGTCCCAACTGAAATTCGTGCTAAAAGGAAAGTTTAAGATAAGAGAAGTCGCCGGGCTTCAAACTACAACACTTGGCAAACTTTCTGATAAGATATATTATCGAAGTAAAAAAGTTCCGACATTTTTTCGAGCCCGCGAAAATCGGGATTTGAATTTAGAGGCTCCTTATTTTTTCTTCTGAATTTTCAGAATTAAACTGGATTAAAAGAACGAAATTGTATCAATCGTGAATTTTTTTACACGTTTCTTCGAATGTTTAAATATATCAATTTGCGTCATTTATTTTTTTTTTCGTTTCTTCTGATAAAAATATATCGCGCATAGCAAAAGCGCTGATGAAATGGGCGGAGCCTCTAAATTCAAATCCCGATTTTCGCGGGCTCGAAAAAATGTCAGAACTTTTTTACGGCGATAATAGGAAGCTTTGTGCACATCAACAGACCGTGTTCTGCAGCCGTTTGCCGGTTTACACAGTAACCTGTTCATTTCTACGTAAGCGAGCTGTTTCGCATGGTAATTTGGCAAACGCGCTCGGCAAGTGACACTTTCTGAACGGCAACTTGCCGCCTTATGTTACAACTTGTTTTTTCATACGGCAATTTTTCGATTGCACAGCAAGCTGCCATATACTTGCCCAAACCGCCGCCACTGTGGGACCAGTTTTCGCTCAGGTTACATGTATGACTTCCACTACCAAAAATAAGAAAAGCTCAATTTATCTATGATATATTTCGTAGAAATAATAAAAATCGCTATCAGATAGATAACTGCACATATTAGTAAATGCATTCCATTGAAAAAGACACAGTCATTGAACACAACATTCTGCGAGGAAATAGCAGAACGGAAGCTACCTTCACTTTAAAGATAGAAGAAAAAGAAGCCTTTTTAAGAAGTGACCCGTGAATAACAAGCGAAAATTGAGACCTCCTGTTCGTAAAAGGATGGTGAACAGTGAGAGTTCGCTTAAAGAATCCTTGCTCAAAGAGAATACAATTCATTGGAGGGGAGAAAGCAATTTAAGAAATTCAAAATAAAATAATAATAATAATAATAGGAATAAAAATGTCATACTCCTAATAGGAATTCTCACAAATTTGCTCCGAAATGGCGCCAATTCGAAATATAACAGTTATCCTCGTTCGTAGTACACATATTATCCATCCGCGAGTACGTGATATTGCGTGTAGAGGCGGTGTTTGGGTCTCGTTAGGGGATAGCGCGTTTTAACGCGCCAATTTAAAAATTGTAAGAAAGCGCACACACTGCGTTTGTGATTTATTCAGTTTTATAAACAGTTTAGAAAATTTGACAATAAAAATTAATTTAAAAAACATGATTTTCGAAGCAAAATATCTAATATTTGCCTCAATTTTCGAAAAGAAATCACAAACGCAGTGTGTGCGCTTTCTTACAACTTTTAAATTGGCGCGTTAAAACGCGCTATCCCCTAACGAGACCCAAACACCGCCTCTACACGCAATATCACGTACTCGCGGATGGATAATATAACATATTGGTTATTATGAGTAGTCAGTCATAGCTCGGTTCACGGTTGAGCAACAAAATTGGGAGTTTCATAATTGACCATAGCGTCTTATAGACTAAGAAGTCGTTAAAGAGGGGGGGGGGGCGGGGGTGGCATTAACTAACGGAATCTAAAAGTATAGAAGTGGAATATTGGAGCAGTCAGTCGCAGTAGAACACATTTAAGCGATAATGTCTGAGAGATTCGAGCTCCAGTAGTCACAGTTCGCAAAAATTGTTGAAGAACGATCTGAAATGGGATGTGAGGGTACCCTAAGGTACACTCATCCCATGTATCCTTAAATTATCCGGATCCGTTCCTCCTCCCCATAGATGACGTCATCTGAAGTCAAAATATCAACTTTGTCAGTTTTGAAGATAGAGGTCTAAACTTTACAAAAATAAGTTTAGAACACTTTTTTGAACATTTTTGTAGTACATGACTAGTTTCCACCTCTTAAGGTTCATTCGGAAATGTCTCATATCTGACTCTTTTTTCACTTTTTTGAGATTTCTAAAAAATTGTAGTATATTTGTCCCTCGAGATAAGTCCAAATTATGAAACTTCGAGTTTATATTAATATAGATCACACTCGGTTATATTCAGATTTCAGTGTGTAAAACACTTTTTTCAACGATTTTCATTTTTTCCACTAAAAAATAAAAATCGTGGAAGAGCCCAGTTTTTCTAGTTTCCTGAAAACTTTTGTACTAATGTCCGTTGAGATTCATCGAAATCATGAAAGAGCATGTCAATATGCATCAGATTATCAAAGATAGACATCCGGAATTCAGTGTGTAAATCCCTTTACATGACCATTTTCAATTTTATTACAGTCTTACTATTTTTCATTTGTTTTTTTTTAATTTAATTTATTTTTCTTTCCTGTTTTTTTTTTCAAATTTCATCTAAAATTCGAAGAACGACTGCTCAAACAACAATGAAAAACCATGTATTGTCTCAAAACTAATCAGGTTTGGCACTCCCACGGAAGCAAGCCATTCGAACCTCATGTGAAAAAGTTTCAACTTGATTGTTTTGAAGAAAGTCTAACAAAAAAGCGACTGGATCCAAAGTTCGTTGAAAAACGAATGATTACCGAAAAGAATCAAGGTAGAACACAGATGTTCACTGTCGACGAGAAGAAGGACTTCAGACGAATCGCCGGATTTTTCTCGAGAGAAGCGGAGAAAAAACGAAATTCACACACCCATCGTCACCGACGGTATTTGGCACCGGACGATGAAATTTACGTCATTCCGGATGAAGAACATGAAGACGATGGTATCATCAGATTCATCAAGGTTGAATCGTTCTTGACAGAGTGGGACGAGTATTTTGAAGCGGTACGACAAGATTGAAGGTTTGCCCAGTTCGAGTTATTCCTCTCTTTGCTATATTGATGTTAATTTTTTCTTGATTATAATTCAAAAAGAAAACAAATGATAAAGATTTTTTGAAGAAAAAGGGCTTTAAAAAGACTTTGACAGAGCAATCGTTCTTCAAATTTTAGATGAAATTTGAAAAAAAAACAGGAAAGAAAAAAAAATTAAATTAAAAAAGAGTGAAAAATAGTAAGACTGTAATAAAATTGAAAATGGTCATGTAAAGGGATTTACACACTGAATTCCGGATGTCTATTTATGATAATCTGATGCATATTGACATGCTCTTTCATGATTTTCATGAATCTCAATGGACATTAGTACAAAAGTTTTCAGGAAACTAGAAAAACTGGGCTCTTCCACAGTACATAGTGGAATATTATGAAAATCGTTGAAAAAAATGTTTTACACACTGAAATCTGAATATTACCGAGTGTGATCTATACTAATATGAACTCGAAGTTTCATAATTTGGCCTTATCTCGAGGGACAAATATACTAAAATTTTTTAGAAATCTCAAAAAAGTGAAAAAAGAGTCAGATATGAGACATTTCCGAATGAACCTTAAGAGGTGGAAACTAGTCATGTACTACAAAAATGTTCAAAAAAGTGTTCTAAACTTATTTTTGTAAAGTTTAGACCTCTATCTTCAAAACTGACAAAGTTGATATTTTGACTTCAGATGACGTCATCTATGGGGAAGGAGGAACGGATCCGGGTAATTTAAGGATATATGGGATGAGTGTATCCTAGGGTACCCTCACATCAAATTTCAAATCGTTGTTCAACAATTTTTGCGAACTGTGACTACTGGAGCTCGAATCTCTCAGACATTGTCTCTTAAGAGGTTAGTCATGAATGAATTCAAAGCAAAATCTGATGACATCAGTGTCTATAAAACCTGAGATTGGTTTTTTTTAATAAGAACTTATGAAACGTCAGAAACGAAACATTGTGGCTTCCGGGTTGCACAAGTGAGTTGATAGACAAGATTTCGCTGAAAGTAGGACAAATGGGTTTTCAGCGAAAGTTGCCAATCATTTGAAGTTGACAACCTTAAATAGCAAGATCTATTTGACCATCGTATGCTAAATTCCGCAGCGATTTTCAGATTTTCAGCAATTTTCGGCCACCTTTCGAAGATGATAGCCTGCTAACATGAAGCTGCTCAACAATGTGTGCAGACTGAAGGTCTCGCTTCATTTTACTATAAAAGTGCAAACGAAACTTTTTTGAATAATTGGCATCGATTTAGAAGCATTTAAGATCGAATTTTTGAATCGCCTACATTATCAATCTTATTGGAAAACTGTATCTCTTGAAAATTGCCATCGGAACGTAGTTGCACTGAACTCTCCAAATTATTCAATTTGTTTCCCTTTTCAAACAATAATTTTCATAGTTTATTCTATTTTCAGTTATGTATGCGTTGACCACGATGATCATCGTTGATCACCGCGACAGACGTTATATATCATGTTTGATACAGAGCTTTTCGTATCTCACACAACGTTTATCGACAGTCAGCTAGAGGAATGCAACCCGCTTCGCGCCTGAAGATAGAGGAAACATGGGTCCTTCTATTAGGCTTCTCGAGACCATGAGCAGCTTAGCTTTCTTGGCCTGGCTCAAGTTCACCAGAGCTTCAGCCAGCCCTGGACCATGATAACAAAGGAAAACTCGAAATGAGCTATCAGAATTAAGGCTTTCACGAAAGACGAAACAAATCGGTCGTCTTCTGTGGAATCCTTTCGTCTCGTCTTTGTTCGTCTTTCAGTTCGTCTTGCGGTCGTCTTACGTTGTCAATTGAAATACATGTGTACCAACACGATGTCTATCTCTGCAACAGACGAATTCTAGACGATGACGAAGACGAGACGAGGCGGTCTTATTTTTTGCATTTTTTTTTCTTTCTTCGAAATTCAAAGACAATTTTCAGCTTTTAATTATGATGATTAAAATAAGATGATAATGATGATTTTTGAAATTTTCATAGCAAACAACTTTTTTTTTCTGAAAAAAAAAGATTTAAAAAAAGGCTTATCAAGATCAACACGTGACGATGACTTTAGACGCGTTTCTTTTCGAATAATGATTTCTTTTTTGAATGATATTTGTGAACAATGGACTTTTGAAGACATCCTTTGAGAATACAAGTTATCTGCTAGATGAGAGCTTACAGGAGTTATCTTGAGAACCGGCAGCTAACAAACAAGTGCAGAACTAATCGCGGAAGCTTCAAAAAACGGGACTTGCCCTGATGTTGAACACTTTTATAACGACAGCAATTCTTAAACGTATTTTCTCTGGTTTTTTGTTGATTTTTCCAGAAGCACTACATAATTTACAATGAAAGGTCAATTTAATGTTTTAATTTCTTAAATGAAGCGGGGAAATCACGAAAATTTTAAAGGTGGGAGATGGGGGGGCGCAACGGAATTCGAAATTTTGAAAATTCCGATATTTTTCGGAGTAATCCCAAAAAAATAATTCAGAATGACGATAGACAAAAATTATAATAACGGGTTACGGTTTTTTAAAGGCGCATGCTTTGAAACTTCGTTCTGAGTCTCGAGCGCATTTATTTAACATTCTCATTACAAATATATTCCAGTAGCCAATTTTCATTTCCTAAAAGTCATTTACTCGCCGGAATATAGGGAAATGGAATATTTATTAAGGAAAAAATAATTAAGATTTACCGAAAAATTGCTCATATGTTACTCGTAGTTCGCTTAATAAGTACATAAAAGCAATTACAACAGCAGAAATTTTTTTAAATTGTTTTCTTCGATTTTTGTTAAATTTTCTGTTGCTATCGGTAATAATTCGGTTTTCTACTAGCTTGTGTAGCTTATAAACTTCGAAAAAATACTAAACCATTTTTCAAAAACACAACCGAAAATTATGAGTTCCTTTTTCGGAATATTTCGAAACTCTGAAATTTGGAAATGCTTCATAATAGCCAACAGATTTCACGACAGTCTTGGCAGGGACACCCGAGCCGGCGGGTGGAGCCCAACATATGTTTTGCAGTAAAACGGTTCAAACGCTCACAATTTGACGTAAGTAGTCTGAAATTGTGCCCTTTCGTCGCATTGTGTAACGCACTCATCGAGAAACATGACGTTTTTCGTGAAAATCGCTTTAAATCTTGCACTTTTCTTTAAGTAATTATTCTGAAAATGCGAACTTATGAATTTTGCACCATTTCTAGACAAATTAATCTGAAACGAAAAAACTGAAAACACCGAATAAACATTGAAATGAAGTGACACATATTCAGAGATTAAATTAATTTTTTTTCAGAAATCAAATCGACTATTCGGAACTTTGCTGAATATGTAAAACGTCTTCCACCCTTCCACACAATCTGAGCTGCAGCAGAGGTGCATGTCCTTCTATAATGAATTTCACACTTAGTTTTTCTCGTAAAATATGTAGAATGGCGAAGATTTCAAATATTCCAATTTCCAATTATCGTCGGTCATTTTGAAAGACCGAGACATTGTTAAAAATTCCGTTTTTATTCGAAAATCAGCGAATCTAGCCTACAATGACTGAAAAATAATGGGAATGGAAACCCGGGCGGGCGGGCATTTAATCACCTTAAAATTGGAAAACGCTGCTTAAAAATATTTAAGTTTCAAGGAAAAAAACTAGAAATTGAATGACTGAAAGGCTGTTATGTAGATGGTGCCAGATTCCAGATTCTGGAGAGTTGTTTTCAGCATAGGCCCTTGAATTCAAATTATAGAAATTGCACGATCTAGATTCGGAAGTTACAACTTTTTTCATAAAATAAATCTCATTTCTCATTTTGCAGAAGGTTATGAGCCGACAGCCGTAGTCCACCCATGTCGGCCCGCCCGCGTCGGTCCGTATAGCAACTCAGCTTATAAACATTGAGCACAAAAATATTATGGTCAAGCATCACAGAAAAAAACTGAAACAGAAAAACTATGTCGATAGAACTTTAAAACGTTTGACTTTTAAACTCTGAATAAGCCGAATAAGTCAGAAAATGAAATTCTCAAGAACACATTGCAGATCTAATTAGAGTTGTTATAGATTAAGCGTTATAACAAGCAAAACTTTTGCCAATTTCCGGCTTACTTGACGTCAATCCTCTTTAACGCAGTTATAAATGAACTCAGCGTGTCTGAAGGATCCCAAGGAAGGATCATGATTCTGGTGCGATTTGGGCGGTTCCAAGAAATTCATAAAGGTTTTCATGTAGTTTGATTAGCAGAGTAGGGCGGAATCGGATTTTGGGAACTCGGAATCCGGAAAACGGAAAAAAACATTTTTTCACGGAATCTGGAATCCGGAAGACGGAGTGAAAAAAAAAGGCGGAATCCGGAATTCCGCCCCTCTCTGTTGATTAGCAGAAAATAGCAAAAATAAGAGAAGCAGTTTCGGTAAGCATGTAGAGGCTGTAATTCTCTTCGAATTCAAATGTACAGCTTAATCGAAAAACGGTTGGTCTTTTTTGTTAGCGAGTTGAAAGTTTTGCAGGTATTTCTCTGTAATTCTTGAATCTATTCACTTTAAAACAAATTTTAGGTTGTTTTATGTCAAACCTTTTGATCGGAAACCCTGGAATATTCAACAAAGCGGCGTAACTCAAGTAGTCTCAAAATGTTGCCAAAAACTGATTTCGGAAAAGAGTTTATAAATGTGTTAGATTCAAATGGAATCTGGTGTCGAGTGGTTCAGTGTTGGTTTTGGGTTGTGGGATTCGTAGAATGAGTTATCCGGATTACAAGATGTGGCTTGTGTGTGTCGGTACCTCAAACTTGGGTAATTAAACCTTTTATTTCATAATAAAAATAAAAGAAAGGGTAACGATACTTATGAAATACAAAGTAAAACACAATAGAAAATGAAATGGCAGAGCACTTTGGAATGCTCTTTTATACAGTCCTAGAATGGTGGTTGTATTACAAAAAAAGGGGGTTGGGCTAGTGACCGAAAGCAGAACAGATGGTCCTCCGCGACATACGGTCTCCGCTACAGCAAGATCAAAAGGCGATCGGTTTTATACAATGCTGTGACCTTTTTCGAAAGAGTTCTTTTGAATTGTAATATAAACTAACATAAGATTATAGAATATACATATGTGAAATATATTTTGAAGGGGTATTATGAGGGGGAACAACAAATTGAAACGGTTGGGTTGACAATTCCCAACACAGTATACTCATAGCTTTTAGATGTGTCATGTGGGGGTAAGAGGTTACAGTGTAACAGGAAAAGGGACGGAATTTGATGGTTTGGTCTTAATGGATTCATTAGAAAGAAATTGGATGATATGAATTATCACTTGAAGGAGTGCTGCTGTAAAAGCGAGCACACTCCGGGGGAGGGAGAAACGTAGTTGGAAAGAGAAACGAATTGAGGAAATTTAACTGAAGATGGAGTTGAGTCAACGTCCCTTCGAAGTCCCTCGTCTCTCAGTCCTCTTCGATGTTCCGGGGTTCCTCACAAAGTGTTTTATTGTGTGTCTGTGACCCGCAGTATTGACAGGTCTTGGCATTGCATTGATGGTTCTCGAATTTCTTGTTCAGACACTTTTTGCATCTCTTATTTTCGCGGATAAGGCGACGACGTTCCTTAATGTTGGGCACATAGTCGCACTCGTTTGTATAATGGCCTTTTGTGCATAGTGCGCAGTGAATGTGATGTTGGAAACTTCTTTGTGTGAGATATCTTGTTGGTTGAGCCGTCTTTGAATGTCCTCTTCGAGTCCTTGGTCGAGGCGAGTTGGATGTAGCGTGATTTGATCTGATGTCCTTGACTTTCTCCTGAGTCCTCTTCTCACTGAGACCTTCTTGGTCGATTTCATGATTGAATCCATGATTGAATCCTCCTATATCGATTCCTTGATCTACTTTTTGATCTCCGTTGGGAGAGGCTCCGGGGGGGAGGGGGTCTGTGAGCTTTTCCATCCTTTTTTCCAGATTGAGGAGTCTCCAACGGATGTCGTCCATTTTTTCCGTTACTCCATTAGCCAATTTTTCTATTTCCTCAAGGAGGCGTTGAGTGAGCTGTTCTCTTTGTTTCACGACGTCTCCAACATTCATGTTTATTTCCTCTTCTCCGATTTGTATTTTGATAGATGTTTTCTGGGTTGTCTTGATGTCTGTATTTGCAGAGCCGAAAACTCGATGTTTGATCGTGTTGGTTCCTTCATCGGGAAGGTTCCAAGTTTCGAAAAGGCTTTGGGTGATGTAGGACTGGTCAGCCCCTGTGTCTAACATGACGGAGATTGGAGTCCAAAGCTTCTCTTTCGGATTGTACGCAACAACCTTGATTGTTGGAATGAAAGCGTCGCGTCCATCTCTTTGAGTGTGTGACTTATCTCTGGTCGTCGCTGCTGTTGTCTTTGTTTGCACTTTCTTGGTTGTTTCTTCTGTGTTCTGATTTTTCTTCTCGCTGGTTTCTTGCTTCTTGGAGATACAGACAGAGAAGTGATGATTTTTTCCACACTTTGAGCATGGCTTTCCTCGGCAAGATTCCTTGACATGTCCAGTCCTAGTGCATTGTTGACAGCGTTCTTCGGCTTTCAGAAGTTCGAGTCGATCTTTTGGATTTGGAACCGTCTTACAATCACTGCCCCAATGACCTTCTTTCTTGCAGAAGGTGCACTTTGGTTTAGGTTTTTCAGATGGAGTGGAGTCTTTCTTAGAATTCGGCTTCTTCGATTTGATCTCCTGAGAATCGGAATCTGGTTTTTTCAGAAGTTTGTTGAGCTCTTCTTCCTTTGAAATGGTAATTTCGAGATCTTTTAGGATTTGATCTAAAGTCCATTTATCAGGTGTCATCTCGAGTTTCTTCTTGAAAACTTCTTCCTGGATATTCTTCGAAAACTTCTGGACTATTTCGTCCTTGAACATGCGCGTTTCGATGTTTTCTTTGAAGTCCTTGAGCTGTTCAGTGATTATATAAATCCGTTCGAACAGTTTTCGCTGATCCGCGATAGATCCGGTTTTTGCTGTGTCTCGTTGGAGTTGAATGGTCAATTCCGAGACTATTTCTTCCCGGTTATTGTACTTGGACTTGAGGTGTTCTACCGCCTTTTGGTAGTTGTCGCCCGTGAATTTGTAACGGGACATCAGTTCCTTCGGTTCTCCTTCGAGGCTGTTGAGAAGGAAGTTGAACTTTATTAAGTCCGTTTCCGACGAGTTTCCGTGAATCTCTTGAAAGAGATTCCAAAAGTTCTCGAATTGCCATACTTCGCCTTTGAATTTAGGAACTTTAGGAAAGTCCTTTCGGAATTCTGTTGACGTCCTTTGACTCGTCACTTGATGTGAAGGATTGTGGCTACCATTTTGGTCTTCTTTGGATCTTTGAAGCTCGAGGTCTAAGAAGTCCTTTGTTGTGTTGGCCTCGTCGACGGCGTTGATCACTTTTGTGATAATCTCTTTCGCCTTGTTTTGAGCTTGTTTATCCGTTTCTGGTAAATTATCTGCCTCCTTTGTGAATTTGTCCATTGCTTTGTCCAGAGTAGCTTTCTTTGCTTCTATCATCATCAGAAGATTTTTCATATCCTTTTGCTGAATCTTCAACTCATCATTGTCAAGTCCTTTCCAGATAGATAGTATCTCATTGGCTGTGGTTACGACTTTGGCCAGAGATTTCAGAGCTTTTCTCACCGATTCTCCAGTATATTGAAAGGCCATGATGACAGAGAAGGTTTAGCGAAGAATAACGACGAGAGTAGAAACAGGTTAAGCAGTGCTGGTTCAGAGTGTGGAGCGTGTGTGAGTAGGACGGACAGAATAAGAAAAAGCGTTGACACTCCTCACATCGATCGGTCGATGCACCATGTGTTAGATTCAAATTGAGTCTGGTGTAGAGTGGTTCAGTGTTGGTTTTGGGTTGTGGGATTGGTAGAATGAGTTATCCGGATTGCAAGATGTGGCTTGTGTGTGTCGGTACCTCAAACTGGGTAATTAAACCTTTTATTTCATAATAAAAATAAAAGAAAGGGTAACGATACTTATAAAATACAAAGTAAAACACAATAGAAAATGAAATGGCAAAGAGCACTTTGGAATGCTCTTTTATACAGTCCTAGAATGGGGGTTGTATTACAAAAAAAGGGGGTTGGGCTAGTGACCGAAAGCAGAACAGATGGTCCTCCGCGACATACGGTCTCCGCTGCAGCAAGATCAAAAGGCGATCGGTTTTATACAATGCTGTGACCTTTTTCGAAAGAGTTCTTTTGAATTGTAATATAAACTAACATAAGATTATAGAATATACATATGTGAAATATATTTTGAAGGGGTATTATGAGGGGGAACAACAAATTGAAACGGTTGGGTTGACAATTCCCAACACAGTATACTCATAGCTTTTAGATGTGTCATGTGGGGGTAAGAGGTTACAGTGTAACAGGAAAAAGGACGGAATTTGATGGTTTGGTCTTAATGGATTCATAAAAAAGAAATTGGATGATATGAATCATCACTTGAAGGAGTGCTGCTGTAAAAGCGAGCACAATAAACGAAAATGAACCAAGTGAAACTGAAAACTGCTGTAACTCGAAACTTAGCTAACCATGCCTTGCGGTCCTGAGCGATGGTGGCTCATGAAGTGGTCAGTGGATTTCCTCCGTTTTTTGAGATTTCTTTCTGCAATGAGTCGGACCATCTCATGGGGGATCTTCCTACAGGTCATTTTTGATCTCGAGGAATCCATTCTTGTATCAGTTTTGTCCACCTTCCGTCATTTCTTCGCATAATGTGCCCGGCCCATCCTAATTGTTTCTTTTTGATGTATTTGAGTGGGTCCGTGACTTGGGAGATTTTTCTGATGTCTTCGTGGTGTAAGTCTCGTTGGCGTTGTTCCGTGAGGGTCATTCCAATTAATCTTCTTTCTAGTGATGCATGCGTCACACGGATCCTTTCAGCGAGGTTCTGTGTAAAAGTCCAGGTTTCAGATCCGTATGTGAGCGCAGGAAGAACGATGGTGTCGAAAAGATGAGCTCGAGATCGAATAGAAGGCAGGCATGAGCTTGAACGCTGCTCATCGTCTTCTATGGAGTTCTGGTTCTAGCTCATTTCGTGATTTGAGTAGCCTGCCAAAGTAGACATACTCATCCACGCCTTCGGTTGCTGTGATGGTTGCGTTATTACTGATAAGCGTTGGACATTTGGTCGCGTGCCTCCTTTTTTTGCACATTTTTGTCTATTCTTGGATCACCTGGCTGGCAGTTCATGAGTCTGGTATTTGAGCGTAGTCGTCATCTTGTCCTTTAAGGTGATTCCAAGACAATTTTCCGAGAACGAGCTCTAGACAAGCTGAGAAGAGGTTTGGTGATATTGGATCACCTTGGCGAACACCTCTTGTGATTGGTATTATACTTTAACATGTCTGTTGAATGGTGTAAAGGTGGTTGTGAAGTTTTTGTAACACTTTTTGATATATGAAATATATGAAAATTGGCTTTTTTATTTGTTCGGAATCTCTAAATGTGTTTTGCAAATGAGAATTCTCCCCACAGCTATGAAAAACGCCATTTTTTGAGTTACAACCAGAGAAGGGCGGAATTCCGGATTCCGCATTCCGCATTCCGGATTCCGCCGTTTTTTCATTCCGTCTTCCGGATTCCAGATTCCGCGAAAAAATATTTTTTTTCCGTTTTCCGCATTCCGGATTCCGAGTTCCCAAAATTCAATTCCGCCCTACTCTGGTTACAACCAATTTGGAATCTGAATCTCCAAAAATCTTTTAACAGACATCCAAAATGCGGCACGTTCATTGCAGGAAGGCTGAAAATGCATTTCTGCAATTTTCGTCTTAGAAGAATTCCAGAACCCATTCCAAACCGGGCCCTCTTAAAAACAATGAGCAGTGAGCATAGTGAAAACTGATTTCAGAAAAAGTATGAAGACGCCACTATCAGGAAAGGATATCCGATGGAAATCATATTAAAATCCGAGAAAATGAATATTTAACACTCGAAAATGGCTCAAAACGTGGCATAGGAAAGTGTATTTTAAGTAGATTTCAGAAAAAGAGAAAACAAGGCGGTATATCATTTATTGGAACCAAAATACTTCATTTATTGTTTCCCTCGGGCAAATATATTGAAAGAAATAATGTTCTAAGAAAATCGTTTTTTCCCTATTTTAAATTAATTTTTTTCCAAGAACCCGAGCAATTTTCCATTATAATACAATTTAGAATTGCAGGAATCTACGCCACAACAAGATTTGGCAAGATTAAGATACTTATTAGTTTCCCACGAGGAGTACACACGTGAAAACACGGAATTCTTTAATTGAATCCAGTGTATTCAGAAAAGATGATTTTTGACATATGATTGAAATGAAGAAATGAAATGGTTTTGTGGGTTGAAGACTTTTCGAAGACTCGGTGAGCAACATCTTCAGATATTCACTTTTTACGATTCTTTTCATAGGGGAATTGCTCATGAAGAGCTCCAAACTCATATCTATGCTGCTATGAACTTCATACCCAAAATCCTGCACGACATTGTTTTATACGAAACAGATTGTTTCGATTTAGTCACTGGAAAAGCGTATTGATCATTCTTATTTCCACTCAATTATATAAGCTTATGCGATTGGCAATCTTCCGTGGGGGTATAGCTCAGTGGTAGAGCGCTCCCTTAGCATGGGAGAGGGCTGGGGTTCAATTCCCCATACCTCCATAATGTTTTACTTTTTTTTTCTTTCGTCGGTGCGATCAGTATGAACATTTAAAAGTTACTCTACGTGCGTTTGCAAATATAACAACTACAAGAATTGACTCCTTTGACTTGGAACCAGACTTTGCATCATTGTGGCATTAGAAAAACGTTTTGCATTACATTAAAGATTGGAAATATTAATTGATATCACTCGATACTTCTTTCTCTTTCTTTCTTATTTCCGCAGGAATGCATAAGTTTTGCCTTACGCCTGATGTGTCTGGGGGTATAGCTCAGTGGTAGAGCGCTCCCTTAGCATGGGAGAGGGCTGGGGTTCAATTCCCCATACCTCCATAACATTTTTCTATTTTCTTTGGTCGGTGCGGACGGTATGAACAACCGACCTCGACATGACTTGTAAAATCTCTCCATAACTGCACGCTATTGTTTTGAATTAGAGTGAATTAGCTCGGCAAAATGTACGGGATCTTCGCTAAGACACGTGGCTCGCATTTCAACCACACAGACCGTGCCTATGTTGTGCTTGTCCAGAAAAAATATGCGGTTCATAAAGGATGAAAAGTCGTGCGGCAGTTACACCACAAGATTTAGCAATAAAAACTTATCATTTTTCCACAAGGAGCACAAACACGAATACCTGGAGCAACAACGAAATTCAGCGCACCGCCAGCTGTGTACATGAAAAAAAAATCAAAGATGCGGTAAAAGGTTATGTGGGGAATTGAACCCCAGCCCTATCCCATGCTAAGGGAGCGCTCTAGAGCGCTCCCTTAGCATGGGAGAGGGCTGGGGTTCAATTCCCCATACCTCCATAATGTTTTTCTTTTTTTTCCTTCGTCAGTGCGATCAGTATGAACATTTTAAAAGTTACTCTACGTGCGTTTGCAAGTATAACAACTACAAGAATTGACTCCTTTGACTTGGAACCATACTTTGCATCATTGTGGCATTAGAAAAACGTTTCCAAACCTTTTTCCGTTTTTTAACCTTTCTCGGTATGATCGGTATTAACAACCGACCTCGACATGCTTTGTCGTCTGTGATAACATTTTTTTTGAATTTGAATGAATTAGCTCGGCAAAATGTACGAGAATATATCGGTGCGCCTACTCAACGGCTTCTGATCGGATGCCAATATGCCAATTAATCAGTTTGGCATCACTGGCATCACTCTGGCCCAAACCATAACACTTTTCGGAAAAATAGACAGTGGAACATGAATCGATCGATCGTTTTTGAAAAAACAGTTTAGAAACACTCAGAAGTCGTGGGCGAGAGTAAAGGAGTAGCTCGTGTAAAACAGACAACTTCAAGAATAACGAACATGGTTTTGAATCACTGTGACGCCTAAATAAGAAGAAGTTTTGCTCCTGTATTAAACATTTACAGATTAGTGTGTTGCGAATACTACGTATTCACAATAATCAATTAAACTTCCACTGAAAAATGTCCTTATTTCAATTTAATTTAATCCTTTCTTCCAGAATTTGAACTGCCGCCGGAAACTTTGGGTCTCGCCGCGATACGCCGCGACGCCCCGCGACTCGCGTGCGTTTTTGGGCCTACAACGAGTTTGGAGTTCATTCATCTTTATCATGATCCTATCAGAACAACGATGGATTTTTAAATGGCTTTTTAATGTATATTTTTGCCATTTTCATTGATTGAGGTTTTTTTACAGCCGACCAACAGTGTCAGGCTTTTTCCCCTCAATAAATATTATAATGTTAATCTTCTTTTTTTTTCTTTTTAAAAAGACGCTTTCATCCGCACAGCGCTAGGCGGGTCGCCATTGGAGTCATCTTTAAATGACTCGTCATATGGTGCATCGACCGGGAATCGAACCATTGATGCTTATCAAAAGATCTACATCTTTTGGCAATCAAAATAGCAACCCCCAAGCGCAACTAGTTCCTCCTCCTTTAATTCTTCTTCAGAATAAAGAACCTTTCACTTCACCTATCCTTCCACCTAGTTTCATTCCTACTACTGTACCATCTACAATTTCCCCTTCTGCTAATTTATCAAGCCCGTTCGTAGACCTTGGTAACACTCTTCCAATATATACCTCCCCCCAACAAAACCAACAGAACCAACAGTTATCTTATGGTCCTAGCTCCGTTCCCCAATCGAATCAACCTTCGAATCGGGAGGCGATTCTTCTCTTGCCTCAAATGCAGCCGTCATCTGGCACTCCCCCCTTTAACCCGTTCAGTAGACAAGTATTTCTTCCTAATCTTCCTGACTCTACGTTACCGCTACGTAACACCAGTTTGAATCAAAACATCTCAGCCTTCCCAACGACATAGGACCAGGCAAACACACGTAAACAGTACAATCAAGTACCAATCAATAGCAGCAAGTCAGCAGACAATGCTCAATCAATGAGACAACAGTACGGCAATCAACGCCATTACAATGAACAACTCGGTGAACCGATCGCACCGAATCAAAACAATAATCCTGCAAAAATTGAAACACTAACGTGTGAATGTTGCGAAGGAAACCATGAATTATTTATGTGCACAGATCAAAGAAGAATGTTCTTCTGTGCCACAAACAAAAGATGCATCAGATGCGCAGCATTAGACCACCGAGTCAACGAATGTCAGCTACCAGTAAATACAGAAATGGCCCATAGCCCAATGTATCAGCACGAGACATTGCGAGGACCGCAACCATACACTCCAACAGCATATCAAGCTGGAGATAGATACGAACAATTTATAACTGAGTCCGAACAGTCGTTCGAATACACCCGAACCAACAGAAAATGCCAGAGCACCCCAAAAGCAGCTGACCCAGCTCAAGAGTATCAAATGAGCAGCATGCTCGACCAACACACTGCAATCCAAAGCTACTTAGCTCTCGTTCCTAACTTCGACGGTAAACAATCGGGATACCAAGGTTTTATCAGAGGAATGGTGCTGGAAAATCCAAGCCTAACCACAACAGTCAAAAGAACCATCCTGAAACATAAACTCCAGGATGCTGGTGCGCATTGTCTCTCCGGACTCACCGACCGTCAGAAAGCCATCGACGAGACCTTATATCTTCTCGACAGAGAGTTCGGCGCTTTGCCAGAATCATGTCTTCTCCGACAACAGTTCAAAAATATAAACTTTGACAGTTCGAACGACAAAGCATTCACAAAGTCTCTAAATGAAGCTCGAATCATCATGACACAGCTCTAAGAATTGGGAGCGGCGGCAGACGAGCAAGCAGCATTTGACTTTGTCGGAAAACTGCCGAAATACATGCAACGGAAATGTATACCCATTGCCAGAAAAGGAAGAAAAGACGCACTAGAAACCGTCATTAAAGTTGCAGAAGAAACAGCACGAACAGAGCTTGCGCAGCGGTAACAGAATACTTCAAAAAAAACAGACAACTATCCGAGAACACAAAAATTCTCCAGACCCCAAACAGTACCGGTCATGTTCCTGAACGGTCAGAACGAATATTCGGAAACAGAAGAAAGCCAAGAAACAGTAATGGCAATAAGTCATCGGCCAATGAAGCCAAAACCAGCGGTAGCAATCGGAAATGTCCGGCCTACTCGAAACAATAACACGGACAATCGTAAACCAATGCAGTTCATACCAGAGGGAACGCCAGATTGTCCAGGAAAAGAATCAGGAAAGCTATTGACTTATGAAGAAGCCCTAGCAACCAAAGTCACGCAAAACCCGTCGAGTTTCGTATGGAACGTAGGAAGCGGCTACAGCGGGCGAAATTTGAAGTTTTCCTTCCCGCGAAAGTTCCCGAGTCAGAACTGCCAGCTATGCGGAATCGGGCACAAGCTTATCCAATGCCCGAAGAGCAGTTCAAACGTCAGAAAATGGGTAGCAGAAAACTCCGCATGCACAAACTGCGGATACACCAACCATCTCGCGAGAAATTGCACCTCGAAATACACTTGCGTCTATTGCTCAGCTAAACATGTGAGCGCAAGGTGTATTCTGAAGGAATACTTCCGAGACTACCGTAACTTCCCAGCAGAAGCTGAACACCCCACGCACATTACATTTTTTCGTGGCCCAACGGGAGCAGATCAACAATAATTCAAAAGAAAATCCAATATTCCTAAACAAAAAGGAGGCATCACCAAAACTAAATAACAAAGTAATCAGTACTGAACACAATAAGAAAACATCTATATCAACGAAGAAAACACCAATCACAACAGGAGAGCAAATATCAATCCTACAAAAATCCCCGAGTAACCACGAACTCAAGAAATCCGGCATAATGACCATCAGAACCATTATAGCCACCTTATCCTCATCCAGATTAGATCTAAATAAACTCAGTCAACAGACAGAAAACATTTCTCTTTCATTCGCCATCATCGATATGGATAATGGCCACCAAATCAGAGCTCTAATCGACTCTGGAGCCGGGATCTCTCTCATCTTAGATGCAAAAGCGAAGAGACTCGAACTCGAAACTAAACAAACCACCCAGATCACAATCGAAGCATTTAACAATGTGTCCACTCACCAATGCAATATCTATCAGATTTCCATAAAAGGTAGAGATCACGTCTACTCGACATTTGTAGCTGGCTCTTCAAAGCTACCAAAAACGAAATATAAACACGCAACCCTTTCCGAAGAAGATAAGTTCGAAGTACTCAAACATGGTATCACCGAACAACAACTCGATAAAGGAGCGATCATGAATGACCAGGAAATCGAAATGATCCTGGGAAATGACATACTGCCACACATTATCAGAAATTCGAAAAGAATTCTGTTACCATCCGTTAGATACGTCGAATCGTCGACGATCACAAATATCATTTATCCGAGAGCACGTCATTGCCCAATCATGAAGAAACGGATGAGGCAACAATCTCCCATTATCCCAGTGAACATGTTAACAGCAAAAGAGCAAACAAAAAGGTACAAAGATAACCTCACGGATCTCATCTCCAACCTCTGGAGACTAGAGAACTGTGGAATCGAGTCTCCTGTCCTTCTCAAACAAGAACACCTTGAAGACTTTGATCAAGGAATGGGACAAATTGTCAGCCGATACCTGCGTGCCACAGTTGATGCTTATCCGCGACGTCTTCGGGCTGTCATCCGCAAGCGAGGTGACCGCATGGAACAAGATTAATTTATGTTTTTTGTTATTATTTCAATAAACTTTTTGTTAATTCCCAAGTCTCTTTGATTTTTGGTTCCGGTTTTATAGCCGTTCTGTCGTGTGCGGGTAATTAGCGGCCACCCTGTATATAGCGGCAATACAAGAACATTCGTTATAGGTCATTCTATGATCAACGAAGACATAAACAACTACAATCCAGTAATGGACTTTATCAGTCTTATGGCGAGACGAGCCATCAAATTCAAATACATCACCCCGCTGTCACCATGGCAAGGTGGAACATATGAAAGAATTGTAGGCATCGCCAAGAAACAACTAAGAACAATAATTGGCAAACACACGCTACCGTACTTTGATTTATATTCAACATTGAAACGAGTAGAAGCCGTCGTAATCAACTCACCGCCACTCGCCAAGAACCCGAGCATGTCTAACGACGCGTTGGTAATCAGACCAATCGACTTCCTATTACCGTCAGTTCTTCTCGAAATCCCAAACGAAACGGATAGAGAGGAAGAAGAGTGGATAAACCAATATCTTCTAGCCTTAAGAGAAAGCCACATGAAAAGCAAAAGAGCAAGTCTACACACTCCGAAAGTAGGGGAAATCGCGATAGTCATGCCACAGAAAAATGACAAAATCCCAAGACATTGCTGGCCTCTTGGAAGAATTGTGGAAGCACCAGAAGATCCAATCAGAACAGTAAAAGCACTATTTGACAACTCCATCAAGGAGAGATCAGTAAACCAGTTAATCCCACTGGAAATGGAGGACAAGCCAGGTCGTCCGTCGTCACGAGCGGCAGAGTTGAAAACCTACCGTAATCCAGGTATACCATCTCTTCTCCAGCCAGAACAACCCTCGTGGAAAAGAACACATGAGAATATCAGACCTCAACCGGCTCCCTCCAGGAAACCACTTCCCAGAAAGGCAAAATAAGGGCCAAAAAATTATACCGGAAATCATATGGAAATCAGTGAGAACCTCCTCCCCCCGGGAGTGTTGCGAATACTACGTATTCACAATAATCAATTAAACTTCCACTGAAAAATGTCCTTATTTCAATTCAATTTAATCCTTTCTTCTAGAATTTGAACTGCCGCCGGAAACTCTGGGTCTCGCCGCGATGCGCCGCGACGCCCCGCGACTCGCGTGCGTATTTGGGCCTACAACGAGTTTGGAGTTCATTAATCTTTATCATGATCCTATCAGAACAACGATGGATGTTTTAATGGCTTTTAAATGTATATTTTTGCCATTTTCATTGATTGAGGTTTTTTACAGCCGACCAACAGTGTCAGGCTTTTTCCCCTCAATAAATATTATAATGTTAATCTTCTTTTTTTTTCTTTTTAAAAAGACGCTTTCATCCGCACAGCGCTAGGCGGGTCGCCATTGGAGAGTCATCTTTAAATGACTCGTCAAATAGTGGAACAGGGTGAAAAGAAAAAACGACTATAAATAACCAGCTGCTTGGAAAGATTGGATCTGTTGTTATCTCTTTCTTATTTCCACACGAATGCGTAAGTTTTGTCTGACAGATCTATTGTCGGGGGGTATGGCTCAGTGGTAGAGCGCTCCCTTAGCATGGGAGAGGGCTGGGGTTCAATTCCCCATACCTCCAGAACCTTTTTCTTTTTTTCCTTTTTCGGTGCGTTCGGTATTAGCATTTTAAAAGTTACTCTACGTGTACGTATACAGTATACACAAGTATACAACTTCGAGAATGGCAGTGACACGACTTTGGGCGCTATCTCAGTTGGTTGGAGGTCAGTGGGTTCTCGACTTTTTTGGATGTTTTACAGATTTTTTTGTTCAATTGTTTGTTTTTATTGTTAAAATATTTTTAATCTTTTGTTTTGTACTTTCGACCAAGGCTGGGAATTCGCCGGAGTTTAGCCGTTCTCGCGGGCAGCCGAAAAAAGCCGGCGAAAAACGGCTGGCAGCCGTCGCCGCCTTTTTTCGGCTGGCATTTTTTATTTATCAAAATGAGTAATATTACGAATAGTTGGAAGCTCTCTTAATCCGACAGTTATTATCATGAAAATTAGATGCAAAAATACAAATTATTTGAAACGAAAACATTTTCATTTAATATTTGAGAATTTTTAACAAATAAAAAAATGGAAAAAAAGAAAGGAGGCGAATTAATAAATGATAGAGTTTGAAATTGAAACAAATGAAACTATTGCACAAAACAAATCAAAATGTGATTTGTTACCTCATTTTGGTCATCAGGGCACTCTTTGATTATCATTAGATTTTCAAGAAATAGACAGGAAAAAAGAGTAAAACAATGAATAGAAAATGAAAATTTTTTTTATCTTTTTTTGTCATGATCCAACTAAACTTTAAAGAAAGGCAAAATCAGATAAGCAAAAAAAGTTTGACGTGGAGGGGAACCGAACCCACACCTTCAGATCCCCATCCCCCCTCTTCACACTTTGGTTACCGCTGCTTGTACTACACTGTTTCTTTGCTCACCGTACACCGCGATAAAAAAACGCCGGCGAAAGCCGCCGTTGGCGGCGTAGGCTTCTTTGGCTTAGCCGTCCACCGGCGAAAAGCCAAAATTTTTCCGCCGTTGTTTTCGCCGCCGCGCCGCCGGCTTTTTTTTTCCCAGCCTTGCTTTCGACTACGGAGAACTAAGTACACATGGTGGATGCCGAAATTTCTGGAAATCGAGATATTTCCATCTGAAAATCCGGAGCTCCGCGCCCTTTCCTAGATGTTCGAAGAGGGAGGGATGGGAATCTGGGAAGTGTGGGTTCGGTTCCGCTTCACGGTACATGAACCGGACTTTGAATCACTGTGGCATAAGAAACATTGTTTGTAATAAATGAAAGATTATAAATATGTGTTAGTTGATATCAGTCGTTATTTTCTCTTTCTTATTTCCGCAGGAATGCATACATTTTGCCTGACATCTTTAACATGCACAGGTAAAACGGGGTTAGCGAAAGATTACCGAAAAAGTGCTGTATTAGCGAAGGGTTACCGAACGATTGCTGAATATGGTCCGGATTTGCGAGTGATTACTAAGCGATTGGCGACCAGAGAAATTGTTGAACAGTTGTTGAATGATTACTAAATCATTTCTGCTTTTTTTTGCACAGTTTTTGCGTTTTATCTTCACTTTGTACATACGTTTGTGACTCTTTTTATAGACAGTTTAATATACACTGTGATGCGATCAAATCGAAGTCTATTTCCAAGACTGTCAGCGACTACACGGGGGCAGTAACTCGAAATAAAATAAGAAATAAGTGAAATACAGATTATATACGAACTATATATGGGTCGTATGTAAAACCTTTAATAATGAGGAAACATATACCCGCGGATAAAATACGTGTCATTTACGGACCGTTTTTAGAGGGACGCAGCGTTTTTGAGATTTCATAATTGCTGTGATTTTTTTTTCATTTCTTTTTTATTTTTCGTAAATTATCATGATAATTTTTGTCTAATAAATTTCTTAGCATATTCGTTTGTTATTAATTTATTTTATCATGTGTTTGCAGTCTCAGTTAAATATTTTATTTTCTAAAATTAAGTAATGAATTCTATAACTTGATGTGACACTTTATTATAGAGTTATTCACAAAAGATTCAGTCGACTATAACTTTGCTGAAAACAGATGGAATTTAAACTATCTCCGTTGAAAAATAAAAAGATTGAACATTTGCAGACATTTTTAGTTAAAACGGCGAAATCGATTTTTTTTTCACCGGATTTAACAACACTCAAACTAAAATTGTTTACACTGTTTTTAAATTTCCATTCAAGTCGACATTCAAAATTTTTATAAAATTTTGTGTATTTATTATAGAAAAAAACTATCTTCTTTTCTTTTAATGAAAATAATTTTTCAGTTCTAGTTTAACGTACTTCTTCCTCAGAAAAAAATTGATTAGAAATCATCGATCTTCTTGTTTGGGAGTGAAGGATTTTTTGTTCTTCTGGGGATTGATTATTTCATTAATTTTCAATTTTCATTATTTCACCCGCGGACAGTTCGTAAATTATATTTTAGTAAGCGCGCTCCACTGAACGCGCTGCGTGTCAACCGCGACACGCTTCTTTACATTCTTGTAAATATCATTATCGACAAAAATTTCCTATTTTTGTAATAACCTATCTTTGATTTTTTCTTGAATTCTCCCCATTTTGGTGGTACCGTCATATCTTTATACGTTATAGGTTGTTTCCATTCTGAAGGATAAACGCGAGGAATCCATTTCTAAACGGCGAAACATCGATGCTCTGCTTGAGTAAGTTTTAGTTAACGTATTGTGAATTTTAAGAGTTAAAACGCGGCGCAATGATTTTTCTTTTTTCTGCTTCTCTGTCAGTAATAAATCCAAATTTATAAATCCTCAATTACATCGGTTTGGATAAAAAGCGAAAAAACGTTGTCATGAAAGTTTTTATCGACTAGCCATAGTTTTTCCAGAAATAGCTCATATTTTTTCATGAAATATTGCAGTGATGATGTGGAGATATCAACAACACCACCAGGTCCATTCGATGCTAACCTACTCCGGTTGACCGTCACTGCCGCTCAGTCATCCGACCCTGTTGAGCAATCGACTAATGGGCAGTGGAATCCCGCTCTTACTTCCCACGTGAGAAGCATCATCAGGAACTTTATGTGAGAGGAAATTAGAAATATTATCAATTTGAATTCATTGTTTCAGTAATCGGCGTCGTGGAAAGTGCCTCGCCGAAACGGAGAAGCGATTGAAAGAGTTCCAAGAGGATTTTGCCGAGTGAGTTTCGAATTGCGTTTCACTCCAAACATCATCATTTCAGAGACAATAACTTCCAACTTTACCTAAACGTCATTGGAAACGTGGACACTGCTCCGGAGGAACAGGCACTCTTCTCGGATGATGAAGTTCCGTCTGAGAATAATCCCATCAACAATCAAGAAATCGTCTCCTCTGATAACGTCGATTAAAATTTTCTTTATTCCTTTTGCTCTATCCTTTTTCCTTGTTTTGTTGCCCCATTTGTTGCTGTTTTTGAATAAACCAAGTTAAAAAAAACTGATGTTCAATAATCAAGTGAAAAAACACGATTACTGAAGGATTGCGCAGCAGTCGATTGCTCAAGGGTTAGTAATCAATTATTGAATTCATTCGACAACCGATTGTCTACGCCTCAGTGATCACTCGCACACTGATTACTAATTCTTCGCTAACCCCGTTTTACCTGTGTTGGGGGTATAGCTCAGTGGTAGAGCGCTCCCTTAGCATGGGAGAGGGCTGGGGTTCAATTCCCCATACCTCCATAACCTTTTACCGCATCTTTGATTTTTTTTTCATGTACACAGCTGGCGGTGCGCTGAATTTCGTTGTTGCTCCAGGTATTCGTGTTTGTGCTCCTTGTGGAAAAATGATAAGTTTTTATTGCTAAATCTTGTGGTGTAACTGCCGCACGACTTTTCATCCTTTATGAACCGCATATTTTTTCTGGACAAGCACAACATAGGCACGGTCTGTGTGGTTGAAATGCGAGCCACGTGTCTTAGCGAAGATCCCGTACATTTTGCCGAGCTAATTCACTCTAATTCAAAACAATAGCGTGTAGTTATGGAGAGATTTTACAAGTCATGTCGAGGTCGGTTGTTCATACCGTCCGCACCGACGAAAGAAAATAGAAAAATGTTATGGAGGTATGGGGAATTGAACCCCAGCCCTCTCCCATGCTAAGGGAGCGCTCTACCACTGAGCTATACCCCCAGACACGAGAAGCGTCAGGCAAAACTTATGCATTCCTGCGGAAATAAGAAAGAAAGAGAAAGAAGTATCGAGTGATATCAATTAATATTTCCAATCTTTAATGTAATGCAAAACGTTTTTCTAATGCCACAATGATGCAAAGTCTGGTTCCAAGTCAAAGGAGTCAATTCTTGTAGATGTTATACTTGCAAACGCACGTAGAGTAACTTTTAAAATGTTCATACTGATCCCACTGACGAAGGAAAAAAAAGAAAAACATTATGGAGGTATGGGGAATTGAACCCCAGCCCTCTCCCATCCCTCTCCCAAAGGTGCAAAAAAGTAGGACTCCAAATCAATACTAACAAAACCAAAGTGTTGAGAAACACATACGCCACCACACATCCGGTGATCATCAGTAACAACGGAACCATCACAACAATCGAAGACGTGGACGAGTATGTCTACCTTGGCAGGCTACTCAACCCACGAAATGAGCTAGAACCTGAACTCCACAGAAGAAGACGGGCAGCCTGGGCCGCGTTCAACAACATCAAAAATACCACCGACGCTCTCACCTGTCCCCGAATTCGAGCTCAACTTTTCGATACCATCGTTCTTCCCGCGCTCACATATGGATCTGAAACGTGGATCCTTACACAGAATCTCGCTGAAAGACTCCGTGTGACGCATGCATCACTAGAAAGAAGATTAATTGGAATGACCCTCACGGAACAACGCCAACGAGACTTACACCGCGAAGACATCCGAAAAATCTCCCAAGTCACGGACCCACTCAAATACATCAAAAAGAAGAAATTAGGATGGGCCGGGCACATTATGCGAAGAAATGACGGAAGATGGACAAAACTGATACAAGAATGGATTCCTCGAGATCAAAAACGACCTGTCGGACGACCCCCCATGAGATGGTCCCACTCACTACGTAAAGAAATCTCAATATACCGAAGAAATCGACTAACTACTTCATGGACAACCATCGCCCAAGATCGCAAAGCATGGTTAGCTGTGATCCGTGCTCACACAAGCGACTGACGGATCGACTAAGTAACTAAGTAAGTATACTGATCCTGTAAGTATACTGTAAGTATACGAGTCCTGTAAGTAAGTATACTGACGAAGGAAAAAAAAAGAAAAACATTATGGAGGTATGGGGAATTGAACCCCAGCCCTCTCCCATGCTAAGGGAGCGCTCTACCACTGAGCTATACCCCCATGGAAGATTGGCAATCGGCTAAGATTATATAATTGAGTGGAAATAAGAATGATCAATTCGCTTTTCCAGTGAATAAATCGAAACAATCTGCTTCGCTATAAAACAATGTCGTGCAGGATTTTGGGTATGAAATCCATAGCATCATAGAGGTGAGTTTGGAGCTCAATATGAGCAATTATGAAAGAAACCGTAAAAATTGAATATCAGAAGATGTTGCTCACCGACGTATTAGATTGAACACAAAGTTATTGCGTTTTTTAAACTTCAACTTTAAATGACCATAACTTTTTTTAAAATCAAATTTATTAATCGAAATAAAAACCATTAGAATCAATACATTTTTGCCAACGAGAAACAAGTTTATTTATGCCGGTTGCGTAAAAGTCCGGGTTTCTGGAAGCGACGAACTCATTAAAGACATTTTCGGCATCGTCTTGGCTTTTGAAGCATTTCTCGCGAAGGAAGTTGTCGAGGAGCTTGAAAAAGTGGTAATCGGTGGCAGTGTGTCCTTACCGATAAACATTTCCGGTAAAGGCTCGTTTCGCTATTTTTACCGGTACATTACCGGTAAATTTTACTGAAAAAATACCGGTACTGTACCGGTACTTTTTGAAATTACCGCGAAAGTACCGGTACTTTACCGGTAAAATTACCGGTACTTTACCGGTAAAGTACCGGTAAAAATTTTAAGTCCACGAGGATTACACGACCTAGTTTTTTTTAGGTCATCTCAAAATTCTTGCTAGTTTTTAGAATTTTCTTGTTTTTTTTTGTTTTTTCGTCATTTTTTTATTTTCATTCGTTTCTGAGAGATTGTTCAGGTAAATATACAGCTATAACATTGAAAATCGATCATATTTTCAGCCGATGCTCAGACTTCATCAGGCAAAAAAAGAGAAACAGAGCATCTATTGAGACTTTGAACAGTATTCTTCTCGTTTCTGAGATCAGTCGTCTTCGGTAATTTTATCTTTTTTCATTTTTAGTACAAATCTTTCGGATTTTAGAAGAGAAGAAAGTCTAGATAAAGATGAACACTCCGATGAAGATCAAAGTGACAATGTCAGTGATGCCACAGATGAACCGACCGATGAAATGTTGGATTATTCACTACCATGTAGCGACGAAGAAGAGCAATCAGAATAATTTCTTGATTACTGTTCATATTGACTCATGCAACTCTTGTTATTGTTTAGTTTATAATGAATTTGGTTAATTCGCAAACACAGCTGTTTTGGAATAGTAATATTAAAATTAACAGAAAAGATTTCGGTAAATTCAGCAGATTAATAATGTTTTCTAATAAAAATAAAAAAATTCTACCGGTGAAGTACCGGTAAAAAATTACCGCGAAAGTACCGGTACTTTACCGGTAAAGTACCGGTACTTTTACCGGTAAAGTACCGGTACCTTACCGGTAAATTTTTACCGGTAAAGTACCGGTACTTTCGCGGTTAATTTACCGGTAAAATTACCGGTAAATTAACCGAATCGTACCGGTAAGGACACACTGATCGGTGGGCGAGAGGTCTGGTGAGTATGGTGGATGAGGCAGAGTCTCATAGCCTAATTCGTTCAGCTTTTTTGCAGGGTCGGTTGTGCAACATGTGGCCGAGCATTATCGTGGAGAAGAATTGGCCCCTTTCTGTTGATCAATGCCGGGCACATACGTCGTAACTTCTGATGCATTTCGTCAATTTGCTGGCAGTACTTCTCTGCTGTAAATGTTTTTTTTTCGGATTTAGGAAGCTGTGGTGAATGAGACCGGCTGCAGACCACCAAACAGTCACCATAACCTTTTTTTGGTGGATTTTCGGCTTCGGAAAGTGTTTGAGAGCCTCATCACGATCCAACCACGAGGATCCACTTTTCATCACACTTTGCAATTCGGTCAAGAAACGGCTCATTTTTGTTGCGTAAAAGAAGAGCGGACGACACCTCAAAACGACGATTTTTTTGATTTTCGTTTAATCCGTGTGGCACCCATTTGTCGAGCTTTTTTGATTTGCCTATTTGCTTCAGATGAACAACGACTGTTGATTGGTCAACGTCGAGTTCTTCGGCAACTTCTCGTGTTGACTTGAGAAGATCGGCTTCGATTAAGGCTCTCAATTGAATGGTTATCAATCACAGACTGGCGGCCGGCACACTCTTCATCTTCGAGGCTCTCGTCACCGCTACGGAATTTTTTAAACCACCATTGTGCCTTACGTTTATTAGTGGTTTCTTGGCCAAATGCATCGTTGATATCGCGAGTTGTCTCGACAGAGTTTCGGCCTAGTTTGAACTGGAACAAGAAAATCGCTCGAATTGCCTTTTATCCATGCTTTTTTGAAATGCTATAAAAAGTGACATAATTATTTCAAGGAAAAATAAATAAGACGAGTAGATAGAGCGAATTACGCTCTTTAAAATGATATATAACACGATCACAGATAACCAAAAATTTTATTCAAAAATCTTTCACAAAAGTAAACAACATAAAAACGCAATAACTTTGTGTTCAACCTAATATAAGTCTTCTATCCACAAAACCATCGAATCCTTGAAACAACATTTAGGAAATCAAGTGAGCGCGGAAGAGTGATCAACAGAACTTCTCACCCACAGCAAGTCATTGTCTTTGTGGCTTCCGGCTGTAAGTTTCCGTGGTTCAAACAAGGTTTGGACATTCCAGCTGGACTCTGCCCACAAAGAATCACAAGACAAAAACCGTCCTCATTCGCTCTTTCGCTCTCAGTTTAATAATTTCTGGCGTGTGGTCAAATTCTAAACTATCATCAAATATTTCCAGTGATTAAGAACGCAGCCAGCCCAACAAATCTGTAAGTTGAATCATCAGTCAGGTTGCCTAGTTGAAATAGGAAAAGGAATTTCTAAAATTGCTCGTATTTCACTTAGTTATTAAATGTGCAAATGAAAAAAAAAACGAGTTTTATAAAAATGTCGTCAAATCTGGTGTTCTGTGCGCATACACCATTTTATCAGGATCTTACGCAAAACCTCATACCAGCCATTGATGGCATGTACATAAGATGTCTCACATTGGTTTCTCATATTAGGGATTCAGCGGTATACTGGTGTCGAAAAGACGCAAACACCGTGACGCCAAATCGCGTCACGGTGAGTATTGAGTATTGAGTATTGAGTATTGAGTTCACTGAGTATTGCGCGTAAAATGAAGTGTATACGCAATTTAGCATTGCGGTGTAATTCAAAGTTTTTATTCAGGATTTCTTGAAAAAAGTAACATATTTATCAGCGCCATGAACTGAAAGTTATGTGCACGCAGTGTTTGCGGAGATAACACCATGAACGACGACTTAGAGGAAAAGTCTTTATACATTTGTATAATTTAATAGAAAAATTATAAATTTAAGAGAATGGAAAAGATATGAAGTTATAGACAAAATGCAAAACGGAAAGCAAACTGAGTGAGAAAAGAGCATCTAGCTAGCTCCTGAGTTTTTGTTTTTTTTTCCCCAAAAAAAGCTGAAAAGGTTGTTAATGACGTTGTCCCACAAACCCAACATGTGCACACAAAACTACGACAAATGGCGGGCGGTCGACCGCTTCGCCACCACATGGAAGATCAATTAGTAGGTCTTTAAAAAATCATAGATCATCGTTCCATTTTCAATTTCTTTTCTATTCGGCACTTGAAGAATCGCTAATATTTATTTATTCAGCAGCGCTCCCCTTTTCAATCTTCGAGTATTGCTGCTACGTCGACACACTTCTAGACTACGATTCGTTTCCATTTCGATTCCCTTTAGTTGCCATTTTGTATCTTATTCCTCTCGTTTCTGATTACATTTTTATTTTTTAGTCTCAAACTTTTTTCATTCTCTTTTTCGTCAAGTTAAGTGCTATTTCACCTTGTCCTCCACACTTTTTATGTTAGGTACTGACAGAAAAATATGTTTCTATTTGACACCGAGTGTGTGTAAAGCTTTAAAATTAACCAATGTCTCTCCCTCCTTTCTTTCTCGGCTGTTTTTACAGCTGTACGACTGAAAGATGGCATGGTGTAACTCATAAATAGAATAGTGGCCAAATGAACTTTCAATATCGGGAAACTGTTGACCATTCTTGCAACGCGGACCAAATTGGGCTGAAATGGGCTGGTTCATAACCTTTTTCAAAAGTCGCAAAAAGTTGTAAATCAATGGATCTATCTATTGAAAGGAGAGTAGGGTGCGCATTAAGAATCCGAGAAAATCCTCTGTCCGGAATCAAAACTGTCTCTCTTAATAGTGCTTTTTGGGATGTAACTTCACAGAGCTCGCCAAGATCTAATATGTAGCTTTACGGCTTCTTTTCAAACATTACCTTTAATTTTAAAGAAAGTTATGCACCGAGGGCAAAGGTCGGTCAGGATTTCAAGTTTGCTGATAACGGGCTGCTCTCACCAAGAGGAGGCCAAACTTTAGAAAGCTTTGGTGCCAATTTGGTAGTCGTTTGCATAACTAGAATTCACGTTTGATGTCACAACACGTACAAACTTCCTACAAACTTTGGTCAAACTGACTATGAGTTTATTCTTCGTTTATGGAGTATGCCTTTCAAGCAGAGCGCCAATGTTTTCACCAAAATTTTATTAAAGAAAATTCGAGGAAAAAGTTGGAAATAGTGAGAACTATTAGCATAATGTCATGTAATCTGTGTGCGATTCTGTCACCTACAGTAGATGTCACCAGATTTGTCTCAGATGTTGACCTGAGACAAATCTGGTGAAATATGGTGACAACGCCACAACGTTCCATTCGGCTCGGTTCGGCCCTTCGGCTAGAAATGATCCAATATTGTAGGCGACGTTTTATATTTTCAAAATTTGTTTTCCGACAAATGACAGTTCTCAGAACACAGAAACCAACAATCAATGGTGCGAAGAATCAACAGCTAATAAAAAAACCATCAAAAACATAAACAAGAAATAAAATAAAATACCAACAACATGCTTTAGTGTGGCCAATTAAGACAACTTTAGCCGAATTGATGTTACATGCCGTTATATTTTCTTGAGTAGATGGTGCAGATGACCTTGTAATGTTAGACGGTAATCTCAGGCGAGAGGTGCCGACTTTCGAGGGGTATTTGTCCGACAATCGGAATGTCCATGTCGATAAAAGTTTCCGAGCTTGAATTTGAATTTCGTATTTTTTGTACGCATTGCGATTTCTATATTTTTCTACGGCAGCTTGCCGCAACAGCAACTTACCAGTGTAGAGCTTTCTTTTTCCTGTAATTGTTAGAATGCACTCCGGCAACTTGCCAATGCAGAAAAATTTTGGCAGATTCTTCTACGGCAGCTTGCCGCAACAGCAATATGCCAGTGTAGAATTTGCTACTTTTTAAAATTGCTAGAATGCACTCCGGCAACTTGCCGACGCAGAAAAATTTTCGATGGATTCTTCAAAGGCAGCTTGCCGCAACAGCAATATTCCAGTGTAGAACTTCCTTTTTTCTATAATTGTTAGAATGCACTCCGGCAACTTGCCATTGCAAGTAACTGTTTTTGGCGGATTCCACATTCTTCTACGACAACTTGGCAAAGTGTCCAGACACACAGGAAAAAAACATTTGACAAATAAAAGGGATTTGCAAAATTTCTGATGAAAATGTTTCCGGCGCCTAATGATTGGCCATCTCGCCAAACTTCGGAAACTCGTCAAATCATACTAAAATGAATCGCCTTGAAAGAAAATCGTTATCAATTAGCAGCCAGTCAACCGTGTGCCGTTCGAATTCGCCGCACAACCATGTTTGACGTCATCAATCGGAAACTGTGGTGTCTCGATCAAAAATCTAGTTTTGTTGAATCTCCAGACAAGAAAGATTTGGTGCCTCTACCATTTTCAAATTTGTAGTTCGATTGAATTGAACTTTCTCTTTCCGCAGTCGTTTGGCTTGACAGGCCGGCCTGGTTTTCCAAATCTCTTGTTGTTCTACCTCAAGAAAGAGTTAAAAGCTCTAAAATTTTCAGAATTCTGCTTTCTTTGTCATTCATTCTAGATTTTCGTCGTTTTCAGGCAAGCGCAAAGAAACAAAGTTTATTCATGCAATCCGAATATCCCACCGAAATGATACAGGCGTGTGTGCTCTTCTAGTGGAAGTCTGACAATCAGAAAGAGTTTTTCTCCCGTTAAAAATTGAAATGAAGACCCGGATTCCGTTTTCCGTTTTCCGCATTCCGAGTTCCCAAAATCCAATTCCGCATTCCGCATTCCGGATTCCGCCGTTTTTTTCATTCCGTGAAAATTTTTTTTTCCGTTTTCCGTTTTCCGGATTCCGAGTTCCCAAAATCCAATTCCGCCCTATTCTGCAGAGAAAGGCTGAATTCCGAATTCCGCATTCCGCATTCCGGATTCCGCCGTTTTTTTCATTCCGTGAAAAATTTTTTTTTCCGTTTTCCGTTTTCCGGATTCCGAGTTCCCAAAATCCAATTCCGCCCTACTCTGTTTATTACATACTCATTGGATGTTCGAATTACTGTAATATACAGTAATACAGTGATACGATAGACACAGTAGTTTGAGAGTTTCAGAACAAACATTTATACTTTTATTTCTTCGGTATTGTCTAGGGGCATCTTTCCATGTAATTTCTGAAGTATCGGACGGATTACAGCATGATTACTAACTTCGGCTTAGCAGACCGTAATAGAGTGTAAAGGCACCAAAATTTGCTACAAACAGCCTTAGTTCTCCGCAAGCTTCTGATACGACACATTTGCCGGGTGAGGACGAGCAAGGGCGGACGAGGGCGGGCGAAGGCCGGCGATTTGCCACCATACAATTCTTCGCACATTCATAGAACTCGCCGACATTTACCGCGAGTTAAAAAAACATTTTTATTACTGAAAAAATGACGAATTACAAACGAATTCTATGTTCACGCTTCCGTTTCCTGTTAGAATTTCGAACTCCGTATTCCGTATTTGATATTTCCAATATTTTTATGCTTACAATTAGTTCCGTTACAGTTCAGCCTGCGGTCTAGGCTTTTTTGATAGCCTTGACCTGTTATATGCCTAAAGTCAACAAGACTAAATTATCAGAACGTGCGATTGACATCAGTGGGACGAGAATCGAAGAATGAGACAATAGAGGGAAACGGTTAAATTGATGATTCTGATTCTCTTTTATCGAAAATAGTATACTGCCACGACGCATACACACACATGTATTGGTTGTAATTCCATCTTTCTTTCAGGTTTTTTTTCAGTTCTAATTGTTTATCAGTTCCAGTGGCCTTCTTTTCATAAAACAAAAAAACTGGCATATCTGTAGTACATATTTGTTTGGCAGTGAGTCCAGACGATGTGCATAGGCGTGGCCAATTAGCAAAGGTAGCCGGATAATTTTAGAATAATTCCCAGTTTTGAATACTCATTTTTATCGAATTATCGTAATTTGTAGATCTATGAAATAAATGTGAATTTGAGCCAGATTGATTTATTAGATCGAGTAGATTGGCATTAGATCAGAAGGCTTTGATGGTTGACAGTTTCCTAATTAATATCGTCGACCTGACTAGGCTCCTTTATGAGCCGCATTTCAAATTTTATTTCTTCATAGCTGGTAGGTAAGCCACACCCCGCCGGCGCACTTCCGTTCACCAAAGTGTGCACCAGCAGTTATCATGTGCGCACGCGATGCTTGCAGAGGGCTTCCGTCATGAACGACAACTTCAGAGAACTACCTTTATCTATTCGGAACGTTTCATAGAATTATTATAAATACACAAAACGGGGCTTTCACTAAGCTTCTGATTTTCTGATTTTTTCCTCAATAAATGATGAAAAAGTTGTTAATGACGTTGTCACCGCAAACACCGCATATGCCCACAAACCTGCGACAAATGCGGACTATAGTGGATGGTGACGGGCGAGGAGCGCGACTGTTTCTCACCCACCTGGATGGTCTAAACATAACTTAACAGAACTCGCCAGAAACTTTCAATTTGCGCCGGCCGGTGGTCGATCCGATGTACAAGTAGAGAAAATACTAGCTGAATATGGCCAGCGTTTGATGTTTCTTGTAGCTCAAGATTTTTAAAATTAAAAAAAAACATGCTCTGCTGAAACATGCTCAATGCTTTTTAAAATTGTTATTAGAGCACATTTTCGGAGCAACGAATATTTTTTTTCTGCCGAGGTTTGACTCAAAATTTATAGTTTTAGACTTTTTTTTATGGAAGTATGCCAAATGAGTTCCAGTTTTGAATGGGGAAAAAACGCAAATCGAATGAAAATCATAAAACCAGACCCCTTCTTGACTTACTACCATTGTAGTTCGAAATGGCTGAAATTTCGGAAAATTTTTGTTTAATACACCTTATTATTAAAATTTCCATGGAAATTCTCACCAGAAAGACCACGACTTAGGTGACGACTTCCGTCGCTTCAATTTCAGCAATGGCGCCGATGTAACCTGTACAGCACCTAATGTAAACCGATATTGTGCAAGAGCGAGCTTTCGTTTCGGGCCGTCCGTAACATTCTTCAAAATAAAAATTATGGGATGACAAAGCTGGGTGGTTTCTGCAAGTTCTGGAAGTTATGCTCCGATGGTAGCTATTAAGTGAGAATAAGAGGATCCATGAAGCTCAGCTTGAAGCAGCGTGGGCGAGCATTCCAACAGTCATAAAGGCACTTTTGGAATCCATGCCACGCCGTTGCCAAGCTGTTATCGATGCAAAAGGGTATCTAACGAAGTATTAAACATTTTAAAACCGCATTTTGATTAGATATTTTTAATTTTTTTTGTTTCCTAATATTGTTTTAAAAAGTTTCAAAATAGTGCATTTTTCCCGATTTTCTCAAATTTTGTATTTTTTTCCAAAACCATCTATATTTACGATCTGCATTTTACTGAATAGATTACTCAAGCCAGTTTTAACACTGCTAAAAAATTTAGATAGATCAGAGCAGTTTCAGCGAAGTTATCCCAAAAAAAAACGCACGCGCGCATTCATTATGGCCAGTGGGCCATAAAAATGATAAGCGACTACCTAGGATCGCAAACTGCTACCTACCAGATTCTGCTCTAATACCAATTTGCTTATATGGATTTGGGGTATTTGCCCATTTTGCGTTGCATTGCAAATATCAAGTTTGCCAGACGGAATAGGCGGTTCAGTGCCAAAAAGTTTGAAATGAGTTCTGAGCAAATCATCAGCAAAAAAAAGGATTTTAAGATATAAAAGGAGGGGGAGTATTGCTGGGAATTTAAGAGTAACAACAACCGGTCCCACCCCAAAAATTCTTCAAAATTGAAAATGTGGCTAGAGTAGGCCTAAAAATTATAGACCTGCTTAGAAATACGTGAACATTTTTGATTCTGCTTCAATACTGATAGAGAGTCGTCTGAAATTTGCTTTATTTAAACTTCATAAAACTCACCGGGATCTACAATTAGCGATTCTTTGCTGGACTGTGATCGGCCCGAATCACAAGTATGCTTTGAACCATTTTGACAAATGCACGCAGATCTGGTGATGGCGTGGTGGTTTTGCGGACAAGTCAGTCAGAAGATATCAAACCGTTTCGTCTTTTCTTTACCGCCCATTCCATGCAGAAATTCGCCGAAAAATAGTTTTCTTTCAAGCGATTGATTTCAGTCATTTGTGTGTGTGTGCGCGCAAAATAAGGAACTATTGTAATCAAATCATCACACCTGCACCCCCCCCCCCCCTCCCATAACTATTATCGTAGATATTTCGAATTCGAAAGATTACGGATGACGCACGGGAATCACGACGACGTCGTCGCCTCCTTCGTTTTGTCGACCGAATAACCAATTTAGTGAAGACTCAATCATCAAGTTGCCACCATCTCTCTCTCTTTTTTTCCAAGGTTACCAACAATTCTGTTTGTTCCCTGCCACCCCCCCCCTCATCTCCTTTATCAACCCGTGATAATAAAGGAGTAGACTACTGCTATCTTCTCTCCTCCTCTTCCTTTAACTGGTTTCATTTGCCATTCTAAGAGAGCGAGAAGGTCGAGAAAATAGAGAGGCGGGGCGTTTGAGAGGGAGTCTTCTGGCAATTGACTTCATTTCCATTTTCCCAACACGACACCGCCTGGCCACTTTGTGTGAACTTCCGCCTCCGCGACTAAGAGTTCTTGACCCATCATCGCCTTCATAGCTTAGGCTTCCAGGTATTCGTTTTTAGTTGTGCTGCAGTCGCCGTCGAACGAGCAATCTGAAAGAGTATTGCACTCTGAACGCTCGTTTCGATGGATTGATTCTATGCTTCATACGTAAGCTGTCCGGGCGGGAAGCATCTAGCACGGATCTGAACTGTTTTGAGTCATTCGCTATTCGGGGATAGATCCCTACGTTGTTAATTTTCATCAGTTCACAATGATCGGGCCGGCTCTTACCAGAGTCATTTGGTTATAGGCTCCTATGATGTCAGAGAGTGCGCATATTCGTCTGAACCGGAGACCGAACACGGGCAGATTTTTAACTTTTAGTAAAATCTTACGGGCTCAAAAAATTCTGCACATTTTTGAATGATTCCTATTTTATAAGAAGTGCTTCGTTTGTACGTGCAATGCTTTCGCATTTGGTTAACTTACTTTATTAAAATAATGCTATGAGCTTCTATTTTTGAAAAAATAGCGTAGAGCGGCCTGTTCTAGGAGGTGGTAAATGTTATGGGCTTGCCCGTGGCCAGCCCGCCTTAACCCGTCTTAGTCCTCCTCACAAGTGTATCGTCAAAAAAAACGCATTCTTGACGCGTCTTCCATTGCTTTAAAATAAGTATTGTAAAAGCCGGAGCTTCGTATTCATAATTTTAATGCTTAAATTCTCCCCTAGAGAGATACACCTGTGTACAAAAAAAAATGTTGCAAATTGGCACGAGATTCACTTGAGAGTGCAAGGTCCTCGATAACAAAACTTTCGAGATATTCTTTTCAAAAACTGCCGAGTTTGGCGAAAATGTGTACCGAAAATCTAGTTTTTGAGAGAATAGACACATACAGGTGGACAAAGTTTCCTCGGAATGTGGTGTTCCAGGAAGCGAATCAGTTGATCTTTCAATAACCACCAGCTATTCCAAAACTGCGCTTTGGGCAGCGCACGAATGCCACTTTTGAGGATACATTAAGCATTCATAGTGCGGCCACAATTGTGATGTGACATAGGAAGATTGATAGTTGTAATGACTATCGGACACAGAGATAGACATTGTGTTGGTACACATGCACAAATGTATTATTGTGTAAGACGAATGCAAGACAAACGAAGACGAGAAGGAAGACGACTTTTTGTTTTCTTCTCTCGTGAAAGCCTTAATACCCGGCACTGCGCTTTGGGTAGAGCACAAATGCCACTTTTCATGATACATTGAGCATTCATAGTCTGGCCACAACTGAGATGGGACGTAGGAAGATTGATAGATGTAATGATCAGCAGAAATAGAGCAAAAAAATGTTTTTTTTTGAATTTCTGGAAGCTGCCAGCTTTTTTTGGTGATAATAGCGCACGGAAAAGTACGTATTTTGTGGGAATTCCGTGAAAACTGATCGATTTTGAAAGCATTTTATTCGCGGAAAGCATAGAGATCCGACGAGATTCCTAGCGAGACCCATGAAACTGTAGGAAACCGTAGCACAAAAAGTGCTCAACTACAGAAATGTGTGTGTGTGTGTGTGTGTGTGTGTGTGTGTGTGTGTGTGTGTGTGTGTGTGTGTGTGTGTGTGTGTGTGTGTGTGTGTGTGTGTGTGTCGTCAAGCTGATAATTCATTTATCTTCACTTTATCTTCAACACTATACATTGAAAAGCGTTCAAAGCAAATGCGCTTCATTGAACTTTTTATTTGCTTTTCTGCACATCCTTATTAGAGCGTATTTTCAGAGGTGGGAAGTACGGACTCGGTGGAAAAGGCATCTTGTAATCTGAAATCATCTGAAAGCAAATTTTCAGACTAAAATTAGTTAAAGAGCAATGAATGTATCATTTTTCGTTTAATTTCTTGTGTTTCAATCTCTTCTTTTCTCTATTTCTCTTCATTTCAGTTTCCCAGCCATTATCAATCTCAAATTCTTAAATTCAATTACTTTCAGACAGAAAAATGGTGCAAATCTGGCAAATGGAGCCGTATCCATGCGGAGACCCAAGACTTCCACATCATCTCTTTCCGCCAAAAAAGATCACTCCAGATGAGTTGAGCAAAAGGACTGGAACTCTCTACTGGAAGCTGGACACTCTTGATCAAGTGGCGCTGGCGAAACGCTTGACGACGCTCAAGCTTGAGCACAGCTTCAAAAAAGAGGACATTTTCACTCTGGACGCTGAGACCACGGCCAATTTCGACGATAAAATTGAGGAGCTATTCGAGGAATCGTCGGTGCCCGTCGAGCAGGCTAGAATGATAATCGAGGGAACCGCCTATTATGATGTGGAAGATAAAAACGGGCAATGGGTGCGCATCTTCTGCGAATATGGCGATTTGATCCTGATTCCAGCCAACACTTGCTTCAGATTCACCACTACACCAAAGGTTGGTATTCTTTTTGATGAGATACATCTAGGGAGATCTAGCCAATTAAAAAAAATCACAACCTTCTCTATGTCGTGGGCTCGAATGAAAAGTGGATTCGCGCGGGACACCACCGTAAAATAAATGCGGGTCCTAGATGACTTGGCCCTGACGTCTGGAGTACAGAGTCTAGTGTGAATCTGATTTTCCACAAAGCAATGTAATAGAGCATACCGCCATCTGCCTTAGAGAGCTCGTCCAAGTACACAATAAACTTCCGTTTGTCATCTCGGAGTACACAGAGCTTTGAAGAATTTAAAAAAATCAGTTTTTTCCCACTTAAAATAGTCGGAAACTAGGAATACACTTGGAAAAGAAACATTATAAACACTGAAAAACCAAAAAAAAAATTCAATTTTTCCAGAACTTTGTAAAAATGCGTCGCTTCTACAAGGAGGACTCCACCGATTAACGACTCGAATCACCGGATTCTAAAAAACCCAAAAATTGTTTCAATGCTCGGTTTTCTGTTTCCTATTCTGAAAAAGAACGTCCTACTGAAATCCCCAAAAAGTGTACAAACCAAAGGACACGTCCCCCCTCCCGTCGCGCCCACATTTCCCACCATCCTAGACATCCCGGTATAACAAATGAAACCTGTGCTGTAAATAGAGCTCCCTCCAACTCTATCTTCTTCCTTCTTTGTTCCTTTCTGATATCACCAAAAAAAATACTTTTCAGTCTGAAAAAAAAGTGGTAAAACGTACATAACAAAAGTTCAAAAACACCAACAAAATTCGCAGTTCATCTTTCAACTTTGCCCGTTGAAACATTGCAGACTGCTTATGACTATCAGTAGGAGAACGAGCTCATCGATGAACTCAATTTATCATTATTCTTTCTGATGAAACAGCGCTGGAAGTCGAGAGACGTCAGACACCGAGATGTGCTCTTTTACTCGAAACGTTGCAAATTGCACGGAGGCTTTCTGATAAGGATCGTGGCTTAAAAAGACGGGGAGTCTCTGAATTCGACCACTTCGTTTTCCTTTGTTTTCGACTTTCGTTTCAAAAATGCTCGTTATTTCCTGAAATGAAATGAAGTCGAAGAAGAACATTTGAGTTTTTTTTTTATTTTCCGAAAATCCCATTTTTTTCCCCGTTGGATCCTTAAAAAAGCGCAAAATAAGTCTGAATTAAATGAAGTCTGTAATGAGAATTTTGCAAAATTTCAGCAAATTCGCCAATCCACTTTGACCAAATTTAGTTACAGAACTTTGAACCTTTTTTCAAGAATAGAGAAACCGTGCCCAGGTATAATACGAGTACTGCCCATCATTTTTCTGTCACATGGGTGGTTCTTGGTACCCTAAACAGGAAGACGTGAGATCAGTGATTATTTTTGCAATAATAAAAACCAAGTTTAAGGAACTGATGGTGTGTTTCACTGTAATCAGCGAACAAGAACATGAGGGAATATTTGAAAGTTTGCGACTGATTTCAAGAATTTCAAGTGTTCCAGAAGCAAGGAAACCTTAAAATACAGAAGCTGGTGAAAATCAATTTTAAGCAGTTTTTGTGGCAGTTCAGTCGTATCACATTGTTCAGCCACGAGAGTGAGTAATGGTTTGGCCTACGATTGCGCGCAGATGGAATTCCCAGTAAGGCTTCCACGAAAGCCGAGATAAAACCGTTTCGTCTTGTCTTCGTCCTCCTTTTGAATTCGTCTGTCACTGAGATATACATTGTGTTGGTACACATTGAGTAAGACGAATGCAAGACTAAGTGAAAGACGAAGGCAAGACGAAAGATGAGGAGACGAAAGACGACTTTTTGTTTTCGTCTCTCGTGGAAGCCTTAATTCCCGGCACTACGCTTTGCGTAGCGCACAAATGCCACTTTTGAGGATACATTGAGCATTCATAGTGCGACCACAATTGAGATGTGACGTAGGAAGATTGATAGATGTAATGAGCAGCTGAAATAGAGCAAAAATGCAATTCAAATTTAAAGGAAATGTGTCTTTTTTTAATTAAAATATATTTGAATAGCGGTTTTCTTAAATATCCAGCTACTTAACATTCAACATAATTACTTAAACAATGAGCCCATTGAATTTTGCTGAAATTGTAGTCACACCCTTAAATGTGAGTAAATTGCATAGTTTAATAATTCAGTCCTAAAAAAAGCTGAAAGGATTTCAATAGAAACAGTTTATTTTAGAATAGCGCTTATTAGAAAAACCAATTTTATGAAAAAAGTTCTTCTCGCGTAGTCCATTAGAGAATTTTTGATATTATGTTTTGAGCAATCATATCTCGGCTCAAAATCGAGCTATAACCTTCGGAGCATGATGGCTTGAATCAGCGTTTTTTAAGAATGTCTGAGAATGTCTTTTAAGAATGTATTGAGTCAGCGTCTTGTTTAAAAACACTACAAAAATGTCCATTGGAGCAGGTTTGCATCTCCATGATACACCCCTGTTTTTACAATTTTGAAAGTGCGCCCTGTCCAACTTTTATATTGATACGAGAGGCTTTTTTGCTGCACTTCAATGATGAATCTAGCTGTTCAACTTCCGGTAATTTATGTAAAGTGTAAAAAAGCTTCATCTGATTTCACTGAAATCGCTTACTGAAACTGTCCGGCCGCTTTTTTTTCCATTTGATTTGTTATTTTTCTGGTTTATTACTAACCTTAAAAACGAGTTCTACAAGTGGAGAACTCATTTTTCATTATTCATATTAGTCTGTCGTTCGCTAAATAACACGGACACTGCAACGGAAGTCTTGAGAAAACAATGACCGTTCCTGGTCAGTTCCATCATTTTTTTATCAACTAACAAGCATAGATGACAGCGGAAGCGTGGGCCTCACTTCCTACACAGTTATTTTTTTCCGCCAAAACAAAATAAAGCATTGATAACGAGCGTTCCGTTTTATTGTCAAGTTCAGGCATATATAATAAAGCCATCCGAAGTAGAAACTCCGATTTTTCTTCCGATTTCCGCACTTTCTCCCCTTAAAACTTAAAACTTCGTTCTACACATATCGCTTATTATATTGCTCGCGTACTCCTATCATAGCGTTTTTTTTCCAATTATCTTTTTCTTCTGAAAAACTGGAAGGCCTACACTGTAATTACAGTTACTACAGCATTTCTGAAGTTCAAAATGACCATTAGCCATGCATTCGATCCTGGCCGATGGTGAGAGAATTCATATTTTTCAAAAATGATTTTAGAGTGGTATGATAATGCTAAAATTAATAATTCTCTTAATTGTCGCCAAGTTTGGCACTAATTGTGCATACATCCTTTGCTCAATATCCTACGCAAAACCTCATGCATGTCTTTGAGGATTGTTAAGAGAAGTCCCATGGTACGCAAGTTTTTGTAAATTGTGATGTAGCTAAAATGCAGAAAGAATTTCACTTTCTGTTTACACAGTTATTAAGAATATAAATTCAAAGATGAGCGTGTTATTGAACTGTCGTCAAGTCCGCCGCTTTGGGTGCATACCAGAGAAGGGCGGAATTCCGGATTCCGGATTCCGTGAAAAAAAATTTTCCGTTTTCCGGATTCCGTGAAAAACTTTTTTTTTCTGTTTTCCGTTTTCTGGATTCCGAGTTCCCAAAATCCAATTCCGCCCAACTATGAGTTTTAATACTTTATTCTCAATTGTTGTGAAAAGTATACTTTTTTGAACTCCCGTAAAAAGTTTTGCGAACAGAGCGCATTTACATCATTTGATTCCCTCATTAATGGTTAAAATTCCGTTTTCCGCATTCCGCATTCCGGATTCCGCCGTTTTTTACATTCCGTATTCCGGATTCCAGATTCCGTGAAAAAATTTTTTTTCCGTTTTCCGGATTCCGGATTCCGAGTTCCCAAAAATACGCAATATATTACGCTGAACCTTAAGCCACCGGCAAACCGGTTTTCTAATAATTCGGATTTGGCATGTTCTGTTAAAATAAGCAACCTTCAGATAGGGTTCCAGTACCAATTTTTTTTTGGGCGATTGCTTCCTGCGGCTTGGCGATGAAACCTTGTGTTCGTTACACTGTACTGAACCTCTCCGTGCCTCCGTGGTATCGGTGCTAATGCGAGCTAGGCGCCGGGTCAAATACTCCATGTCATTCTGGCTCTTTCCTCCGTATAGCAGACGGTGAAAGAGCATGTGCCACTGAAGCCATCGGAAGAATCGCGGAGATTCCTTGAGAGACCCACAAAACTGAAAAGAGCAGATGCACAGAAAATTTTTCAGTGTCAATTCTTGACCTCCGTTTCTGCAAAAAAAGAAAAACAAAAAGAAATCCAATAACGAGTTCGAAAACTTTCCATCTAGCGATGAAATCTGATTTCCGCTGTACGCTGCCATCAGCACGAAACACTTTTTCCTGTAAATGACGTGTTTTCGCCTAGCCGCTGTTCTCTGTCTTCTTCCACGTGATCTATTTTAATTCGATGTCAACTGTCCGGTGTGATACCATGCAGTTTCGGAGAAAATAATATAGTGAAAACTGTGTATTCATGCAACTATGAAGGAAAAAAAAAGAGAAATATGTTGTTGATCATGACGTTTCTCTTCTTTTTTGCTGCTTCTTTAATTAGATTTATCATTGAAAATTTTGAAAACTGGGAAGGGGCGGGGGGATAGGGATCGTACTCGAAACAGTTTCGTGGCCACTTCGCATTATTATTCTGCATCATATTTATGCAAATTCTCAAGTTTTTCAGCAAATAAAAGCGTGTTTTTTCTTCTAAAACATAAGAATTTCATGCGTGTAGGAACGGGTCGCCCTCTTCCGCCCTCGACCACCCGCCGCCCTTACATACTCTATAATAGTGTGAGACACCGGGAGGAGTGGGGCGGGATTGGTCAAAATGCTTGAGCTGCCATTTCGCAACCGGACGTGACGTTTCAGAAGCGGCCATTATTTAACATTCAGAGTTTTACGAGATGCTCATTGTTGGAGCGGTCGGTGCTCGTCTGAATCGCGTTTTCGGTGCGAAGTTAAGAATTTGAAGACCGAGCGGTCATGGAATTCTATCTTTTTCTATCCATTTTTCGTGGAAACAATAAAAAAGATCTGGTTTCTCAACAAGCTCACCACCGCCTAATTTCATTTTAAAAGCGCAAGTTCCCGGGCCGAGTGCTTCAAAATCAATCTTTGGTTTCAGAATAGTCTGTTCTGAAACGTTACTGCTGTGAACAGTTTTACCAATAGGTAACCATCCCTTCCCCGAATTTTTTGTAGTTTTCTGTGCACATGTGGTGTTCTCAACGAGGAAAACGTCATTAACGTTTTCCAAATGTTTCTTATTTTTTCTGAAAAAAATGGAATATCTTCCAAAATGAGCATTTCTGACTTATTTCGTCATCGAATGGGTGGATGCTCGTCGCTCATTACCGAAACTTTGTTTTTATACACCCAAAATGTTAAAATAATTCCATTAAATGATTTGAATTTATAAGAATGTATCATAGAATTCGTCGTTCATAGGTTTTAGTTATACGTCATATCATTTTTCGAACATTCTGAAATTTGTAACTTGTTTGCTCTTCTTTTGTGAAGTCGTAGTCGCGGCTTTGTTTTCTGAAATTTTCTTCAAATTCTGTTTGTTTTTAATTTGAAATTCGCTATTTCGGAAAATTTTAGTCCCCGTCAGATGCCATAAGCCAATGATTATCCGAGTTTTGAGCCAGAAAATTTCAGAAAAAAAACATTGAGTTCTAGCAAACCGTTCAGTTCAATGCGTTCAAATCGCGTCTATTCGAAACGCCAGAGTGCATTATGTAGCATGAGCAAAAAAATGTCTGAATTGTCTAGGCCTTTGGTGAAAGGTGTAATTGTCACAGGCCTGCCATAGTTGGCTTGGCTTATTGCTCCAATAGCTGATGAGGCAAAGTTGTCTGTTCCGCTTGCAAATGGAATCAGCAGTTTCGTAGTGTACCAAAGTGCATATCCCTTCCATTCTCCATTAACGAGCTTATTGAAATGTGAAGTTGGCCTAACTGAGTCTGTTATTCCACTCCATAATCTAGGATTTTGAACCACGCGTTGGAAAATCGCGGACATGCAATCGGCGAGTTCTGTGAAGTGACTTCCCTATCATTGCTCTCAAGATACTGTTTTAAAATACAAGAAAGTAGAATTCAACCAAATTTGATTCGTATCCTTAGAAGGAAAAGTTACGAGGTTCAGAATGAGGTTTTCTCTGGGCAGTCGCACAAACATCTCCTCGAAATCTCGTTCCCAATCTCAAATGCTAAAATTCCATTTGTCTATGTGACGTCTTGTGTTGCTCTGCCTTCTGTTGTTTATGGTATCACATCCCTTATATTTATTTTCAGCCCCAACGCGAAAGTGACTGAAATCGAAATGTAGACAGAACACGCTGCTCACTAAAATTGAAGAATGAGCCGGACAAAGAGGCCCCTGCCGGTTTTAATTAGACTCTTTTATTCTTTCCGCACTCCTTCTCTCTCTCTCCCTTTTTAAGAGGAGCCATCTCATTGCGTCCACTACCGGGGGGGGGGGGTTTTCAATTTTCAGTTTTTTTTTTCGCTCTTCGCCTTTTCCATCCATTTATTTCGTATTCCATTCTTCGTTTTCAATGATATTTTTCTCTTTTTCTTTTCCACCTCTCGTTTACACACTTCAATACAATACGGGTGGATGAGAGATGAGAGAGAGAAAGAGAGAGAGAGAGAAACAGGAGAAACATGGACATAATGGGCAAGGTCTCTCTTGTATCTATTTGGCTTCTTTTGACGCTCTCCATGTTGTTCTCACTGTTTCATGTTATTAGACGTGGTGTTAAGTTTCTCACTTATTCAATCCCAATTGAATCTTAGCTAGTCTCGTGGATCGCTATCATCTGGCCTTCGGTTCGCTTTCGTCTCGTTTCTCTCACCACTTCTCATTTCTTTATTCTCATTCTTATTCTTATTCATTTCGCTGTTTTTTTGCTTTCTTCTTGTCGTTTTCTGGTTACTGCCCGCTCTCCGCTCAGCCTTGTTCCGTTTCGCCCTCACTTCGTCTCTCCCAGAGTCTCGCCCCGTCACGCCCGTCTCGTCTCGTCTCATTCTCGTCTTGTGCTACTCTCGACTTCTCTCAGTCTTGTTTCGTTTTGCACTCACCTCGTCTCGCCCAGTCTCGCCCAGTTTTGCCGGTCTCGCACCGTCATGCCCGTCTCGCCCCGACTCGCCCCGTCTCGTCTCGTCTACTGGTAAAATTTCATCGTCTTGCCCAGTCTCGCCAGTCTCGTCGGGGTATGTGAAATCGGAACAAAATGAGAATAGAACTCGTAGGAAATCGGAACACGATGAAAATAAAACTGTTAAAAAAGCAAATTGTATCGAATTGGAACTGATAGGGAATTAGAACTGTTTTAAAGTAAAACCGCTTGGAAGCGGAACTGTATGGAATTGGAACTCTATTCAATGGAGCGCGTTTGCTTTACAAGAGTACTTTTCTCAGCGATAAATCAACTAAAAAATACTCTGGCTAAAGCAAACGCGCTCCATTGAATAGAGTTCCAATTCCATACAGTTCCGCTTCCATGCGGTTTTACTTTAAAACAGTTCTAATTCCCTATCAGTTCCAATTCAATACAGTTTTCTTTTTGAACAGTTTTATTTTCATCGTGTTCCGATTTCCTACGAGTTCTATTCTCATTTTGTTCCGATTTCACATACAGTGCGTTTTACATTTATACGGTCGCCCCTGTTTAAGACTGTAACAGCTTGATTAGGGGATTTCGCAACAAGACAACTTCAAAATCGAATTCCCATACAAAGTTACGTATATGGACCAATTTTTAGGATCTTATCTGAAAAACATTTGGTATAGCGCCTGAAAGTCTGAAAATGGTCTATTTGCAAGCGTTTCATGTTTATTCGGTCACCCTATCAAAAGTTGTGAAAACAATAGCAAATCAAGGTTTAATACTACATAACATCAAAAAGGCGATTAGGCAAAGAGTTTAGAAGATTTGGAAGAACATCGAGATTCTTCAACTTGAACCAGTCCAATGTGGAGCGACCGACATGGATGGCAGCATTGTCTTGCTGGAAGATGAACGTTCTGCGGTTGAAACGACGTCGGAAGTGGAGGAGATGATCTTGATAAACACTTTGATAGTCCAGGGAGTTCATACGACATGATGTGAAGGCCAGGTTTAGATATCCGGCTGGAGAAAAGGCGCCCCACACCATCAGGCTCCCACCACCAAACTTCCTTTCGAGAAAACAAGTCGATCCTTTCTGAGATCGTGCCAATAACTCTTGAATCCATCCGGGCCATCAAGGTTGAACCTCTTTTCATCCAAGAGGTCCGAGAGGAGAGGAAAAGATGTGGGGCGCCTTTTCTTCTGACCGTATAAACATGAAACGCATGCAAATAGACCATTTTCAGACTTTCAGGCGCTACACCAAATGTTTGTCAGATAGGGCTCTAAAAATTGGCCCATATACGTAACTTTTTGTGGGTAATTCGATTTTGAAGTTGTCTTGTTGTGAAATCCCCTAATCAAGCTGTTACAGTCTTAAACAGGGGCGACCGTATAAATGTGAAACGCACTGTATCCCCCACGTCTCGCCCAGTCTTGCCTCGTCTCACCCAGTATCGCCTGTCTCGTCTCGTCTTCTCTTCACGTTTCATTTGACTCTGTTAAAAACGAAAATGGGAAGAAATGCGAACTTTCGGGAAAGAACATGAGAAAAAATCACATTGAAAAAAGGAGAATTTCTAGAGTATAGAAATATAAGACACAGGACGAGACACTATTATTTTACCAACCATTTCCAATACAAGAAACAATCATCGGAGTCTCACAGCGAAAATACAACGTACATATTGCGAGGTAATGTAGCAACCGTGCGTTTTTCAATTTGACTGATTTAACTCGCTTTCTTCCTCAGAAAAAGCAGGCGCTGATTGAAAGCCAGTTTAAAAAATATATTCTGTCTAGGACACTTTAAAAAAATTGCAAATCTAAAAAAAATTTCAAATCCATAACTTGACAACTTATTAATGTAGCTGATCCACTGATTCTGGCCTTAAAAATCACTGAATTGCAATGGATTTCAGCAAAAAAAGATTTGTTGATGACGACTGCTAGACACCTAACTCCAGAGTATGAAATCACCACAACCCGCATAGCGTAGAGCAAAAAAAATCACTTCCTCTTTTTTTTTGACACCTCCGAGAAGGTTTGCACGTTCATATTTGTTTGTCTTTCATTGATAATGAGCTTATCAGTTGTTTAGTCTACTGGCTCATTTCCACTAACGTCCGAGTTTGGTTTAGACCAACATTCCTCAACTACTTTGCCTTCCGCAATTGTTTTTATTTTCTCTTATTTATTATTACTTTCTCAAAACGAACTAGTATTTTTGAAACGAAATATTTCAGCATGCTCCTACAGTGCTTTGCTCTTTTCCTATTGAGCCTTCATGGTGCATTCACGGCTCCAACGTGCGAGCCCAGCTCATTTTGCTACACACCAAATAAATCCACAAAAGTGATTCTGACTCGCTCGGGGAGCAACTTGAACTTAAAGATAATCGAAGAGCACTCGACTATTAAACAAGTGCGTCTGGTGCAGAACGAGGTACGTAAAGTGTCGTAGTCTTTCAGGTTTTGTGTCTACAAAAATTGAATACTACTGTAGGACATGAAGGCAGCAGCTCATGTATCAATTACTTTTTTAGGGAAAAGAAGTACTGATCAATTGTGCATCGGAATCGTTAACTGATGGAAAGACGTGTGAGGCTCATCTGACAGTGGAGCAGTTCAAAAAGGTTAGGGAATAAGAAATGGCGTAAGAATTTACAAATCGGAAAAGGATTGAAAACTTATTTAATGTTTTAACATTTCACTTTTTCGTGGTTTGCTCGGCGGGCTCTATTCGTGAATGCCACGGGTGTCCTCTCATGACTTTCATTAAAGTCAGCCAAGAGCATTGTCAGATTCATTTTATCCACATTTTAGTATTCAGATACTGCCAAACGGCGTCTAGTGAGCAACTGTTGAGCAATCTGACGTTATTTTCAGAAATTCTAAAATTTCAAATTAAAGAAATACATGATTGGGCGTTAGAATACTAGAAATGTTCATTATTTAGCGTCCTACTGTAGTGCGCCACATTTTCAGAACCAGCCTGTCTCCATCAAACTCTCCGATTCTCAAATTTCTGATCCATTTTCCCTTGAGTCGCTGATCCCACCTGCTGAAGCGGGGCTCACCAAGCAACAAAGACGGCAATTCTCGAAAGCCCACGCGATTCTGATGATCTTCGGCTGGTTGCTCTTCGTGCCGACTGGTTTCCTGTTCGCTAGACTCGGAAAAGATCTTTACAGCGGGGAGGACCTCTTCGGAAACAAAGTTTGGTTTCAGGTGCCGTGCATATTGAAAAATTTGGTCAAAATGATTGCGCAAATTCATCGATTTCCAGGTACACAGAGCTTCCAACTTTATGGGCGTCGTATGCATCTGTACGTCGATGCTGTGCATTTTCATTTCCCAGCAATGGACATGGAAAGGGACAGGGTCGGGATCCAAGTACTGGACAGAAGTGCACACTGATCTCGGGGTCATTTCATCAGTTTTGGCTGTTTCTCAACCTATCAATAGTCTGTTTAGGTGGGTACTTTTAATGAATATTCACCTCTAATTGAGGGGCATGCTTCTCATGCTACTCAATTTCTATAAATCACTTCTTTTCTATAATAATCAGAACATGTGTTCAGGTGTGGACCTACTCACTCAAAGCGTGTTATCTTCAACTGGGCTCACCGCTGTGTCGGTATCGTTGCCTACACGCTTGCCCTCACCACCATTATCATTGCGGCGGTGCATTTCCAGAAAATCTGGAATGAGCCTCTCATGGAGCTGGTGCTCGTCAGTTTGCCAATTCTCATCTGTTTCGCTGCCTCCATTGCCTTCTATTTCTTGGAAAATGAGCAATTCCGCAGCAAGGCTTTTTATGGGGTAAGGAATAGGAAACGATTCGAATATTGAACCTTCGCGCTTTTTTATAGTGGAAAAGGCAAATTATAATCTTTAAAAGTGCACAATTTTCTAGATTGTTTCAGAAATTGCTCAGTAAAATTTTCTCAAATAGAACTGTATTATTGAAGTTGACAATCTCATTGCGCGACTTCTCCCTCATTGCTCAATCTCCACTAAAATCATGAAATTTCAGCATTTATCAGTGAGCCGGAAAATCGGAAGTCCCGCTAGACAGTTTTCAGCTACATACTTTAAGTTCTATTTCGGGAGATTTCACTCGACCACTTTTGAACCAAAAATTTCCAAAGTTGAACACTTTCCATGGAAACGAGCAAAACTTATGTATTACTGTAGAATTCGATGTGAAAACTTTATAAAATCTATAAGCAAAACGTGCAATTCATACAATTTAGGACCGCAATCTTCGAATGAAGCAATTTAAAAACCGACGGCCCAGGGAACAGAATGAGACTGTTTTGGTAGCTTTTCTTTGCCCCTCTTCCCGTATTAACCAAGAACTGTCCAGAGACTAATATTTCAAATATATAACATTTGAGAAGAAGCATAACACTTCTTCTGTTTGCACTATCACCTTTTCCGTACTAACCTCGGGAGCGCCAGTCTATGAAATCAATGAATAGCGCGAAGAGCTCGTTGGAAACTCATGTGAACCTTTCCTCTGGCATGTTATAACTGATTTGAGACATGCTCTTTTCAGATATGAGCAAAAAAGCACTCATGATTTTGGTCACGCGTTGATTTTTAACGAATTCTTCTGAAACCACGAGGATTTCTTGACTTTCCATATTTCTCTGCAGTTTCTTTTCCCACAATGCCAAATGTTTCGGTTAGCCGGCATTTCATCCACAAAATATCAGCGTTAATATCACTGAACATTTTGTTCTGAAAGAGATAGACAGGCTCTTCCCTCATTATATTCAGATACTCAGAATATTTCCTAAGTATGAGTCTTTTTGCGAGAAATTTTCAAATATTTGATTGTTTTTCATTGCTTTATAGACCTTTATGAGCGCGATCTTTGTTCGCTGGCAACTTTTGAACTAAGACTGAGCAGTTTGGATAGGGGCACGAGCAAGTTGCGCTATGAACGCTACGGCACCTTGATTACTCAACTAAAGCAGTGGGCATGAGATAGGGCAAATGGCGCTTGGGCAAGCAATGGGCAGCTACTACACGAAGTCCTTTGGCTATAAATGCGCGGAAATTGGCGACTACTAGGTTGGATGCCACGGTTTCCTGAGAATTCTCGCGAAAGCCAGCTCAAAAACGCTAACTGTCTCCAACTATATGAGTTACCTTTGCCCAACTCCACCTTAATAGCTAGGCAACTGGTTAGCAGTTATAGCAGGAAGCTTTTCTAGTATTTAGAAAGATTTGAATTTCTTATCAACTCCTCGGCGACCCTTAATCATCTGGTTCTGCGCGACAGTGAAAGCTCCATCTTTTTTGAGAAATCCTCGGGGTTTCCCGGTGAATGGTGTATTAATTCCCACATTAGTATGAAGCTTGAGGGGAAAAGAGAGTTAGCACTTCGCCGTTTCCTTAACGAAGTCACCCACGAATCACACATACGTCGCAAGTGAGTGATGGGATGTTCAAAATAATCAAGAAGTTCTGGTTTCGAACTTTGATACTTAACATAGGTGGATTAACAGCAGAGCATGCTTACAACCTTGGTTCACAAATCATTCCTTTGATTTTAATGAAACATGATAACACTAAAAAAACACTGTAGGAGGAGGAGGACTCGATGGTGACTCCAATGGTAACTGACACCGACCCCTTTGACGAGAACTCCAAACCTGTCCGAGAGCCCACGGTACTGCTATTCTTCTATGTGCTTGACAATTTTCTCTGACTGAAGGCCCACTGATTCCTTTTTTTAAGCTACGATCCTTTAAACCTCAAAATTTGACTAAATTTCAGCCTCATACCCTCAAGACACCAGTGATCTTCTGGGCAATTGGAGTGTTCTTCTGCGTTGCTGTCGCGCTGTCCCTTCTTGTGGTCAATGGATACAAAAATGTGTAAAATGGAAACATGGAATCTCAATTCTCGCAATTGTAATTTATTAATTGAACGTACGGGCACATTCATCGAGCTTGCATTTCATATTTAAGATTTTATATCACAATTGTTGAACTTATTTCTTGAAAGTTCTAATGAAGGGGCATATTTCTAAACTAATATTTATTCGATGTCAGATTTTGCGTACTCTGGAGTGGTAGACATGCCCACATCCATTTGATTACTTCCAGCCGCGGGAAATACACAAGCTATTGGCGCGGAATTCTAGCAAGCTTCCGATTTGAGAGTATCAAAATATTGCAATCAAAAAACTATAATACTACAGGGTGCGGAATAAATAATAGGATGGGTTTTCAACGCCATAACTTTTGCAAAAAAAAAAAGTGGAATCAATATGAAACTTGGACAAAAGTTTACTCAAACATTATAAAAACAGGCAAATTAACACTTTTCAATTCTTCCTCCCTTCGCCTTCTCCACAGCTGCCAATCTCTTCGGGTAGGAGTCGACAACGGCACGCAGCTAGTTGACGTCAAGATCGTCGCCGGCCTTCAGAACCGCAATCTTCAGGGCACCGAAACTGAAGTGGTTTTTGTGGAAACTATCTGGGTCTAATATCCTCAAACGTCATAGTTCATTGGACTCAAGAAGCGAAGAAGCAGGCCATTCTTCAGAACTGATGAACTCGGAGAAATTGTGCTTGCACCACTGTTGTATTGCTTTGGCGCGATGAGCTGGAGCTGAGTCCTGTTGGAAGATCCAAGAATTTACACCATAGTGATTTCTTATCCAGGGAAGTACACCAGCCTCCAAAACGCGTTCTCTCTAATAAATTTGCCGTTTGCACAGATTCCGCCAAAACCATCACGGAGGCCGAACGAGAAGTGGTATTGAGGAATTTCCCATTCTGACAGGCCGACTGAATGTTTGTGGCAATGATCCGATGGTTTTGGCCATTTTCGTTAGCCTCCACCGTGAACAACTTCTCATCTGTAAAGACAGTGCGGAGGTGCGTGCCGGCGCGAGTGCCCGTCAGGAGGTGACGTGCTTTTTGCATGCGGAAAGCCTTGTTTTTCTCAGTCAAGAAAGCAGCCTTTTGGATACGATAAGAGGCCATCTTCCGCTTTCTTTTGACAAGTCTTCTCATATACTTTTCCCTCATATCCATCTCATTAGCCATCTGAGATTCTCATGCTCCTTGATGCATTTCTGCGAATCCTCGAACGTACCTTTTTGACAGCTTCAGGAGTCGTGACAGTAGTGGGACGGCCACATCTAGGCATGCCTTCCAGTGGTCCAAGACGTTGGTAACATGTCACAGTCTGATTGACCAGCGAATGATGCACTTTCAGCTTTTTTGCAATCTCAGAATTGGACAATCCCATTCTCTTGCAATCCAGGATCGGGAGTCTATACGGAGATATACGAATTCTAGTCAATGGTGGCTCTATACGGAGTGCGCCGAGCGCGGTGTACCGGCGCCAGACATTCCTCAATATCTCATCCTATTGTTTATTCCGCATCCTGCAGAGGGTATTTAATTCGGGGGTACAATGATTCGGGAGTACAACGGGGTACAAACGATTCGGGGGTACCAAGTTCATGACAGTAAATCTGTTTTTGAGTCATTGTTTAGATCTCAAAGCAAAATTGGGAGCCGGAGTTCAATATGAGTACTGACTCATCCAATTCTTTGTCTCCCCAAGTACCACGAACTGCAAAAAGACAGAAGAAGCGTCCCCGAATCATGAACTTGGTACCCCCGAATCGTTTGTACCCGTTGTACCTCCGAATCATTGTACCCCCCGAATTAAATGCCCTGTAGAGATAAAAAATAATCAGCTGAGAAGCATTCAAATTACTTGAAATAAAAGATCACGTACTTTTACTGTAGTCGCCTTTGTCCTACCGTACTCTTTTTCAGTTTTGTGAGAGCACAGTAATCACCGTCGCTCCTTAATTGATTTCTTCATAGTTTGAAAATCATTAATTGGACATCGAAGCGCACATGAAAATACCAGTTGTTGCAGTAGATGACATGGCACGAAGTCAAAACTTCAGAATTTTTCAAACGAATTCAAAGAGATTCAGATGATATTTCGAAACAAAGAATCTCAAGAACTGACCCCTTTGTTTGCGAGACTCGCTATCCGGGCTGACGCCGGGCGAAGTGCGTCACCCCGGGCCAACCACGAAGTTTACATAATAATGATAGAAATCCGGCTACATAACGGAGTCTATTCTCATATCAATTTTTTCCATCGATATACATAGGTTTACACTTTTATCGTGAAGCGAACAAAAATCTACAAATCTGAATATCTTTTGAAGAGTGGTCTTTACTGGTCTTCATCTTCAAAGATATGAATCAGCCAGTTGTCGGAAAGTACTGTAACTGTACCAACGCGAATTAGTACAACACGGATTGGTGAGGTCGCAGACGTTCTTATCTTAGCGATCCTAGACCAAAAGGGTGTCAAATTTCGTTAAGAAAATAGAAATGTTATCATTTCCTTGCTGATTTCATCTTTCTCCGCTAGGCTGTTCAATAACCATTCCTTTTGTTAGAACTTAGAAGTCATGCTTGAAATTGTAACATTGAATGACGTGGCCAAAAACGCCAAAATATCTGGGCATTCTGTTGCACACAAATTGGAAACAAATTGAGCGGAAACTGGAAAGTCTGAATATTATGGACTCATGTCTCATAATGGAAGATTTTTCTGGTGTGAAATGTCAAGCTTCTGAGTTGTGCCATATCTGTCACTACTTGTCCTGTCATAACATTTCTAAACGGTTAATACTGTAGTGGCCGGGGGTGGGAGCACAATCCGGGTTAACACCGATCCCGTATTTCAGGTTTTAAGAGGTTGATACCGTAGTGGCGGGCGAGCACACTTTCTCTAGTTTCAGCATTTTTAGTCTATTAAAATCGTCAAGTATGAACAAAAACCAATGAAGAACGGCTACTCGGAGATCGCCTATTTTGCGGATTCCACAAAGACTATTGTTGGAATTTTTCTAAGCAGGTCGAATCAGCCCTCCAACATTGCGCATTTTCGTTTTTCTACAGCGATCTACGACTGCAAAGAATAGCTAAAATGGAATAATCTTGATTTTCTATAAGGATTCGCCTACAGCACTGAATTCTCCTACGTTAAACTGTAATTACTGAACGGTAAACCGTACAAAAAAGCTTAATTTCATATTTTTAAGCACTGATGAGTGGCGCTGAAGAAGGCGCTGAAAATATTTTCACATTCAGAATTCAAAAAGCCTGCTTGCACTCCGGGAAAAACCTGTCTGTAACATTCTATAAAGACACTGTTGCTTGGAAAATGTGGTGAATTGTAGATCTTATATTTAGTATTTTTTATAAGGAAACTGTGATATAAAATTGGACAGAAAGCCGTTGTGCAGCTGGGTGGGCAGGTTTGAACGGTGCGCAGACTTTCGTGAAGGCAGAATGGATGGAAAACGGAAAACTGTTGAAAAACAGCAGTGAATTAATAAGCAAAACGGCAAGCTATTGTGAAAAAAAAACCTTTTCTTGCCGGAAATTTTTTTTGTGTACAAGTGCTGCCGCGTTTGATTCGTTCTACATTGAACTACCATCAACCGCTTTTGACTCGGGTTTCCTTAAACTTCCAAATGAAAGAGGTGTATCAATATACCAGCGAGTAACCCATTCATCTGTACAACGATCTACCTGCATAGATATACACCCACGTTTGACCGCTGACCATTAATGTGCTCTCCGACGTACTCGCAACGATCTTTGCTCAATTGGGTTCATCGAATCGGCAGGCTGCTCGACTACTCTCCTTTAGTGGTTTCGTAATAAGCTTATTACCAATCTAATGGTTTGCATTGCAAACTTTCAGTAGCTGCGATCCATTTAGTGGCACTAAATTATGGAAAGACGCGGTCAGAGTGAAATCGATCTGACCAATTTAAATATTGTGTTGAAACTTTTAAAGTGGTAGCTTCAGATGTCTTCAAATTTTTTCTCTGAAAATTTGTAAGACTTTTTTCAGAAATTCTTACGTTTTTAAGCATTAAACGAGGTGGAACATCATGGCCTCGGGGACTGTCATTAGGTCATTAGTTTAGCGTTAGATATTTGGTAAAGAGTGTATGCTCTGCGTACCAGAAGTAACGGTATACATGGTAGTTCAGTGAAAAAGATGATGAAGACACAGTGTTTGAAGAACAAAACTCGTTTTCCAGAACTCTTTTGAAACGGTTCCTGATTCCATCATGTGTGGTATTATTCGTTGTCTGCATTAGCGCTTTGTAAGATGTTTCGCGTAAGATATTGGCAATGGGCCACGTCCACTAAACGCCAGGCTTAATTGGGTGCTTGAAAAGTGAGTAACAAAACAGTAATATGCAATCTAAGTCTGTAATTTCTCTTTAATGTATTATGTTGATTCATATTCAGTTTTTAAATTCAGTCGAAGAAAGCGCAGATTTTCGGATTTCGTCACGGTGATTCTCCATTATGAGTTCTCCATTGCTCCTCATTTGACTTCAGAAGCATTGGTACTTATCATACGAACAGTTTGAAGACCGGGAACAGTGTACTTACTTACTTACTTTGAAAATTCAAAAAAACCTATAAAAAAGGAATTTTAAGATTTGAAAAAATCGAAAAAATAAAATTAGAAAATTGCCGACCCCAGCAGAGATCGAACATCCAGATCTTCCTCCTACTGTTCCCCCCTCTTATCCACTCTGCCAACTTGCCACGGTTCAACTCACTAAAAATAGGTTATGATATTGCGGAGGAATTAAAGATGGTTAATCACAGTGGTCAGTGCTGGAATTTCAGATCGAAATAACTCGGTTCGCTGAAGCGTTCAGCAAATTCGGAAAACGGATTCTTTATCAGCGTTTTCTAATCTATCGATTCACATAGGTCTGGTATGGGAACTCCATGGTGAGTTAACAACCTTCCCTAGTTAGTGAGCTTCAAATTACAAGCTTGGCAGAAATTTGTATTTTCCAGGGAAACACTTTGTCCGTATCCATTACAGTTGTTCTTACAGTTGTCTTTTTTTCGCTGCGAGACCTTAAAGTATAGATAAAGAGTGGGTTCTTCCATCAATAAAATTCCTAATAAACGAGACAATGAGCACCACAAAATAAGCACTTTAAAACTTTGAAGATAATATTTCAGAAAATTTCAAATGTTTTGAAAATTAAGAAAGAAGAATCTCCGAAATTCCAGTTAACCTTGAAGGTCTGACTAAATCTGCAATAGTTGTCAAAGCAAATACTCGTAATTTTCAGCGAAATCGGACAAAAACTGAAAAAAATGCAAGTTGAACTGAGTGTATCCGATCCGAAAGTTGACGTATACACAAATTAACAATTTTTTTCAGATTTCACTGGAAATTTTGAAAATAGTCTCTTTTGAATTCCAAGAAAGGTTATAAATTTGTAAGAAATTGTTCAAAAGTTTGAATTAGAAGCTCGTGAGCAACTCACGAGGCTCATTTACCACTTACAGAACACACCATCTTTGGGGGATTATCTGAAATTGCAAGAATCCTCCAAGTCTTCCAACTAAAGCACATCTCCTGGATTCTGGTGGCTAACGGATTCAGGAACAAATGAGATGGAGGCCATGCGCGCGCGGTCTCTCTCTCTCCCTCTCTCTTCTCTCTTTCCTCTTTTCGGTATTCAGACGTACCAATCGTTTATCACCCTGACCTGATGCCATTAAATAAATGTTTATGTGCTTGGTCTTCTTCTTTTTTCCTTCTTCTTTTATTACTTTTCATATCGTCTTATCAGTTTTATTGAAATCCCTTCAGAGCGCGCTAAACACTATTGCAACAATGACGCCCCATTGATAATGACTGACATTGTCTAGAAGCGCAGCACGGGTAGGCCAAAAAATGCGATAAAAAAAGCGATGATTCAAATAAAAAATGGGATCAGAAGAATTTCTACGATGGAGTCTTATCACTCACCTGTTATCGCCTATCATTTATCACTACATGACCCCGATCCACAGTAGGTGGAGTCCTCTCCTATATCCTTTAAATAGACAGGCCTTGACATGAATTGTACCGCCTTTCTTAGATTCCCTCATTTTATATATATAAACAATATATAATTCTTTCGAATCTTTTCTAACATTGAATCTCTTCATCGTACCCCACGAGTTCCTTTTCGATATTTGACAATATGCAGCTCTTTTCCAGATGATGTACCGTGCCGCCGTTGTCCTCGCTCTCCCTCTCTTGGCCTTGGCTGCCACACCGAATGAGAAGCTGAAGGCGTGCTGTGCCACGTTGAAAGATGCCGATAAGGAGTGCGTCGATAGGTTCTGCGACTTCAACGCCATCTCTCAAGCCAACGTAGGTTCAATGTGTTATATGGTTTTTAGAATCTGAAAACTCTTAAAATTCAGAATATCTAGTAGTTCTTATTATTCGTGGTTTCTGGAAATCAGACTATCTAGCTGCTCTGCATACATTGCTCTTTCTCTTTCTCTCTCTCTATCCAACTCTCTACATCACTATGTATCTCATCATCTGAATGCAGCCGAAGATTCACAGAATCCCGAAATTCCACTCCAATGCGCCTATTTCCAGATCTTGAACTTCATGTCAACCTGCGGCGAACGTGGGCCAACCGTCGGACAAATGTGGGACTGCGCTTCGCTCCGTCACAACCACGAGAGCTGCTGTAAGGCGAAGGGAGTGTCGGGTGAATGTCTCAAGTACTGTACCGCCCACAAGGGAGCCCCATCCGACTACTTGAACTACGCGTTCTGCACTGAGAACTTCAACGAGATCCGCGACTGCTTCCATGAGCATTTGGAGAAGAACGAGCCATTCAAGAAGCTCTAAGTCGAGGGATTCTCAATGCGTTTTTTTTTCTTTTTTTCTTTTCTAATAACTTTGAAAATAATATGAAACGTGTATTCGACTTTAATAATAATCCCTATACTTTTCTTCCATTTCGATAGTTTCAGTGAAAATATAAGAATGAGCGAAAAGTTTTCGTAATTTTTTGAATTTTTTCGAACAGAATTTATTGAAAGAAAACGAGATTCAATGTGTGATATATTCACCATTAGTATTTATGACTTCTGCCAACGCGATGGAAGTTGACCGATTCCATTCGCGTAGAACTCGGGAGACTGGGAGGCGAAGAAGTCGTCCAGTCACTTGTCGACATCCTTTATATCATGGAACTTCTGGCCGCCAAGGTGATTCTGCAGGAAACGAAAAATCAGTCGCGGCCAAGTCTGGTGAATACGGTGGGTGACACAAGACCTGTACTCCGAGCATCCGGAGCTACTGGCTGGTCTTCAAAGCGATGTGCGCTCTTGCGTTGTCATGTAGCATCAGCAAATTGGAGGTATCTGGGTGACGTAATCGATGACTAAACCACTTTTTCCATTTGAGTGCTGTATAGGTCCGTGTTGAGAGTGACGCAATCTGGAAAAAGCTTTCGAAAGATTACGCCTTTACTGTCCCACCAAATCGACAGCATCAGTTCAATTGTTCTTGTGAATCTGTCAAAAGGTGAGGAACGAGTTGACCAAACTTCGGCACTCTTCCAGATTCATGAAGATGATCGCTAATAGTTCTTTGAAGATGCTTGAAAATCGCTGCAAGTTCGCGTGACGTTGCTCTTGGTACTGCTTCCAGCGCTCTCGAGATATCCGCCACACGTGGACGACCGGTTCTTTTCGGCAAACTTTTCGAGCCAAAACTTGATGGTAGTGTGGGAGACAGAGTTCTCGCCTAACACGGAACACAGGCTACGACAAGCTTCGCTAAATTTGCGGCCTTGGAGAAGGCTTACTTACTTAGTTACTTAGTCGACCCGCCCTTCGCTAGTGTGGGCGCGGATCATAGCTAACCATGTCTTCCGATCTTGGTCGATGGTGGTCCATGAATTCATCAGCCGATTTCCTCGATATATTAATGCTTCCCTTCGCAGTGAGTCGGACCATCTCATTGAAGAGGAGGGGGAGCAAACAAGTTACGAAAACTTTTCGCTCAACCTAATATTACAGTTTATCTGAAGTTTCGATGACTTACACCTATACAGAATGTTTTTGTCGCTTCATGCATAGCTCCAATGCTCATTTTCCCTAAAACGTCTTGAAAACGAAGATCACACCATTTGATAGCTAAACTCTATTCGGAAAAGATGTTTTTGATGAGAACATTTAATTTTGTAAAAACATTTTCAGTTTTTCATGCCAACTAGCGAGCAGGAATCGCTTTAGGAAAGCTGTAATGAGATGTACTACGCCGCCGTTATCAATCCTTTCCATATTTTCCAGAAGCACAATGAACTCCGACCCCCCTCCCCCCACCCAGGCTGCCCGGTCCTTTTCTCATTTTCATCCTATTGTTTTGATGGCAATTGAATAGAAAAGTTGTCGAGTCGAGTGTTTGCCGCTTTCTTTCCTTCTTTCTCCCTCTTTCTCTCTCTTTTGCTCTTTCACTCATGTCATAATACTGTACAATACGGCTTCACATGCGTCTCCAGTACAGAGGTAATCGCGCACTCAAAACGAGAAGTTGCTCACGGAGAAAGAATTGAGCATCGCCGGCGGCTCTGTGTTTGATCTCTTCCTCTCACTATTTTCATTGGACAACAATGACTTCTTTTACAGGGGGGGGGGCTCTAGATCCGTCATAAGTACTGATTAGGTACTGATTTGAGGTGCAGTTGGAGCCTTTTTTGTTGCGTGACGACCAAAAAACTGTTTAATACATTAGACGACGATACTGAGACATTCGCTTAGTGTAAGAGCCTCAACATACAAAGAAGCATGCTACTTTACTCGCTTGGAGACCTTAATATCGTGTGATTCGGAAGAAAGCGCTCAACGACCCACAGACATTCGGACAGACTAGAACCATGCAATTATCCGGTTTCTATCCCTTCTTCAAAATTTCGAAAATTCATCTTCAAGAAGAGAATGGAATTAAACACGCGACATCTTCTAATTCGTCTTCTTTTTCTCCCTTCGCCTTATTTTATTACCAGTTCTGCTACTGGCATATGTTACAAGTTGTGCATATGTGTGTGCTCTCCGTTGCCCCACCCCCCCCCCCGCCAGTAAAACGGCAGTAAAATTGGGAGTAAAGAAGGCCAGAGCAGAAGCCAAGGCTCTGAAGATGATGACGTGGCTCTTTAATTTGCAATAGTGTCAAGGGTTTGTGTTTACACAGGAGGCTTCATGTTTGACAAGTTGCACACACAAGTTTACCACATATTTTTAATGGTTTGTTGATTTTTGGTAGACGAAAATATCACAGCGTTGATTGGATTTGGTGTAGAGCATAGTGTCATGTATCATTGTCTTGGAAATTTGTAATTACCTTACAAAGCGGAGAATTGTGGTTACGCCGCGGTAATCAGTAAAACATGTGTGCACTTCCACGCCTCACAGCTTTGTTAATCTTGAAAAATAATTAATTTTTAATTAAAAAATATAAAGTTGAAACTGATTGCGATATGAAACACATAGCGTCGTATAAAAATAGCAAATTCGTTTCGACGCTGAAGCCACAGCCAATTTCTGGAGACGCTGCATTGTGTACTTCTGGAGCGTAGAGTGTTAAAGAAAACGGTAGCTGCAAATTCACTATCAAATTTTTTGCTAACTTACAAAGAGAAATTGTCGACGATTAATGAATTAAAGGGTTTTGTGGCTGTCACGCAGCTGAAAATGAACCTTTAAGATTTAAAATTAGAGAAAAATCAAGAAATTTATAATTTTCCCGAGAAAATCATTGTTTGCAACGCGTTATGCCGAGCTGATCAATTTCAAATTCTTGAAACAAGCCGAATTTAAATTAAAATTTATTTATAAGTGCTGTGTCTTTCGCTGCGAGACAACTTTACCTATTGAGTGCTGCGTCTTTGAAATTACCATATTATTAACGGCTTGTTCTGGGCAGAGTTATCGGGTCCGTCACGATCCATCTTCTTAGATTAAAAATTCTGAAATTATTTGAAGCATCCAGAAAATTCCAGTCCGGCGCAGGCTGACATGCTTAAAATAGAAAATGCTAATTATTTATGGGGTTATTCGTGAAAAGCACAAAAAGCATTTTAATGCAAAAAAAATGCCCTTTTTTGCATTAAAATGCAATCGTGAGTAACATTAAAGTGGCATTTTTTGCATTAAAATGCAATTGTGCTTTTCATGAATAACCCCATTAGCAAAACAACTACATTTTTGATTGAAATATCAAGAAAATTGCAATTAACACCATTTTCAGATTAAAATAGCTTGAAATATCAAACTCTTTCCATTTTCACACATTTTCACACGTCTCCATTCATGCCTATATCAAAACAGGCGTTTGTTGCTAAATGGTTTGAGTTGGCCTTTTTGATGTGACAACGCGGGCTGGAACAACAGTTAAAATGACTTATATTTCTACGGCCCACTTCTTAATTAATTTCGACAAAATTTGCTTTAATATAAAGTTTTGCATCTCTAGGAATGGTCACTGCTGTTGATGAACACGACTGCCTCCTCGCCCGAATTGTGTACACAATGTGGACACTATTCAAGTGTGAGGGGGTATAGCTCAGTGGTAGAGCGCTCCCTTAGCATGGGAGAGGGCTGGGGTTCAATTCCCCATACCTCCAGAAAAATTTTGGCAAACACTGTGCCATATTTTTTTTCACTCCATATATCTCAATTGTTCATATTTCATACATTCATCCATTGTCTTAAAAAAACAATCAAGGAACATCCGGTTGGCTACTTCCTAATCCTCCGCTAAACCATGCAGATTTAGTGTCAGGAGTAACCCAAATCTACAACATCACCTTCAGCACCCGGTCACAATTGGCGCAAAAACCTTCATTCACTACGTGGCTATTATGCGATTACGGACCGTCCGTCTGTGTGGGTCAGAACCCATCACAATCATTGTTTCTTTACGACAATTAGGCAATCCGGTGTGCTGCTGGGTCACATAACTGGTCACGGATTTAGAACCGGATTAGCTCCAAATGTTTTTCTTTCCTACGTGGAGCTTCAATTTTAGTGTTTTTTTTTTCATATTACTACGAAAGGTGTAAATTTAATTTGTGGCCCGTCTTCCTGGAGCCCGTGTTATGGGAAGATGCTCGTTAAACAATCCTTTGCACCGCCCCGTGAGGGTTCTAGGCAGACATATGGCCTCCGGCCGACATAACTTTTACTTTAGGACCCCAGTCATCAATGAACGGAAATACATTCACGGGCGCCCCATAGAATGTTTATTGCAACAGTTGAATAGGCTTGTGCAGCTAGTTTTAGTTCATATGCGAACAGTTTTAGTATTAAAGCTTTGGTTTCTGTGCTTAGATTAGTATTATCCTCGTCGCAGCTAGCTGGTGGCAGTTGCAGCAAGAAAATAGCTGGACGAGCCAATTGCGAAATCGCCACGAAAACAGTTAAAATCTTTCTGTCTTCAAGCGCGTTTAAAAGTTTATTTACTTCGAATATCTCATAATTACCAGTTTTTTATTTTGTGACTGCCAGAAAACTATAAAAAAGATTATGGCGGCACTTATTTTCGACAGTTTCGGTTTCTCACGTGACAGAGTCCGCCTTTTGCAGTCCGCAATTTCCACTCTCTCGGACGGGAATAATAACCGAAGTGTGCCCCGTTTATTTTGAAAATTATAAAAATTTTGAAAAAAGTTTTTGAATTGATTTTCTTTCTTTTTTTTTACTACTTTTCATATAATAACTTTTATTATCATAAAAGCCCCGTATAAACTGATAAATGTGTATAAAATTTTCAGATTTTGGCGGCTACGATTATCGAAAAAAATTTTAATTTATAGACAGAAATTAAATCGAAATTACGGTATAAGTTGAAAGAGGCTTTAATTTGATTTTTTTTTGCTAAAATTTATGTATTTCATAGCAGAAATTTATCTAAATTCGCAGAACATAATCTAGTTACAGTATGCCTTAAAGGCGCATTGCACAATTTTTTAATTTACTCTTGACGAGACTAAAAATACGGTAATATTTTTCGTTTTTCTTTATGTCAATTTTCTTATCCAATCCTTTTCTCCTTTTTCCTGACTAGCTTCTTGAAATATTCTATTTTAGGCGAGGCTTAAAAATAAAAATTCCGTAATGTTTCTGCTGTAAAATACCAGTTGTCATTTTCGTAGCGTATAACCCATAACATTTTTTTGAAAGAACTCATTTCTTCCTGCTCATAGTTATTTTTTTTTCGTTCAAGTGCTTCTGCTTGGTGCCCCCCCATTTATTGTCAAAAATGCGTGTTGAAAAGTGGAAGAGTAGTTTACTTTCCGTCCAATTTTTCTTCAATTTTTTTAAACGATAGAGGCTTCTCTTTTGAATTTCTCCCTTGAGAATATAGGAAGAGTAGTACGTTATTCATGTTTTCCGCATTACTACTTTAAAGAAAATGATGGCGATTCGTCATATCCAATAAACGATTAATTGGCTAGAATATGAGCGGAATACGGGTGCCGACTGCATTGCAAGCGGCTTTTTGGCCCATTCTCTACTGTTTGATAGTCGTCCATTTCAATGTAGGCTTCTTTTTTGCTTCCGGACGGCAAAAGAATGTTTCCGGCGGATCACAGTAAGATCAAACGTGTTATTTTGCTGCAGTCTAGAGAATACCAAGTGAATACGTGCGCTATGTTGATCAATAGATTTCACTGAACAGTCTTCTGAAATTTCAGTTCGCGTGTTTAATGCTCGTAAACATTATGCACGTATTAATGCAATTGAAAAGGTCATTTTTTGCTATTCATAAGTGCAAGAAAATACAACAAACGTTAAATGTCATTTATATTATTTTCTCGAATTTTGTTGCTCTCGTGGATACCTTTTCAATGGCATAAATAGTTTCAATAATTTGAAAATGTTCCATTAACATTTTCAAATTTTCAAAATTTTACGTATATCAACCGAAATCGACCAGGAATTAAAATGAAAATACATTCAAGTTTTCTGCAATCTTCTTTTTCGTTGCAGTGGAATAACCGTCTCGGTTATTTTATTTCCATTATAACCATTTTAATTTCGTCTAATACTCATTCAATATTACTTAAATTCCTCTGAAAATCTTCACGTTAATTGATAATGGCTGTGAATTTCCGTACGAGAACCTAAAATTTATGTTTTTCTGCAGATATCACTGACAATGAATTATGTTTATTTTAAAATTTTCTTTAAAAATACAAAAAATGTTTTGTGTTAAAGACATTTTCTAAAGCCATATCTTTTGCAACCTCTGAATAGTTTTCAAAGTTCAAATGCTACCCGCAATTAAAATTTTCTGTCAATTCATGTAAAACGTCGATTTATAAGTTCTTTGATGGATGCGACCTTTGAATTAAGTTCCTCGAATTAAGTTCATAAAGAAATGCTAGAAAGTTCATTTGAATGGACAGATTTCAGGAGAAAGTTCGAAAAGGATTACGTGTTTCTTTCGAGCTTTCTGTTCAAATAATACGCTTTTGAAACGAATAGCAAAACGACTAACAAAAACCCGCTCCTAATAGAAGATAACTTTCATAAATTCTAATAGAAAAGGTGCCGCCGGAAGTTCTAGTTTTTTCTCATTTTTTCTGCCGGCTCATTTAGCGTAAAATTACCAAAATTTTCAAAAATAGGATAATTAAACAATTTTTTATAGTGGGTTTTTAAAAATTATATCTTTTTATTTAAAACCTTCAAAACTTGAGAATTCGTTGTCTCTCTATTAATGGGTTTAACATATGTATTTCTTAATCTTAAAATTGTGGCAGCTCTTTTACCTTTACCATCAGTTTGTTGAATTAACTTCAGTTTTTAAGCATTTTTGAATAGTAGACGAGCCACTTCGCAATGCCTTTTCAAAAGCTAATTGGGGTCATGGTTGTGTGCTTTCCGGAAATGTGCGGATATCATGAATCTATGCGTTTCCTTTTTCCTCTCTTTCTGTTTTGTTATTGTTGTCTCACAAGAGAAACATAGTTGTCGGTCTCTTCTCTTTCTCGTCTCGGTAGGGAGCCTGACCAAACAGTGCTCTTCTTCTTTTCTCGGTCTATCGGTGCCCCTTCCTGGGAAACGCAATTAGGACCGTTATTGGGTGAGAACACGAAAACGAGCAGAACAATGATACTCTCTCTCTCCCTGTCTTTCTCGCACCCACTCGATTTCCACGATTATTAGCACGTGAAAAGAAGGTTAGAGAAAACAGTTAGGAAGGGAGTCTTCCCGAAAGACTGGTTATCTTATAGTAGACAGTTCGTTATACTGTTACCTTCCACTACTTCACGCCTTTTATTTGTTTCTTTATTCATTCACATTGATTATTTAGTGGTTTGGGCGTATTCGAAAAGTTCAGAATATGTAGGTTTTGATATTCAATTTGTAAAAATTCTATATTTTAATTAAGCTGTGATATTGGTAAATGTCAACATAGAAAACCTTGTGAAAACTTTGTTAGACGCTAACTGTTCTTAATAGGCTGATCAGTTTTTTAGTTGTTATTCTTATTTTGTGTTGATTCTTAGATCTATTTTGTGAAAGTCCAAAATTTCTTACATTTCTCCGTAATTTTAATAAATTTGGTAATTCCTGCGATTCCCGCGATTCCCGCGATTCCTGCGAAAATGTAGTATTCTCCGCAGGTCATCCAAAAAAAATTCAATCGTCCGCAAATGTTCTCTCATTCAAATCCACATGCATTGCTAATCAGTCTCGCAAGGTGCTTGTTGATCGGTAAATACCTAGCCTAATCATTCTGATTGTTAGCCCTGTTCTAGTCCCAAGTACAGCAATAAATTAGTTTTCCTTTCCCCTTTTATTTCCAATCATATAAGGCACGATTGCGTAAAACATCAAAAGCATCGGGACCGCTGTGACCTAAAGCACACAAACTTATCAACTATATACAACATTTTGATGATGATGATGATCGTGGTGGTGGTTCCGTCGGTCCATTTGCATACACTCATGCATATTTTTTCTAAGGTGGTCAAAAAAAAAAGAGCGGTGAAGCTGTTTTTCGCACGTTCGATCGTCTTGAGTGGATAGAAATAAGTTCCTTTTTCTATTTCTGCAACTGGTTGTCGTGTCGTTTTGTCCACTTGAGTCAGTCGCAAATCACCCAAGCAGACGGCGTTCATCACGGAGGTTACGTAATTTAGTGGGACGGCCGTAGCGGTAAATCCACAACGATGATTATGATTATCTTCTGGACTGAAGTTCGTATCCATTTCTTTTTCTCATTCCTCTACTCTCAAGTTACAAAATTACGACCGCAGCAATGCCATAAATCTGTTGTTATCCTGTTGGGTTATCCGCTCGAAACACTTTCCTCTTGAGGTTACGGTTTTTATCATTATAAATCATGTTCATCACGTAACAGGGTTCGAGATTTCGTGGCACGATTAGAGGGGACCTCGTATTAGACATTTGGTGAGAATATTATATGGCTCTTAAAGTGTAATGAGTGCGAAATTGTGGTTCTATACATTTATCTGATATAAGTGAAAATTTGGCATCCATTCCCAAATTCCATAATTAAATTAACCATTCCAATGAACTTAATCTGGATCATTCCGCTTAGTAATATTTCATTTTTTATTGATGTGGTCTTCTTTTATTATTTTATATAAACGCCAAAAAGTCGGAACTCCGATTAAAATGTGCTCAATCTAAAAATGATAGTCTCACCACGACTTCTATAAAAAGCAATATTAAAAAAGTGGAAAATTTGGACATTTTGATAAATTCGACGAGCAGCTTCGCATAAAAAAGCGCCCGTAATTTGTAGATAGACACTACTTTCGTGTTGAGACTAATTTTCTTAGCTTGAGCGCTTTTGAATCAGAATTCCGACTGTTTTGTCTATTAACTTGAAAGATATATGTTGCTATGTTACCATTTCATGAATCACTTCCTGTTGTAACTTGCAAACTTACAACTCTCCAATTGAAACGTGTTTTTCGATGCACTATATACTAGGCACCCCAGCTGTAGGCCAGCACCAATGTCAGCCCCAAACATAGCTGCCTGATACCATCAATCATATCTCACCCTTTCAGATCTGTCAGATTTGAGCATTCGAGATAATTAGAATATGTATCGTAACGGTAACAATCCTAATTCAACTCTTCCATCATCTACGCATAACATAAAAAGTTAAATTAATTTCACTAAATTAAACCAGAATATCCATGTAATTGAACGGTTTTTCTTTTGTTCTTTCCCGCACTCCCCCCCCCCGTTCCCTCATTCATGTTCCAATAATCAAATCATAGTCATCATGACTTCTGGATTCATAGATTCAGCTTCAAGTTCCATCACTAAGTGGATTCTATGTTAATCGACGATAGTTTCTATGTATCTTCGCGCACTTTTGGCCCCCTCCTTTTTGATCGCTCTTGCATATGTTTTGCCCTCCACGAGAGAGACTGGAGAAGGCGGGGCTGTCTTCCTCGTTTCTCTTCCTCCAGTTGTCCCTAGTTCTCTCTCCACCACCTGCCCCGCCCACCAAACGCCCTGTCTTTTCTTGTGCTGCTGCTGGTTTCGGGGGGTGCTGTGCCTGAGTAAAAGCATGAGAGTGATCAGATGATCCATAATTCTAATGAGAGCGTTTTTTTTTTCGTTTTCACTTTTATACTTTTTATGGTAGAACTATTGTTATTTTCCATGTTGTTTTTTGAATCTGGTTACGCTGACTTTATGTTCAACCTAAATCTTTTTCTATTTATACATTTTTTTAAAATTATCCAATAGAGAAGTTTTTAATTAAACATTGGTCTATTCGCCCCTTCGAAAATGCTTCCATCATAAAAAGATCACATCCCTTTATTTTCTCTACACGTTTTCATGTTTCTTTTCTCGCTTTTTTCTGATTGGGTTCTAAATCTGAAAACTTTCAGATCGAAACGACGCCAACTCACAAATGCATAAAACGCATCGTCACTAAAACCTAACTCCTATCCCAAAAAATTTGGCGAGTTCCTAATTAAAAATGCGTTTATCAAATTCGAGGATTCTGAATCCGTTTTATCTTCTGACTCTGGTACTTCAGTGCTTCATCGTAACACTTGTTCAATCTCATCAAGGTATTGTTTGCACTATTTTATTTCGGTTTCGTTTATTCTTCGAAAAAAAAACCATGAGTTTGAAAAGTACTACATATGATTTGTTTGTGTAGACTCTTTACCTCTACCCTCACCATTTTCGGGAACAGATTAACGCTTTTGTTTTGGGGTCTCCATTCACTTCTTTGTACTGTTTATGTTCGCTGTGGGAACATCAGAGCTCTATTCGAATGTCCTTCAAGTCGAACCGGTTTGATGTAGTAAAGAGCAGGTTGTTTCATGCAAGCAAGCGTACTGCATTAAGTAGTTTGGTACGAATTGCGTTTCGAATTGGCTTCTATTACTATTCCAATTGAGACCAGCAGCGACACACGGTGACTAGGTGGCGCCAAAACTAAAAGGCGCCTTTTTGGTAATAATCCCTTCTCAATTAGGCTGGCGGATTTTAAAATACACACAGCGGTCACTAATTGTGAGTTAAGCTTCTCTCTGCAAAGAATAATAGATCATTTGCGAGGTGTGATAAGAGAAGGATATTGGATATATGCCAACTGTTTCCCATCTCGGCGGGACGGAATCAGGAAGAGGCGACATGATTCGCACCTTTAGCTCTGGGAGTAAGTGAAAAGATAAATGAGTGTTCAAATTGAAGGGTCGGGCTCTCCTTTTGAGTTTAAACAGAATTTTAAATATCTTTCTCTTTTCAAGACATTTCGATTTCTCAAACAATATGAAGTAGCAATGAATTATTGAGGGTCGGAAGCAAAGGATGCTGCTTTCTTTTTGAACCATTGATATCTGAGAACACCGCTCAGTGCTCCGATAAATGTGCTCTCCCCATCTCCAATTTGTTTAAGGAGAAAGGTGTGGGAAGAGAGGAGAGGCGAGTGGTTTTTGAGTGGCACGCCATTGTGGAAGATGGAGACATCCTACTCGGATTACCAAAGTTCTGATTGACACCTTATAGAAAAACGGGTATATCATTTGTAGGACCATGAGTAATTGAAACGTGTGGAAGAAATCAATACAATAGAAACTTGTAAACCCATAAAATTCCCTCATTCCTTCAGGAGATAATCATCTAAATCTTTTTTTTTTCTTAGAGAACTTCTGCCTTTTTTCATAAATACAGCCCTGTTTGCGTCAGGCCTCTTCGCCTTCTTGCTTTGTGATCTTTATCGCCGGTACCCACACCGTTTAGTCACCACAACCACTTATCCATATTCGCCGCTTTTAACATAATAAATCACAGGAAGCATGCGCGTGTCTTTTTTCCTGACGAGATTTCTGGAGTCTTTTTTGAAACCCTCTTCCGGCGATTAGCGCCATTTTTTGTTGGGTATCTATTGAATTTTTACTAGCTTTTGGTCCGTTGAGTTCATTTTGAAGAGAGAAGAACTAGAAGAGGACGGAGCGGAGCAAGAATTTATGCTGAGTGCAATGCTCTCTTGTGTGTGGATCTATGTGTGTGTCGTACGAATTACGTCGTCTATCATTTGAGAATGATGAATAAAATGTGAGAAGCTTCCGCGCGGAATGAGTTGGTTTTCGATACCTGATAAATTGTCACGAACTATTTTTTTCACTCCCTTCACAACCGCAAGCTTGAAGAGACTGCGAAATTAAGCGGATTCCTCCGGTGCGACTGGGCGAAAAAAATGGAGCAGAAAACCGCGCAAAAAGAGCAAATAGTAAATAATTTGCGTCCTATTCCTTTCATTTATCACTTCTCGCCCGAAAAATATATTTCTGTGAGGGGCTTGCGACCTGGAAGTTGAGCGCAGTTGAGATGGATGATGAAAAAAAAAACAGTTATCCCGCTTGAGTGTATTGATGGAATTGCATGAATACAGTGTCAAGTGGTCACCCTATTCATTTCCGAACATCTTGAGATGATGGAAGTTTTTCTGCTGGCTGCTGCCGAAACGTTAGGATGCTGGCCTTCGCGGCAATCGCTCGGAGGGATGTTTGTTTGAGACATCAGCATATCCTGTGCCCACTTTCTTTCCTCCCTCCCCCTCTTCCGGAAAAAATATAGGGATACTAGATATGGAAATTTGAGAGCAGTGAGAATAAATATGAATTCACCAAAAGTATGTTGGTTTTTTTTCCAGAAGTGCTATTCGACCTCTCAAAAGTGGGATCCGATCTAAAATGGGACCAAGTCTCGCTACGACATGATCGCGACGATGTGGTGAGTATATATTCCAATTTTCTAAAGTACACTTGAATTGGTTTGAAATTGAAAAGATGGTGAAGGGAAAGATGCGCCGCCGCTCCGCTCCGGGGGTCGTCGGCTGAATTGCAAAGAAACAAGTTGTGTTGTTTCCTCATCCTCTAGCAGTGAGTGAGTGACCCATGGGAATTTAGAATTTTTCTGAATTTCGTGTTGGACGAAAAAGAAGAATACATAGCATTTTTGTGCATATACATCTGATGAGGGTGAAACGAGAGACATAATATGTTAGTGGACAAACTAAAAATAAAACAACTTTCTTTTTTGAGTGAATCCGAATGAATACAGAAATATGAGCAGGAATTTATCCAAGGTCGCGACACACAGTAATTGTGACATTGTACAGTTATTAGTTGACATTAACATTTGTAGTGGTGACGAGAAGAACTACATTGAAAAGGGCGGCGATTAGTCCAGAAGTTGATGTATTCTGTAGAATGGAAAGAAATTTTCGGAAATAAATTAGAAATTGAAGAATAGCTGCAGAAAAACTTTGGAATTTGTTTTTGGGTCAATTTTTAACAGTATTTATATAGAACATTCCGCGTAGCTTATGAGACTTCCATGAAGATCTCTTATAAGTTTTTTCCGACACTTCCAGGTTTCCTTTTTCCAATTTTAAACAAATTCCGCCTGTTTTTATCACTCCTTGAAAACAGAACAAAAGTGGGCTGACAAACGGCGCTCTTAAAATAATCCCATTAACGGTTGGCCTCAATTGAATTTGCTTCATTTTTGCATTTTCTCTCTTCTCGTGCGATTTGCTAGGAAGACACGCATACACGAGGACATATTCAATTAGTTCGTCGGGACGGTGTTGATATTGGTGTAGGAATATGTAGATGAGAAGGGAAGAAGAGAGCTGAAGTGTATTAAGAACATGTTCTCCCTCTCCATATGTTTCGTAAAGCTCTTTGACTCTGAAGTCTAAATAGGGTTTTAGGCTTACTAGTAATAAAGAAAGAGAAGCCAATAAATTTCGAGGGTCCAGCAATGATGAAATTTCGGGCGCACACCTAAAGGTCTTGTGATCTTTGTCGGCATTTAGAACCAATGTGTAAAAAAGCAAAAAAAAAAGTACACATTTCGTTCGAAAGTAGTAGAAATTTACCCAATGTGCCCCAACCATATGTATGCATTGGGACCAAGAACAACCGGATGTTATACGGTTTCTTCCGAGGACCCTTTGCAACAAAATTAAACATCCGGAGTTGCCTTCGATTCTATTCAACAACGATGTCTGAGACGATGTGTTACAAGTGTTGTTTGAATAGTGATGACGTAGAAAAAAGGCCGTTATACCAAGTGAAGCGGTAAATTGCAACATGTGAAACTTGTCACTGTTTGAACACCTCTTTTCATTTTATGGGTGACCTTGTGCGGCTCCTGTGATAATGACCCTGCCATTTGACTCGCGCATCCATTAGACACTATGTTCCTCAAGTAGCCTGTAATTTAGAGGACCTTCTCCAAAATTCCTGTGTGAAGGCGGAAGCTCCACCAGTGCTCAGTCAAGTGAATGTGAGGTTCTTTCTTTGTTAATTAACCAATATAGAATCAATTCATGCGTTACCCCAGTATGCAACCCCAATAGACAACAGGTGTGAGATGGCTAATAATAAAGCGGGGCACCGGGACGAACGAATATCATTTGAAATTCTAATGTTTCCGTATCCATATCTCGTGCTGCGCTCATCGTATCATGCCTGTTGTTGTTGTTATTGCTTCGACAAGAACTCAGAATTGACGGACAACAGCGTCCGCAGTAGCCTCGACCCCAAAGAGTGACAAATGTGCGGGTCCGGGGCTTGCGGTGCTCCGTTGAATAATGGATGGTATATGTCACACAATTATATTAATAGGTAATGGACCTGGGCGCCTTCTTGTCCAGGTGCGAATATCACCTAGTTGTGACTTGACGCTTTCATACAAGCAGGTGTGTATCGTCATCCTTGACAACAGAAAGAATTACATAAAAAGGCACCTGGCCCATTGGCTTGAAACTTGTTCCGTTAGATATATACGTTACATCAGCAGCAACTTCTAGACGGTAGGAATAGTGCATATTATTATTATGATTATGTGGCGGAGAATTCAAACAGCAGCAAATCATATTTAAAAGAGGCTGGTTTTATGTGTACTTTCCGAACTTTGAATTGTCAGATGCCACGGAAAAAGGAGAAAAAAGACTGATGATCGCCCTCCATCGTTTTGGTGACAAATTAGAAAACATAAATCAAGCGGGCTCTCTTCAAATTCAGTTTTATTATGAGACGACGTCGTTTATGAGCTTCTTCCCCTTCAATCAGAACTCATCTTGCTAAACGGAACTGAACTACTGCTATAAGAAAATGATGCGCTAGTTGACAAGGCATTCGATTCACCTGCTATCTCATGCTCTTCTTAGGAAAGAAGTCGAAAACAAACATCATGGAAAATGGCTGAATGCGCGAAAAAGGCACACTTTGTCTTATGTTAATCCGCGCGGTAAACTCCACTCAGAAACTCTTTCGTACGATCCCACTGGCGATTGTGTGTGTGTGGGTAGAAAGGGACGACATGCTTCTGTTTTCTGAAAAGAACTGCTCATTCCATGAGAGTGACACCACTTAAGTCAGAGATGAGGTGTCCCTAATCTTTTTTCTACTTTTTTTGTTCTATTGCTTTCAACTACTACATGTTTAGTAGACACTGAGGGAGTATACGCGGGCCGTCTTGCGCCTTCACCGTTGAATGGTTTTTTGAGAGGAGGTCACACCCTGGTATTGTGTCTCTCGCTCTGTCTCATAGTGTTCGAGAAAACCAAGGAAATGTTTGAATACGCAAGGAAAAGATGTGCACCAGGGATCTCAGTGCAACTTGTTCGTTTTGTGCTATTTTAAGGACATCCTTTCGGGCATTTTTCTGCGACCGCATAAAGGTCCACCCTATAAAAGTGAATGCTCACACACTCGCACACGGGGATTATTTTAGCATTCCGGAGAGCCTCCATGTCCATTTTGTCCATAAGCGACGGCAATATAAGGAATAGAAAAGGAAGAGAGGGAAACGAAGAAGAAGTTGTACATAAGATGTTTATCAAAAAGGCTGTGTAGTCATTCTCATTGCGTGTGCGTGCTTGTTCTTCTTTTGGATGACTAGATGAGAGGGCCCAGAAAATAAGTGTGGATATAATTAAAAGTTGGTAGGGCCCCATTGTTCCTCTTTTCTTCCTCGCGTGATGTTATGCAATAGTAAGGCTTTGAAAAATCCGAAAATCATGAAAATGTCATCTGCAAAAATGGTAATATACGGGATGTGCAATTGCTAAAACAACTATGTCAAGATTATGATGGCATAGTTACGGTATTACGTAACCCAATATTATGTAATGCGTGTCACCCTTTTCCGGCGAAGTCATCTGTTGCTCCACCACTATAAAATATATAGTACACATGTTTATATGAGGAAGATGGCATTTGACATACTGCAACTATTAGAAGTGAAGTACTCAACTGATGGAAAAAGTACACTAATACAACACAAGGTGATGACTCTCTACCAACATTGCAAATGACATTGGTTTTGTTATGCATTCCAAATGCAAATGTTTCTCTATTCTCCTCTGTGTATATTATTGCTGCTGCATGAACGACTCGGGGGCAAATGATTGTTTTATTCATTTTCTAGCCGTTGGCGCTGCTGCAAAGTGGCGTTGGTAGTAGTAAAAGCTGTTGGCACTACTAATAGAGATGGATTAGACGGAGTAGATCGAGGGATGAAGATAAGAGAAGAGAGGCGGGTGTTTGCACTTGTAAATACTAAATACCATATTAATCCAAAGTGGCGTTGAGTAGTGATAAATATGGTAAATAGATTGGAAAGACAATTAATTAAAAGATTTCAGTTAAAGATTTAATGAAATATTCGTCTAAAAATAACGAAAAAAGTTCTGAAACGCAAATGTAATGTTTTTCCTTACAGTGGATGGAAGAAACATGGAGAAATCCGGCTGCTACCGACGAAAAACACGCAAATCAACGAGCATATGTCACATGCAATTATGACATGATAAATCCGAGCAATTGGTTGTTCAGTCATTTTGTTGAAGTGAAAAATGCGAGAAGGTGGGTGTTTTTGAACTAAATTTTTGAATAAATAAAAATATATATGTAAGCATAACTGCAAGTCGACCGAAATACAAAATATGTTTTTAAATGAAAAAAGACAAGAAATATTGGATTTTACCAAAAATGAAACAATTGCTAATGAAATGCAATGAAAAATGCAAAAATAATAATAAATTAATAAATGTTAGTTATTCTTGGTTTCATCTTCTCCGGTTTCTCATTATACTCTTTAACTAGGTATGATTTATTCTATTGCAACAATTTATTATCAAAACTTCAAATTTAAATATTGATAAAAACTATATTGATTTGGAAAAAAAAGCTGAAGTTCTCCCAACTGGAACTTTTTGAACTTTCATGAAAAATAATATTGTTAAAATGTTTTCGAATAGATTTTTTTTAGACATTGATTACTCTTTTGAATCAATCTTTTCCAAAATTTTCCCTTCCAGAATTTACATCGAACTTCTCTTCAACACTCGCGACTGTGATGCCTACACGAACCCAAAATCGTGCAAAGAGACCTTCTCTGTCTATCTGAAACAATTCAAGACTTCTCGTCCAGGATCGACAAAAATCGAAAAAGAGCGATTTTCGGAGGATATCGAAAACTGGAAGAACATAGGACGTCTGGCGCGTAGCAATTCCAACATGACGACAGAAACTCTCGGAATGGAAATAGACGAAGACACTAGGATGATCAGAATTGCATTCGAAGAGCAAGGAATTTGCCTTTCACTTTTGAATGTCAAGGTTCGTTTTGAAATGTTCTCCATTTGATGGTTATGCAATCAACTATGCATAGCCGTCATTATGATTCGGAAGATGATATTCTCTCTTTCCACTAATTTCGGGGTTTCATCTGTAGAAAGTGAAGAGGAATACGCATACCAAAATGAGTGGTTCGGAGGCTTGCTTCTACATATGATTAGCGCGTATATTGTGTTGTTGTAACCTTGTCAAAGTCGATCCCCATGTTTTGTGTCATCTCCTCTCCCGTCTCCGGGGACCAATAGAAAATGTGAGAAAGATATAGACAGATTTAAATTTGCATATTCTCATATCTCGAAGTGCAGTTTTTGGAAAACTGACAATTTTCGCATGATTTGTTATAGCAGATGGTCCACGTTTTCGTGTACTATTACGCGGAAATAGTAGAGGGGAATATAAGAGCGCTCCCACAACAGAAAAACCTGGGAACTGAAAAAAAAAGTTCGATGAAAATTTGTGCATTTTATTAAACAAAATATAGAAAAATCTATTTCTTAAATATAATTAGAGTAAAATATCAGTTTCTGGCTTTCTACGTATTAAAATATTGATCACCTTAGTATTAATTTGTTGAAAATCAGCTTCCCTATGAAAATTCAAGCATATTGTAAATCTTCTTCATCCATTTTCGTCCAGCAGAACCAAAACTCTTGAGAATCAGTCTCATCCTAGATAACGCTTAGCCTCTCTTTTTTTCCGAAAAAGGTGTTATAAAGGGGTGTGAAGTGCGATTGTTCCACATTTTCAACGACTCGTTTCGAGTGGTTTTTGAGACAGTTGTGCTGTGTTCCCAATCCTCAGTTTTAGTTCATATCGAATAAGAGGTGTGAAACACGAAAGTGGAGAGGAGCTTCTCTTGATTGTTTTGGCACCTCTCAAGAACTCGAGCAAACAAATCCGCCATCTCCGTTTCCTGTAGACACACGTGTACCCCTCCTACCAGTACCCCTCGAATAGGTGTCAAATGAGTTGGCAAACTGTGAGATGGTATGAGTCAGTGTCAATGTCACCTGAAGGAGCCCAAATGTTTACACGGAACAGACTTCTGGTATGTGTCTGTTGGTGGTCCCATCACATATGTGACATGCTTGAGGGGTTATAACGGACGCAAAAACGTTGCGCAATAGTGCGTCCTGTGAGGAACAGCTGTGTGATGTGGTGACACTCTTTCGAGTTGTTTTGGGACCAGAAGTCGGAGAAAAGTAGAAATCACGAAAGATAAAAGTGCATAATAATTACTATCGAAGTCTGTCATTTATTGGTTATTTGTTCCATTTTAAGTTAATAGTATCCGAGATTCTTATAAGAGATATTCAATGTTTAACTTTTCTTCTTTCTCGGCATCGTAAAGATGTATACGCGCATAAATGTGCGCATTTGATAAATTGTGACACGAAAACACTTTATGTACTGTTTTTCGGCAACACACCCATGATAAAGGTGTTGGATCCATTAAGAGACACCATTTCTCTTGTACGCATGTCCTCTTACCCTCTAATTCGATAATACCATTGTTGTATTACGGTCTCCGGTATGCCGAATAGAAATTAAAAGAAAAGGGGGATCTTGTCTTGAATTTCACGTGCATTCTAATGGCTTCGGCTAGATGTCAGGTGTGCATGTATGCGTGACCTTTCATGACTGGCGGTATTCGAAGAGAGATGCTCACCATAAGAATGGTTTACAATGTTTACCGTTTTCGGAAAGAAGAAGGATAATAGAATAATGAGTCTGTGTGTGTTGTAAGAACATGCTTCGGGTCAGCTGGTTTGTCTTATTGGCAATACTGTGAACAATAGAAGGGGTTTGCGAGGTTTTATGATGGATAATCGAATTCCGAGATAAGAAGAAAATACTTTTAAAAATAATCTGCAAAGCTTTAGTAAAATCCAACTGAAATTATGAATCCAAAGATTTTTTTTGCAAAAACGCCTCCTAGTTTATCATTTAATAGATTATTGTAAGTTATAATTCCACTCAAATGCAATCTATATCACCTGTTCTTTAAATATCATTGGCAATGCTCTTAATATAGTTTATTAAACCACAAAGAAATAACACAATTTGTCTTCCCATTGTACCACAACTCATCCTCTCTTCCATTAGAGCAGTTGTCCATGCCACACCTGTTATGACTTACGGTCACTTCGCATATGTTGTGAATGTGGTCCACTAGAAAGCGGAAAGGACGTCACGACACCGCTTTCGATGTCGCCGCGACTTCAAAAAGAAAAGCGGAAAGCGAAAGTCGGGAGAAGAAAACCTCATCGAACACCATGAACACCTGTGGAGGTTTTTTTGGGAACTGTTGATTTCGTTGTCTTGTTGCTTCCCGGCCTCGTGCACCTCCATGTCGATTCGTGATCGGCGCCGGGAGATGCGATACATATAGGAGAGGCAGTTGCGTTACCCTATTTCTATTTCATTTGCATTTCAATCGAAGATTGACCTTGGTGAACTCGGTTCTGAATGTTGCTGTTTTAGAGAAAAAAATAGGAAAGACGTTCGCTTATGTGAACTGAACGGAAAATGAAAAAGAACCGCGAATATCATAACTTTTACTTCAATTGGATGCTCATAAACATCTGATGGAGTACTTGCAGACCGATGAAATGAGTTAAATAAGTTTCTGAATATTGAAGGAGTGGTGAAGCTTGTATTTGATTGGAACGTAACGGGAATGCCTGAAACCACTAAACACAAAAAAATTATGCTCCTTTATAGTTATGGTCTACATGTAGTTCACTAAATCTGCAAATATAACTTATTTAAGCTTTATTTGTTTTCCAGATATTCTACAAAATATGTGACGAGTTCACTGATCAACTAGTCCACTTCCCATCACAAGTTACCGGACCAAAAGAGACGGATATTGTCAGAATGAACGGCACCTGTATTCCAAATGCATCAAAAAAGATTCAAGGAGTCGATCTAATCGGATTGTGCATGTCGACTGGTTCGGCCATTAAAACTTCTGGAGAATGTGCTTGTGATAGTGGGTACTCACTGATTTCCGATTCTAACGGAGCTCGATGCGAAAGTGAGTTTTTGAAAAGTTTTGAAAAGAAATTTCTGAAAATTCCGGGGAAGCGCTCATGCTCGAATAACTAACATGCAAAGTTATGTTCACCACGCAAAGACCCTTCAGCCATAATTACCTGTTTTTCGGGAAGGGTCGAAACTAGTGGACCGTGATAGAAGGCCCCAGTATGACAACGGGGGACTCGTGCGTTCGGTTGTTTGCCTCTCCGGGGTGAGAAAGTTATTGTTATAATAATAATAGTTATTATTATTATTATTATTGATGTATTATAAAGACAACAATGAGTGATCGGCGATTTTTCAGATATTTCAATTGTTAATACAGTATAGCAAATATTGAAAAAGAGTTGATTGACTTTAGAATCTTGGCCAATAGAAAAATTGGAAACTGAGTTTAAACAATTGTTTAAACTGGAACAAAATTCACAGCCACTTTCCCATACCTGCCATAAGTTACTCAATGGTCCTAATACCACTTCTATAGATATTTGTGCTATAATTAACTCAGCCGATTCTAATTGGATTTTACGACACCTCACGGCTAACGGGGTAGGATGACCGCGCAATCAAAAGCGGCTTCGATTAAAGGCGCTCTTTTCTCTCCGTGATATACATGCAAACGGTACAATGAGCCGTATGGCTAGCGAGGAAACACAAAAGCACATTTAAAAAGGAGAGCAAGTCGTTAAAATTGTTATGGAAACATATGGCTCCTCATGAATGGAAGATTTGATATGGGGAGCCGATTGGCTGTTTATGAGATTTTTAAAATGAATTATTTGTTTGTTTCGATTCACAATTATTTAAAGCAAACCGTTTAGGAGCCAGGTGGCGCTTGATCCTTAGATTTGAATCTTTAGTTAGTAATACGTCTTGTTTTGCATGGTTAATTACTAATAAGTACCACGAATTTGTAGCGGATTCCATAAAAGATTTTAGTTAGATAGCAAAAAGGAGAGCTTTGTGATACATATCTAACGTAACTTCCTATTCGTCTCTTGCTGTTATTCTCATGAAAGATTGTCATCTAGTCATACGATTAAAAAGACCTTTTTCGGTTTCCTCACGGGGACTGTCACCTCGAGTTATCGTATCGTGTGGAATTGACAGATGGGGCTACGTGTGGTGTCAATTGGTTCGGCGGCCACTTGAAAAGGGTGAAGAAGCCAATATATTGGCTCACCTGCACTGCTCAGACCGATCAAGCTGCACCCAAGCGCATCACCTTGATTAGATATTTGAAGTGGATGGAAAGTTATGGGGATTTCAAATGACCGCATATTCTAGTAGCTTTATAGACAAAGTTTGCTTCTAAATCTTCAAATGCTTATAAATCTATTTCATAATCGCAATTTGGGGGTAGTTCATGGTCAGCGTCTACTAACAATGCTTTGCGTACCCTCCTAGGCGGTTGTGTTATTCATTCAGTTACCCCAGGGATATAGCCTTCCTCTGCTAATTTTCAATTTGGCAAAATGGTCCAACAACACACCGAGTGCTAATCCAATTCCCAGCTCCTCTTTCCTTTTCTTTCAAAAGACAAGTGACCTTTCATAAGGGACCGTTTCTCTCATTCTCTTTCTTCGGAACAAATGAGATTGCGCAAAGTTTTTGTGTGAGAGAAGGGCTCTCAATTGATATGATGATGACTTTGATAACAAATTACCCCCAACTGGAGACGGAAACATCAAAAAGAACGTCGCGCAATATCATTATCTCGTTGTTTATGATGATGAGGCGGAGGGGGGGGGGGGGTATAGAAGAATATAAAATAATTGTGACAGATATAAAAGTAATTTATGTTTAATTGGTTTTCCGGTGTGCTCGTGAATTTTGCAATTCCTTGATGAGTATGGTAGAGGGCTTAATTCTATACCCTAGTGGGTAATAAAGCAATCAAATTCCAAAAGAATAAAACATTCCGACACAGGTGTGTTTGACTAAGATCATCGTGTTTATCCCGTCGATACACGGTTCATGCCCTACAATTGCCCAATTTTACGATTTTCGGTAGTCGTTTGAAATTGGGATTTGCACCTGTCGTCAGGCCCCCGTCTGCCTCTTTCTTCTTTCAAGCACTTGACACTGCTCCCAAATGGGATTATCACCCACACATACACACCGGACAGCATGCAAAAACAAACACATGCGAGAAGGGAGGAGAAGCGGTCGAAAAACTGGCGGTATTCCTTTTTTGAGAGCATGTGCCGCCTTTAATGGGAAGAAGGGTCAAATAAAACAATAGCCACTTTAGTGTGGGAAATTAATACGTCGGTTGGGAAAGGGCTGTTAAAGAAATTATGAAGGACACCATTAGGAGATTATATGGAAACAAGCAGAAAAATACTAAACGAGCATATTCATAGAGGGAATCAAGTCAGAATGTTCAATAGTACTTTTTTTAGGCTGCCCATCAAATACGTATAAACCTAAAGGACAAACCATGTGCAAGCCGTGTCCATCCAACTCGATTTCATCAGAAGCCGCTAGTTCATGCCGATGCGTCACTGGGTACTATAGAGCGGAGGATGAGCTCGTTTCGATGCCATGCACACGTGAGTTTCCGTTCACTCTTATTTTTAGTAAAATAGTTTTCTGTAATCTTTAATTAAAAAAACAGTAAACTTATTATACGTTCAATTTTACACCCAGTTTTGAATTTGCTGTGTAAAAATTTTGTCGCATTGCCGGAAAAAATATAAATAGCGTACCGCATGGAAAATCTTTTTTATTTTCCAAATATATTTAATAAAATAAAAATTATTTCTAATAAAAATCAGAAAATTTTCACAATTCTCGTAGATTTATTCGTCTTTCCTATTTTTCTATTATATCTTCACAATCCTTCTCTCCTTTCTTTGAAAAACTCAGAAACCAAACTTTTTCGCACCCATAACCTAAGCGTCTCTTTTATTCAGAACCCCCATCCCGACCCATAAAACTAGTGGCCAACGCCGTCACCGCCACCTCCGTTCGTCTCTCATGGAACGAGCCAAGCAGTTTAGGGGGTCGACCTGAAATTTGGTACGAAGTACGATGTTCAGGACGTGGAGAATGTGGAACAGTTGTCATGACACCGTCTGATAAGAGATTATCGACAAGATCCATTCAAATCAACGGGCTCCGTCCATCATCGGATTACACTTTTCTTGTGTTCGCCAAGAATAAAGTGTCCGCACAGTTTCCTGAGTTTTCTGAAAAAAATGCGGTTATTGATATCAGAACAAGGTCTCAAGAAGAAGACGTCCCACCAGTGTCCCATTTGCGAGTCGACGCGTCACAGTCAGATGGAATCACCATCGCATGGAGTGTAGCTGATTCAGATGTCAATGACTTCGAGGTGGAAGTTCGGCCTGCAGTAGTGAAACAGAGAGCATTCGAAACCCGCCAAGTTAACATGACCTATACGACATTCATCGGTCTTCGTCATGATACTGTGTACCAGTTTCGAGTGCGAGTTCGGGACGATCTTCGATGGAGTCAACCAATCAGCTATCAAATTGGCCGAGGTCTTCTGAGCTCTCCGACAATATCAGATGACGTCGGAGAGTCGCAGTTCCTTAATCAAACTGGATCCGCTCTTCTGATTCTGATTGCTCTAATACTAGTCGTGATTGCAGTGGCTCTTTGTATGATTGTCGTACAGAAAAGGAGTAAAAATCGAAAACAAATGAGCGATTTGGATGTACTGGACACTTATAAACAAGGTAATTTTTGAAATTTTTTCCGAGTTTAAATTTGAGAATTGGTTATTCCTTTTTTTTCAATAAGGAAGCCTTTGTGGTGGTAGTGTTTGTCTCCTTTTTGGGCTCATAGCTTACATGTGGGGTGGTTTTTTCTGTGGTTATCCTTACCTCTTTCCACGAGTGCGGGTTATTCCTCTAGATTCAGATGGATTTGCAGATTCGATGACACCTGACTACCATTCGACGTCAAGGCATAATCAGGGAAACATGCCGAACAATTTACACGAACAACTCCGATCAACTACCAAGTGTAAGGGAGTTTTGCCCGATTATTTTAGTTGATGGTTGCGTTTTAATTTCTTATAATTTGTTGAATTGTTTGGCTCCATTTTAAAGTATAGCTTACCGTTGCTTAACAATTGAAGGTTTGAAGAAAATGAGATAAAAGTTATCAGCATGCTTTGCCACTTAGAATTGTGCAATGCAGTGAAATAATAAACATGGTTAATCATGAACCGTTATTAATAAATGCTGAGGTAGGATTAGCTTATCTTTAGATTCAATTTTAAAAGAGGAGGAGTTTGATTACTTATGATCATATTATAAATTTTTTAAATTCGATATCGGTAATTCGAATATTGTATTTTTAAAATTCATGTGAGTAAATAAAATATGACTTATATTCGAAAAACAATTGAATTGCTTATACTTCTCTAGTTTTAGCTATTAATCATGATGATAGGTACAGTACCATACTCCTCTTGTAAAAGAAAATCTGAACAAAGGCTTGTCTTACTTTTGTGTTTGAGTATCAAGTATTGTAACGTTTCTTGGTTGTTACTAGATTTTCTGCTTACTACCTCCTCAATCGAACCACTTTTTAATACAAAATATTTAATTCTTCAGTGAACGCCCCACTGATTCCATCATTCGGCTCTCCGATCTCACAACCACCACCGTATTATGGAGGGATTCATGGTAACAGCGGGAAGTACAAGACCTACGTGGACCCAACGACTTATGAAGATCCATATCAGGCCCTCATAGAGTTCACATTTGATATCTCTCCCAACGATGTCTTCATAACTCAAGTCATTGGAGGTGGTGAATTTGGAGACGTTTGCTTAGGTGGACTATCCAGAAATTCACCAGCGGCCGCCAAATGGAATGTAGCGAATACGATGGGAAGAGGACAATACGAAAGTGAGCAATATGAGACAGTAGCTATCAAGACTCTTAAAGCTGGAAGTAGTGCAAAAGCGAAGGCAGAGTTTCTGACGGAGGCCACTATAATGGGGCAGTTCTCACACCCAAATGTAATTCGACTGATTGGAGTTGTGACTTCAGCGGAGCCTGTTATGATCGTAGCTGAATACATGGCTAATGGATCATTGGATCAATATTTGAGGAATGCAGATCAAAGAGGAGAGAAGGTCAATTGGGAGAAGATAAGTGAAATGTTGTATGGAATTGCTTCCGGAATGAAATATCTGACCGATATGGGATATGTTCACAGGGTTCGTTCATTCTTTATTTTCGTTTTAATGGCAAAAACTAGAAAAGCAAATCTCCGATAAAGGTATATTATAATTCATTTAATGTTTCCAGGACCTTGCCGCTCGAAACGTACTTCTTGATTCGGAACTCCGTTGCAAAATTGCCGATTTCGGACTCTCCCGTGGTGTAAGAAGCGAAGGGTCTGTGGAACCGGAATACACAACGAATGGTGGAAAAATACCAGTTAGATGGACTGCTCCAGAAGCTATTACCCACCGAAAATTCACACCATCATCTGATATCTGGTCCTTTGGAGTTGTCATTTGGGAGGTGTGCTCCTTCGGTGAACGACCTTACTGGGATTGGACGAATCAAAAGGTAATCAGTGAAGTAATGATCGGATACCGATTACCTCCGCCAATGGATTGTCCTATGGGCTTATATCGGATTGCTCAGTGGTGTTGGAAGATGGAAAGGCACGAGAGGCCGACGTTCACCCAGTTGCTCGCCTTGTTCCATAAATACATACTACAACCAGCATTAATTGAACAGGACCCAGGAGAGCTCCCAAGAAGAGTAATGAGCCAAGCGGCACTGAATACGTATGGATCTGTGACTATTGGAGTGCCAACACCGCCGACGTCAGCTCCACCAATGCCATCTCTCGATGATTTTCTTCGACAAATAGGCCTGAACCATGTGTACGGGCAACTCGTGTCTAATAATATTCACACTGTAAGCGATTTGGCCAACACTTCTCAGTTGGATCTTCTTGCTTATGGATTGATGTCATCGGAGTGTTCGACTGTTCGAGACGGGCTCAACGGACGGATAAATGGTTCTCCCCCTGGCTCGTCCGGTACAATCCATGCGACAACACGTGGAACGAGGACAACGAGACCAAGAGAAGAAGGATTTTTCGTTTAGATGATTTTTATTGAGAAATTCTTCTATTGGAAGTTTGAAAATCTGATAATTCTTCTCTCTCAGCCCTTGTCATGTGTTTAGGAATGTGTATGTGTAAATTTCGTTGTTCCATTATCTTGTTTTTTCTTCCTTCTAACCCAATCCGATGACGTGCATTTTCAACATTTATGGGTACCCGATTCGATTTTTTTTGTAACCAGATCCACTAATTAACTGCATTTTCCCCGCTCCCCCCCCCCCGATGATGATCTTTTCACCGAATTCTTAGTATTCTTTATCCACTTTGTAGCCTCTCACTCATGCCCCAAAAATCCTGACATTGCTTTTTCAGAAAAAAAAACTTCAAACGACCTGTACTGGTATGCCACTTCCTTTAATTTCTTCTTCTTATGTTTCCATTTGTTTTCTGTGATAATAAGCATTTGTCGCGCTCACCACCTGCTCACCATGTTTTGCGGGATTTCTGATGTCTTTTTGAGATTCAAAAATTTTCTGCATTTTTGAAAAATAAACAAGCTGCATTTTTTTTTCACCAAAAAGTAACGATGTTGCTCACTTTCTCGAACTAGAGTATTTCGAAAGTTAAATAATTTGGAAATATTTTTAAAAAATCGGAAATGGCCGAAATCGAAAGGGTGAAAGCTGTTAATGGGAATTAAAGAAGAATACAAAAAATAGCAATACCTAGAAAATTACATTTCCAGCTCTTTCCTCTAGAAACAGAGGAAATAAACCGTCATCAAAATATTCCGATCTCTTAAGCTGTTGTTGAAATGCCATTGAAATTGAAATTTTTTTTTCATTTTTTCAGCTTCTGGTTGTCATTGAAACATTAAAAATTTCACAATTATTGACTTTTAGCTTTCAAGAACTTTATTTTTTGCCTAACCTTAAAATGGCGCTTGTATGACGTAGGTTTATATTTTGACCCATTGTCGTAGTCTGTTACATTTCTGCCACGAGCAAAGAGAATCGATAATCGAGGTTTATTTCTTCGATTACAGGGTCAATAGCGGGAATATTGGAAGAAGACGGCATTTGTACCGCCTTCTCGTGCATGAGGTGGTGTTTGTGCCGTCATTCAAGGACTCAGTCGCATCGTGCTCTCTTCTCGCGAACATTCATCATGTCTCTTTCAACTCAGAATCAATTTCCTCTCACTAAATGCTGCTACTTCATCAGAGAGCAAATCTTCAAGTCTGCTAACCCGTCATCTGTGTAGGTTTTCCTTTTTATATTCCATTGAAATATCCGTTTTGTTTCAGCATCAAAATTTCCCGGTGCTCGAAGTCGGCTGTAAAACTGATTCCAAAAATGAGGGTTATTGTCGATATCTCATACCGCATAAATAAGGAACTCGTGATCATGACCACTTCTGAATCGGGGGAAATTTCAGAACTTTGTCCACTTGAGTTCCTCGATTTGTTTCATGTCTATAACTGTGTGATTTTGAGAAACCTCGACATTAACTTATCCTCCTACGAACGCGCTATCGACCTAAACCCTCTTTTGCACATATTAAAGTGTTTTGATAGCAACGTCAATGGGAAAGTATGCTGTGAGAATTTACAAGTTTCAGCCAATGACAATGACCGTTTAGAAAACGGAGCGTTTAAAATCATTAAGAAGGCAATATCACCAATTAAGAGGCTAAACATTGGTATGATCTTAATCTCATCTCTAAACGGGATCAGTACAGTTCCCGAGTTGTATATCAGACTAGGCCATGTTTTGGATGTCCAAGACCTTTCTGAATTCCAATCAAAAATTCTAATCGTTGAATCAAGTGCTCTCCGGGATATCTCGTTCAACAGAATCATCAAAAATTGGATGAACAAAGAAGACTCGAAGTTGAAGTATATGGAAATCAGGGCTGGAACAACCGTAGTTGCCCATGAAGACTATGTGGGCACTGCTCACTTGCTCGCAAATCTGGAAGCGGAGCCGACGGAAATAATGGCCATCAATACACCAAAAAGCCGCATCTCGTGTAATGGAGGATGGACTGTCACTGCCTCAAATGGGAAAAATGCATTATTCGTCAGAACAATTGACACTTTTTATTTAATTGCTTCACCTTAATCAACTGCTATTTTTATATTTATTCTCGAATGATTTATTTAAATAAATTATTTTATTTCAATGTTTTCATAGAAATTTTCATCCGGCCAAAAAGGTATTATATTATGGTTTTTCGACCATATCTCATTCGATATATAACGATTTGTGGGACTAATGCATACTGGAGTAACTTGAAAAAGAACGAAAACAACAAAAACCCATATTTCTCCAATGAAACTTCGTGCTTTTAGAAATTGTTCTATCTGTGAAACTTCAATATTTTGTGGAGAAACCATTTGCATCAATTATTGCCAAAGTAAAATTGATTCGTTCTACAGGGTGGCCGCTAATTACCCGTACACGATAGAACGGCTATAAAACCGGAACCAAAAATCAAAGAGACTTGGGAATTAACAAAAAGCTCATTGAATTGATAACAAAAAACATAAATTAATCTTGCTCCATACGGTCACCTCGCTTGCGGATGACAGCCCGAAGACGTCGCGTGTAAGCATCAACTGTGGCACGCGGGTAATCGGCTGACAATTTGTCCCATTCCTTGAGCAAAGTCTTCTTCAGAGCAGCCACACTTGAATGGGGTTGAGCATTGACCTTGCTCTGCATGACCCCCCACACGGAGTAGTCCAAGGGATTTAGGTCTGGCGAGGAAGCCGGCCATTCTTCCTTGCGAATGAATGCAAGAAAATGCGTTGCGCACCACTCCTGAGTGATCTTGGCGGTGTGAGCGGGTGCACCATCCTGCTGGAAAACCCAGTGTTGTCCTTTGAAGTGTTTTTGGACCAAGGAAAAAGGCACTTCTCTAAAATGTCTGAAATATAAAGTTCCTTGTTTTGACTATTTTGACTCCCTGATCAACGAAGACCAATGGTGCTTTGCCATTTGAGCAGATGGCTCCGAAGACCATGACGCTGGCAGAGTGAGAGACTTGATTGATGATCCTTCCTTTGTCAGATGCTTCTTGGGAACTATGGGCCAAAACACGGTGATTTTGGGAATTGAACTCGGCCTGTACTGTGAAAAGTTTTTCATCAGAAAAAAAAGTCACCAAACTGCGTGCGGCGGAGAAGACCTTTTGCATTCTCCAGACGTTTCTTCTTGTTGGCTTCAGCAAGAATCGAACACGATATGGAGTCATGTGGAGCTGGTTTTGCACAATTTTTCTCATCGATGTTCGTCCGATGTTCATATCAATTGACATCTTTCTCATGCTTCAATGCGGATTTCTGTAGATTCTCATCTTGACAGCCTTAATCACCTCCGGAGTTGTCACAATAACTTTTTTTCCTCGTCCAGGACGACCCTGCTGACTACAAAGCTTCTTGAAACGAGAAATCGCATCATACACCGTTTGGGGGGGGGGGGATTCCGAGCTGTTTAGCAATCGTTGCTCCACTGACTCCGGACTTGAACATTCGGATAATGGTAGCACGGTGGGGAGAAGCACGTTCCATTCGGCTAAAACAAAACTTATGAAGCTGAAACTTGGGATAATAGTAAAAAATACATAAATAAATAAATAAATTGAATTTATTCGCCCCACTGATGCGTCAATTCTTGCCTGCTAGGCGCGGAACCCGTATACAGGTAATTAGCGCCACCCTGTAGTATACTGAATGAGATATTGTCGAAGGACTTCATGGCCGATACGTGTATGTATATAGAATGATCACCGGCAAAAAGAGCATTGCGAGATGGTGATTTTTAGGCAATGTAATCAGAAGCAGGTAACTTATATGTCTGAAAGAGCTGAAAATGCATCTGGAGCAAGAAAGACTGTGGGCAGCGACAGTGACTGTGTTTCGAATGGGAACAATAATATTATACCTTTATGGCCGGTGGTGTAGTTGATGTGGTTCTGCCTTCATATTGCTTGAGTGCTAATCTAAGCGCACCAATATTCCCATTTCTTGCAATTATTTTCAGTCGGATTGATACTTCTTTCCTCAAAGAGTCCAATCATCTCATCGTCGGCTTCAAGAAGAGCCACATAGAGAACTTGGAAGACTAATCTATCTTCTCTTCGAGCTCTACGTCATAAATAGAATATGGAGGACTCTAGAAGAAGCCCATTCAGTCGAGCAAGCAGGATTCCATCTATCCTTCTCCACTATCGACGACATACACTGAGCCAAGCGACTATTGGAAGTGTGTCGGAATTCTCCCAATTATTCATCGATTTTCCCAAAGTACTGCTTTTGAATTCTTTATTTGAAAACGTCCTGCAAACGACACTTCACTCTTTCACTTGGTTAGGCTCAATTTTAAATTTATAATAGTTTAATGTTATTCTTGTGTTCTTATCGTATCCCCCTCACCTAACGCAGCCCAACTGCGGAGCCATCCGAGGGTTTTCTTGCAAGCTAGGACTGTCTGTTATGGCAGAGAAAAAGCCACATCTATCCTCGCTTCTATTGATAAGATCATTGAAATGGGCATATGACGCAAGTACCGGAAGCATTTCCCCCTATTCATTAGCTGATCAATGCCACACTCTTCGCACGTTTTCCACCTCGATCCGAGTACAGTTTCCATCACCACGGACAAAATTATATGGTTCATCGGAAACTTCAAGATTCACTCGGTCCGCGTGGCAAATTCATCTAAAAGATTTACACGAATTCTTAGATCGAACGTCATTAACAGCAGCCACTTGCATAAAGTTCTGATCTGACCTGATTATGATCGAAGCGCACCCTGCTCTCGTTCTCTCGAGCTCAACCTTCAATTATGGGGTCGTCAAATCCATCGATAATATCACTATAGTCATGTGAACAAAGAGAAATAATGCGTTTCTTCGCTGGTCCACAGCAACCGGATCAATCTGCTTCAAACAAGAGCCCCCTTCGAGTTTTTCCGACCTTGAAGGCTTCTGATTAAGCAAGATAATGGGCTCTTTATTGCTCGATAAGACAACTTTGGAAGATCTCTCTCTCTCTCTACACGCCTAGAACTGATGCGAGTTCTACTGAAGGTGGTGTGATAAATTGGTTTTAAAAACTTCAATTGGTAAGAAAACATGTGAAACCATAATAATCGACAATTTGATATCCGACTTTTCGTAAATCTAAAGTGTCGTCCTGAATCTCAGAAACTGAATAAGCATAAAAATCGTCTCTGAACGCCTCTGAAGCTTTCGCCAATCTTGAGCTCCACTCTAAAATACCAGATACCATACTTCATCTCTCACACAATATTACACAGGAACAAAAACGAGTATGCGATATAATGTATAATATAATTTTTTGTTAAGACATAGAGGAGAAAGGAAGTGAAACGTTAGGGAATATATTTGAAAGTTTCAAGGCTTCCACGAAAGACGAAATAAGACCTCGTCTCGTCTCGTCTTCGTCATGGTCTACAATTCGTCTGACGCAGAGATAGACATACACCAGTATTTTAATTGACGATGTAAGACGAACGCAAGACGAACTGAAAGACGAACGAAGACGAGACGAAAGGATTCCAGGAAAGACGACCGACTTGTTTCGTCTTTCGTGGAAGCCTTATTTGAAACACACCGGAAAATAAGAGAAATTTGGATTAGAAATGTTGGAAAAATTCGATAGATTAAATTGGTTTGATGGAAGGAAACACCGGAACAATCAGAGAAAATGGGAAAGAGAAACCTATACATATAATACAGAAAGATAACTAAATTAAATTGAAAAAATGATAATAAAAAGCAGCAAAAGAGACGTATACCCTTAAAAAGAAAAAACTATAAGAATAATACTAATAACGGGAACGCAAGAACGAACACATGAAGAACAGATAAAACATGAAGTGATTGCCAATTTTTAGACTTTTTCAGACAAATTTTTAAATGAACTACAACTTCGAATTCAACTTTTCGTGTCGTCAGGCCCATGTCGGTTTAGCCTCCTCTGGTTTCGCAGGCTTACAGTAGAGAACGTTGGCCAGGAAGAGCGCAAGATCGGCGTTAGTCCAGTAGGCGAAGTGAGATTTCAGCACGGACCAGTAGCTTTTCTCCGTGAGAGCTGGCTGTAAATATAGAAATTTTGAGAAAAGATAATTCCACAATTTTAGATTAAGTAAAAAACTAGATGCCAAAAAAGAATATAAAATTTCTGCAGATTTAGAAATAATTTTTTAAAATACTATTTTCATATTTTCTAATTATTATTTTTTTTTAGCATTTTGATATATATTTTTACATTTATTATCATAATATCATTCTCACCTGTAACTGAAAATCGATTCGATGGGGCACTCGAACACCGCCTCCCAATATCCTCTCAGCCAACGGCAATTCAGCCTCGGCCTCCTTTCCCACCTCGATTTGCTCAGTGGACGAGGCATTCACAGAGCCGAGACTAGCCGTGCTCTGCACCTTTTTCGGATTATTATTAGAAGATCCAAAAGAGAACCATCCTTTCTTTACCGCCTTTGGCTCTTTTTCCTTCGCATCCTTCGTAGTTTCACATGGCGGAGGTGTCATCGAACGTGGCGATGAGCAACCGCTTCGAGCGTCCTCTTCCGAATCACACTCGTCCTCCTCATCAACTTCATCGTCGCCACCACTTCGCGCATCCGCAGTTTTTTCGTCCTTATTCTTCTTTTGTTTATTCTGATTTTTTAACTTTTTCAAATAATGTTTATAGACGTCTAGCGGCAGGTTTTCATAAGAACCTCTCCCCCTCAAGTCTGTGCTAGAGAACAACTTGATAGGCCTTATATGCCGATATTCTGGAGAGAAGAACGGCTCTAAACGGTAAGCAACGGGATCATAAGGATGGAAAATATTAAAAACTCTTTCCACGTTCGTCGCCTTTGTCAAAAGATCAACCGAAGATCCGCCACGCATTGTTAAGAACACTCCAAGTGGAGATCCCACAGCGAAAAGATATTTCACTTTGAAATCTAACTGTTCCTCTTTAGTAACTAGTAATTTGTGGATTCCTCCTTCCATATGATCTCTCAACTGTTCTCTGGCAAGCTTCATGGCTTCCATGGCTTTTCTAGCTTCCTGTGTATTGTCTGTTGTATCGTCAATATTAGTCCTCTTCAAGTACTCATCAATCGACTTGGTGACATACTTGTCATAAAGCATGAGAGGGGAGTATTGGGTGAGAATATCAAAGCATATCACGGAGCCCAAAGAGTGTCCGAAAATGTGCACGTGGCCGTTGAATTGGGGATTGTTGGCCTTAAACAGTTTGTAGGTACGGTTGAGCTGGGAGACCACACCGCGGACTATCTGAATCGGAACTAGTTTGAAAATAATTCAGAAATTTTGTTTTTAACAATTTCCTCTGCTACAAAATAGATAATATCAGTCCAATGTCTCACCTCTGTTCTAAAAAGTGGACTCTGGTAGTACATTACATCCATAGCTGTACTGTTAAGCGAGGCCCTCATGCTGCTCATTTTTGGAATGGTGATGTTGTCTGTAAGTCCACCGTCTAAAATCAATGAAGATCTCCATTCGACTGGAAGAAACATTGGGCGAGATTTCTCATCCGTATAGAACTTTTCCATTGCTGACACAACACCGTCGCGAACCCTAGAACAGTGAAGAATGGAAGAATTGCAAGCACGCTTTTCGAAAACTTACTGATTGGCATTCTGGGCAATGAGGTTCTCGTATCCCTTTTGCCCAATTCCATGCACCACAAGTATCAGATTCGAAATTTCAGCAGCCGCATCGTTCCAGTCAGCCTCCTTCTCGTATCCTCTTCTCAGCGATGTTGTCTTCGCCCAAAGGTATCTCAGCAGAGCGTTTCCTTTCTGGTGCATTGCAATATCAATTACTGAACTCCATCGAACGTCGTAGCCGTCGATATGAAGCTCCGCGAGCACTGAAAGACGACATTATAATAATTTCAAGGCTTGGAAAATGACAGATGAAAGAATAAGGTAATTGTGTGTCTGATAAAATAATTATTGAACAATTAAAGAACTCGCTCAATTTACGGCATTCCTCAACACAATTGTTGTTATTAAGGTTTTTTACAAGTACTTTTTAGTGTACCTGGTTTATTGCTGGTCTCTGACTTCGAGAAAACTGTCGTCCCTTCAGGAATCATCTGATTCCTGAAACACTGCAAATGATTTTTTTCGATAACATCAGAAAGTGGCATTTCCAACGGCTGATAATCCATGGAGAACCACGTTCCTCTTCGGATCTCTTTAGAGTCATCTTTCCAATAAATAGGATCAATACGTGTGTTCTCTTTGTTCACTTTATACTGTCCATTCATAACCACGACCATCGGCTTCTCGTTTTCCGTTCCATTTCCATTTTCAAGTTCTGATTCATCAGACATTTCCATGTTATACTGAGTCAGTTGTTCGTCATAAATTGTTTGCATCGCTTCGTCCAATTCTATTTTTTTCTCGGCTCGATATTTGATTTCTAGCATGATAGAATCGCGCCCATTAAACGGGTGCCAATTTGTCGCTTTGGGCTCCTGGTAAAACCATCGCACTTCGGAGCATTTCAACTCGGTTACCTGCAAAAAAGGAAAAGTGGGTTGAAGAATATTTGTAATTCCAGTAGTTTCTGACGATGTTCTAGTAGTACGGCACATAGTTTCTAGTTGCTAAATTCTAACTTTGTACCTTAGGCCTATCAAAGATATACTTTTGCCACATGATACTTCGAAATGGCGCAACCAAAGTTCGGTCCGTATCTTCCACCATATTAGCCAACAATTTCCTGGCATAGGGAACACTTTTTGACCGGGCTGTTCGAGCTTTCGGCTGATTCAAAAACTTGGAATTAATATTTGAAGTAGAGGTTGGGGTCTCCGGAGTGGAAAGTTGCATTTTTTTCGAGAATCAAGAAAATATAGCCAAAAAGAAATATTGACGAAGACAACGTAGAGGAATCTCTGTCTTTTACCATCAGCAAATAAAACAGAAAAGAAGAAAAGGGAAGTCGAGGGAAAAGCAACATAATGACGCATCCGGCAAATAGAAGGAAACGGGGACCATATATAGATGTCATGAATAAGATACATCTATGAGTTTTTAAAAAATCCTGGCAAATTAATATTTTTGAAAAAAGCAAATCAAATAAAAATTCAGGTACATTGGAACGTACCAGTTCTGACTAAGTCCTACCAACACAATTCACGATATTTCTATTTAATCGTTTAACAATTTTTCTCTGACAACGTTTTATTTATTAAACATATAATCATCAATGTTTACTGATGCTTATTTCGCATCAAACCCAGGTTTAAAAAATTGTTCTTTCATTCGTCATTCTCGAACTACCTCTCAATAAACAAGACACAGAGTACACTCCAGGAAATTCGCATTTTTTAAAGCAAACCCATAAATCCGGACGAAAAGTTCTTATCATTGTTAGCACACATCATGCATTTTTTGACAGTTTAAATCAATTTGTTTATTATCATATTTGGTTTATTTACTCACTTTTCGTCTCCGGTTTCTCTGCGGGGCCACAGGAGTTCCTGAAGACTTTGTGGTTGACAGAGCTGCAGGACCAGATTTTGACGCCTGTGTGATTACTGTAGCAGAGGAGCCCGAGCTGTCGTTACTCTGGAAAAAAAGCGAAAATACAGAAAAATTAACTTTAAATTTATTCAAGAACTTTTGTCTATAAGTGCCAGGAAATGCCTTGAGCATTTCTATATTTCGCACAATTCATTGTAATTTCATCATTAATAGACACATAATTTTTTTTCGGAAAATACGCCACTAGACGAAGAAACAATGGAGAAATATAAGCCATTATTTTTCAAGTTAAAAAATTAAACTCACCGGCCTCGACAAATCCCCGTCCTTAGTCTGTGCCATCGAATACTTTGCTGTTGGGTCAGGCTGCTGAAAGTTGGGAAAATTAAAAAAATTAAAAAAGGGGTTCTTCATAGTCAACACGTCTTCAGTATCTGATACTCACTGTAGGTAAATCATTTATAAAAACAAGTTCATTTTGGCATTAGGTTCAGTAATCAGCAGATAATTCAAAAATGGTGGAACATTTGGATGTTTTGGTTTTGTGGGAGCTGCAGAGGGACGAGGGTATCATAACAACTAAAATTGTTCAGAGCATTGAATACCCAATTTAAAGAACCATTGTGCTATTCATAAAATTTTAAATAACCGGCACAAAAATTTAGAAATTAGTTTTTTTGGTTTAAAAAAGTGAAAACAGATGTTTGTTGAATATGTTTTACTTGAAAAAGAGTAAGAACGTTGCCTTTTATTGAAAAGGTATCCATTGTGTTTATTCATGAGAACCGCAAAAAAACAGAACACTTTTTGTAAATGTTAAGCTTGTATAAGTGTTAACTGATCAGTGGTACAATCGATTTGAAAATTTGGAAAAAAATAGTCAAAACCTCAAATGAAGTTTGTTTTCAAGTTTAATTTCAAATTAATAAAGCTATTTTTATATTTTTGATTTCCCACAAAATCATTGTCAACATTTTTACATTTCGCAACTTCAGAACTTGACCATTTTAGTTGTTCACTATTCTTTCTAAAGTTTCCGCTTATTTTGTTACAATTTACTTATTTCATTTTTAGAGTTTTAATAGGAAGAGGTGTTTAAACTGATTAGCGCTTAATTAGAGTTTCATCAGGAATTTTCGAATGCGAAAATAAACATTTCTTCTACCCTCTCGCATATTTTTCGGTGCTGGAGCGCATTTTCTGACCTCAACGGTCATCCCTGTGAGCACTTATATATCTTTTTTGAGACGGCGTACGCAGAGAGCACATGGCAGGGGAAAAGAAATGTTGAAAGTAGAACTTGAATGATAAAAACTCTTTAAATCCTGTTCAACCCCTGATAGGAAATGTGACATCCAAAGACATGAGGGCTAAATTTTTAACAATACCGTATCATCCGACATTCTTGACCGAACGGCTTTCTTAATACCTAGAACCATAGTATAGCCTGAATAAATTCGTAGATGTGTGTTCCAGAGTCCTTTTATACCAGTCACCTACAAATAGACGGAAAGCGGGGCTCTGCCCCGATAAGGAGTTCTGTGTACACTCCATATCATTTTTTGCTTTTTTTAAACGCTTTTTTCCTATTACTCCATCTCTGCGTCCTCTACTCACCGTTTACTTTCTCTTGGTAAGGGTATATGGCTATTTCAACGTTTATGTATTTCAACGAGAGAAGACGAAGCGGGGTAAAAGGATGTGGCAGAAAAATGAAGGGCAAAAAGGAAGCAAAAATCGTCAAAGAAGGTGCGAAGCCAACACGCGTGTGTTGCACAGTTTTGTTCTTGATGAACTACTTATTAAACGACTGATCATTTGAAATGAAGAAAGAGAGAATTGCAAACTTGATGATAGTGGAAGTGCAAAAAGAAAGTCTGCAGGCATTTTTGAATTCGTTCATAAGAATCAAAGCAAATAACTTCGAATATCAATTATGAAGCTGTGATCATTATCTGAAATCCCGAACACTTTGTGTACTAAAATACCAGAAAATATACAAAGCAAGAGAAGTGTTCAAAAATTGAAAAATGTTTCTCCGCTTTCATAAAAATGGTCAGGCCTTGTTAGACAAATCGAATCTCTTAATTATCTCTGAATAATATGAATTTAATGAAAAAGGTAGGAGCGCAAATGGGAAAGGAGGAACACGTCTGATATAGAGGCGACAGATGTCTAGAAGATTTCAAAACTTTCATAAAATAAGATAAAGAAAGTTATGAGAAAGTAGTATTTTGCATTCTAATAATCAAATATTGGAAATTTGAAAGATAGTAACACGTGCACGTACAAAAGAGACGAAAAATTGTGATTAGCATAATTCACAGTTGCTGATAAAATGATAACCAGCAGCCACGGAAAACATTGCTTTTATAAATTTGAAAACCCTTCTTAATTTTCAGTTATTACATGGGGGAAGAAAGTTATAATAGTTTTTTTGAAATGAAAACTGGAAAATACCTAGATAAAAGTGACAAAGAATGCCTAGAAAACCTATCTCTCATCAGTTTCAGCTTATTACATTCAAAGAAGCTGCAAAGGCGAAAACAAAAACATATTTCGAACTTTTATATGTATTTGTTATGTCGGCTCGCGAGAGAGGCACATGGACCACTCCCAAACCGATGTTTACTTCATTCAAGCCGATTTTCAACTCAGAATCTTCGTTCCGAATCAAAACTCCAGATGCCACAGATTGTCAGAGATATTTTTTTTCTTCAATTTCTATTCGAATTCCTTTAAAAACATTTTAACAAAATTCGAAAAACCTACCAAATAATGAGAAAACGCGAAATATACACCAAACATGTCACTAACTTCTAGTCATCTTCTGTATTTCCATTTTTCACTATAACACTTATTTTCCGATTTCTGGTTGACTTAACTGACTCTCTATCTCTTTCTCTCTCTCTCACTAGAACTGAAACTACAAACACCTCTCTTTAACCAGTTCAAAAAGCATAATGACATCATTTTTAGCTGTCTATGTATTTGTGAATTTGGTCGAACTGTGATCTATATTATACTCCGTATCACTCTAATATATGCAAATTAGTTAATACGGACAATTCTAGAATTAGGATTAAAAATAAATCAGCAGAATGAACATTGTAGGAAAGTGATTTAAAAGTGAAGTACAAAAAGGCAAGAAAACTGAAATAGGGAGGCCTATCTCGCGGGAAATACAACTTCGGTGAGCTCTGCCACATTGTTAAATCCAGGAAGTTATCGATTGGAATATCACGATTCTTTAATCTTAGTCACTTGAAATGAAAAAAAAGATAGAATTAGAAAATTTTACGGTTTTTGTTCAGATGAAACAACGAAAAACTGGATACTACGCAATCTACGGTAATCCCGATTTTCAAATTACAAAGTAGAACGAACATTCAAATAAGATGGGGCGAAACATAATTATCACATGAATATTAAAGAGGCAATATACCGGAAAAATTTCAGTTTCGCGTCGCGTTCATCGGAATAAAAAAATGGTAATTCCTTTTTTTCTTGAAATGTTGGATGCGTCCTTTCAATAGTTCGAAATCTTGCTTATACCGCGCCCGCCAGGATCATTTCATATGACAAGACATTTCTAATTGAAATTCCCCGTAGAGTTTCACGTTTCACTTCCCCTTGTCCAACATCCAATATCCAGATATTGAAAAAAAAAACTCACATGCTCTTTTATTTGTGTGATGCTCAATAATGAAAAGATGAAATTCCGAAAATCGGTTACAAAAACTTTCTGAATGACTCTATCTCCCTGTAAAGTTTGGTTTAGAGAAAAAAAGGTCATGCGTTAAGCATGACCTTTTTTTCGATTACAAATTACAACGATTACAAATTCAAAACCCATAAAACAGAGTTAGGCACTCGTTTCGAATCGAACTCATCGGGGGGGGGGGGTGCTTCTCTATATATATCTTCATTTAGGGATACCCTGGTTCTTTCATTTGAAAGGAAACCTCTTTAATCGAAAACGCCTTTCTATCAGGGGGGGGGGAGGGGGTGTAGAAGAGAGCTACCCGTTATACTAAATGTAATGTACTCAATTAACCTGCTACACAGACCGATCAACCTTTGGACCACCCCCAGGATGATCAGAAACATGAACTAAAGATATAAAAAGCACGCGGTCGATAATTACAAAAGAAAATGAAAGAAATTGTTACCGTCGGTGTCTCATCGCCGTCTAGTATACTTCCCAGTGGCGGTCCGATGGCAGTCGGCGTCGACAGATCAGACTCGTCTTCCGTGCTTTCCACGAAGTTCTAAAGAAAAAAAAAGATGAAGATGAACAGAGAACTATCGGTTTAGGTGACATGATGATTATGGGTGAAAAGGAGATCAGAATAATATTTGTCCGTGATGAAAAAAAGGGATAAAGGGAAACTGTTGGGATACAGTTGCGTTTTCGCTAGATGTTAAGTGTATTACAGCTGTTTTTTCAGTAAATTAAAAAGTTTTCCTATAATGAAGGTTTATTTAGATTTGTTACGGAAACTGTTTTTCTGTTATTATTTTTTTTGATTTTGATAGTTTTCGTCAATTTGTAAGCTAAGGATAAAGAAGGGCATGAATCAAGGATAGTTGTTCTTCCAGAGAAAAAGAGGCATAAGCTAATGGATTTTTTTTCGCTAAGCTTTCATTTTTCGTAAATTTTATTTTCTATCAAATTTTTCACCTGATTAGCAAACTCCATTTTTCTATCCATGAATTTGTCCTTCTCCACGCTTACATCTTCTTCCATCTCCTCTTCATTTTTTCGGAATATTAGTGAGACGAGATGCTCCTCTTCGCTTCCGCTCATTCGTTACTGTAATTGCTCCAGTTTTATTGGATTTTTCGGGCAACATTCAAGGAGAAGAAAAACGGAGGAAAACAGTAAAAATAAAAAGGCGGCGGAGTCTGAGCAACAGAAAGATAACAGAAATTTGGAAAAAAGAAAAACAAACAAATCTAATGAAGGCTATGTAGGATATGCAAAAAATAATAAATTCATAATATTTTTTAAAAACTTTTTTTAAAATAATAACAAAAATCCTCGTCAGGACGTCATCTACTTCTTTGCCAAATGCCCATGAGTCTCCGGATTCGAAGCAGCCATTTCTTCGTTAATTTCTTCGAGAAACGTCTCCTGTTTTACCGAAAACAATGTATACCCGTAGATGCTGACGACGAGACCCAGAAGGACGACTAAGGACAAGTGGTTCTTGTAGTTTTTGGTGAAGATCTCCTTGACACGTTCTTGGTTCACCTGTTAGAAAACATTGAAGAACAATTGACTGAAAAAAGATGTTCGGGAAAAAACTGTTTTTTCTCGTTATATCTCCATTTTCCATGAGTTCTAGAACATGAACATGAACAGAACCTGAGTAGAGCTCTAGGTAGAAATTTATCAAACTGGAGAATACTGATATATTGCTTCGAAAAACTTTTGGGAAATTCGGAGAAATACACCTTGAAATGCTTATATTTTACAACTTTGATTTTCAATAAATTTTATTTTCACACTTTTCACCTTCTCAAACTGCTTGGCAAATCTTTTCTGTGGCCGTGGTAGATCCTCAATGTCGATTGTCTCCAACATATCGTCATCTTTCTTTTTCTAAAATAAAGCAAGTATTCAGATGGCGCTTAGTACTGATTTTTTAAATTAAATAAATAATTATATGTAATTAAAAATTAGTTAAAATTGAAGGTTTAGTTATGTTTTCAGTGGAATACTGGACAATCGTGAAATAAATAGTGTGTGAAATGAAAAACATATGTGGCATGCATAGATTTTGAAGAGCACACACTCCGTTTTTATTCTGTTCGGTTTTGTTTAGGCCCTGGCTCTTTTTCGTATGTGGGAAAGTCTCCATCCTCCGATTTTTTGTTCAGAAAATGACGAAAATGAAGGCTTTAGCAGAAATCGTATGGCGAGGGATTTAGGCGGTAGTATTTTATAAATATTATATGTTTTTAGGTTGATACATCAATCCTGACGGATTTTCAGTTTGAAAAGGTTATTGCATAACAGATCGAAACGCTATTATATATATACTGGGCATGTTTATCAATAACGGTCTGCCAAAACGCCAGGGGCTGGGACTGACTACAACTCATTTTCGATATCCTTCCGAGTTGTGAATTTCTTCCCACTGATGACAAAACAGATGATAATCAGAGGGTGCTAAGTGCGGGCTATACGATAGGTGTGGCAAAGCAGTTAGGGTAAATCCTGCGAGTTTAGCTTTCGTCTTGCTGGCAACGTGGGGTCTCGCATTATTGTGTTGAAAATAGACCACTGCGTCTTTTCCTCGAGCAAGTTCCACGTGTAGTATCAGTTTTCGAAGCTGACGAGTGCAGACATCGGCTGTTATAGCGGTCTCAGGTAGAATTTTCCAATACTCTACACCGCGAACAGACCACCAAACTGACAACATCACTTTTTTATCGTGAACATCGTGTTTGAGAACGTCAGCTGCTTGTCCGCCTTGATTAACTCGGCACGCCTCACGTTGTTGTCATAGAGTACCCACTTTTCATCTTCAGTAATGATTTGATGGAGTCATCCATGAGTGTGGTGTAGCGTGAGAGGATTTAAGCAGGTTGCGTCGAAACGTGGGGAACATATCGCCTGAGTTTTTGAACTTTCCCAAGGCGTGCAAGGCCCCGATCAATGATTGCTTGACTAACCGCATGGGTCCTTACTAGCTCACGGGTTGTTTGAAAAGGATCGCTCACCACTTCGAAGCGCAACGTATCCAAATCCAATTCTATTGGTCTACCGGTACGGACATCATCATCTCATGAAAAATCGCAATTTTCCAATTGATGGAACCAACGTCTAATGATACTTTCAGAGGATGCATCTTTCTCATAAACTTTCGTCATTCGACGATTAATGTCGGGTATTTTCAGACAAGATAGAAACAGAAAGAAAATGACATGTCGAAAATGCAGTATACAGGGTGCGCCAAAATTATGGTGACAAAACTTTGGACCTAGCAGGCGGGGCGGGCGATTTTCAATTTTTTTCCCATTTTTTTCGCATGTTTTAATTACTATTTCGCACAATTTTTCAACCGCTAGCTCAATTTTTACAGAAATGGTATCCAATTTGGTACATCGAGGCACCATCATTGAAATGGCGAAAAGAGAGAATTGTGCAAGTACCATCGGCAAAGCTCTTGGGATTGCTCGACAAACCGTTTGAAGGACGATTAAACGGTATAGAGAGCTGAACACACTCAACAACCGTCCCAGAAGCGGAAGATCAAGAAGTTCTGTCACTCCGGATAGGATCAAGACGATCCGTGAGCGCCTACGTCGGAATCCGCACCGAAGCATGCGAAAGTTGAGCACAGAGCTCAGAATCAGTCATTCTTCGATTAGTAGAATTGTAAAAAAAGAGCTCGGGATGACCCCATATCGTGTTCGAAAAGCTGCGATTCTATCGGAAAGGAACAAGATAGCCCGGATAAAGAAGTGCAAAGCTCTCCTTGCTGGCACGCGCCAAAATGAACATTTGTGGATGCTGTTCACTGACGAAAAATTGTTCACTATTAAAGCCGAATTCAACTTGATTTGAACATCCGAGGAAGCAAATAAACATGGTAGAGCCATCAACAGCCATCAACAAACAATACTTCCCATCTCCAGCAAGTAATGGTTTTTGGAGCCATTACCTCTGATAGGAAGATGCCGCTCATCTTTGTGGATCCAGGAGTGAAAATCAACAAAGAATATTATTTGGAGGAAATTTGGAAGAAGCATGTGCTTCCATTTTGCAAACCAGGTTTGGACATTTCAACAGGATTCAGATCCGGCTCACAAAGCAAAGATCGTCCAGGCCTGGTATTCAGCCAATTTTCCGGTTCTGAATGGCCAACCTCATCCCCAGATCTCAATCCGCTCGACTATTCGGTATGGGGAGTTCTTCAATCGAGAGTCCAAGCACGTCCTCATCGCAATTTGGAGTCGTTGAAGAACAGTTTGGAAGTGGAATGGGCCAAGCTATCACCAGAATACCTTTGTTCTACAGTGGATGCATTCTCGAAGAGACTCAAGGATGTCGTGAACAACAAAGGGAACCGCATTGAACAACTTTAATTTTATGTTTTATAATCGTTTCAATAAACTATAGCTGAATTTTCCAGTCGATTCGAGTATTTTTGTAGAAGGTACAGCACTTTGAAAATGTCATCATAATTTTGGCGCAGTGGGGGTAAAAGCGAGAGCTATTTCTCAGTGATGCAATTACTGGAAATGATACAAATTGTGTTTTCGATAGGGGTTCGTTCAGCCTCCCATGAGACAGACAGCTGTCTCCATCAAATTTCCACAGAAAAAAGAACTAACGAAAAATATCAACTTGAAAAATCTTTCAGGACTTATGAATCAATCTAATGCAACGTTCTTTCTACATAAAACTGAAAAAATACATTTAAACAAGAAAACATTCGATCATTAATTATTAGTATTCAACAATAACTAGAAGGATATTTTGCATGAATTTTCAAAGAAAATATTAATTTTTGGTAGAACTTCGTGGCAACAAGCATTTTTCAGGAGTAGAGTGAATTATTGTACGATTTTTTTTTACAAATCTTAAGGAATTATTTTTTTAGTCATAGTTTAACATAGGTTATGCAAAACGGAAATAATTTAAGAAAACCCTTTTTAGCGAAATTTCACATATTTTCCGGAGTTGTTTTTGTTAATAGAAAGCTTCCCGTGGCAACTTTCTGATAGAATAGGATAGAAAAAGCTCACTATAATTTGCGAGAACTTATTCGTCGTCTCTGTCGGCAGTTTTGTTTCCTTTGTGGCGGAGGCAAGGCGGCTTGTGCTCAATAATCTCCCGAATGTTAGAGTTGTTGCCCGACAGTTGAACACAGCAAGCATTTCCTGGCAATTTTTAATATAAAAAGTGATGCATTTTTTACTTTCATTGTTCAGAAAAGTTTAGATAGGAAAGAAGAAGAGAACAGAATTTCACTGGCAAGGTGTTCAAATAAATGGAATCACATAATAGGCGGAGCTTAGTTATACTTATTTTTATAAATAAATAAAAAAATATTTATTAAACATACTGACTTTATGAAGAATTATGCAGACTTTATGAAGCAGCTAAGAAAACGGGTGACTGGCAGTATTATTATCAGGCGATGCCATCTTTAAAGGGGAGGATGAATGTGTCAGGAGGGCAGCGGTGAACGTGCTTTCGTTTTTAAAGAAGTCTGAAGTTTGGAAACGATTTCAGAATGTTTTCAAATGTGATTTAAAGGTCCTGGTTCAACATTTTTTTTAAACCAGAAAATATTTTCCTTAAAGACTTCGCCTATTTATTTATTTAGAAGTCGTGATTACGTTATGCATCAGAGCACTTTAAAAAATTACGATTGTCCTATTTCACAGAATATTTAATTGGTTTTATAGTTCTATAACTGTTTTTATTAGTATTTAAAATAATTTTCAGAATCTGGCCGGGTATTTAAAGCATTTAAATAAATTCGCATGGCACCTGGCTTTGGAAAAATCAATAATTGCTCGGTCCCGCTTCGGCGGCATGTTTGCATTAGGTGGGTGAGCGTGTGCGAAATGAAACTTTTTAGAAAACCAAGGGAAATCGGAAAATGGCAGAATACTATGCAAATATCAGATTTCTTAAGGTTATACATTGCTTTCGTGAATTTTTTAATTGAAAAAGTATTTTCTTTGCAGCATTCTTTAATAATTAGAAAAAAAAATAATAAAACTTACACCTAGAGCCTATTATTCATGTTGTTAGACATGTCAATGTCTTGTCATTTTTGAGGGCTGGAAAATTTCAAAAAATTATTTAAGAGACTTTAAATACGTTTTTTTTTAAATTCACACTCACGAATAGCAAAATAAAAAAAAACCCTTCTAATTGCATAAATCGGTTTATTAGAGTGCACTGAAATGTATTAATAAGTTTTATAAATTGAAAAAAAAGTAAAAAATGGCTTAAAGATCCAATTATACAATTTTTAATTACAAATGTTAGTTTGAAACTTAAATCAACAAAGAAAATAGCAGAAAAATCCGGAAAATCCAGAAAGTCGTGAGAGGAATAGGATCTCATTGCATTCATTTGGAAACTTGTTTCGGAGGAGTACACGTATGCTGGCATAGTAAAAGCTTGGAATTGATCGGCCACCGAGTGGCGCTACTCTTTGCGCTTTTAAAATTGAATTTGTTAGCTTCACATTTCATTTAAGACATTGTCGCTGCCGCTGATTTGTGCATAAGTACATTTTTTCATTGTTTTCAGCAAAAAAAATTCTGAAAATGTCGAGAAACGTGGAAATCAAGGCCAAAGTACAGAACCACGATGAGACGGTGAGGCGGGCAATAGAGATCTCAGGAAAGCAGCCAATTATTTTGAAGTGAGAATATTGAATATACGTATAAAAAAATAACTAACAAATATGATCTTGCGGCTGTACATAACTTCTTCTTGTAAGCGAAAAATTAACACCATATATACATTTCAATTTTCAGAAAACCTTGCTAAAATCTGGAAGAAACGCGATTCTATATAGCAAAACCAGATACAATAACGGAAAATTATAAAAATGTGAACAGCTATAATATTGAAAATTTTTAAATCACTTTAATAGCTGAAGAAAAAAAACGACCAAATAGAGCCCTGCTCCCCTCACGATACTTAACACTAATTCGCTTAATTTCGCAGCTACTTAGCCAAAATCGGCTGCAACTGTTCTACATTTAAAATTAAAAATCCACATCCCCAAGAGATTCCAAGAGATATACAAGATTTTCTGAAAAGTAAAATGTACAAGAGTTTTATTACAGGCAGCATGACATCTTTTACGAGTCACCAAATGGCCGTCTCAAAATGCGAAGCATTGAGGAAAACGGAGTGGTAAGTCGGAAATAAAGATAGACGTGCGCTACACCGCCCATCTATTTCCTTTTTCATACAAAATTGTTCATAACCGTTTTCCCAGACACACTCAGAGCTTATTTGGTACGACAGACCAGACACTACAGGACCCAAGCTTAGCAAATTCAATAAGTTCGATATCCCTTCGAAAATCGTGGATGCGCTAAAACTCTCTCTCCAATCATCCATGGGGATTAAAGGAGAGGTGAAAAAGATTAGAACTCTGCTTCTCCATGAACAAACTCGTATCCATATTGATCGTGTTGATGGGTTAGGAGATTTCATAGAGTTAGAGGTCTGTCTAGAACCGGATCAGACACTGGAATATGGAGAGATAAAAGCTCAAGAGATACGAGAGCAACTTGCCGTGGCGCCATCCGATTTGCTCGCTGGTGCATATATTGATATGTTAGAAGTTTGAATTTCACTCTGTGAATAGTTAATTGAATTTTGTGCTGTTCATCTTTCTTTTTTTCCATTTTTGACAAAGTGCCTCATTCTACCTTGATTGAAAACCTTGTAATAATTGTCCCCTTCTCCTTCCAAACTAGCTTCTCAGTTCTTTAACAGGGAGCATATTCTATATCAAAATCAACGAATACGCCGTCGAATCTTGTTTTACTATTTCCTCTGTAACGCTCTGTAAAATGACAAAACTGGTTCATTCCTCAGTCAAAAATACCATAAAAATTTACCATTGTTATTGTATTTTTTGATGTGCTAAAAAATAATATATGCATATTCACTTTTCACAAAAATTATTTTAGTCTCGTCCAAAACTACTTTCTGAGAAACTTTTGTTGAATTTTTCAAAAATAAAATATATTAACTATTACAATTTAATTAACAAACCGAGCGAATCTGCTATTACTAATTGCTCATCAAGACTGGTGGCTTCCGAGAAGCTTTTGCTTTTTCTTCCAAAACTCTTCACGAATTTTCTCCTTTTGTAAACCTGGCTCTCTCGAATCAAACAACTTGGAGAAATCCCTCTTTATTTTCCGTTTTCTGCAATCGCAATAAAGAAGTTAACATAAAATACAAATTTAGTAAGTTTCCACTTTAAAACTGCCTATCATCCCACTACTTTTATCTATTAATTCATCACTACATTCTACTTTAAACCCGATTTATGTTTCTGTACCTCCTTTCTAGTTATATGTTAATATATACTTTCCTACACTTCATTGTGAATTTTGATAACAGTATTCATTTGTTGTTTTTTTCTTAGCATTTTCTGTTGTGCATTCTATGTATTTTAACAATAAATGAATATAAAAATGAATAAATCGTTAAAAAAACGTGTTATGTCATTGCCTGCATACAGAAGTAGGATTGATTTCACAATCGCTTTGTTTTTCTGCCTTTGCGAACACGCTGTGCAGAACATCGTTTATTTTCAAAAATTATATTTTTAGAATTCAGATCTTAAAATTTAGCATTATTAAAAAGTCCGTTGTTGGTTTTTATGGGCGGTTTAAACTTTGAGCATTAAGTTTAATTTCTAGCAGTGCAGCAAGCACGCTCTATTGAGAAAGGCTTATGCTATGTTCGCACTGGACTCGATTGTTTCAATCTGTATAACCAACGTGATGCTTGAAAATATCAATATGTCGTTAGCTAGAAGTGGTTGTGGCGTAGAAAAAAAATGTTTCCAAATTTCTAGATAGTTTCCCATTTCCCCTTTCTCTCAGTGCGCAGCTCACCATTCATCTGTGAATTCTTATCATTTGGAAATGTCAAAAACTCGCCACGATGCACACTTGCCATGCTGCTATTCCCGCTTTTTTTTCAATTTCGTCGAAACACTATCTCATCAAAGAGACGCAACTGGCTAGGGAAACTAATGTGAGAATGTAGAGAAGAGAAGAAAGGAGAAATAGGAGAAAGTAATTAATAAGCGATGCTGATGTAGAATTAGTTCGTTCTGTCCGAAAAAAAATCAGATTTTCGTCATCAGGTCGAACGAACTTTGCTCGTCAATTTTCGTTTTTTATTTCATATTTCATATTAAATTTTTAGATGTTATGCATTTAAAACTCATTCATTGAGCCGCACATGTGTTTGCCTTAGTTCTTGCTCCAAAATGTTTTAATTTTTTTAAATATCAGCTTGATGATAAATAACTGATTTGATATTATATATGGTGAAATTAATTATCCGTGTCGTTGTTTTAAATGTTGAAACACGTGAAACATCAGTGAAAATCTTTTAGAAAAGACATATGTTTAGTACCCCCCCCCTCTTTTACTGGAGTGCTTGCGCTTCTTGTTTTTTTCCCTTTTGTGTGTTTCTATTATATCGACCAATTTATTCTATGTGGTAAAATGAAAAAAGACTCGAAACAAGTGTCATAAATCAGTCAAAAAGTGAGGGTAGTTGTACGGGTTGAGAGCATGGGCTGCGGAAGAATAGCCTGCCTTATTTATTGTAGTTTCTACTTTTGCCAGCCTTTTACGCAATAAAATTTGTTTTTTCCAACCCGAAATCCTAACACTGTGAAATTTTGAATTGGAAAGCGTTTTCTGCTAAAGGAGACACCAAAAATGCTCATGTACAGTCGTGAGGCTTTTCTTTTAGCGCGTAGACCACGTCTTCTCTATTTTTCTTTGTATGAAAAAGTTGTATGTGCCATATCTACAAAATTTCGAATATATTTATCGGCAAATATATTGCTGACACCGGATGGCGTCACTAAAAGCGAACATTTTGTAATGGAAATCTAAAAAATGATCACAAAAAACCCACAAAATTAGCTCCGCTTGTGCCCTTGCGCTCATTTTTTTTTGTAATAGGCCAAATTTGCTTGGATATTTTTAGAGGAATTGTTTATAATTAGCAAAATTGCTTACCACACTTTCTCTATGTGACAGGAATTGTAATTGTGTTTAAATATGGCTAAACTGAAAGAGAAAACAGAAGAAAAAACACATATGTTGAATTCAGTGGCGGAGAAAGTGCGCACTACTATACAAAACTCGGATAAAGTTATGTACACTTTCCCGTTCTAAAAATCAAGGAAACACTGAATTATGATACCTAATTACACCAAAAAAACATGCACAGCGTTGATAGTTAACGGAAATGCCCGCACACTTACCCGCAGAGCTCATCAAAACGGCGCGTGTTCCCCTTCCTGCTTCACCTATCACAAACATCATTATCACTTTCAAATATAAAATTGAAATTTCATTCAATTCCAGTATTGCTCTTTTTCGACTTTGCTCTCCATTTTCTATTCTGCATTCTGTGTCCCCTCCTTTTCCATTATATTTTGTCTATTTTTTTAAATTAGGTTAGTTATTGTCTCCTTTCGACGAGATCCTCCTCGCTTTCTTTTTATTATTCTTTTTTTTATTTGTTCTTTTTTTTGCAGTTCACGTCAAAAAATACAGAATGGGTTCCACCTCTTTCCACCTGGCACACTTTCGCAGCCTGCGTCTCCTTCCCTCTGAACTCTCTGTTTGCACAAACAAAAAAGGCACTGTTTTAGCGCGTTTTGATTGATTTCGGATTTCAAGTTATCTGCACTGGGTGAATGCGGCTCACGGTGGATTACCTAATTCTTAGTCAAATGCCACGCTATTCTTCCATTGCTATCACTGAATCACTACTGCTGACGTATCGTCGCAATTTTTTTTATCAGTTCCTCCTTCTTTGTTTCCCTTCCGGTTCATAACTATTGTCATGTCGCATCTTCCTTTTTCTCCTTTGTCCATGATCATGATCAGTGTGATGAATCAATAATCATTCCCGAAACGAAATTCATAAAAGTTGGCTCCCGGAAATGTTCCGCCACGCGGTTCTTCATAAACCGCGTGTATAAACATAGAAACGAGCGCGAACTTTCTGCATACGCTTGCTCTACTGGTCTAGAAAATGTCACGCTAAATTCCCTATTCCTTAAAGAAGTTTTGGAGCCCATTTTGAATAGAAAAACTCGGATTGAAAAAGCTTAGCCTAAATGGAGCAAGTGAACGCAGAAGAATGATCAATAGAGCTTTTCATTCACCGTTAGTCATGGTTTTTAGAGAAATCGGAAAGACAAGTGCTTCCTTGGACCAAATTACAGTTCGGAAATTTGGATTGGACATTCCAGCAGGAGTTTTGCACCACCTCACAAGACAAAAATCATCCAAACATGACGCTCAGCCAATTTTTCTTATTTAATCTGCTTTATAGTCATTTTGATTAACGCTTCCGTTTAAGCGAAATTTCGGCAGCCTCGTCTCGTCTTCGTCTTGAATTCCTCTGACTTGCGTAAGTCTTGCGTTTATGAATGCGTTTATTGCGTAAGAATGCAAGACTAACTGAAAGACGAACGAAGACGAGGAGACGAACAACTAGAGGAAATACGACTTTTAGTCTTCGTCTTTCGTGGAAGCCTTAGTTTTGATAAACTAAAGTCCAATTTTCATATTGGTACAGGTATAGCATACCGTACAGCACTTTGAACGTGGTACCATTCTTTTGGCTCCTTTGCACACGTTGTCAACGAAACCCCCTTTTGCCGGAATATGCCAGGAAAAAATGTCTGAAAATGTAGTTATCCAAATACGGAAAGGTTCTGTAAGATGCGACCACACTCTAAAACCCGCGCGGCTAAGGCTTCCACCAAAGACGAAATAAGACCGTCTCGTCTCGTCTTCGTCATCGTCTTGAATTCGTCTGATGCAGAAATAGACATTGTGTTGGTACACATGCATTTTTATTGACGACGTAAAACGAATGCAAGACGAACTGAAAGACGACCGATTTGTTCCGTCTTTCGCGGAACCGGCACGCGGCAAAAATCCACAATAAGCTGCAAATTTTCGGTTTGCTGCATGATTTTTAGTGCTAACCTAACTCGCCCGCCATCTAGGCGAGCTGATCTCAAATTTTGCGTTTTCCATCGCCGTGCCTTATTTGCTAATTGAAAATGGAGACGAGCTTCGGAAAATAAGCCACGGATATATGGTTCTTTCATCATAAGGCAGTATTTTAAAGTTCTTGTCGTTTCTTTTGACATTAATATATTTTTTAAAAATAATTTTCCCAGCACCAACATCCTCGATGCTCAATTTGTACAATAGAGCGCGGCACATCTACTTCCTATTTTCAGCTAGCATTCCACGCATTCAACACCTTCCTTCTCACCAACAAATTGGAAAGCAGCAGCATTTCCGCAGGGAGTAAACCTAATTAATTATTGCAGCTCCGCCCCCCCCCCCTTCCCCGCTTAATTCTACTGATCTCTCTCACTTGCTCACTGTCTTTTGCTCTTTCTGTTCTTCTATTCTCCTCTGATTTTTATTTTTCCTTGCTCAACACTCGCATATAACAAAAGCCCTGATTTTAGGAAGCAAGAAGAATGGGGGCGGAGACTATGTGTTCCGGTGAATTCTGAATTCGTGCTCATTTACTTTTCAATTTTTGATCTTTATTCTTTGCCTTCTCTTTACTTCATCATCGGTCCATTGAAAAAAAGGAGAAAAGGGGGCTAAATTTCGTGCAAAACCCGGGTAAAGAAAGACAAGAAAATTGATTCTACAAGATAGGAGAATAAGGAGGCGGAGGAGGCGGACAAAAGCGAATCTCATTCCATCCAACAATTCGTTCTTTTTTTCAGAAATACACTTTCCGTCGTGCTCCGTGCCTGCCGCTTGTGCCCTTTTTTCTGAACGCGAGTGACCTACTTTAAGGAAATGAGCAAACGCGCTTCGCCGACACCGACGCCGTCGACCTCTTCTGGTTCTGGAGATGAGGTACGGAGAGAAAGAGAAAGCGAGTGGGGGGGGGGGTGGAAAGTGGCTAATTTCTACTCATGGCAAGAATCGCCAGACCGCTTTAAGGCTACCGTATCAGGATACCGTGTTTTTCTATTTTTCGCTGAGCTTTTCAGATTGCTTACAGTATACATTTTTGTTTTTTATTTTAGAATAGAAGCGAAGAAAACTATTGCACTAAATTTACATTTTCGAAAAATCTGATGCACTGTGTGCAAACACTACACCAACTATTTTACGACAGTCCACGACCTCAGCTGTAGATACGACTAATTTTGGTTGAATATGGTATAACAGTGTGGTTCAGTGCCTGCCAATGCGAGTGCGCTCTGCTGCACAACTAATTTAGTCTAAACATTATGTGTCAAGAAATGTTGAAACGAGTAAAACTCTTTCCGCTAATTTCCATTAACGCTTGTTTATCAAATCCGTTATGCAGCAGAGCGCCTTTGCATTGACTGCCGCTGAACATCAGATACAAATAATGAGTCACTGAGGTTAAGCGACTCTCACTGCAAATGTGCTCCGTTTGATTTTTCTTAAAATGTGAAAACATTAGGGAAACCGTATACTTCATTCTGAACCATTTTCTTATTATTTTACGTGTTTCTACCATTTTGACAAAAGGAAAAACTGAAATTTCTGTTATTCCTCTGCATTTCCAGTCGGAGAGCCTCAATGGGGTCGTAGATGGCTGATGGTTGACTATGAAGCCTTACATAGGTGAAACGTGCGTGGTCCATTTATGGGTGCGACCCGTATGCAGCCCAGTTGTCCCATATATCTCTAGTGTATAATCTGTATTCCATCCGCATCGTTTTACGGGCGAGACTTGGACTGCATGCGGTATACACGTATTTCGCCCATATTAATATCATTCTAGGACGTCACTAAGGAACCATTAAAAATGCTTATTTTGTCGGAAACTGTCTAAAATTTCAGCGTGTTTATATGGAAAAATAATAAACTGAAAAACCTAAAGTTAGAGGGGAAATTTCGATGGGTATGCTATAATTTGTTTATCTGAAGCTGAAAAATGAAAAACATAATTTCAGCTTTAGAAAACAATCTTTAACTTCCACCTGCTTACTTTGGTTTCTCGCCTCAAAATGGCTGCAGTTGTCTTGAAGGCCTTTTCGAGTCTAAATATCGCAGTTAGCATGTCTACTCCCCTCACATCATCTTATATTCCCGATTTTCTTCTGACTTCGAAAGCTTTAATAATCGCTGGGTTGATCTCATTCATAATTGGAGGCTTACTTACGCATTCGCCAATATATAAGCAAAGCCGATCAGAGCCATCGCTTCCAATTTGGCTGTGTGACCGAAAAATATCGCGCAATACTGAATAGAAAATCTGAAAATGTCAGATTTGATAGCTCTAATCGAAATGTTTCAGTCGAAACGGAGTCCTCAGCCACTGGCCAAAACATTTCCGCAGAGGAACACGTCCATTGCGTCGAACACTTCTAGTAGTAAGTTCCAATAATTCAGTTGAGACCGGTATGAGAAGGTTTGAGTGCTTTTTAATTTGGGGACTAGCTCCGTTGATGTCCGGTAGCTTTTGATCGACTTATGACCAAAAAACTACTAAATGCCGACCAAAAGAAAACCAATATTTTGTAGATAATGCTTGACCAGCCGGGTCCTGTGAGAAAGCTTAACTACACGGTATTTCAGCCTCGCCACGCCATCGTTCTCTAGAAAAACCGATTGTCCTTCAGCCTGCCACAAGGTTTGCACTGGCTAACGTGACGACTACAGTACTACGATTAGATTTTTGGGATGACAATGACCCGAATGCCATGTGAGTTAGTGTGCGAAAGAAGCGAGTGCGCGCTCTAGGCAACCTGATCGCTAGAGCGCGATTGCATATCATTTATTCATTCATTCTCTAATCGTACGGCATAAAATCAATTTTTCAGATTCTTTTGCAAATCAACATTTAACATAGTCACACAATGTCTCGATTTGCCCGAGAAGGTGATAAAAACAATGAAAACCCATTTGGAAGGAGTAGAGGAGCTGGCGGACATTGCTCCAATGATATTGTCAATCAGAGAGGATCCAGTGTACAAATCTGAGGGAGCCACGCCTTTTCTGGCATGTTTATTAGTGGCTTTTGTAAATCATGGTAAGAATTCGTTTTTCTTTTTGGCGCACCGCTGACGCAAAGCTTCAACAAAGTAGTCTCAATGCTCCGTGTAGTGATATCTCATAACTATTAAATAACTATTAAATAAAATTCGAAAATCGTTTATATTTCGCAAAGTGACCACTTCCTTCGTAATGCAAATGCGCGCCAATCGCAATTTTTAAAATGTCTTTAATTTGCAGGAAACTACGATAGCAGATACAGAGTTTTGCTACGTCATCTGACCACTTTACTCGGAGTAGTTTGGTCGGAATTTGAAGACGTCGAAGACTCATTAGCAAGTACTCTTCTGGATGAGCAATTTGTGGAATCTGAGTGAGTCATTGAAATAAGGAGAGAGAGAGAGTGAGAATACTACAACACTTGGAACATCAAAACATTTCAGAGTTACTAGAAAATTGTCAGATGGGTAGGTTAAATGTTGTTTGTGTATGTTGTTGTGAAAAGTGAAACACTGAAAATGTCGAAGTTCTCGGAGTTCGAAAGTTGCTCAGAATCACGCTGATGTGTCTGCAAACTCCGAGCAAAGTTAAGCCAATGTTTGCTCAGCTTTTGAGCAAGAAATACAGAACTTCCAGGATAGCTATAAAAACCTCTACCTTATAAGATATATCGATTTTCAGAGACTTCAATTAAATCTCCAAAATTCTTCCCAATTTACAGACGCAGCCGAGCGGTTCGCGAGAAAACCGCGCGAAACAAAAAAATCAAACGATATCTTATGATCGGCGCTGCCGGCGGCGTTGGAGGAGTGCTCATCGGGCTTACCGGCGGTCTTGCTGCTCCTTTGGTAGCTGCGTCAGCCGGAATGCTGATTGGAGGAGGAGCTGCCGTTGCTGGGCTAGCCACCACCGCAGGAGCCGCCGTTCTAGGCACAACAATGGGGGTTGCGGGAGCTGGGTTTACAGGTATGAAAATTGGAATGGGGGAGAGGGGGTTGGGATTCTTTTGTCAATTCTGATTCTGAAATACCGGTCTGAACTTTCCCAAAATATTTTTTTTATAGGGTACAAAATGAAAAAGCGGGTAGGAGCCATTGAGGAATTCACCGTCGAGACGCTATGCGAAGGTGTCAGTTTGAGTTGCACACTTGTAGTCAGTGGATGGATCGAAAGTGACACGAGTCCTGAGCAAGCGTTTGTACACCAATGGAGACATCTGAGACATACTAAAGAGCAGTACACGTTGAGGTGGGTGTTGGGAAACAAACCGAGAGCATAGATTCATTAAACTCATCGAAATCAAAACCTGTTAGCAATCCACAGTTGGCGCTCAAGCTCAAGCAATAATTTTCTTTTTGAAGAAAGTTATTGGTCGAGCCATAGTTGGCATGGATCGCAAGTAGACTATTCACAGATACCGCTTGAAATGAAGCGAAAACCCCGAATTTCTTCAACTTTCAAGAAGTCAAACACCAGTCTTGACATGCACATTTTCAGGTATGAAAGCAATTATCTTATGCAGCTCGGAAACGCCATCGAGTACCTCATGAGCTTCGCGGTTTCCGTCGCCATTCAGCAAACACTACTGGAAACGGCGTTGGCTGGTATTTACCCATTCTTGCCTTTGTTTTGCGTTTGCATAAATCTTGTCGATTTTGAGGCCTCGTATCCGCTGTCGCCTGGCCAGTGGCTCTAATGTCAGTCTCATCGGTTCTCGACAATCCATGGAACGTTTGTGTCTCTCGTGCCGCCGAGGTCGGCGAGCATTTGGCCGAAGTCCTGTTGAGCCGATCACACGGGAAACGGCCAATCACGCTAATCGGGTTTAGCTTGGGAGCTCGCGTCATTTTCCACTGTCTGCTTACCATGAGCAAACGATCGGAGAGTGTTGGAATCATTGAAGACGTCATTTTGCTGGGTGCACCCGTAACGGCGTCTGCCAAAGAATGGTCGAAAGTGTGCAGTGTTGTTAGTGGAAGAGTTATTAATGGGTATTGTGACACAGACTGGCTATTGAGGTATGTGCATGGCTGGGGTGTCGATGGCGCGCTATTACAAAAACTAAGGCCGAAGTGAAATTCCATTATAATAGCGGGAATTTGAAAAATGTCAATTTTTATATTCCATTCCATTGGAAAAATGGTTCAGAGTATCCAAAAACACTATAATCTACGCACAATTGCACGAACAAATGTTTGTTCTTTTCTCACGACTCGAAGCCGTACGCCCTCAAAGTTCGTGATTTCAACACTTTCGGGATTACTGTATTTGCAGTGATCTTGAAATTAATTTTGATGAATAATCAACTATAGTAATCATCTAGGACGGCATCACCAGACCAATAAATAGGAATGATGACATCTGACAGAGAACTCCAATAGTTTCAGATTCCTCTACCGTACAATGAGCGCACAATTCAGAATTGCTGGCACCGGGCCAGTGAATAATCGAAATAACAAAAAGATCTATAACTATAACTTGAGTCATATTGTGAGTTCATTTTCAATTTCTGAAATGATATAAATGTGAAAATATATAGATATAAGGCTATGTATTTTTTATTCATAATCCGTTTTTTGTGATAATTTTGCTCGTTGTTACGATTCGGTCCTAAGACTCTTACGGTATGTGCAAAACTCCGCTACTGAAACCTACAGACACTTTGTTATTGAGCCAGCTCCGCCTAGAAAAAAGAGTATTTTGCAAGAAAACCGATTCGATGGGAGGACGCCCAACCCGCAGATCACTTACCAGCTAAACAAGTTGGTAAGCTCGGGTCGCCTGAAAGCCGATCTGAACTGGACGAGTAAAATGGACTGCGAGGCTAGTAGGCCGAGAGCAAATTTGAAAATGCTGAATTTCGCTGGATTCAATGTCTTTTTGGAGCTAGATACTCCGAATGGTTCCATCAGCCAACTAGTGAAACATGGAGGTGGATGGCCAAGGGAAGATTCTCTGTCAATGTCAACTCTCCGTTCGCCCTAACACGAATTAATGGAATTTTGTAATTCTGGAAAGCGTCACCAAATGGGGAGCGTGCTTACGTCTTTCAGAAGGCCAATGCTCTGACGCACACGTCTCATTTTGTGCGCAGCATTCTCCCGACCTGAATCGGCATATGAAATATTAGAAAGCGGTCCCAGCCAAAGATACCGAGCAGGAATTGGCAGATTTGGAAGCTCCCTAAAGGACAACAATCTGGATTCCTCGCCACGCCTATGCAAAGTGCTTTTCCGCGAAATGCTAAGCGTTTTTCGAGCGATTGGCTTTCTTTACCGAAGAGCTTTATATTCGATTTTCATATTCGATTATGAAAAACTCGTAGTTTTCGTTGTTAATCAAAAGATTTTTTTTTTCTCATAAAATTCAAATTTTGAATGAAGTTGTTGAATTAAAGTTATAAAACACCGTCTAAGTTATACCAAAGAACAAAGACCGTAACCTACCGTATTCCCTGCACAATAATGTATATTTCATTTCAGGTAAAAGGACACATGGACTACTCACAACGCCTCACCGAAGTCCTCGACGCAGTCGGCGTTAAAGTGGGGCCACATTCTGAGAATTCGGTGGTAGACTTGGCTGAACTCGAAGGGCCTCACGAAGCGACTTGCCAAGCCGAAGAAGCGATAAACTATAAGCCGTCGGCTACCAATATGTCGACAATGCCCCCCGTGAACTTAAATAGCCAGATCCACGAAATTAAAGTTTTGGATAGTCCCCAAATATTAAGATCTTAGGCTTTTGAGCAATTTTTTTTGTATAATAATTCGTGTCCGAATGTTAGCTTTTTCGAACTCTCGTTTTGCATTCCATTCCTGCCACGCGCATTATTTATTTCTGTCTCAATTCGTTTTTATTTTACTGGCAAATTCTGAAACTCGGTGCAACTTTCTCTACCAATAAACTTGTTTTTTTTTTGATATTGTCTCCAACGTTCTGTCGTGGTAAGAGTAAAAGCATCATGGGCAAATAAAATGGCAGCTTATAGAAATTCCCCTATGCTCCACTCTATCTCGATTTCAAATGTATTTTTAGTATCCAAAATGTTTCGGAGGAGCAAAACTACAAAAAGGAAGTTCTCAAGTATCTTCATGTTTGAGTTTTGCTAAGGCGGATTCTGCTCAGAAAATACCAAAAACATTGTTTCCAGAAGTTTTTATTCAATTATTGTGCAGCAGGAACTCTTGAGAAAAGGCGCCAACTTTCCGAATCGGGCATTTCATAGTGTATGAACGAGCTGGAAGTTCAGAAACGCACAACAAATGTCAAGCAGCGCCAGAACTAAGCAAGAAGCAAAGTGACTGAAAGACTGCAAATGCATATTCGTTATGTGTGAAAATGTATCATTACGATAATTTAATGCACTTCTAGTAAAAAGTTAATAGAAACAAAGAGACAACATTTCAGCTACCCAACCTGGAAGGAGAAAATACTGCAACGGAAAGTTTGAAGATATCTTCTACCTATTTTTGATTCTCGAAACGGGTAGAGAAGGGAGTACGGTAGGCTTCTGATACTCTGAAAACCGTGCGTCAATTTACAAAACCATTCGATTGGGAGCGATGGAACTGTGGGCGAACACGGGCCAATGGAGCCAGCGAGAATCACAATAGAGCGCATTTGCATCCCCTTGTTAAATGAACGACAGTGGAAGTGAGCTCGAACTGTAGCGTTAAGGGAAAAAGAATAGAGTGCAAAACGAGGAGGGCACAGGAAACAAGAAAGCATATGGCGCACATCTACAGTAATCTGTATACACTTAAAATGCGGAAATGATCGCATTTTTTCATAAAAAGTGAAAAAAATTTTACTAATCGGACGAAAATAGTGAAAATTGATAAAAAGTCGAAAGAAAAATCGATCTCTTTCAATATTTGGCTTAGATTATTATCGCCGTAAAAAAGTTCCGACATTTTTTCGAGCCTGCGAAAATCGGGATTTGAATTTAGATGCTCCGCCCATTTCATCATCAGAGCGCATTTGCTATGCGCGATATATTTTTTTAATTTTTATTTTTTCTTCTGAATTTTCAGAACTAAACTGGATTAAAAGAACGAAATTGTATTAATAGTGAATTTTTTAACACGTTTCTTCGAATGTTTAAATATATCAATTTGCGTCATTTATTTTTTTTTCGTTTCTTCTGATAAAAATATATCGCGCATAGCAAATGCGCTCTGATGGTGAAATGGGCGGAGCCTCTAAATTCAAATCCCGATTTTCGCGGGCTCGAAAAAATGTCGGAACTTATTTACGGCGATAATAATGGTGTATGCGGATTACTGTAGGAGCACACAACGGCGCAATGTTTTCACTGCGTACTCCTCTCTCTCTCTCTCTCTCTCTCTCTCTCTCTCTCTCTCTCTCTCTCTCTCTCTCTCTCTCTCTCTCTCTCTCTCTCTCTCTCTCTCTCTCTCTATCTCTCCCTCTCTCTTTCCTTCTATATATCGCTGTTGTATCTAAACCGTGATATTTCTCAGCCACGGGCGCGATGCTGCTCACCGCCTTCATCCTTCCTTGACCCTGATACGGTACATTTTAAAGCAAAACAACTGCTGAAATTTAAAGGAATTAAATTTAACTATTTAACGCTACTTAACGCGCTATCCCCTAACGATACCGAAACAGTTAATTCGTTGCGCCTTTAAACGAAGTCTCACGTCCTCGCGGATGGATAATACATAGGTGCAACGAGTTTTCTTATTTCTAGCCTCCTCCGTGAAGTTCTATTGATATAACAGTACCTGCCATTCGTTTCCATTTACTTTTTGACTTGGCCCTTGACACCCTCATCCATCGCTTTCCATTTGATTTCCACTGTTTGCACTCGTTTTGAGCTCAGAAGGGTTGCTTTGTTGTTAAAGCTCTGCTGCTCACAATCAGCTTCTTAGCGTCTCCCATCTTATAGTCTATTCGGATCTTTCTTATTCGACTGAAAACGGAACTGAAATATGAAGGTATGCAATTATTTTTCAAATTTTCCATGTGATATAAACAGAAAATAACGGATGATCGTAGCTTTTAAAGCGACTCCTTGTGCACTTTTTTTTTGCACAATCGAGTCGACGCTTCATAATTTGGACTGATAGAACGGATTCTAAGACGAGACACAAAGCGCGCTCTTTCCATTGAATTGCATATGGGGAAAATTCAGACTCGTCACGTCTGCCCGCTCCGTTCAAGCATGCATCACAATTTTCAGCGTTTCTAAATAACTAGAGAGAGAATATCATGAAAGAGAAGCGGTTTCCACCTACACCTTCCACTATTATCCTATTTTTGAGACTAACTAGATTGCCGGCAAGCAAGCAATAAAGCGAAGCGGATTATCTCCTTTAGTCCCACTTGTAGTCGTCCCCGTTTCAACCATGACTAGTCGTCATCCTTCCTTTCTGCGATTGCAAACCACAACTCCGGGCATAGGAAACCTGAATATTTCAAGCTCTGCTGAAATTTTGGAGCGCCAGAGCCAATCATGAAAGTTCGCAACACATATCGTCATCATTATGAGCCGGTAAGTGGGTTTTCGTATTTGTTTGCTCAGGAGAAATCATCGAGAGCTAGAACCAGCTCCTCCACTTGGCGCGTTTTACTGTTTATACTACTCTGTCACTGTTTTTGAATCATTTATTTTTAGTAGAAGCTCAAATGATGGTAAGACTAGTCCTCAATAACTCTGCCAGATGGAATATGCGGAGATTTCTGAAATGAATCTGTATTCCATTCAGTTCGGTTGCAAAAACGGAGAACTGGTTTGTTTCCTTATTTGAATTTCTAGGCCATAGTAGTCAAGTCTACGCCATCCCCTCAATTTCAAAGTCAATTTGTTGAGTTCGTACTTCATTTTTAAACTATTTCTCTACATATTATATTATCCGCGTACGAGCTGGTGACATGTTCCGAGGAAAAGAGACTACCGTAGCCTGCTTAAATTAAATAGTGGAAATTCTAAGGATATTCAACGTTAATGGCTAAAAACTAGAAAAACTTGGCTGCCATCACACCTTCAACCCAGGCCGGACTAGGCGGGCCTGACGCCAATTTGTTCGGACAAATGTCTATCTTTCTGTCAGGGGAACTGTTCAATAAAGATCGGTTTGCATGAGCCAAATACGAATTTATAATCACGCACTAGAGGTATAGGAGGGAGGTTTAATGCGCTCTACAATACGGATTGAAGATTTAGAGGGCCGGGTGGGAAAATCGATGAAAGAGTCGCTGTTGGGTTATTTCCAATATCAGGATTTTAAAAATGCTTTGAATAAGGTGACGCATCCCATCTCTGTCTTCAAGGACTTGCCTCTGAGGTTTTGCGTAAGATAATGTGCAAAAGTTACATGCTCTTTAAACCCTGTTACTTATAATAATAGTTAGCCAAAAATTCGTGGCCTAGAAAATTATCGGCTACATCACTCACAGCCATGCAAAGCCAAATTTTTTTGATATTCAATTAAGCCCATTTCCGGTCGGATGCACCGTTGCCCTAACCGGCCGCCCTCTTTTCCATGTTACTCATCAAACATTAGACCATCGAGTAACCTAACTGGAACCCATTACATCCCAATTGATTCGCCCACTTTATTCAATCATCCGACATCCGCATCAACATCGGCAGAAAGCACAAAAGACGAACAGAAAGTGTTCATTCTCTTGTTCTTCTCCCAACTAAACACTGTCACGGCTAATTGCCGTCGTTGTGGACGACGATGCGGAGGTGTGGTCACCTCCTCTCCATCAGATGATGGCGAATACTCCCTCCCACTCGACGTTGTCCTCTTCCATTTTCCATCGTTGCGACGGCCTGTCGTCTTTTTCATTTATCCACCAATCCACGTTTTTCGCCAGTTAATGCCAGGCGACGTTCGGTTTATTCGATATGTTTCCTGAGAGTAGCTGCTAAAAACAACTGTATTTTTCCTAGAATTCCGTTTGTGCAACGCCTGACCAAAGCAGGCACAAATTGCACAGACGGTGATCCTCTGGCACTGTCGCTGCCCAGTTGCCAAATTGCAGACGCTAATTTTTCAAAATCTCAAGCTGGAAATTATTGTCTGAGATGTGTCGGATTAAATATTTTAAGATTTTGGCCATTTAAGTTCTTTAGAATTCTGTTATCCTTACGACTGCATCCATCCATTTAGATCATTCAAAAGGAGAATCTCAAGATGCATTGATGTCTTCTTGCTGAAAATGTAATAACAAATTGTTTCCTTTTGTGTTATTTTCAATTCGTTTTTCATTTTTAATAACAATTGCAATGAAAAAAAAAGTCCCCCTCCCACCCATTCATTCGCCGAAATTTCCTGTAGAGGGAGGGGGGGGGGAAGTGAGAGAGCAGCGTATTTCGAGCTGAAAAAACACAGAAAAACAACTTGAACATTTATAAAATGAGTTGCACATAGAATCGCTGACATCGTTGTGTGTCAATATGATCACTCGGTGCCCCACTTAAACAACTTTCGCTGAATCGACAAACTGAAGTGAAGAAGGGAGAACTGAAGTGAATGGTGTGGACTGTCGGACGGAAGAATCCGTGAAAGCGACGATTCCTACAAGTGCTCCTCTTTTTCACTGTTTCTCTCTCCCTCTTCCTCTCTTCCTCCTTGTTTTCTTTTCTACCTGTCTTTCCCTTCACTCCATCTCGCTCCTCATGGTGATTTTTGGGGTGCTTTTCTCTAGAAACAATTCTCCCGCCAAAACGCGACCATTATAGAAAGGTGTTACTGTAAGTGTTTGATTACGGCAGTCGCAAACACTGCGATGCAATCATAAGCAAGCTTTGGAAATCATTGTCTTCCTGTCATGAAACATGCTTTATTTATTTCGGATGAGGCGGATTTCGACGGTATGTTTATACTTTTCTGAAATCACTCGATGAGCTGAATATGGAAATCCCTTTGGAAAAAAATTGGAAAAATGGATTTTCGATTTTTCAATATTGCTTAAATTTTTTTTAGAAAATATAGCAGGAAAATCTTAGAAATTAGCTGAAACACTTCAAAATCGGTGAATATGATAAAAATATAACCGACTGCTCAAATTTTTAGCGCTGCACTTCAATTGTGCAACAGAGCGCGTTTACACCAGGGTACCAAAGAGTGATCGTTGTCTCTCTGCCTCTCTCTTTTCCATTCTCCCTCCTGTCTTAAACCTATTATTATATTATTATGAGGTACACTTATACTCAAATCATACTTTTTTCTTTGCTCCTTCCTTATATTCGTTTGTTAATTAAGTTGGCTCTGTGGCAAACACGTCGCGCTTGATGATTTAATGATTCAAATGAGGCTCAGTGAGAAGCCAAAGGAGCCAAATCTTGTTTCATCGTCTTTTCCTGTTTGTTTGTTTTTCAATAATCATTAATTAAATTCGCTAAAGTTGGCCAAACAAGTCTTCGCTTCCGAATTTCAAAATCTGAGGAGGAAGCTCAAATCTCGATATTTATCGTATGCCTTATTAAAGAAAATTGAATTCCTTTTCACTTTTCTTCCCGTTTTTCGCTTATTCCGTATTCTTAAATGTTCAGCTTTATAGATATCAATGTGAAAAGGCAAATGTTCCATTTCTAACCATTTTCCATTTGAATATAAGCGCATGAAAATTTCGCCCCCCCCCCACTTGCCCCATTTTGAAAAATCCTTAACCCAAATGTAAAAATAAAAATTATTCCGAAAATGCTATTCTAATAAAATAAATTATTCGAAAAAATCTAAAATCTATCTTGCACCCTTCTTCTGGGGGGCTTACGAGTTCCCATTCTGATTCAGTCAATTGCTTTCGCTTTTTTTTAACGGTTTCTTCCGAATTTTCGGAAAATTTCAGCTTCTGCTTCGACATTTTCACTGCTATTTCTAAAGTTTAGCTCCATTATTTATGAAAAACGAAGATATACAAACAATTTTTATTTTATAACCTGGAAACTCACATAATTAATACAAAAAGCGCTATAAAACAAGACCACCCGAATGAAAACTCGGCGAAATACTCTAAAATCGAACTTCTCCTTCATTCCGACTCTGGAAAAGAGTCATCTGGAGTTCTATGTGCCTGAATTACTCTGCAGTTTGTTGAGAGTCGAAGCGAGCTGCTTCACCCCAGAAACGCCGTGAAAAATGCGCCTTCGAAACGCCAGTTGATGGCTTTGGGTGGCCATGAAGAACGTAGGATTTAGCATCGAAAAACGCAATTCTCGATTGCCAATCTGCAAATAAGAGATTAGTTGATTTTCAAAGCAATCTGACTACTTCGAACAGTGCCACGCCGTTCTTCAGCAGTACTCATATGTGTGCAACACCCCTTACAGTATTACCACAGAAACCTATCAACCATAAAAAGTTAATCGCCTCTCCATTTTCCTTTAGTCACCGAAAAAAAACTACACAGCCATCCCCTCCCCCACCAGTAAACTAACCAAATCGGTCGGCATTAACGCATTTGGCCATATCGTCGTCGTTTTTTATTTGGTTGAAGTTTGATTTTTTTATATATTATTGGATGGAAAGTGGGAATTTGGTTGAAGTACTGTGATGCCAATACCAAATATCTCGGTTTCATAAAATATCGGTTTTTTTTATTCTGCGCGTTTACTATTCTTTCTTTTATATTTAATATTATATAATGGATATTTTAAAAGTTATCTCCGTTTTTCAATTTTTATATTTTTAATTTACATGAAAACGATTTCTAACGAAAACTTCGCAGTACTTGCTCAACTTATGACCAACACCCAACCAAAATAAGATCAAGCTTTGGTCAACATTGTACTAGTCAGCCGATTACCGGCAAAACACTATAAACTATTGATCCAAAGGCTGTCGGTTTTCGTCTGTAGGCACAGTTCCTTTCACCAAACACCCAGATCATACAAGGCAGAGAAGGGCGGAATTCCGGATTCCGCCGTTTTTTCATTCCGTCTTCCGGATTCCAAATTCCGTGAAAACTTTTTTTCCGTTTTCCGTTTCCCGGATTCCGAGTTCCCAAAATCCAATTCCGCCCTACTCTGTAGAGAAGGGCGGAATTCCGGATTTCGCCGTTTTTTTCATTCCGTTTTCCGGATTCCAGACTCCGTGAAAAAATTTGTTTTCCGTTTTCCGGATTCCGAGTTCCCAAAATCAAATTCCGCCCTACTCTGACCCAAGGTCCGATAGCTTTTTAGAAAGGCGCTACCGGTCGGGTCTTTTAGGATAGAGCTGTGGTGTTCCGGAGGTCGTAGGAATACATTGAACCTTAATAAGCAATTAACTCTTTGACGCAGAGAAATTTCCGGGGATTCTGTTTCTCACCGTTTACATGTTCTGTTGCCGCATTCTGAAGCTGATCAGAACGAATGATGCAGCAATGAAGCTGATAGCATCTAGAGTGAATGCTGGCTTCGAAACGTCCCGACGCCCATCGTTTCCTCCTTTCTCGACTCGTTGCATCTTTTGCAGAAACCGCCGAATCTGTCGGTAATGACAGGTTTGCAAAGCGGCTAACGGATGGTGCTGTAAAAGTATAGAGCCTCGCAGAGAGTTATGGTTTTTTGATGCTGTCTCTGCAAAATACTAGAACGGGAACAAGATAGACGAAAATTGGCCGGAGAAAGCTAGCAGGAAGACAAATCGTTAACGAAGCTACAAATCGTCATAGCCGTGCTAGGCCAAAGCTCAATAAAGCGGCCTCTACCGTAATATCGCGTATTTCGGTATGAAGCTTGCTAAATTCGCGTTTCCTCAATTCATTTAGTTACAGCTTTGCCTGAGATTCTAGAAAAAAGTTGTCAACTACTGAAATTCCGTTTCAAGTGTGAAGAATGTAAAATCAAATTTTTAGAACACTTCAACCTCCACTAACTCATTTACAATCTCTCAAGATTAGTAAATTTGGTCATAAATGATTCACAGTTCACAGGTTTCCGCTTAAAAATTGCTTTAAATGATAGAACGTTCTGGGAATGGTTCGACACATGTTCCCTATGCCTTAGGGCAAGCTGCAGTAGAACAAGACAATCAGCCTGCAACTGAAACCGAAGAATTACCGTGTCAAAACTTGCCAAAGACAACGTGATGTAGGTATTGTTCAAATAGAAAGATTTCAACGTCTATTGCCTTGGAGCTGGAGCTGGAGCAAAGCCATGCTTACATGAAATAACATACATGTATTATTTATTACAATGAGCAATAGATGGGAGGATTAACAACTTTTACGGATGTCTTCCACACAAAGCAGTAGTCACATTCTTTTTTTTTAAGAGAGGGTCATCGCTCATAATACTCATTGATTCATAACAATAATTGGTACCGGAGAAAAATTCGGTAAGGATCATACACGTAGCTGCGTTGCTGAATGTTCTAAAATACAAGTTTCTGTGGTGTTATGGTATTCAATACGTTTTGCTTACACTGAGGAGTGGAATTCTGTTGTGGATTCTCTTGATTGCGGAACAGTGAATCCTTGGATGTTCTTGATAAAGGATGGGTCAGTGTTAGCACTGTCGAATACGAATAGCTGAAAAGAGTCGGAGCTTTTGCACCTTGATCAAGGAAGCTTACGTCTTTCTTAATATTGCAGTCTCCGGGGTCTTTGAAACTGTTGAAATTATAGCCTTTTAACACTTGCGGCATACATCTTGGGGATACCTCACCATCAATTGCATGTGGGAATTTAAACTTTTTTGCTTCAGTCAAATCTGAAAGAAAACGAATAATTCTCTACCATCAGTCTGAGATTGAAATCAGATGTCTTACTTTTCAAGAAATCATATTCATATTGATTTTCTGGCAATGTCAAAGTAGCGTTGTAGTGATTGCACATGGAACGAGCACGATTACGGTTTCCCAGATTAGACCAAGTGAATAGCTGAACATAAAGAAGGGAAGACTAAATTAATTCGCTTTTTTTAAACTTTCTTATTACTCAGTTCTATTTGAAGGCTTACAAATCTGATTTTAGAGAATTAGTTTCCCAAATGATAACACTCACTCCCATGCACCATTCCTTGGTGTGATTGTTTTCAGCAGTAGGCGTCCGGTCGAAATGAAAAAAGTTTTCTGGGCATTTGGCTGCAGAAGCAGCCGAAACTGCCGACAAGAGAAGAAATATCGCGAACATTTCTGTGGCCGGGTGGTTAAGGGGTTCCTATTTTTATAGCCGCTTTGAGCGGGTAGCTATAAAAGATTTGCAATAGTTACAATTGCAAACTGCAAGAATTGCAAGATTGCAAGAACGGAAAATGCATTGATACAAACTGAGAAGCTGGTCTGAAAATGGACAAGAGGCGCTAGAAAATTTAGTTTCTAATGCGGCGACACTTTAAATTTTTCACCAGCTAATTTCTTTCTTTGTATTTACAAACATCCGTTTGTGCGATGTCATATTGGAAATTGATTATCATTATCTCAATTAAAAAATTAAAAATGGAATTTTCCAGAAAGCTGCGATGCAATACGCACATCAACTTTCTGGAAATGTTTTTACAAGTTTTCCGCAAAAAAACAGGAAAACCAAGAAATTTAAAAGATAAATTCTATATTTTCACTGGGAAAACCAGACTTTTGACGAAGATGTTGCTTCTTAAAGAGATTCATTATAGAAATATAATGAAAAACAGCAATTAACTCGGTGGGCAGCCACAGAGAACTCCAAAGAATTGAGCCTCTCCAACCTGCTTGTCCGGCTCTTCTCCACATCTGAAAAATTTGACATTCCGTCTCAGTTCTAGATGTTTCCACTTCAGCTTACAGGAAGTCTTTCAAGTTTCCAGTGTTGTCAATCGCCTGTAGATTGTGTAGAGACAGACATTCGGCAATGGTAAACACTTCGCTAAAAAGTCTGAATTCTAAGGGGAACATTAGAAGTAATTCGCAAGAGAATAGGACAACTTGCCAGTTGGTTAATTAGCAGAAACTACGCCGAACTATGGCGCTCGCAATTGAACAACTAAACCTTAATCCGAAAGGGATTTTGTCATAGGAACATATTATGATCGTAAAAAGTAATACAGACATTTTTAAATCTTAGAAGATACATTTCAAAGCTTTGAGACTAGCTTCAAATGTTAATAAATTCGAAACTTTTTCTGCGAAAAGCGACTAAAATTGTATTATTTTCTATTAAATCTTCAAAAACCATTTGTGAACCGAAGCTCATTTTTTAAAAGGAAATGTCAAATATTGAGCATAAGTCACTTAGACAACTATAGTTAAAATCAAGGGGCGTATAGACAAAGTCTTGAGGCGTTTAGGAAGTACTGATGCTCTTTTTCATTTTCAGAAGCGGCCGAAAATTTTAGAAAAATGCCTGAGGAAAGAAAAGAAAGGAAGGTATCTGGGAGAACCGTTTTTGCAAACACTAGAATTGAATGAACATAGACTTACGGGAAGTTTTTTGGATATCGTGATTTCAAGGATTTTTATTGCGTTTTCATCGATTTGCTAGTTTTTTTGAGCACTTTATTATGTTTCCAACGTAATGTTTTGTAATGTTTAATTTAATTAATTCAAATTTCTTTTTCTCCCGCCGATTTTTATTCTTTGTGTTCACACTTGTTGCTTCTTTTTTTTGTTTACTTAACTGTCTCATTTAAAGAGCGGTTTATGCGAATGCTTGTAATTTTCCAAATAACAGCAGTGAACCTAAGAATGCCAGCGAATAATAGAAAAATCTGAGAAAATTGATTCGAAACGTAGTGAAGTGCTCAAAAATTGCTCACTCAAGAACAAGAATTATTTGAAAACGTATTGAAACAGTGTAAGAACGAACTATTAAAGTGTTAGAAATTACGATGTTCGCAGGAAGAAAATTACGAAAATCTACAAACTACAAAAATTTTTAAAAATAATTTTCAAGAAAGTTCGTTGTTTGGCCCGAATTTCAACAAAGTATATAAGTGAGATTTTCTTTTATTTTTCATGCAAAAATGTAGGGTTTCTGTTCATTCCACTTTTCTTTATCGCATGCTTGTTTTTTAAGTTAATCAAAGAGAAGAAGCCATTACGTAGAATCATCCTTCTCCTTGTATTTGTCAGATGATGTCGGTGGCTCTCCAGCCCACTTAGTGAAGATGAACGACGGGTCGGTGTGATCGTCCTCCATTATAAATAGCTATAAACTATTGAACACTTAAGACGCATTATACACATTTTTCACACAAAACCTCTTTCTCCTTCGCGCACAGTCCTCCAAACTTTCTCATCCGCCAATCGGAAAACCCACGGCATTTTGGATTGAACACTCCGTCCACTGCCACGCGTTTGTTGTTCTTTCGGATCAGGGCTAAAAATGCTTCATCGTCTAAAATTATGCGCCTAGCAAAATCGGTTAGTACGATATATTACTATACAACAAATTATATTGTAAAGCTGTGCAAATATTTATGCCCTGAAATCCTCTGATCCCTCATTTTTTTAGCCGAAAATGTTGATCGAGATAATTTGATTTTATTTCTATTGTTTTAGTTCATTCGCCTCGCCGAACAGACATATGTTCATTTAGAACATCTGTGTGAAGACCGCAATCAATACTCTGCTGCATCCCAAGTTCAGTACATACCATTAATATCCTCCCATTCTTGTTCATTTTCGACATTTGTAATAACGGCGTCGTAGTCGAGACAAACTGATCTTGCATATGCTCGATCATAGACTCCGTCGTTTTCCACTACCTGGAGGTTGGAATTTATTGACGGCTTCTCAGGGGTCAGATGCAAAATTTTGAGGTTTCGATAATACTTTTTTAGAGTAAAAAATTCATTTGATACCGAATTTTTCTTATAATTTTGAAAAAAAAAACGGGGGTATGTGAAATCGGAACAAAATGAGAATAGAACTCGTAGCAAATCGGAACATGATGAAAATAAAATTGTTAAAAAAGAAAACTGTATTGAATTGGAACTAATAGGGAATTAGAACTGTTTTAAAGTAAAACCGCATGGATGCGGAACTGTATGGAATTGGAATTCTGTTCAATGGAGAGCGTTTGCTTTACAAGAGTATTTTTAGTTGATTTAACGCTGAGAAAGGTACTCGTGTAAAGCAAACGCGCTCCATTGAATAGAGTTCCAATTCCATACAGTTCCGCTTCCATGCGGCTTTACTTTAAAACAGTTCTAATTCCCTATCAGTTCCAATTCAATACAGTTTTCTTTTTTAACAATTTTATTTTCATCATGTTCCGATTTGTTACGAGTTCTATTCTCATTTTGTTCCGATTTCACATACCCCCAAAAAAACCTGTTGGAAAATCAACCGCAATTCTATTACTCATATGCTATATGCCCAAAGTGAGATTTGAAAATAGCGAAAAGCGCGCCAGCAAATACTTTTGACGCTTGAAGTGTAGGCAATCATATTTTGTTGATTTTCAACTGGAATCTCCCAAATTTTAAAATTCTCTACGTTGAAACCGCAATGTTTCCGATATTCTGCTATATGACATTGATATAGCCTACAGAGACGAACATTTTGCGTGCAATCCACAGCGCTTTCTTCGAATATCGAGAAACTAGATACAGTTAATAACCGAACTACAGTGCTGTTTTTCCTATGAAATTCGCTAGAAACCACACCTTGAAAGAGAAACAAAAAAACTCCATTGTAATTATCTATTTTAAGAAGATGTACAACATTTTTATAACATTTAAAATCATTTTTAAGCAAAAAAAAATGCAAGAAGACATTTCTTAAAGTGACAATAATCACAAAAACGGAGAAATTCGAATTTGCGTTTTTGTGATTTTTTGAGTACTGTAGCATTTGCCTACGCATCTAAAAGGAATATTTCCTCTTCAAGACAATTGTTTAGAGAGCTCCTCCCCCGGTACTCTAAACTCACCCTCAAGCACCACTGCTTGGTAAACCTATTCCGATCCGTTGGCCTTCTCTCGTATAGCTTGAATCCTCTTGGGCACACCAACAACTTCTCACTAGCGTTGGTGGCATCTGCGAATTGACGCAACAACACCACGGCACCGAGTACTGCGAAAACGCAACTATTCATTCGTAAAGAGGATTGAATGTAGAATGGAAGACGTGATCAACCTATATACCCTCGTCGCCCAAACGGCGGGGGGGGGGGGTACTTGGCTTTTAGTCTTTCTTGACATCATCGAATTAAGATGAGTATTGATGCCAGCAGACAGCGTAAAAACGTTTTGTTGCTTTGTTTTCTTCTTGTTTTTCTTGCATTTCAGTTTAATGACACATAGATTAGGTACACATTGGAGAGGGAGTAGTTGAGTTCGCGGAACTGAGATTCGACTAGACTATTGTTTTGTAATTTCCATCGAATATAGTGACTGCCGGCCTGATTTCTGCAGATCAGTTGAAAGAGACTGAAGATTAATAAATGATTTATTATAGGACAACTTCGGTATGCGGCTATATCTAATTTGAGAACTTCAGTCGCATGAGCACAGTTGTGATATGAGCCAAAAATGATATTTCATTTTGATCATCAAAATTAATTTTCGAAAATGAATCAAATTTTTTGAATCTCGCAGTGTTTTCAAACCAGTTTAGAAACCATTAAAAGACCGACCGACTATGCCGATCCGACAACTTTATTGGCTCTGTTTCGGAAGTGGAAGGGTGTTGGGACTGAAAGTTTAGAATGGACGATAGACATATTATTCATCCGCGAGGACGTGAGCCTTCGTTTAAAGGCGCAACGAATTAACTGTTTGGGTCTCGTTAGGGGATAGCGCGTTAAATTGTAAGAAAGCGCACACACTATCCGCTATTTAACGCGCTATCCCCTAACGAGACCCAAACAGTTAATTCGTTGTGCCTTTAAACGAAGCCTCACATCCTCGCAGATGGATAATACCGACAGAGCTATATGAAACTGAAAAATTGTCGCAAGTCTGTAAGGCTTCCATTTGGGCGAAATTTCAGCCGTCTCGTCTCATCTTTGTCTTCGTCTCGTCTTCTTCTTTCGTCTTGAATTCGTATTACGCAGCGTGTTGACAACTTTTTTATTGCGTAAGACGAAACTGAAAAACGAACGAAGACGACTTTTTGTTTTCGTATCTCGTGGAAGCCTTACAAGTCTGTTCTAGCCCGCAACATTTTTCAGATTTCCAACTTTGCCTTCTCTTTTTCAAAACTTCGAAAGTACAGCAATTCAATAGGTTAGTTGTGGCTTAATTTTGACGAATTCTGCGATCCAGGGAGCGATCTTTGGATCAAAAGTTATTATATTAGGATAACTTTCTATTAAAGGTTTTATTATTTTCCTTTTTAAGTTGGTTTTTAACTTGGATCCTCATAGGATATCTGTAATAAAGTAGACAGTTTTGTACCATAGCGCACCGACAGTATCATTTAGGAAATCTTGACATTTCTGAATGATCCGAAACAACCAGATCACGGCTTAGCATATTTTGTTGTTTTTTTCAGTTGTACATGTCTTTTAACTGAACGCAAGGAGCATATTCGGCAAACACCTCTGTTCATGCGTTCCCATTGTCTTTATCCCTTAGTTCACCCGCGCACCCGTCGTGTGGGACGAGGAGGAAGGGGCTCACATGTCCTTCTTTTTCTCCTTCTCCATTAACGAGCCTTTCGCAGGATCGTAAGATCCGATGAGGCACCCGACGTTCCGGTCGGCGCGGCGGTGGTGGCAGGTGTGTGCTGCGGCGACGAGGACGGAATCAGAGAGGAGAGAAAAAGAGGAAGAGAATGGAGACCGGTCCACCAGTCCCTCCTTCCCCGGTTATTTGCCTTGGACAGGGCGGAGAGGGACAGCGAAAGGGTGGGCGCCAACCGCTGGCACATACATATCACTCGTTTCAACCGGAGAGTGGAAGAGTGAGCAAGAGAGAGAGTGCGCGAGAGAGTAAAAGAGGACAGTATGTGCCAAGCAGGCTATCCGGCTATTTCTGGTCTGGTTATATTGTGTTTTTGCATGAACTGTCCCCCCCCCCCCCTACCTTCCCCCTCGCTCTCTGACTACTCACCGCCCATCATCGGCCGGGAGTTTCATTGCCTAAGCGTTGAATTGAGCGATAGAGCAGATTAGCTCAATTGTCTTCCATTTGATTCTGATTCCATTCATTTCCACCGCAGCCACTGCTCTAAGCGGTTGTCTTGACTCGAACATATCAGATTCTTTCCAGAGGTCTTGAAGAGCAAACACTGGGGTATGATCTTGAGTCGTGGTCTACAAGAAACACTTTGCCTAAAAACTTCTATATCATTAATATTTTGATTATGTCAGCCTGACTGAGTCAAAATGTCATTTTGTATGATCGGCAAATGGGTTGGCATCTAAACTCCTATCGAATTCTTTCGTTAACAAAGACAAACACCTGAACGTTGTGTCGGAGCCACATTTCGAAATTGCTCGGTAGTTGATATAATGCAAGTCCCCTCCTAAATCCCATTCGTTGATCATTATGATGATTTTCAATGTTGCCTCGATGCAAATACCCATAGTGGGCGGGCTCTATTTGCTTCAATTTTGATAATTGTCCCATGTCGCAATTTAACACGATGATTACTGTTGAATAGAATCCCTTGAGAAGGCATGGAATAAAATGGAAAATGGTTTTCGTCAGTGTTTTCAGATGCTCAAGTTTCTCACTTTAACACAGTATCTGCCCAATGCCTGCCCATTTCTATGCACTTTCTGTGCAGTTTCGGGGTAAGCTGTCTAAATATAATACTCGGCGCGTTTACTCGGCAATCTGTCAATTTTAAGCAGTTTTCACTATGTGGCAATTGTTCGTTTCCATGTTTCTCCGTCGGTGTGTCTATTTTTCCATTCTGAACTTCCAGTTCCTTCGTGTTTTCTCTTCTATTTGCCTTCCTCTCAGCTTTATATTAAACTGAAGGAATCGGCAGCAATGCCAGCGAAGCCAATCCCCAGTCTACAAACATCTTTCTAGCACACCCTCTTCACGTAATCCACGTCATTTTGATAGTTACAGCGCGCGCAGAATCAAACACACAGATCACATTGCTAAGGCGTTTTTTTCGTGTTCTCAGCAAACATCTGTGCTACTAGAACCAGCGCAGTACACGAAAGGAGGCAACACCCATTGTTTGTATAGACGCTTTTTCTTTTCGCTTCTATGAATCTCTAATCCTCTCTAAACGATGTAGTAATAATATAATACTTATCTCTTTTTGCTTCTATGTTTCTCTCTCTCTCTCTCTCTCGATTTCTTTTCGCTCGTTCCAAACTAAGGAACTACAGAACTGAAAAGAAGAGTGCTCTTTCTCAGAAACGTATAGCAGCAGTTCTCTAAATTTTCAGGTGCATTCATCCCCACGAATGAAGGTGTTTGCGTTGGGACTCGACGAGAATCAGAAGGCCGAACGCGGCGCGGACGACATCAAAGAATCGAAGATCCCCATCGATTCGGTGACTTCTGGGGTGCCACTGCAACCGACGCCAGCCATCGTTCTGGCCAAAGCGCCGAAACGCAAATTCAGTGGATTCCATTGTGGAGGCAAGTTGTCTTCCATCTCGCTTTTCTTGAATTGAAGTTCTGATCCATTTTTGATCATTGAAATCTTGCATTCTCGAAAAACACCAAAGATTTCCTAAATTTATCAGTTGAACATTGGAAAATTTGCCAATAGAATGATATTATTTAGTCCTCTCCTGGTTCGTCGGCGCTTGTTGTCTTGTCCTTCTCTGTCTTGCAATCTCCGAAGTCGCCTATCATCGTCAACGCGATCAAGCATTCCTTCGTCTGAAATGGGCGGAGCTTCGTCAGCGGATGCTCGGCTATGAGCTGCTTTCTCAACAACAGGAATTGGATCGGATGGCGTTGGAAAAACAGTCCCCGTGAGTTTCTCACCTATTTACTGAATTTTAAAGCTAGGAATTCTATGTATTAAACATATAACGTCACTTACTATTAGCACGGTTATCTTGGTTTCTGGAAGAAATATCATCAGCTTGAAACGGATAAAATGTTCAAAATATTATCACGGACATTTCATCCGTTTACAACTTTTTGATATCTCTATTATAAACGGAGATATATTGAAAGAAAGGATTCCGATAGTTCCGCTAGCTGTTTTCGAATCACTTTTGGTTTTCAGGGCGGAAGCGTTGCCACTTCGGCGAAGTGATGACCCGACAAAACCGAAGATTGAAGATGCCGTCGAACCGCTGGACAGCAACAATATGATCAAGGTGTCAACAAAGTTGGTGGAGTCGATTGGTGAGCCGAAGCCGATCAACCAGCCATACGCCAGCGAGCAAAATGAAAAATTTGGCTTCCTGCAAGCACTGATCGATAAGATCAGAAAACATGCGGAAAGCATGGGATTAAACGGTGACATGCAGGTTCACGTGGTGGAGGTGAAGCCGTTGATCGCTGAAAACAGGGAGAACAGTAATGAGGAGAATGTACCCGTGAGTTTCTGACATCACCACCATTCTTCTGAAAGTTTTTCGAAAATCCCGACTGCCGATTGATTAGTTCGGAACAGTCAGTGTAGCGTCGCGTGCCGTTGTGAGCGATTTCCAGATCGAATACGATGATTTTTTCTATTGAAATACAGATATTATACATCTGCAATTTGAAAATTTGACGTCGTCTGAAACAGCAATACATTGTTTTCCAGTTTGCACAATCACTTGCCGATGGTTTTGGAGAATACGCCATGCCACAACAGAATTTCGAGCCAATCAACGATGCTTACGATAACGAGTAAGTACCCTGCTCTCATTTTTTTCTCCTCCTATTTCTTTTTATTCACTTTCGGGAAGCTTCTTATTTCTTTTCCAGCCGTCTCACTTTTGATCGTCACGGATTAAGACGTCCGTTCGGACCATGGAACAGGTGTGGTGCTTTTTCAATTCATGTTTTTATTCTGCCTTCGGCCTACTTCAAATTTAAGGTTTTTGTAGCATTTGAGTGGACGAAAAAATTAAATGCATTATTCAAAGTGAAAAGCTATTGATGAAATGTTGAAAACAAAACTTTCTCAACTTGTCATTTTCAGATTTGATGGACCACCGCAAATGTTCGATGACTACTCCGAGCTGTCGCAAGAGCAACAATGGAATCAAAACTGGAACATGCCAGGACCGGCTGTACCACAATTCAGCTTCCAGCAGCAACCAGGAAACTGGTGGGGACAGCCACAACAACAACAACAACCGGAAGTTCATACGAACCAATGGTTCCCGCAGGTACCAGTGAATCAATTCCCACAGGCACCGCAAGCCCAGCAGATTCAACAAAATCCGCCGGCACCACAACCGTGGTACATGCCTTACAGCGATAATGTGCAACAGAATCAAAATCAGAATCACAATCAGAATGAGCTCAAGGATCCGTTCAAGCAATTGAACAATATCTGGCAACAAAACGATGATTGGCTGGCCGGCAAGCATCAGAATCGGGAGAACGAAATCCAGATTCCATTCCAGCCTAATCCAGCTGCGTCAGCATCACAAAATGCGGACTTCAACGCTCCAATGGATGTGATCGCCGACGACGCCGTGGCTCCACCATCCACTGCCATCTCAGCTGACGGCCCAACTGAGCAGAAGATGAAGACATGGGTGGCTCCGGCATCTGAATCCGCTTCCGAAGAGAACGTCATATCAGCCGACACAATGCTCGATCCTATAAACGATGGAAAGTTCTTACCGATCCGATCAGATGGCAAGCCAATTGACTCTTCGGATGCTCATCTTTTCCAAATCGATGATCCGTCAAGCTTCCGCCGCTAAGCACTACACTTTCGTTGCCTCCTTTCTCCTAATTTTCGTTTGTTAAAGAGTTCCAATTAAAAAAAAACAACAACCGAATCATTTTGTAAATTATTAATTCTCTTATGCGAGATACATCTCCGGTTAGTTGGAGTGCTCGATCTCCCTCACTCCCCCCTCCCATTCTTTGCTTTTCCTATTTTGTTCCTCCATGCATTTAAATTCATATTACGCACACCCGATGCACAGTATCACAATTCGTTTTCAATAAACATTTTATCGAAAATTCATTCCGGTTGCTAAACTGTGTGAATTATGAATCGTTTGTTCGGTGGCGCGCGATTGCTTCATTCTATTTTTATTTATTGTTTGTTCGCTAAATATGCTTAATTTTAAAATAGAATTTCGATGTCAAGTTTTTAATTTCGCACAAAAAAGTTGAATAAAGAATTAAACTATTTTGAGCAGACAAAAATGGAATAACATGTGAATTACCTATTTTGCACGCCATTGAACAAACTACTGAAATCAGGAAGATTCCAGAAAAAGCGTCGCGACAATACGCTTTCGTAATTGCCGAGACTGCGCGTCTAACATCATGGGCACGTTTTTCTAAAATTCTCACTTTTTTCTAGTCTTTGGCAAAGACTCCGGAATTTTAAGAATTATTCCGTCTTCACTTTAAATGGCTTCTCATCTGGGAAAACGTGGTGTGGCAGTTCGCGTCGAATTCGCTTCATCATCAAAGTCAAAGGAGTCGAAAGCGAGCTATTTTAACTGATAATTATTGTCTAAGACAGAAATAAAAATCCGTTTTTCAGTTTTGGAGTTGTGCAGATTCTATAGTGTACGGCTATTCATTTTTTCAATTTTTCGAGAAGTTGTATGCGTGGCTTTACTTCTTATGATTGCGACTCTGAAATAAATTATATAGAAGAAGGGTATTAGATATATAATGCTATATAGGAAGGGTATTAGAAAAATTGAGCAGAAAACAATTCAGTGTTACGATCCTCATAAGGAATCGAATGTGCTGGTGGTGCTGTTACATATATGGCTGTGCCAGGCAGACCAGTACAACACCACATGAAAATAAATGTTAATAGAGTTAAAATTATTCAGGAGAAAAGAAAGGGGAAAACCAAATAATAAAACCAAAATAGGTTTTAAAGGGGTGTTTTTTTTGCTGTCACTTTGAATTTTAATTCTATATTTTGAGAAAAGACAAATTAAAAAAAACATATTTCGAATGCAGCGTGAATAATTTTTGAGTATCATTGGATTTCTTTGTGAGCCAGAATATATATTTTTAATTTTAACAAAAAAAAACGAAGGAAGCAAAACTAGATATTTTGAAATAAACAAATAATGGTATTGCATTAATTTAATGTTAAGATTATAAGGGTATAGCAATTTGATGTAGTGGTAACTTAAAAATTAATATTTTTCATTTTTATCTTGAAAATGTGTTAGCAATCTTGCTAAAAATAACTCTGCGTTACTGTGTCATTAAAGGCACATAATTTTGATGGAATTACAGATCTCACAACGACTTCAGAGTAATACCACTGCTATCGTACATTCAAATTAAAATAAGAAAAGCTTCACTTACCTTTTCATATTCTCTTGTTTTTAAACAAGCTTTAAAAAATATTTTAAATATATTTCCCAAAAGAAATGGATCGTGACGATTTTACAAATAATAGAAGAGCTCGCCACTTTGGAAGATCCAATCAGGTGAGGATAATAATTTTTTTTTAGGATTTATTTTTTTTCCGTCGATCGATTATTTCAGAACTTTCAAAGCAACTCAGCGCAATCACAACAGCATCGCAGAAATTTGAGGGAATCATATATGAATGCTGGCCAAGGTGGTAGAAATAAAGCGAATGTTAAAAGTTAATTTTTTAAACTTGAATTTTCCAGATTTCCACTTTATTCCAAGCTTGTTTGGTAGCCCGGGCATGTTCAGCCCAGTGTCCTACCCCACCCGAACAATCGTATCTCCAATTTTTGAAAACTCTGCCTCTGATCTCACTTGCCATCTTTCCAGTCTCAGCCTTGATGAGAATTACAGGAGACTTGCGTCTCCGAGTTTCAATGAACAGCAAAAAATGATGAGAAATAATCGCATTTCAAATCTTCCCGAGTGGGCGTTGGATGAGAATGGCGAAATACGTACAGATCTCACGCTAAAAAGAGTTGTTGATGATGGCCTGGTTCTACTGTTCGCATTGGATAAGTCTGGTTGCCAGTGAGTAACCATTTTATATTGAAAAATACAGGTTAATGATTTTTGTTGAAATTTGAAAAATATAAATAAAAGAAGAGAAATTAAGACTACGTGGTCTTAAATAGGTTTATACAAAGGTTTGAACTCATACACGATATTTATAACCGTTTTAATAACGGTCAATTTCTTAATACCGTAACTAGTCGCGGTTGAAATGCTAAAATTAAAATTAGACAATCGGGACTAATGAAGGCTCCAGTTTTAAAATATCATGATGCCCAATTTTAGCTTCCTCCAAAGCAACTATTACGGCGAGAGAACTCAAAACGTGGATCCACGAATTCGTGAGCGGGTCTCTCAAGAAGTCCTCGGTCATCGTGATATTTTCTTAAACATTTGCAAAAATATCTTCGGAAATTTCTTTCTTCAACGTGTTATCGAGTATTCGAACCCTGTGGAACAAGCGATTATCAAGAGATATATTGTCAGCGATATAACTACCCTGTGTTTGGACAAAAGTGCATGTCGTGTTGTGCAGACTGCGCTTGAGGTGAGATTTTAAATTTATATGAAGCTCTATTAAAAATTATTAAATGTTTTCAGAAACTCGAACCAATTTACGCGGACGCCATAGTGGGTGCTCTTCCGCGCAGAAATCGGCTCATGTCAATATGCACCGATCAAAATGCGAACCATGTCATTCAAAAAGTGATAAAGAAGTTTTCACTTAACAAATGGGACTTTCTAATATCTTATTTGTGCAAACACGAGCATGAGAATCTGCTGAACGTGTGCCAGGATAAGTATGGGTGCAGGGTTGTTCAGACCATTATCGAGGAGCTTTCTAAAGATGTTACTGGTAATAAGGTAATTATCGGATCTAGAATATAAAATTAATGACGAACGTACTAACCATAAGAATGTGAACTTCTGGTTTTTGAGAATACGTCGACTTGCAGTTGGCCCCTTGACTCGATGTTTGATGATTTATTTCTGGCTGTAAAGTCAGAAAAATACTTGAATTTTGTATCGTTAATTCCAAAAATATATAACTTGTCTTGAGATTCGCTAACACAGTGACATCATTACTGTCTATAAAGATATTGAACAATGAAGGCTTTAGGATTGAGAAGAAAGTCTTAAGTCTTAAGGACCTGTCAGGAGAGCTTTGCGCTTAAATAGGTTTTGTAAATTTTTAATAGATTCATAAAATGCTTCGGCAAATTTCTGAACGAGAGATATGTAATTCCTGCGAGTGTTGCATAATAATTGCATTTTGGAGATCCCTCGTAGTGCCAGATGTGAAAATTGTTTGAATTAACTGATTCTCGCTTATTTGAAAACCACGGATAACGGAATAATCTGGTGTTATAAAATCCTTAATTCACAATTTGTGGGAGTCATAAAAATGTAAATTTTTAAACGTTTTTTTTTAAGTAAAGCAAACTTTGACTCTGAATGAAACATATCACTTGAAAGGACTTGTGGTGTAGTTCTGGGCGGCAGGTACTTTTTTCAGCCATTCGGGAACATACGAAAAATATATTTCGCCAATTTTGTCTAAACTTTTTAAAATTGAAAAATAGTGGTTTGTTCTTACTGCATTTGTAATAAAGACAATATTAGTTGTATTTTTTATTGGTAAACTATTTTTAACCACATTATTTTAGACATTAGAAAATAGCTGTTATATTTGATTTTCAGGCGGAAATCGATGACAGAAACCGCTGTCTTCGCCGTCTCATGAACAAAATACTTGGGAAATGCCAGAAACTGGCATCGAACGAGTTCGCAAACTACGTAATCCAGCATGTCATCGAGACCCCCGGAGTGCTCAGTGACTACCGTAACGCAATCATCGAGACTTGTCTTTTGCGCAATTTGCTCTCAATGTCACAGGAGAAGTATGCGTCGCACGTCGTGGAGAGAGCCTTTTGCTTTGCACCGCTTCCCCATGTTACCGAAATGATGGAAGAGATATTCGATGGATATGTTCCGCATCCGTTAGTTTTTCTTGGAAATTTTTATATTCTTTATTTGATCTGAAAAATCATAAACTTTTACCAAAAAATATAATTGATCATCCTAAAGAAACACATTTGATTTCCAGAGAAACTGGGAAAGACGCACTGGACATTCTCATATTCCATCAATTCGGAAATTATGTCGTTCAACGCATACTTCAAATTTGCTGCACGGCTGTTCTTGGAAAGACGTAAAATTTCGAGTAAAATATATTTTCCTAACGCTACTTACAGAGATACTGTCGTGAACGGAGTCGATATACGTCCTCAATTTGAGGGTTGGCTTAATAAACTTTTCCTGAAGGCCAGAAAAGAGAGATGTCGTTTGTCGAGGTGAATATTGACAGATTTGCTTCAAGACTGAACAATTTTAAAACTAATGGGGTCATTCATGAAAAGCACAATTGCATTTTAATGCAAAAAATGCCACTTTAATGTTATTCACGATTGCATTTTAATGCAAAAAATGCTTTTTTTTTGCATTAAAATGCTTTTCGTGCTTTTCATGAATAACCCCATAAGCTTTACCCAGGATTGCTCGGTAGTGAAACTCGATATCCACTTAATTAAAAAAAAATATATAGAAATGAAACACGTGGAAAAAGGTAGAAAACTGTTTCAATGTTTTGATCGTAATTAGTTTAGTATTTGGAGCTGTGCGAATTCGACATCAAAAACGTGTTTAGCTCGTGATTATTCGTAACTTAACTAACGTAACTTAACGTAACTGTTTGAAGGAATCGTAATAATCAATGTTTTTTTCTTCGTATATAGTGTATTCTCTATGATTGTGTTGGAAAATTAAATTTCTAGGCGATTTGAGTTTCGTCAAAACTGATAGTCGAATGATTGCCATATATTTTTCCAAGTCTGAAATTGTTGGTTTTTTTTTGCAGATTCTCTTCTGGAAAGAAGATATTGGAAATCCTGGAGACTATGCAGACTAAGTTCGGTATCAACAGTCTGATCTACGACTGCGGTTCCCCATTTGCTCCGTCTGCCAACGATATTCTCTCCAATCTTTGCCCATCGTCGTCATTGTTCACTCCATCCAATACGACTACCAGCATCGACTGGGCATCTCGCAAGAATTCGCTCTCTTCTGAGCATAACAATGACCTGGGCTGCAATCATCCATTCCCACCGAATATTTGAACATTTCAATTTCAATTTGATGCTATCTAAAAGTTCCCTTATAGAAATTTATAGAAATTTCAGAAATTTAAATACTATCTCCAACCATATCCGTACTATGATACTCTCATCCAGTGTGCTGAGTCGGCAAGAACATAAAATTTTCGGCAACCTTCGGCTATTAAAAAATTTCACGTTTTTAAAGAACTAGCATTTTTGAGAGTCATTGAAAAATATGGAAGTGAAAAAGATATGCCGACCAGCCTACTGTTCTCCCATACGCTTTCTCGGTTTATTGTTTTCTTAGCTGTAAATGATATTCCCATATGGGTTGCTCAGTTTCTTTAATAATTTTCCTTAATTACCAAAAAAAAGACGGAAGTCTATCATGATAATCAATCTCTTCTCCCATATCTTACAGCTTTAAGGAACTAAAATTTTACGAGTTCTGTAGAATGATATATCTCTCTTTTCTGAAAAAATGTCTTTAAAAAATCTCTACCATGACTTCTGTGCTCATTTGATCCCTCTACGGACTCCTGTTGTTTTTGTGTTCATTGTTCTTTTTTTTTCGGTTTTGGAAAAATTTCATTGTTTCATGTTTCACTTTTCCTTAATACACGGTTCTGCTATATTGAAGTCAGATTCCGTAATAACGGTACCAAGTGGTTATTGCAATCCACCCCCAGCGGGCTTGCCCATTCGAGCTCCCCGCCTCACCTCATTCCGTTATTATGCCTTCTTTTCTAAGTTTATTCCTTCAAATGTGTCAAGAACAAGAAACACATGTGTACTAAAGAATTCATGTGGGCTCGGAGCTTTTAGAGGGAGCATTTCCGTTCCGCCACACACTCATTTTTCGCCTCTCTTTGTGTCAAATATTTTCCAAATCCCGAAGAATGCTTTGCCTTCCTTCACTGCTTCACTTCTTAGCCGCGGTTCAAATTGGTGAGATTTATGGCATTTAATTCGGGGGGTACAATATTCGGGGGTACAACGGGGTACAAACGATTCGGGGGTACCAAATTCATGATTCGGGGGGTACTATTACTCGGGGGCACTATATTTTTAGGGTACAATGACAGAGGGGTACCATGACGCTATGATTCAGGGGGTACCACAAGTAGGCCTTAGGGTTTCAATTAATATGAACAAACAAGAGTTTTTTATTCTTACGTTTATCAATCGTTACTGCGAAGAATAGCAGAAAATATAAATTTTAAGAAGTATTCTCCTTTGAAACAGAAATAGTATTCGTGATTGAATATGATTCGTTTAATATGTTTTTATCATATTAATTCTGGGTTTTTTCCGTTTAGCCTGAATACAAAAGCATTGATTTTCTGAGAGATTTTCTTTGATTTTGAGACAGTTTTGTACAATTTGGGTGTACGGTTCTACAGTATCCCTAATACCCTGCGACCTTCTGAATATAAGAATTCTTATATTCAGAAGGTTGCAGGGTAGTTGGGATACGGCACGGGATGTAAATCTTATTTGGTTTTTGACGATCTGCTATTAAATTGTTTTACTAACAAGTGGAAAAGCAGAACGCCTACAATTATTTCTAAACGAAAGCCAGTGGAAGCCAGTGGAAGTCGCGGCGTAGCCGCGAACTTTCCGCTGGTAATTAAAAACTTAAAAAAGGTTATTCAACTTTTTCAGCTGTGGAATTTCGTTGAATACTTCTAATGGTTCTGCGTCTTGTGTTACAACTCTAAACGTCTGAAATTTTGAAACAATCTAAATAAACTTTCATACTTTGATCAAAAGCGTTTTACAGAGGATACCACCAACTAACGTTTCGCATATCTAAGCTTTCAAATACTAAAAAAATATATTTTATCAAGCAAAAAGCCATGTATCTGTCTTTTTTTTACCTTGTTTTCGTGTTGAATTGCATCGAACAGTGAAATATTTGAAGAACCTTCCACAGCGCGATGCTCTCTTCTCGCATGATTGCTGGCAGCTCCTTTGGATGTGAACATGCCCGGACTCTTCCTCTTGACACTCCTGCTTCGGTCTCTCTGCGGTTCAACTCCTCGTTGATAAGCAGAAGTGCGATTCCCGATTCGGTTATTTTTACAGTTTTCGTAGATATGAAAACTTTGTTTGGTTTTGTTGAATCTTTAACGAAAAGAAAATCAATGCTTTTGTATTCAGGCTAAACGGAAAAAACCCAGAATTAATATGATAAAAACATATTAAACGAATCATATTCAATCACGAATACTATTTCTGTTTCAAAGGAGAATACTTCTTAAAATTTATATTTTCTGCTATTCTTCGCAGTAACGATTGATAAACGTAAGAATAAAAAACTCTTGTTTGTTCATATTAATTGAAACCCTAAGGCCTACTTGTGGTACCCCTGAATCATAATTGTGGTACCCCCAAATAATATCGTTGGTACCCCCTGAATCATAGCGTCATGGTACCCCTCTGTCATTGTACCCTAAAAATATAGTGCCCCCGAGTAATAGTACCCCCCGAATCATGAATTTGGTACCCCCGAATCGTTTGTACCCCGTTGTACCCCCGAATATTGTACCCCCCGAATTAAATGCCGAGATTTATAATCAATTTTGAAATTCTGACATGAAAATTTATGAGAAGGAAGTGTTGCGAGCTTTCTGTAACAATGGTGTTTTAGGAGTAGTGGTGTAATCTCGTCCATTAGATTCTCTTGTGAGTATTGGAACACTTGAAGGTTACAATTAGAGCAAACCCCGTTGTCAGTTGAAAGTTTGTTTTGAGTTCCAAATGTTGGAGGTTCACGTCACGTTTCTGGACCCAATTGTTTCATTCGTGACTACGTGACCCGTCTTCATTCTATTTTGGCTTCATTTTCTAAATAATGCCCTGTTTTTTCTCAAAACTATTCACCCACGCCTAAATTGTTACTCAAATTAGGGAGGGAAACGGAAAATATAGAGGAAAAAGGGCCTTCCAAACTTCAGACCTTTTTCAGTCAATTCCCTGATATGTCATCAGTGCGAAGGATGGAGTGGATACAAAGACGGAGGCCATGAAAACTCATGTCTCAAGTACAACAACAACTGTGAGGTAAATAGCATCTTTAGGCTTAGCTTTTTCATACTAGAAACTTTCGCGGAGAAATGGTATTTAGAAGAAAAATTTCAGACAAATGTGTTCTGCGTGAAAATCACGGAACCGATGACAAGAGAAGCCGCGTATGAGCCGTACCGGTCCGAGTGTTGGTGAGTTATTCCTTAAAGCAAATTCGCAAAATGAACGGAAAAGACGGTTTAAGGCATCAAACTAATTTGGTTGTTGGTCCCGGGAATTCCACTATTGTGCACAACGATTGCTACACATTTCACGACCAGGCGACACCTCCCAAACGGTAATCTATTATCATCATCTGTTCATGTAGCATTTACGGTCTGCAAAAGTCGGAGCATCAGTAGTTGCAATAAAATAGTTACATTAGCGTTGTGTGCCTTTAAAACTCTCGGATAATGGGTATTTCCATCATTAGTTGTCTTAAAATGTACAACTTACAATGGAAGTCCTATGCGAACGTTCTCAACAAATATTAAATTCGACTACCGTTCCACTCTCTTTCCACTATGATTGTCGTGATTTTGATCGCGACTGTTGGCTCCCTCTTTTTCACACCGCAACTATCTCCTTCTCGAATGTATGTTACAAAATTTCGAAGAAAAAATCAAAGTCAACGCTTTCCAGCTGGACATACTGCTTTTGCAACAACGCCGACTACTGTAATGCCGGACACGTGGCATCGAATACTTTTGCCATTTTATCACTTTTCTTGTTACTTTTTGTATTTTATTAAATAGTTTTTTTTTCCATTGAAACTAAAAACCAAAAAAAAAATAGTTTTGATCATATTTTACCAAACAGCGGGTTCACGATGTCTGGAAGTGAAAATTGAAACTTGATAGCTGAAATCTCTGAAAGTGAATTTTCGGCTTCCTACGTTTACTGGGAAGCATGTGTTCTCACAACTTATTCAAAGAAACACAACTCGTGCTGCAGATAAAGTTTTCATAGAATAATGCAATTATCCCTATTGCACGTGTTTTAAATAATGTTAAAATAACGATTTTAAGCGGCCGATCGACGGATTAAAACTGATGTCGATCAATTGTCCATTAGCTAAGCCGTGTCCCAGCTAAACATAGCCGACGTTTAGCTGTGTCGTAAACGAACTGGGCACGGACGAGGTTCGTAGCTCAGCAGAGCGCAACGCAGTCACGCTTTTTCTATTTATTTTTTTTCAAGCTCCGTTTCTCAATTTCTCCTCGCCATAAAACGCTTTTGTCATATATTTTTCTTTATAGTTTTTTGTTGGCTAAACGCTGAACCTTTCAGTTATCGATATACCGCTTCCTTTGGTGTTCGTTATATGTAGAGCTATGGCAGTTTGATTCATCAAATCACATGGGCGGCCTGTTCCTGACTAATTGAATAATAAAGTAGTAATCTGATCGGTTCAATTCATTATTCTATTTTCAGGCTCATAAGCCTATGGAGGCGCTCCATAAGCCAGCAGGTCCAGGCAAATGCAGACATAGGGCACTCTCCGCCTCGCCCCCGAGTGCGCTGTTACTATAAATTCAGCGGTAAATGAATGAAAATAGTCGATTATTCGAAATCGTTCGATTATTTTTAGTCATTCACCGTGGAATCTCGGATATATAAAAATGGAAAACAAATATTTTAAATGAAAAAAATGAAACTAAAAACAATTCGTTCAGAGAACAAACCTGTGAAAAGTAAAAAATCTATTTTCAAATTAAAATAACTCGAAAAAATTCAGGAAATCAGTGAAACACAAGTAGGAAGAAAACACTGCACAATGAGCATCTAACACAGAATTAATGCCACGCTATGAAACAAACTGACGTATTTGCTCTTTCACATTTGTCATTGGAGCGCGATTGCAGTAACTGAATACAATAAATGAAGATTTCACGAAAACACAGGAAAAAAAAAGTTTTAAAAATGCAAGAGCGCTCTATGGAGAGCCCATAATATTACATAATAAGAGTACCCGAATTGAAAGATTGGCCGGAATGTGAAAGTGGAGAGATGGGCGGTGTGTTGATCAGTGAAAGCATTGGCGTACGGTCCCCAGAGTAAACGTACTCGTGGTAGCGCTCCTGAAGAACGGTCCTCTCGCTGGATTGTGACAGCGAGCGGTGCCGTTCGATGGTGTGCTGAAACTTCTGGAATTTTTTGAGTAAGGAACTGTAGTTCTATGCGTCGTTCCGCGCATGATACGTAATTTCCGCAAAGTGTCGTAAGACTTTGTGTATTTTTTATTCCGTGTTATGTTCAGAGTAGGGCGGAATTGGATTTTGGGAACTCGGAATCCGGAAAACGGGAAAAAAAAAATTTTTCACGGAATCTGGAATCCGGAAAACGGAAAAAATATTTTTTCACGGAATCTAGAATCCGGAAGACGGATAGAAAAAAACGGCGGAATCCGGAATTCCGCCCTTCTCTGGTTATGTTAGAAGTAAGCCTACTATAATCGGAGTTAGTGTTTGAAATGAAGTTTGGTACAAGTGAGTTTTTCTTTTAATTTTAATGAATTTAGGTATTCTACCGTAAGATTCAGAGGGATTGCATGGAGACACTCTAACCTACTTGCCTTCTGAAATTACGGTTTCTTGGTTTTCGACGGAATTCTTCCTCTCTGTTTCATGTTTCCAATAGTCAATTATCGGTTGCTGTACGACACTCCGATGCTCCGTTTCAAAATGCACGGCGTGAACATGAATATCATGTATTTTGAGAGCGGATTCTTTTTTGGCTTCTAATGCAATGCGTGGTTTCATGAACTGAATATCGACTCGATAAATGATATGCGATACAGAGCAGTCTGAGTCACACAAGATCGCCACTCAGCGAACGCCACACGAAGCGCTGTGCGCCATTAACACGGGGACAAGTGAACTCAAAACAGAAGGTTAGTATTTCACCAGCGTTTTCAAAGGAATATCGCAGCATCGTACAGCGCTGAATTGTAGTGATGTCAGTCAGGTTGAAAGTGAGTTCGTTTGTTTCTGGTTAGAGCGCAGTTGCAGCATGCTGTGATCATTTCAAAGAAATTAGCCATTCGCCTTTAATTCCTTCCCTCATTCTTTTTCTGTGTTGAAGCCGTGTTAAGATGATGAAACGAGGACAACACTAAAAATCTCTTCTTTTTTTCTTAAATAAATTTCATATCTCAGGAAAGAAATTTCAAGAAGACACATGATTAATAATGAAAAGACACATGAAAACTTACAAAAAGACTACAGAAAGCATTCGAAGGGCGGAGCCTAAAAACTACAGTAATCCTAAGAACTGGAAAAACACATAAAAAGTAAGATCTTTTAAGGTATGTCAGCCAGCAACCGGGAGATCAATAACTTTTCTTTTTTGGTGAGTGGGCGGGTTATGGGGAGATCAAACAGACTAGATTATTCATGGGGGCCGGGTGGAAATAAGACTAGATATGGTTAGATTTAGAGAAACAAAAGTTTAAAGGTACATACATGACTGAAACAAAAGTTTGGGAGTGTTGGGGGGAAAGACAATGGACATTGCAGTAGACAGAAATATTTCAAAAATGCCAAAAATCGGAACTAAATAAGTGAAATGTGGCATGCCGGTTAGCGGGATTGAATGCTTCTCTCCAAAAAAATAATGAAACAAAAAATAAATTAAAATTTGAATTTTGGAATGTTTTTTTTTAATCAAAACTCCTAGAAATTGTGTGCGAAACTAACTCTGTTTGCTGAACTAGACTACATTTCGAATTCCAGAATCATTAATAAGATCGTGCCAAACCGTCTCATACCCTGAAGGCAGAAGTGTGCTGGACGGCACGTCGTCCGCCGCCTCCCGCCACCACCGCACTTTTCGCACGTTTTCGACGTTCGGCGTCGAGTTGCTCGCGCAGCAACTGGATTTGTGACTCGAGAAGCTTCCGTTTATGTGAGTGGTTGGCTTCTTTTTGGTCCAGCATTGATTGCAGCTAAGAATATTTGGAATATTTAGTTATTCGATGATATTTGGGCTCAGTGACTCAAAGGAATCAGTCATTCAATGTGGAATAGGTCAAAGATATCGATTTTTAATTATTTTTCTTGCAAACTGGGCCGATGTATAACTCGTTAATAATGCTTTAAAAAGTCGCGAATTGTAGATCTCAGTATGTTTCATAAGAAAAGTGCAAATGCAAATCCACTGACATTCCAGTAGATGCCAAGCTCTTTTGCTCATCATCTCCAGCTCTAGCTTTAGCTCTAAAGCTCTTTAGAGTTCTTTTCAGCTATCAACCGAGCATACATAACTTCACGAAATCTACAATTTGTGACTTTCTCCGCATCATGATCTCCTACTTAAAGAAGGTAAGGAGTAGTTTGCCCGAATATGATCCGTACCTGTCTCTTTTCCTCAATCAGTGCGGCGATCTTAGTTTCCAGCGATGAGAGCTCCTTCGCCAACTTGGACACTGATCGGTTGCCAGCGTCTTTTTCCAGATTCTGAATTTGAGTCTGAAGTTGAGCACAGTTTCGGTACAGTTGTTGGTTTTCGCGCTCCATCGATGCTAGCGACTTGTCAATGGCACGGCGTTCGTTCATGGTTTCGCGTACCGCTTTTTCAGTCTTCCCCTTTTCTTCTTCGAGCTGAAAAAGTCGCATTTGCATTTGTAAATTCCATCTAACCATCTGAAACTCACCGCATCCACGTGCCTCTTCAACGCACTGATTTCTCTTTCCAGCCGAACACGAATACCTTCAATCTCCTTCTTTTCTGTGTCACTTCGCAAGCTTTTCCTTTTCAGATCTTCGATCTCTGCCGTCTGAACCAGCTTTTCCTTCCTTAGAACTTTGAGCTCTAACCTCATCTCCGTCTCCAACCTCTTCCATTCCTCCTCGAACTTCTTTAACGCTGCAACCGTATTCTGCATGACAAGAAGTTTGCCGGACAGCTCCTCATTCTTCCTCTCAAAGTCCACAGATCGTAAATTAATTCCATTCATTTTGTTGAGCTGCTCTCTCATCTCAACTCTCAGCCGATCACATTCTTTGGTCAGCGCTGAATTTCTAGTGGTCATTTCTTGATGGGATTCCTCCCACCGCCGCTGATCCTGAACTGCTCTCTCCTGCTCCTCAACCGTCTTTTTAGCGGTGCTCATTGCAGATTTCCAGGACCGCTCGGACACTCGAAGCTCTTCCAACATCGATCGATTCTTCTCATTGAGCCGCCGTTCGTCTGTGATCTCTCGCATTAACTGCTCCCTTTCTTTCTCTAATTGCTCTAGTTTTCGAAGCAGATTTTCGTTCTCTGCCAGTGTTCTTCGTTGTTTTCCGACAGCCGACTCTCGTTCCCGATTGGCTCTGTCCAGCTGCTCTTCGAGATCCCGGTGCTTCGAATCCTGAGCTCCCATTAGCCCTGTGGCTTTCTCTTTTGACTCAATGGCATCATTCAGTTGACCATGGAGCACTTCGATCTCTTTACGAAGGTGTGACAATTTGGATTCTTTTTCTCTCAAGTGTAGCTCCAACGTGGAAATTCTCGCCTTTGTACTTCTCAGCTCGTGCTCTTTTGATCTGGTGGATTCCTCATTCGTCAGATACATTTGGCGTTGACTGGTCAAGCGGGTTTCAATCGTGTTGCGTTCTGAAAACGTGGAAAACATTTTGAAATACGCTCTTCCTTAGAGCCGGTCAGCGATGAACCGGAGCAGACTCGAGGAGAAGTGGTCCGGCACATCACCTTCTTCAAGATAATAATGTAGGCTTGAAAAAGAGGGCTCGGCATGCCAATTTGCTCAATGAATTAATATTCACACTTTTATTATAAAACGATCCGGATTTTCAATTTGAAGACCCTGCCACCCACATTTCGCAGGACGTCTCCTATTCTTACCATCTGTAATGAGCAGCAATTGCCGTTCCAGTTTCTCAACAGTCATCTGCCGTTCCGCCATTTTCTCATTCTTCTTCCTCAATTCGTCCTTCGCCTTCTCTAACGCATCCATCAGATCAGCATTATCCGCTTCCAGCTGCTCAATTCTCTCTTTCAGGAAACGAAGAGTGACTCCAACGGATGAGCTAACATCCATCGAATCCACTGCTCGCTGCATGTTATGAGAGCTATCGGCGAATCTGACGGAAGGAGATCTTCTGAGTGGCGAGTCTTCCGAATTTTCATTGAGCCCCATCGAGGAGGCAGCACGTGGAATGTCCACATAGATGGAGCGGTTTTGACGCGGATTGGAGGTTATTGCTGGAAAGGTGACAGTCATGAAATTTGGAAGAAGTTATGAAGAAAAAAAAAAGCTTACGATTAGTCAGAGATTCCACGGCGGATCTTTGCAGATTCGTCAACTTCGAGTGGATCTCTTCATATTTTTTCTGGCTCTCCTTCAATCGGTTGTCAGCCTCCTTCGATTTCAGTTCTTGACGTTCTAGTTTCAATCTGAAAGTGAACGTAGTCTTAAGTGTGTGGCGTTTTTGAGGAGACTAACTTCCACCCCTCCCCCGCCCCCAAAAAAGCAAATTCTTACGTTACAGTAGCCAACTCGCTCCTCAGTCGTTGATTCTCGAGCTCTCCTTTGTTGGATTTCTCTTCGACACTGCGATACTTCTCCAGAATGTCACTAATCGCCGACTTGCTGGTCTCGCGTTTGACTTCAAACGCAGCCTTCACCGTCGCCAGATCGTTGGCAAGACGTTGGTTTTCCTCTTGAAGTGCTTTGCGGACCTTTTCAAGATCAGTGAGCTGAAATTTCGAGAATTTGGTGACGTCTCAGAAACCGTAATCGTGTTTGACACTAATCTGGGAGCCGAGCGAGCTGGGTTTTAAGAAAACTGCGTATTAAGCAACTTAAATTTAAAAGTCTCTTCCGGTACATTTAGTATAATGTCGCAAAACGGAGAGAGTGAGTTTTCTTCTATTAAAGAACGTTTTCAGACAATTAAAACATAAACCGGCAATGTAACTCACCCGATATTGTTCATTCTGCGCTTGCTTCAACATGCTCTGCGCATCATGCTCCATCTTTCTCAACAAGTCGCCGGACACCTCATTCTTTGCAGCTTTGTCCATCAGCTGAATTTCCAACTGACGAACTTTGTTGACCAACCCTGCCGCATTCTGCTCCAGTTCGTTCTTCTTCTCCTCCAGATTCACATTCTTCATTCGGATGTTGTGCACAATTTTGTTGGCCTCCCGAAGTTGATCGGCGAGCTCTTGGATCTTCCGTCGCTCCTCATTCCATTTCTCACTGAGCCCCTCTCTCACGTTTTTCAGCTCAGCATTCTGTTTCAGCACCACTGCCAGCTCATCTTTCAGTTTTTCAAGCTCTATCTCGGCGTTCTCCAACTTCGAAATGAGCTCCATTGTGTTCGACTCGAGAGCATTTATAGTACTGTCCCTTTCCGCCAATCCACCTGTCAACTTCTCCACGTCACCTTCCAGTACCGATATCCTCCTGCTCTGCTGGTCGATTGTGGTAGCATGCTTCGTGGCTGTTAGCATCGCTTCCTCCTTTTGCTCCATCATCTTCATTTTCTCCTCGTTTAACGTCTTCTGCTCTTTCTTCCGATCCTCCTCCTTTTCCTCATCTTGAAGCTCCAACTTTCGAAGTTTTTCTTCTAGGTCACGCGCTTTCTCATAACTATCTTCTAGGTCTCTTCTGAAGGCAAGTTCCTTGTCTTCCTTCTCTTTCACGGCGTCTTCTAGTTTGTTGACGTGCTCTTGAAGTTCTATTATCGCTTCGTTCTTGGAGGACTCGATCTGGAAAACATGACGATGGACTATGTCTCTTAGACTAAATGTATGAAGAGCGTGCCAGGAGAGACATTGAAAATCGACTAATATGAGTTTCAATGTATGAAATAAGGCTTCCACGAAAGACGAAGACAGAAAATCGTCTTCGTTCGTTTTTCAGTTCGTCTTGCATTCTTCTCAAGCAATAAAACAGTTGTCAATATACTGCGTCAGACGAGTTCAAGACAAAGAAAAAGACGAGACAAAGACGAAGATGAGACGAGACGGCCGAAATTTTGCCCAAATGGAAGCCTTAGTCTTAAAATGCAAGCCAAAACTTGTTTTCAAGCTCGAAGATTGTACATTTGTTTGCATTTGCGCGTGGTTTGAAGTGTTTTTTCTTTTCGGAAAATGATTTTTGGGACACTTTCCCATCTGAAACTCTATTTTTCTATTTGATGACATTTCTCTGCTGATCATGTGAGCAGAATTGCTGATGGGCTCAAGAATGTAAAAACTAGTGCTGGACAATATTTCAGCGTTGCACATAATGCTGACATTTTCAGCGGAGGACTCTGAATTTTCCCGTCACTCACCCTGTTCCGTTCATTTATCCATTCGACGCGATCTCCTTCATTCTGCTCGTTCATCTTCTCCAACTCTTTGCGCATCTTTTCTTTGACCCTTTCCAATTCCTCACCGGTCTGCAAATGGTCCATCTTCAATTGATCAAGCTCTTCTATTAACATCTCGTGGATCTTCGTCAACTCGGTTAATCTGACTTCGCATTCTTTACCGAACTTCTCAACGCCTTGTCGATCCTTTTCAGCCAACTGCAGTTTGGCTTCGTACTCTTCCTTCATCTCTGCTTCGTTCTTCTTTTCCAGCTCTTCTGCTCTGAGCAATTCCTCTTTTCTCTCCTTCTCCGATTTTGTCAGCTGCTCTTTCAGCGAGGCGATTTCCTCATTCAGACCATCCACAGCGATTCCTTTCTGCTTAAGCTCATTTGTCAGCTTGTCAAAGTTGGATCTCAGGTCGTTCAGAAGCGCTCTTAGCTCCGCCTCTTCTCCTTCCTTTTCCTCTCCTTTTCTCCTCAGATCTTCCAGCTCTGCCCTCAAGCTCTCGTATTTGTCCTGCCACGTGGCAATGTCTTCTAGAAGCGCGTCGTTCTTTCTCGCTGCATCATCAAACTTCTCGTTGGCTTCTGAGATCTGTCTCGTCCTCTCGGCGACTTGATCATGGAGTCTGGTGAGCTCTGCTTTGAGAATTTCAATTTCTCCGTTCGCTTCTTCGTACGTTGCAGTCAATTGATGGCTGGATTTCCTGGCATTTTGAATGTGCACTTCGTTGTCTTGAATGACGTTCTGTAGATTTCGGATTTCCTCATTCTTCGATTCCAGCTCAATATTCAACGCCTCCAACTGCTCGCTCATTGAGTTCAACTCATTTTTGCTCTCCAATATGTGCTCCTCACTCAACCTTCCTTCTCCTTCCATAGCTGTGATCGTCGCCGCACTATCAGCGAGTTCCCTACGAAGCTCCGCCTCCTTCTCTTGCATTTCATCAATTTTCGCCCTACACTGCGATATCTCTAAATCTCTCTGATCGGCCTGCTCTCTCTCAACTTCTAACTTTTTGCGTAGCTCATCCCTTTCCGTCTCCAGCATGTCCAGTCGTAAGGTTTTATCATCCAAATCGGTTTTCATCGCTGCCAAGTCACCCTTCAAATTTCGGTGCACTTCTCGAAGCTCGTCGCTTTCTCGTCGGATCTTATCTCTGTCTGCACGCTCTTTCTCGAACCTCAGCTTCTCATCTGAGTCTCTGGAGCGTAGCGCTTCTTCATGAGAATCCTCTCGTTCCTAGAAATATGCATACATATTATGAAAACTATTTTGTTAATGTTTCGCTGAAAATCTATATTTATTCGTACTACTTTCTATTAGAAACCACAGAAGAGCCAAACCACCTACTTTCAGCTCCTGCCGATGCCGAATCATGAGCTCCTCGATGAACTCCTTGTGCTGGCGATGCGCTTCGTTGAGCGAGTTCTGCACCGACGACGTCAATTTCTCCTGCGACTCTCGTTGCTGCTCGATGCTCGTGATCTTCTCATAGGCCTTCCTCAAATCGTCCTCCAGTTTCTTCAGATCGTGCTCGCGTTGCGAGTAGACGCTCGACCGCTTCCTTTCCGCCTCACGATCGTCCTTCCGTCGTTTTTCCTCCTTTTCCAATTCTTTCTTCGCACGATCCCTCTCCTTCTCTGCTTGCCGGACGGCCTCTTTTGATTCGTCGATTTCCCCATTTTTGTTGGACAGCAGCTTTCGCATTTTCCGCGCCACATCCATCGGGGATTCTTCTGAAAAATCAAGCGATTGCTCATTTTGATTTTAAGCTAGAAAAATGAGTTCAATCTTTCTAAAAATCTCTAAAACCATTTTACACACAAACTACAAAGCTGCATATCACGAAATCTAAAACTGAAAATCTTCTAGATTAAAAAAATATTTCTTGCAGAAAATAATATGATTTTATTTCTATTTTTCCGACGGGAAAAGATATACAGGGTGGCATCCAAATACGGTTACACGCTTGAAACGTTATAAATGTCTTCAAACAAGTTCAATTTTCACCAAAATTGGACAGAAGTTTATTGAAATGATACAAAAACAAGTGTTAACAATAGTTTTCAAATCGCCCTCCTTTGGCTTTCACCACCGATTTCAATTTCTTCGGGTAAGCGTCCACCACGGCACGCAGGTAGTTGGCATCCATTTCGTCTCAGGCTTTCACAAGTAAGACCTTCAGAGCGCTCAAATTAGCGTAGTTTTTGGTGGAAATCTTCTGGGTCAAACATCCCCAAACGGCGTAGTCCATAGGATTCAGGTCGGGTGACGACGATGGCCATTCTGACGAGGAGATGAACTCAGGAAAATTGTTTTTGCACCACTGCTGAGTGGCCTTGGCGCAATGAGCCGGTGCGCCGTCTCGTTGGAAGCACCAGGGTCGGTTTCCGTAATGCGATTTGTACCACGGAAGAACTCTAAAATGTGTTTTCTGTAGTAGGTTTGGTTCACCTTGGCTCCCAAATCAACAAAAATCAGCGGGGTTTTGCCATCGGAGCAAATTCCACCAAAAACCATGACTGAAGACGGATGAGATGTCTTATTGAGAATTTTTCCGTTCTTACAGGCAGTTTGAAAGTCTTTTGCAATAACCCGATGGTTTTGGCCATTCTTATTAGCTTCGACGGTGAAAATTTTCTCGTCTGTGAACAGTGTCGAGAGGTGCGTGCCTGAGTGCGTGCCGTGAAGAAGTTTTCGTGCTTTTTGCATTTGGAAAGCTTTGTTTTTCTCGGTGAGGAATGCGCCGTGTTGCATACGGTACGAAGTCATCTTCAGCTTCTCTTTGACAATGATTCCCATAGAATATCGGCACTTTTTGAAGTCTTTAGCAAGCTTCCTCATGCTTCGCTCCGGATTTCTTCGGATTCTTTCCCGAACGCTTTTGGCGTCGTCAAAGTGACAGGACGACCCGATCTTGGATGGTCATTAAGTGTACGAAGACGGTGGAAGCGAGTAACAGTCCGATGAACAAGCATTCGGTTGACGTTCAACCGCTTAGCGATCTCCGAATTCGACACTCCCTGCTGCATCAGTTTAATAATAGAACCACGATGGGGTGAAGCAGCCGTCATTACCTTAAAAATGGAAGTTGCGACCAGAAAATTGAAAAACATAATAATAAATATGTAATAATTAATAAAAAATAAAATTGATACTGTAGCGACTTGTGCTCATGCGCCAGAATCCACGCAAAGTTGTGTAACACTACATGGCTGCCACCCTGTAAATGCAAAATGGAATAAAAAGCGGAATAAATATTGTTTTTAGGCCATAATCGCCCTTTAATAGGCAGCCATTAGCGTAAAATATAAATATTTTATGGAGAAAAGTGAAACTAAAGTGCTTAACATCGTTTAGTGTCTGCATTAGCCAAAAAATCATCAATTTCCAATTTTCCATGCCCTTCTATTCCAAAGAACCTCAAAAAATCCTATTATTCTCAGCGATTTTTGATTTTTGACGGCCTAAAAAATGTAAGGCCACGCAATGTGGCCAAATTGAGGTGTGGCCGAGGACATTGGAGTTCTAGGCCACGAAGAAGCCTTGCACGATATGAGTTTTCTTTCCGGATTCAACTAAATGAAAAGTTGCTCCACAATTGAAACTAAGATTTTGGAAATCGTTTAAACAGTGCCCTTTTATTAGAGTCCCCACGAAGAGCAATTTAAAAGTTACAGTTTTAGTGAAATTGTTAAGACAAAATGTTCAAAATTTATGACTCTCTTAGAAGTAGAAAACCGGAAATTGGCTAGTTTAGACTGCTCAATTTGGTGACGGATTCGCAAAGCGAGAATTTCTCTGAAACACTACAACAACACTGAAAAAGAAAACGAACTGAAACGAGCTACGGTGCTGGTGCTGGTGTCGTCTAAAACAAGAGAAGCGGTGGTGGAGGGGCTCAGACTTCGTCCTTTGGCTCCCGCCATTTCGTTGGCCATTTTGGATAGTTGTTCAAGCGTATCCGAGAGCTCGTCGTTGTGCTCGCGAAGCTTCCTGCACTCGTCCTCCTTTCGCTTCAAATCGCGCTGTCGTTCGTTCGCTTTTTCTTCCGCCTGCGAATATAATGATTGTGATGAAAAATGAAGGGCCGGCTGCCCTTGCGAAGCAGTAATTGCTCTCAGCTCACCTTCATACAAGTCTCGGTGACTGAATTCAGCTGCCGAAGAGTTTCGTCTAAAACGTCGTCCTTTTCTCGCCTCATTTGCTCTTTCATATCGAGATTCTGAAAATTGCAGAGAATATAAATGCAAAAGAACCTGGGAATCGCTGAAAATCACTGAAAATCCATTTTTTGATATTTTGACATTTTTGACAGCGTACATCTGAAATTTCAGCAGATCTAAAGAACTGACTTGCAAATAACAGAATTCTACATTTTTGCTCGCCACTCGTTTTAGATGTGCTTCAGATGCTTGATAAAAAAGATATGTACAGTTCAATAAGATTCATATACAACATGGTATTTTCAAATGGAAAAAGCGCAATTTTCCAATTGTTTTAATCAATTAGCAGATGGCAGAAAGACTGAAATATTCTGAAAATGTTTGTATGAAATTAGGCCACCGAAAGCTTAATTTTGGCGGTGGACAACATTCTTGTACAGTCTCTGCGAAGGCCTTTATAGCTTAAGAATAACAGTAAGCGCTCATTTGCACAGCTGAAAATCTAGCTTTTTGCAAATCTAACTGTATGGGATACTGTAGGACTACATGTTTTTAAAAGACAATGCCATAAAACGAGCGGAGGCCTACAATTTGCGATGCTGATCTAGCAAAAACATCGAATTCTCTGAAATTAAGAAAATAAGTTGCTGTATTGCTTGAAATTAAGCAATCGAGCTTACAGTAAGATCTGTGCTAAATTTCCAGATTTCGCTCAAAACAAAAGTTATGTTCTGTCTTGATGCTAATAAGTTCTCGGCTCAAAAATGTGACGCTGATTTCTGTATGAAGCTTATCAACAGCTTTCAGGAAAGTGTAATCAGGTTTCGTTTTGGGTCTCAACGCGAAACTGAGTTTAAAGGAACATTACAACCATTTGAAAACGCAATGCATCGACCCGAATGTATTTTTTCAAATTTCAAGAATTTATAAAAAATTTGGCTGTGTGTGCTGAGCGGAATTCGGAATACTGAATATTCCTAATTTCTCACAATTTTTGGAACAACATTTTGTTGCATTTAGAGAGCGTCGAAAGCGTATTCAAATCAAGCCATGGATTCCGAATATTTCGATGAACTAGTTTCGGAATATTCGAATATTCCGACAAGTTTCCTGAAAATTTAAAAAAAAAAAGGAATTTACAGATTTTCAGCGATTTTCACCATTTAAGAGGCAGATTTCTGCTTCCGAAGACCAATTCTAGAAGGATAGAGCTCAACACAATTGACATTAACAAAAATACTTCCACGAAAGGCGAATACAAAAAGTCATCTTCGTTCGTCTTTCAGTTCGTCTTACGTTCGTCTTACGCAATAAAAAAGTTGTCAATACACTGCATCAGGCGAATTCAAGACGAAGAAAAAGACGAGACGAAGACGAAGATAAGACGAAATTTTGCGAATGCGCTGTAACTGGAAAACCTTCGTTTTTAAGAACTGAAAATTAGTAGAACTTGACACGCTTTTATCTAAAATATGATCTTTGATTTTGAAGGAAAAAAGTGCATTCGAGACATTTACAGAATCCAGCAAAATTCTGAAATTCCCAATTCTTTCATCCATCCTTCAATACCAGGAAGTGTACACTAAAATAGTGAAAACAAAATGTCTGTGCAGCAAGCCATTTCATTGTGTTTCGCAAATTTTTGCTCTATTTGCTCCGCCCACATTAGGAGGAAGCCGTCGAATCGCCCGCTGCCCTTTTAACAGAGGTTAGACAAACCTTTTGCTCGGCGTGTCGAATGGCCTTTCTCATAAGTGTTGCGCACCGCGTGAACTCTGTCAATTGTCGGTCCAAATCGTTGGCCGTCGTCGTGCGTAGTTCATGAAGCTGAAAAGCTAATTTAAGGGGGATTCAGGAAGTGGTCAATTGAGCAGATGAGAAGCTCAATTCGCGTTGTTTTCAATAACAATGAGCCGACTTTTGAAGGAAAAATGAATGCAGAGATTTTCAGCTCAGAACACTGATATTCAGTCATTCTTCCATAACTTTTACCACGGGCTCATCAACTAGCCGTCTCACTCCAATGCAAGCGCGCTCTATTGAAATCTTGATTGCAGATATCGGAAGGGTATACGCAGAGAATATGGATGAATTTGTTTTTGATCAAAATTCCAAATTTTGGGGGGTCCTAGATCTCTTTGATATTCTTAGGTTGCTAAAACGTCGTATTCAATCATTCTCAGTTTTCCCGAGACTCCGCAGAGGCGGGAGAAAATCGGAAGAGTTCCGAAGAGCGCAAATCATGAACACACGGGAAATTGCCGAACTACGCTCCTGCCCTTTCTCCAATAGTTTACTTTTCACTGTTATTGAACCAAAAGCGTCGCACAATAGATTGAAAGACCGCATCAGCTGTACGCAACAGAGTACATTTGCATTCAAACACCATTAAATCCAACGACAACATGTGCGCCGGCGGATTTCCACATTTCCGTGATTTAAGTCAAATATATAAACACATATACAGTACTGGTCATAAACAATGTCCGCGGGATTTTTTTTGGGATAATTACGCTGAAAACAGATATTTTGTTCTGAAAATTCTACTGTAGCTGCGGAACATCCTGCCGGAAACTTGCAGAAAATGAAATTCCATTATTGCAACCGTTGCAAACCAGAAGTTAGCTTAACATGAAGCAGCGTGGGCGAGCATCCCAATCACAGTCATTAAGGCACTTTTGGAGTCCGTGCCACGCCGTTGCCAATCTATTTTAGATGCAAAAGGGTACCTAACGAAATATTAAACATTTTAAAACCGTATTTTAATAAGATATTTTGAAATTTTTTTTCCTAACATTGCTTTAAAAAGCTTCAAGAAAGTGCATTTTTCACAATTTTCTCAAATTTTGAATTTTTTCCAAAACTATCCATATTTACAATCTACAACTCACTGAAGATGTTACTCAGGCCAGTTTTAACACTGTCAAAAAAGTTAGACCGATCGGAGCAGTGCCAGCGAAATTATCCCAAAAAAAAGCACGCGGACATTCTTTATGGTCAGTACTGTATATAAGGAAAATTGCGCTGAAAATCTGAATCTTTAACATTTTCAAACTTATTTTTCTGCATTGAATTGTATTTCTAGAGCCGCGGCCGTGGATGCAGGGTAAGCGACGAACAGAGAAGATGATCAAAACCACCAGAACCCCTGAATCACATATCGCTCTAAAACTGTCCTTACTTGTCGTTTGACAGCAGTGAACTCCTTCCAAAGGCTGATCAACTTCCGGTGCTGCGTCTCCATTTGATTCCGATAGCGCTGCAAATATGATTGCCTTCCGGTGTGCAGAAAAGAGCCTATTCAAAGAATTGTTGAAAAAGTCAAGAAAAGGGCAAAAAGTGGTGGCGGGCCGGCGGGGTTCTTGTCGAGAGCATTCGTTTTTCATAAACTGACAACGTTTTCTATATATTTGAAAGAACTGCAAGTTCATGGAGTCTAAAAATTGCAGAGAGACAGAAACAGAACTCAGGACTATTAATGGAAATGAGACAAAAAAATTTAAGATGGAGTTTGCAAATGCTCCCGAATCCGAACTGCCGAAATAAAACCTGTATTGTTACTCAATAATTATTAAATTCTAGACAAAGTATTTCAAAATTCACAAAAACCGTCCTACCTATCTCCGAAGGTTCTAGAACTAGATCTCGACTGAATTTCGAGATAGGAACCTCCCGCCCCGCCTACAGAAGCTGAGCAAACTACCAGACAATTCGAGAATATCTAGATGTCATGGTCATTTCCAGACGGTTCTCAAAACCTACTGTATTCTCCGATCGGAACCTCATAGACTCCGTGTGCTGCTGCTGCTGTAACTGCTGTAATTGTCGACTCAAGTTGGTTGCATCGACGCGCAAGTGCTCATTCGCCGCCAGAGCCGCATCGTTTTCCTCGCGGAGCATTTCATTCACTTCTTCCAGTGTGTTATTTCTGAAAAACAAAACGAGGTTTTCTAGAATTGCCATTCAATATGAACAATTAGATTGCTATTAAAAGTGAACACCTTTTCGAATACATTTTGAACAATCAAACTGCTATGAAAAGTGGGATGAACACCTTTTCGCAGGCTTGGGATCTGAACTAACTCGGCTTTGGCTAAGGCTTTAAGCATATCGACAAATAAGCGACAAATAACGACAAACAAATCGCCGGGTAGAAAGAGATTTCTTGGAATTGTAAGCCTAGATGAAAGCTTGATACCCGGCCGACGACCTCCTGAACTCCTAAAACTCACTTGAACAATTCCTCTTTCAGCTTGGCAAACAATTCATCCATATTCTCCGCGTCGATCCCTCCAATGTCGGCTCCATCCAAATTATAGTGAGCCAAAACTCTTGGACTGCTCCGATGACGACCGTAGTCCGGGCTATTCGACCTATACCGATGACCACCGAGACTCTTATGTCGGTTCCTCAATCCGCTGATTGCATAATTCGGAGTTGTCGAAGAATGTAAATGCGCACCGGTGCTCAATGGAATATCAACTGTTAGCGAGGGCATCGAGACGTTTATCTGATTCTGGAGATGAGGGAGTCGTGGTTGGCCAACAGATGATAAGGTGACATCAGGGCTTGGAGTCAGGTTGAAAGACTCAATTGCTTCGGCGTTGGCCCGTTGACGGAATCGTTGGAGCTGTAAATGTAGGTTTTCTGGTTTTTTGATTTGACGAATTCATAGGGTGGGAACTAAGACAGACCGCAGATAGTCAGAATTTTCAGGCCTTTCATTTCGTTGTTAAAAAGCTATAAACTTTACGTTTTTTGAAATTTCTTCGGGGAGCACTGAACCCATTTATTTGAAATCTTCAGGTTTCATGTGAAATGCGTGCGCGTCAAAATTATAGCACCCTCTTCCAGGATTCTACCGTTTACAGAATTCCAGTACGGTGTGAATTGTCTAATACGATTAGGCGTCCCAAAAAAAAAAACACGAAAACACCACACAAACAAATATTTGGGTAGATCTGTTACTCTTTGACTTGATCTAGAACAGAAATGGCAAATAGTTCGTAGTTACGGTTTGGCATGCAATCCACGACGACCTGGAAGTGATGATATTCTATTCTCTTCAAATCCTGTTCTGAAAACTCTGAAGTATGTGACCTTGAGTCCTATTTGCATAAAGAGCTCGGGCGAGGATTGACATGACGCTGAAACTCTGGAAAGCTCACGGTGAGAGTGCAGTGTTCTTTCATATCGGAAGACAGTGTGTTGTTTATAACACTGTTGATACCAGTTCGAATCCTCGTCTCTCTGCGCCTGCGATCAAACAGGAATTTGTTCGCGAATACGGCTACTTCACCGTCTGTATCCATCATGAAATCAAAGAAAGACGTCTATTGAAAAAATCATTCATATCTTTGAAGAGTAGGCTCACTAGAGTGGAGTGGACGAGAAGACGTCTCAATTGGAATAGAAACGAGTGAAATCGGATGTGTTCGGATGAATCCATGTTCTTGTTATTCAGAAGTGATGGAACTCAGTGAGTTTGTAGATCAACTGGCACCAGGAATGACCATCGATACCAATTGCCTACCAGCTGAGAAACACCATAGGCGAAACTGTATGTCCTGGGAGCCTTCTCTGGAAACGCAGCTGGGACTATTCATCGCCTTATCGGCATCCTGGAATCTCCGTACTTTAGAGCTATGGGTCGCCTAAGAATTGATGCACTGAAGATTGATTGGGATGTGTTATCAATGTCAAGCGTCGATTTATTGGGTCGACTTATTGATCTCCGGAGAGAGTCTCCTCTCTCTTCTCTCCTAAGACTGATCTCAGAAGAGAGCCAGGCAGTCATCAACGCCAAGCGATTCGCAGGAGTCACAGCCAAGTATTAATGCGGAATAAATATTTCCATGTGGCGGAAGACCGTTCGGCAGATAAACTAGGTTTTTGAAGACTTCGGACAGGTTTACTCAAAAGATTTCTTCATAAAATTGTCAATTTTTGAGATAGTCTTATGAAAGTTAGCCGAGTGCGGGTTCTTAATGCTGTAATTAGAAATGTGCTGAAAATCACAAGTCGATACCGGTTTATAAAAAATGTACCCGAAAAAGCCCTACCAAAAAAACGTTTCCATCCTTTTTGACCGTTATTTGAAGAAGAACTGGTATCGCGCCTGAACTACTCCTAGTATCGCAAACACTCAAGTTGACATTTCACCATTCTTGATCAAACCTTTGCCTATCTTTCAAACCGCCTTGTTGCCTTCTTCATCACTCTCCAATTGCCCGAATTCTTTAGGCTTCAGTTTCCGAAACTGTGTAAATTTACTCTCTTCTACATGTCTTTCGTTCAGTATGTTCTCCTTTTTCCCCCGCCGTCTTTCGCTCCTTTCATGCCTTCTATTTCCGCTGGTTATACAAAAACGTTGTGGTCACTGTGTGTTTGTCCGCAAAGCGCTTTTCGCGCCGATTTTAACAACAAAACAACCAGCGGACATTGGAAATGAGACGGACACGGAACACGGAAAAACGGCAAAATTCGGATGTGGTGCCCTGTTCCGTCGAGTGTGAAGTAAATACGAAATTCCAGAAAGTTTCCCGAAAATCAGTCAGTCAGCCAGAGTTTGAAAGAAATTCTCATTTCTCATGTCGGGTACAACACAATTAGAAATCCGGAAGGGCCTGCGTGTCGGAAACTCAGCCACAACCTTCACAGCTTCTTAGTATAATACAAACGATTTTTCTTCATTTATTCTTGATTTTTGATAATAAAACAATAGTTTTTCGTTATTTTTCTTTGTTTCGGGTGAATAACGGAAGGAAAAAGGCGACATACAGAAGTAATAGGCAGCTGGAAGTGCAATATTGGAATTATATTCGCTTACTATTGAAAAAAGATCGGATTGATACAAATGGACAGATCACAGTGGCGACCGTGGATGGAATTCCGACGCGCCGGCCATCTCGATGTATAATTAGTACAGTAGAGCGAACTAACCCTCTGTCTTACTTTCCCAATACTTTTCATACTTTCCACATTGAAAAATGATAGAAAACTTCAGAAGACACCTCAAAAAAAATGAGACCTCTTATTTGATTTTTCTTATTTCTTATTCGGGGGAAACTTGAATGTGGTTTTGCGTAAGATATTGGGTAAGGAGTGTATGCAGACCAAACCACCGAACTGACGACAGTTCCGTGAATATTTTATTCTAAAAATGGAATGCTTAAAAACTTCGGAATCACAGAGATTTCCAGAATATGTTCACAAGTCAGCCTGGAAACTTTAGCATAGAGCTCAAAAACAAGTCTTCGCATTACAGAAAGAGCTCCAAGATGAGGTGTGCTTATGAACTGAAATAGACAAAAAGGAATTCTGACGGGTACTGTAAAGGGTGCGGCAAACGTATGGTAACACGAGTTTCGCGCAAACTAGTGGGCGCTGGCGCATTTGTCATGCAATAATTTTATTTTCATTTGTTTCAGCGTGTTTTAATTACCTTATTTCCAAATTTTCAAGTCTCTAGGTTGGATTTTTTAAGGCATCGTGGCTAATTCTATACACCGACTGTACATCGAAATGAAAAATAAATGTAGAACAAGAGCTTCCAGGAAATGAAAAACGAATTAAACGAAACCTGATCATTGATATCCTGAATGACCTGCCGATTTCTGCGATTCTCCTCAATACCGGCGTCCAGTCGGTTGCGACATTCCGACAGATCTTCGGTGACCCGGACGACGTCCTCCGCACTTCCAGACGACTTCATCCTTCTCTGTGTCTACCGGGTTGAGGATGGCATGCTGCAAGAAGGTGAGCGTTTGAGGAAACTAAAATGAATAAAAGACTGCAAAAACGAAATTTTTCGTCAGAAAATAATGAAAAAGAAGCGGTGGGTTCGAAGGGAAAACTCGAAAATGGTGGGTTGGAGAGAAAACGGGGCGGAGCCGTCTACGATGCAAGGATGGGTGTGTGGCGGACAAGAAAATTAGAGTCTCAATGTCCGAAATTTCAAACGTTTCAGCTGTTTTCCATTTGTTTTTGTTGGATACATGCATAAAAGTTGTGCTTCCTAAAACGCTGTAAAGAGAGAGAGAGAGAGAGAGAGAGAGAGAGACAGAGACAGAGAGAGAAGGAGAAAGAGAGAGAGAGAGAGAGATATATAGATGTACAGGGAGAATGTACAGACGCGCAGACAGTCATAAAGAAAACCGGAAATTTTCACCGTGTTTTTTCACTCGTTCACACTGTATTCGCATTTCTCAATTTCTGCGCGAGAGAGTGAGGAGACGTAGAGATGCAGAGAAACCGATTTTATTGTGAAGACGTCGTTAGTAGCCTGTATATTTTAATTGACGCGTTCGGTGCCTTTGAAACAGCCAACGAGAAACAAAACAGAACAACAAATTGAATTAGAAAGACACGGCACACGGAACATGGAACACGGAACACGGAACAAGGCACGCGGAACCATTTACTAACTTGTCGCTGGAAATGAATGAAACATGATAACGAAAAAATGCTAATCATGGAACTAAACTGAACTGGCATAGAGTTCGAACTCAGAGAATTCAAAATTCCGCGGAACACATCAGAAATTTGCTCTGAAAAACGGCACATTGCCACAAAAACAGGCACGTTGCCCGTTTCCAACCGGCTAGCTAATTTCTTCTGAACGTTTTCGATTCAAGCAAATAAAAAAAACATGTAAAACTGAAAATTTCAGAACATTGCCATATCATTTTTCCAAGTTTTTTTAAAAAGAGATTTTCAGTTGAAAACGCCACACTTTGAAGCTATGTAAATCGCCTAGAATAAGCTGAAAGTTTTTGAAAATTTTCGTTTAAAATCATCACGTCTTAAACTACAAAATTGTTTTGAATTGTACAAAAAAACATTTAGAAAAACCTCCAAAAATGACTAAAAACCATTGAACCACCCCCCCCCACAACTAAGATAGCGCCCACTTTTGCAGTTGACCACAGTTTTTCTAAGGTTTCAGACAATATATTAGGTTGATGCAAAAGTTATGTCGTTTTTGAACCTTCAACTTTAAATGACCATAACTTTGTTTAAAATCAAATTTATTAATCGAAATAAAAACCATTAGAATCAATACATTTTTGCCAACGAGAAACAAGTTTCCTTATGCCGGTACCGTAAAAGTTCGGGTTTCTGGAAGCGACGAACTCCTTGAAGGCATTTTCGGCATCGTCTTGGCTTTTGAAGCATTTCTCGCGAAGGAAGTTGTCGAGGTGCTTGAAAAAGTGGTAATCGGTGGGCGAGAGGTCTGGTGAGTATGGTGGATGAGGCAGAGTCTCATAGCCTAATTCGTTCAGCTTTTGCAGGGTCGGTTGTGCGACATGTGGCCGAGCATTATCGTGGAGAAGAATTGGTCCCTTTCTGTTGATCAATGCCGGGCACATACGTCGTAACTTCTGATGCATTTCGTCAATTTGCTGGCAGTACTTCTCTGCTGTAATTGTTTCGCCCGGATTTAGGAAGCTGTAGTGAATGAGACCGGCTGCAGACCACCAAACAGTCACCATAACCTTTTTTTGGTGGAGTTTCGGCTTCGGAAAGTGTTTAGGAGCCTCATCACGATCCAACCACTGCGCGGAACGTCGTCGGTTGTCGTAGAGGATCCACTTTTCATCACAAGTTACGATCCGATCAAGAAACGGCTCATTTTTGTTGCGTAAAAGAAGAGCGGACGACACCTCAAAACGACGATTTTTTTGATTTTCGTTTAATTCGTGTGGCACCCATTTGTCGAGCTTTTTTGATTTGCCTATTTGCTTCAGATGACGAACGACTGTTGATTGGTCAACGTTGAGTTCTTCGGCAACTTCTCGTGTTGATTTGAGAGGATCGGCTTCGATTAAGGCTCTCAATTGATCGTTGTCAATCACAGACTGGCGGCCGTCACGATCTTCATCTTCGAGGCTCTCGTCACCGCTACGGAATTTTTTGAACCACCGTTGTGCCGTACGTTTATTAGTGGTTTCTTGGCCAAATGCATCGTTGATATCGCGAGTTGTCTCGACAGAGTTTCGGCCTAGTTTGAACTGGAACAAGAAAATCGTTCGAATTTGCCTTTTATCCATGCTTTTTTGAAATGCTATAAAAAGTGACATAATTATTTCAAGGAAAAATAAATAAAACGAGTAGATAGAGCGAATTACGCTCTTCAAAATGATATATAACACGACCACAGATAACCAAACATTTTATTCAAAAATCTTTCACAAAAGTAAACAACATAAAAACGACATAACTTTTGCATCAACCTAATATAATATGTTATAGCTAAATTAAGTGAAGACTCCACAGTTTCAAGCGTTTCCCTCTTTTCCTTGAGGCATTTAAGACTTTCTGAATATCTCATACTTTTTCAGGTCTTTTCACACTGTTATGCTATCTGAGACCATTTTACTACAGCAACTCCACAACAACACTTCTACGGCAGCATGCCGAGCTTAGCAAATTTTTGGGCAGCTTGCCGGATTCCACACAACTTTCCGAATGCTGCCGAAGGTTATCTGAGTAGTTTTCATCTTGAATAAATGTTCTGAAAATGAACAATTTTGATTTCTGAAACGCTTCTCACGCCACAATTCACTTTCTGTGTTGACATCTCGGTTCGCAGAAGAGATATCTGAAGACTACCAACTAATGAAATGTTAGTGACAGTATTTTGCACATTTTGTCAGTTTACACTTTCTTGTTATCTCTTCTATGAAACTAGATATATTATTTGGGGTGACCAACAAGGCGAGTAAGTGTGCTGTCGGATGCCATACACCGTGAAAAAAAATGGCTGTGAAATCGTTGTTTCTGCATTTTCTAGTCCCAAATTATTCAATAAACAAGGAAAAAACACAAATGCACACGATTCACCGTGCACAAATCCCTTCGCCACTGAATCACAGATGTTTGACATGACGGGAGATGACAATGGTTTGGCAAAAAAACGCCGGCAATGTGGGGACGGAATAAAATGGCGGGACAGGAAAAAAATGCAGAAGGGAGGGGGGGGGGGGGAGGGCAGGGACGAAATGGAGGAGGCGTTTCGTCGAGAAAAAAAGCCGAAGCCACCTCTTCTACAATCGGAAGTGCTTCCCGTTTGGACTATTAGCTGAAGAAGTTAACGCGAGGTACGAAATGACTGGTGCACTTGGCACAGCGCATTTACTACTAAAAAGGAAAACCGGGGACGGGCGGCTTCTTCTTTTTTTGCGATGGAAAAAAGGAAATATTCGGAAAATTGGGGGCTTGTGGGTGCTCGGAAACGCTGTCGTCGTCGCTTTTACAGAAAAGGGTAGGGATGAAAGTGGATTACGGGAATGGGTTTAGTGGTCAAGGTGAGAAGGTGAGTAATTTCAGCTCAAGCAGTACCGTATTCAGTTTCAGAATACTCTAAAATGAGGACTAAAGTGGATAGTTTGTGTATTGAAAATGGAGGGGAGTTACGTTCATTTTTTGTTAAGCACGATCTCTGGTAGTCTAAAAATCGTTTTTGTGATAACGGCCAGGTGAGTTTCAGACCATTTTCGTTATGTATATTGTGCTTCATTTTGGAACATCTAACCGTTTCGCAACCGGACATCTAGAAACCTGCCGTTTCGCAATCGGTAGTTTTGCAATCGGCCTTTTCAGAAGCGGCTGAATGACAAACAAACGTTTCGCCGCGAAAAAACTGTTGGGTTGTGACTAGGCTGGTGGCCAACCAAACAGGCTGTTACGAAACGGATGGTTCTGAAATGGCTTGTTGCGAATAATTCGATAGCAAAACGTTGAAATTTTCAAAATAATAGAAGATTCAGAGCCCTTAGCGTTTATCAAACTCCAATAGAAAGCCATCTAGGTATACAGAAATTTCCGGCACACACTCCGCATGGAGGCGGGGGGTGATGGAAGGACATCCCAACGGTGATCTGGGTAAGAACATGAGTAAGCCGATTGGAAACAATGTGGGATTTTTCCGAACTTCTCAAAAAAACTTCTCAACAACAAAAAAGACGGGCTTTATGCAGGTACACATTTTTCATAAGCCGACGACGACTTGCGATTTTCAGCAGATTTCGATTTTCAGCAGATTTCTATCCGTAAGATTTTCTTCTTTTTTTTTCCAGATTCATCAATTCTATTCAAAAATAGAGAACCTTCGTGTGAGAGACTACGGTAACACTCGTTTTACTCGGTGAATCGAATTTATTCTTTTCGATTTTCTAAATTAGTCGACTAAAGCTCCTTTTGAAAATCTTGCAGAATCGGGAATATGCGAATCAAAATGTCACAACCAATGAATATCAGAAAAGAGCTCTTTTGCTCGGCGCAATGAAAAAAAAGGGAAAATTTTTGAAAAAAACATAAGTTTGCGTTTATTCGAGTGCGTCTAAATATTAGAAATGAACATTTCCATTAGTCGCTATGAGAGCCAGATGGAATGGATTGGAAAAAAGGAAAACAATGTCAAAATGAATGGAAAAGCTAATAAACAGCATGCACATCCAATTCTTCATTTGTCTTTGTTTCTCCAACATTTGTCGTTTTTTTTCCTTCAGAGATGGCGAAAATGATGCTAAAACTTCAATAATAGGAGAGTTTGACGGCACATTGCTCAGAGATTTGGGCAGCTTGCCTATCGGCAACATAACAAAGGATGACCAAAATTTAATGGAATCTAAAGCGATTTTCAAGAAAGTAATAGCACTTGTTGAGCGCGGAAAGGGGCAGAGCTACGGCCCCTTCGGAAAGTTCTGGGTGGCTAGCGAGTTTGGGCAGGCCTTTCAATGCAAGCCGGAAGCGTTGCTGAGTACAGACTTGAACTTCCAAGACATGGATATCTGGAATACTTTTCGAAGTAACTTTAAGAAGAATCAAAAATAATAAGATTTCTTGAAATTTAAAAACCGGAGGACTGCTTCCTCTCGTACCTTCAAAAAGTCCAAGACAGAAGGTTTTATGATACAAAAACATTTTTCAAAGGTAATTTCGGACCTTTTTTTTTTCAATTTTTGCGCTATAACAAGTAATTTTAACATTTCCCAGCATCACTTAACTAGAACATTCAAAAAAAAAACCTAAAAATAACTGCAAAATTGGCTCAAAAATATGAATAATGGGCAATTAATCTTTAAAAAAAAGAAGATTTTTCAAGTAAAGCGTGCGACGGGCTCTCGAAATTCAGTAAAATGAAAAATATTTTTCAATAATTGATTGAGAAACTCGTCTTTCGAATGCAGCACCCCAGCTAGCCGGGCGAGGCCAGTGATCTGGCCGTCTCTAGGTTCGCTACAGCGATGTTTCCATTAGTTGCACTCAGCAATAAATAAAATATAAAATAATTGGCAGAATAGATGCTCCTTTTTTCTCCATATTTTCCTCCACACTTGAGAGCTCTTCAAGAGGTTGGATAGTTGGTTGGAAGCACTACCACTGGATGCTCCATTGTTTTGGGCACACAAAATATGAAGAGGGAACATGGAAAGAATCTGATGATTCTGAAAAAGTGAAACATAGTGGAGAACGGGGTATATTCCGGGCGGGCATATCACGGGCCGATTCATAACTTTTTAATTTTCCATATTTTTGCTTAATGGCAATATGTTTTATGACGTTGAGAGATCTTTTGCGGGCCACTGACCCACTTTTACTGTAAGGTGTCTAGCAGGACTCTGACAACTACAATTGGTGTGGTGCCCATCAGAAACACTGAGATGTGCAATTTGCAAAATTGGCTCAGTCAACATGTATGTAGAAACGGAAGAATGTTATGAAAGGGCGCAAAGCGGGCCGCCCGTATTATGCCCATCTGGGTTAGCGCGTCTATCATGAATCTGAGGAACTAAATAAACGTTATTGAAGAAAAATAAGACTTGAATAAGCTCGTGGTGGTAAGCATTTTTTCATTTAAATCTTCCCAAGTATAGCTCGGTGGCTCTGCCTAGGTCTCTCAAGTTTACACACTGCTTTTGTTCTCCTCTCGGACATCACAGTTTTTTGGTAGGTTTCCATTTGGGATAGTTTTGATACGACACAAAATCTAATGAAAATATATAGAATCTGTCAAATTTAAATAAAAAATATTAAAGAAAAAACCAATTTTTTGATAACGGATGTGAGAAATCTCATCCGGGCTCGGGAAGGGTATGAGATTTTGCGTAGGATATTGAGCAAAGTGTGTATGCAGACAAAACGCCACGCGTCTAAGAAAAAACAAGAAAATTGAAATAAAAGCTCTTTGAAAAACGACGAGAATACCACACCATTGCAATCTGAAACTTGCATGGCCTAGTAATCCGTCGATTGCGAACTCATATTCAAGGAAAGGGAGTAATTAAGTTGATTTTTTGCTTGAAAATAGCGAAATTCAATTTTTTTCGGAAAAAAATGCTGACATTACAATAAAACATCATGAAGAAAAACCCAAAAAAAAAGATAAGAAAAAATGTTTGTTTTTCGGAAAAAAAAATTGATAAAACCGCAAGTGATAAGAAAGAGAAAAAGGGGACGGATAACCAAAAATGAAAAATAATACAGTTTTCCAAAAATAAAATTTAAAAATTGAACGCAAACCAATGACAATTGAGCTTCAAAAAGAGTACAAATCACTTTTTTTTGGGAAAAGCGAAAATGAATAAAAAATTGACGTTTTCAAAAATTAAAAAAAAAATGAGAAATGGGGAGGTAAAAAGTGGAATAAAACGGCTTTCCCATATCAATTTTCAGTGAAATAAAAGGAAAAACGAATTTTCAAATTGCAGAATTCAAATAAATTGAAAGACACTAAAGGAAAATGTGAAATAAAGCGGAGAAAATGCAAAATTTCCTTCAGATTTGAAAATTTACCTGTATTAAAAGAAACATTGAGTTAAAATGAATTTAAATTAAATACAGATGAGTGTGTTATCTCCTTCTCTCTCACTCTCTGTCTCTCTCACTCTCTCTCGTTTCTTCTAGCTTCAGATATTTCCTTTTTTACTCTCTCTCTCTCTCTCTCACACTCTCTGTCTCTCATCTCTCATTCCGTGCTCTCCACTGCCGTCTCCGTCTCTCTATTCAGCAGGACACCCTCTCCTAACTCGTTGCACATATTCAGATATGAGAAGAGTGTTCCAGAGAGACAGACAGACAGACAGACAAAGAGAGAGAGAGAAAGAGTTGAGGCGGCTGGTGGTGGCACTGGGAAAATGAGCAGATGGTCATTTCCACCCGCCCGCCATGCTCTCCTCATTCTGTATTCTTCATGTTGTTATTATAAAAGGGCACCTAACGAGGAGGCGGCATCGGGATTAGATAACTACCTGGAGCCCAAGATGGCTGGCTCACCGGGCTGCAATAAGCAATAACGGAAATTGGGAATGTCCCTCCCCTTCACCCAACCGATTTATGAGAGCTGCTGTTCGTTCAGATGACGGAGTGGATTTTGGAATTCAGGAATGAGTATGGACATGGTCATGACAACGGTGCTCATCTGGACTCTACTGGGTGGAGCGAGGCCTGAACCACGCTAATCACTTTCTAGATCTTAGCTTTTTTGATATGGAAACGATTGAGTTATAACTACAGAACCTGTGAGCTCCGGTCTAGAAGCTCTTGAAGAGACGGCCCCAATGGTTCTGTTGGAAATCTGCATTTTCTAGATATATATATTTTTTTCTCGACAATCTTTTTTTAAAAAATAAATTTTTTAATAAATTTTAAATAAAAAATTAAATAAAAAATTTTAAATAAATAATAAATTGTTTTGATACATTTTTTCTTGATAAGCATTTTCTTGATAACTGATCTCACGAAACGCATCGGGATCTGCGATTTTCAGCGTTTTCTATTCGTTTTCGGTTTCAATCAGTTTCTTTCTTCCTGATGGCTGTCAGAAATAGTCACTTTTCACGGAAGCAAAATAAAAAAAATACAAGTTAACCTGGAAAAGATGTGTTTAAAATGTCTCATAACATTTCTCAAAATTTGAATTATATATTAGAAAAAAGTGGAAAATTGCAGGTGCTGGAAAACTCGCTTCTTTCATAGGGAAACGATTGAGTTACATCAAGCGAGCTCCGGACTAGAAGCACATGAAGAGATGCGCCCCCTCCTGACACAGGTTCCGATAGGGAATAATTCTTGCTAAAAAAACATTAATTTTGGATGGAAGAAGATTTTAAAATTCTGGATATGGCTAGTGTTTCGACAATAAGAAGGGCGCTTTTATTTGAAAATCCCTTGGAACGATAGGGCGGTGCAAAATCCCAGCTAGGGCTTTAGTTTTTGCCGAAAGTGCTCTTTTCAATTATGAAATCTGTGTCGGCAATGAACTATGCACCTACTCACAAAATGTAAAGGTCAGATACCGGAAGCGCTGTTTAAAGAATGGACACTTACTCCACTAGCTGCCATCTCCGCCCAACGGCTTCTAGTCTGACTTCCTTTCTCCGAATCTCGATCGATACTGGCCGATCTGAATTGGATGGACTTCAGTGTCTGCGAACACTCAGAGAGCAAGAACTCAGGAAGATCCTACTCCTCCAAGCATCGACAAAGCGACAAACTGCGGTGTGCACTATCGTGTCTGCGATCCAACCAATGGAGAACGGTGTCGGCTTCAGCTTCTGTTTCGATTTGTGAAGTCTTTGTGATTGCTTGCTTGTGTTACTCTAATAATCCCCATAGAGGATTTTGCATCCCTGTCTCCTTTTCGCGAACTTCTTCCATTTTCCCCTTCCTCTTTCCCCAAAGTAATCTGTTGTGATCATAGACAAACAAACCCGACGAACGACTTAAAGACCTTGGCCAGCTCTCCACATCAAAAAACAACAAGGAGCTCTCCTAAAGGTGTTTCGTGCACTCGGAGCACTTAACCCTCCTTGATGCCACGTCACCACCACCTCTCTCTCTATCTCTCGCTCTTCGTTTCCCATTCTTTCGAACGTTTTTGTTGTGTCTTGTATTGAAACTCCTTGAGAAGGTAGGTCAACTATGGGAGCGGAAGAGAAAGAGTGAGGCAGTGGTCAGACAGAGAGACGTGGAGAAGGAGACGAATGAAATGAAGCAGGTGTGAGCTGAGGTAAGTGATCGGTAAGTGTTCCAGCGCGATGATGATCGTGGGAAGCGGAAAATTGTGTTAATAACTAAAAACTAAACAATTTACAGAATTTACAGAGTCTCACACACCCCCCCCCCCACAACTTCCCTTTAAAAGAACATTATGACATTGCCTTCGAACTATACACAGAAAGGTGTTCATTTTTTTTCATTCATTTTCACACAGTTTTATTATTCCAACTAAAAATCATTTTATTCGGTAAGGTACAGTAAGCGAGAAGAAATATTGTGCATTGTGGTGTCAACTTCTGTGAAGAAACAAACATCATTGAATCTGGAAATGTGCAGATCATCCGAATAGTGATTTGAATAGGATTAGCAGTAGAAAATGGAAGGAAACAAGAAGAGAAATGGAAAGTGGAATGACCTTTAGAACAATGGAGCTTCTAAATGACTTCTTGAGACTCTAACCGCCGTTTGTTATGGTAATCGTTACTGTAATAGGATGATGATGGTGCGTGGCATCAGAATCCGATGAACAGAACGTCAGAATAACATTCTGGGCAGGTGGGAGTCCTTCTTTTCTTCAATGGCAACTACCAGAATACGATTATGGAATCAAGAAAATACGTTTTTGCATTTTCAAAAGGGCGGCGGAAGCTAGTGCTCTCACTCCACGCCAAAATCAGTGTCAAACCAAACTTAGCAATTGTTCGACAGGAGGAAACGCGTCATAGGCGCGCTTTCTAGTTCTATTTTATCACTGGAATCCTTTTATTCTCAAATTTTGCGCTTATCACGGTCTAGGAATTCAGAAAGCCTCTTCGGTTTACAAAGATAGGCAACTTCAGAAGTGTAACCTTCATATGACGATCTTCATTGTCGTTGTGTTGACCAGTTTTCGGCTACTATTTTCTCAAAAACACTGTAGTTCACAAAAGTGAACATGGTGCTTCCGTGTGAGACCCACACTACTGTAAGGAAGAGAAAACACTATAATCCACGCGCAAATGCACAACAACTGGAATCAGCCATGATGCCCGAATTTGCCATATTTCTAATTTTATTAGCGGCTACTGTACGTTGGAATATCACACAGGAAAAAAAACACTGCAATCCACGCGTAAGTGCACAGCAAACCAGATTTTTCCCGCCAATCACAGGGGTTTCTCCTCTTTTTGTATCTTATGAAGAACTTTTTATGCAGAAACCATAAAAAAAGTCACCAGAGCTCGATGGTTTTCAATGGGAAAAGTCAACAACTCAAGTTTAGTTAATTCGCCGTTGCTCCGCGTAGAGATATCACAAACTGCAATCAAATGTTCCACTTCCTCTGTAATATTTCTCTGTAATGTAGTTTGTAGAAGCAAAGCGAGTTAAAGATCCTTCTTTTTTCGGATTTCAGTGAATCGAATCTCCAGAAAGCACTCACATGTCAAACTAAGTTAAATGCCTTCGGCGTGTATGTGTGTGTCCAGTGAAAAAGTTGATGGTAGAGGATATAATAATTGGCCTTGTTACTGATTCCTACTACACCGCCGTCATTCCACCTCCCCCCCCACGTCAAAAGTGCCCCATTTTTCGGTGTTCCCCGAAAGCGCAAGAGTCGTTTATTTAAGCCATTCGTTTCCGCGGTCTTCTTGACCAGTGAAAAAGCGACGAGTGACACACAAAAAACCGCAATCCTTTGCGTCGTCCCGCTTGTCTTCAGCGTTGGAATTGAATGGATCGAAGACGAAAGTGAGGTGGTGTAGAATAACCAACCAGCCAACCAACAAAAACACACCAAAAAGGGAAAAAGATGGAAGGTGGGCGGTCTAAAGGATTAGGATGGATGTTTGGGGGGGGGGGAGAGTAGAGATGGGGGGGGGGTGAGACCACACCCCTTTCTCCTATTGTCGCTATGATAGTTTTCAGTAGGAGCCAGAAAGGTCAGTTGGCCGTCATTTTCTCATATCTCTGTTCTTGTGTCTGTATGGTCAGATATCCGGTGATTGAAGTACACATTTTGGAAAAAAAATATCTATATGGTTTTCATATTTATCACGTTTGCTCGAATGTAAAAATTCTGGCATGTCTGTCTGTCATGATGTCTGTTTGTCAGTCTCTGGCAGTTTGCCCGATTATCGTCGCGACAATTATAACACTGTTCGGTCTGTGATGTTTATAGTTTCCGAATGAGTAATTATGGACAATTATGAACACATTTGGAAAACGATTTGAGGCATACGGGAGAGTGTGTGTGATGTGTGTCGTTATGTCCACATGTCCAAAAGTGTTTGTGTTCATTTTCTGTCCCGCGCTCTCTCTCTCTTTGTGCCAATTCGCCTCGAAGCGATCGACTACATCTGAAACATCTTAGTCGTTTTTAGATTTCAGTTTGTTCACTGTATCGATCCAATTCCAAAACTGTATCCGTTGAAAAACTGTATCCATAACTTCACAAACAGTGAGATCTTCCATTCGCGACTCTTTTCCTAGCCTTCAATGCCATTTAAAGAGAGTTTTGAGTTGGCTCGTGGGCGGCCCGTCTCGCCTTTTTTGCTAGCTTTAGAACATTTAAAGAATTGCAAAATGCGACCAATTTTCCCTCTAGTTTCCTCCATTTTTCCACTTGATATCGTTTTTTTTTCGACCCGTTCTCCTTCCTAAAGACTATTTCCCGAGTTAGCTACCGTAAGCGCACCTCACGGAAGATTAAAAGCACAATTAATGAGATGGGCTCAATGTTTGGAAACTCTTGATTTTCGGTTTGTTAAACCCTGCCTTGTATGTAGCATGCTGCTCGGTTAAGACAAACGGATGTACAGAATGATGGGGAAAGAACACACACACACACGAAGAAATCTATAGTTTGATATGGAAAATGTGAGATTTTGCGTCGAATATTGGGCGAAAGGTGTTTGCAGACTAAGCGACGCCATTCATAATGACTGCTGGATACCTCTTCATCTGGGATTTGTATCATTGAGTACAAATTTCATTCGGAATAATTTAGGGATGTTTCTGATTAATAATAGTTTGAATTCTGATATGTTCTGATTCGGGATAGTTCTAGTTTGGCAAAATCTCCATCTTTAATTTATCACTCGATGTTGTACAAATTGCGCTTCAACGGACGTCTTCAGTTCTTAAAATCAACTAGTACTTCTGGAGATTTCAGTCTATTTTCTCTAGCAAAAAAGCAAGAATGAAACGTTTATTGGTGCAATGAAAACAGTCGGAAAATCTAGTAGAGTCATGAAGCGCGATTGTCACATATCTGAAAAAAGAGCAGTTCTCATTTTGCTGGGCCAGTAATCAATTTTAGAGATGCTCTTTAAATTGTTTTTTAGTCATCTCAGCGCAAAAAAAAATAATTCTTCAGCTTGGAACTAAAACGAGTGTAGAAATTGCCTTTGTTGACATTTCGGATTCTCGCCTCTCTTTCAACAAAAGTGCAAATGTTTGCCTACAAAACAACTTCTGCAGCCTAGAAGCTAGCTCTTTTATTGGGGGGGGGAGCTTTGATCCGAAACATCAACATATGCTACTACTATTTTGTCCGGTCCGTGTGTCAGTGTGTCCTCTTGACTTCTTAAAATCTCCCAGTTTCTTCTGCGTGATTAGATGTCTGTCTGCTCACATATCTCTCATTGATTTTCATAATTCGAGCGCCAAAAGCACGCCAGTCCCGTCATTTCTATGTATATCATTCTCTATGTTTCTAGTCCCTTTCGACTTACGAAGACTGCCGGAAAAGCTGAAATACGCCATGGTGTACCAGCAAATCTGGCAAGTTGTTTCAGAAAACTGTTTCTGAATGTCACCTTGTCCTTTAGAGCTACTGAAGAAAAGTTTGAGAATGTTTGAGACAAAAACCCAATTTCTGAATTAAAAGTTGTAAAGTTTTTGAAATGACATAAAAAATCATTGTCCTCTCGCCCTCTTCTATGTCATCGTCCTCATAAAAAACTTGACTAATAGCCCCGATTACACCGTCATAGTTTCCACTTCTCCCCCCCCCCACCATCTCCATCCCTTTTAACCCCTTCAAAACATCAATCAAAAACTGGTAGTACTTGATTGTGGTTAAAAGAAGAGGATACGGTGGTCAAGTGCATTTTCGCACCTGTTCCGTCCGTTTCTATTCTATTTACTGTCCACCCTTCTCTCTCGCAGCTCCGCCCTCGCCGTGCGCGCGCGCGCAGCTTCCAAGCCAAAACGACGAAGGGAAAACAAATATTTTGTTCTTTTCTCCGCTCAGAAACACAGTCACACACCGCGTTCAATCAACCCAAGAAGCAAGAGAGGAAGAGGGAGAGAGACAGAGGGAGAAAGAGCTGTAGAAGGACAAGAAAGAGCTCTGACCAATTGGACAAGTGGAACTGGCTGCTGGAGCGAGTGACGAGGTGCAGTATGTTGCTTCAGAAGTTTCTTGTCGCCGTTCTACTGACGGATTCGTTAGCAGCTGCCTATGACATCGACTGCAAGTGGAAAAGCAATGTTTCAGGTTTGTCCATTTCAAAGCTCTTTTATTAGAAATTAGAAACCCGCTTCCCAATTTTCCTTCAATTTTACGAGCAAGTTCCTGCGCTTTCAGGGCTGTTTCCTATATAATTGTCAGTGAAGTTGAGAAAGCTCGAGCTTTGTGCGCGAAAGGCAACATGAAGCTTCCTTGCGAGACCCATAAAACTGTAGGGGGAAATTAGGCAAAAGAGTTGTTCAAAACAAATATAAAGCTCTATTTTGGCAGATTTCAATCTGAAATTTTTGGAATAATCAAACCACTTTTGGTATTATTACGGAGCATCCAAAAATAACCTTTGTCCAACTATTTTAAAATTTCAGAACGTTTTAGTTCATATCTTATTGCCTGCTGCTAGTAGCATACACGTACGTACGTAGCAACAAGAAAATGCACTCGTAAATGCACACACAAAAATGCACATTTCTAACTGGAAAACAAGGTTTTGCTCGTCAATTACAATGTTTTTTGTCTCCGATTTTTTGTTTCGCGAATTCGCATTTAGTCCTGAAGCCGTGCGTCCTTAAAATGTGCTCAGAAACGGATAGCTGAAGTCTGATTCTGCAAGTTTTTCTTTTAATTTCTGTCATATGCAGCTTATATGGAAGGCGGTAAGCCTGAGCTTCGTATCTCATATGATTAATCGCGTCGATACTCAGCCACCTATACGAGCTGTGCACGGCGGCTTTCCAAACTTTACATATCGCATATAGACAAGAGAAAATTGAATAAAATACAATTTTCGACCTTTTTTACGCTTTTTTTTTTGCATTTTCTCACTTTCTGCTGAAATTGTGCATATTTCAGAAAATTTACATAAGTTTCTACGGATTTAAATAACTGAAAGACAAAGTTCTCTTCAAGATGTTTCTGTTTCAGTCAATATTCAAACCCACCTGGAACACTTGAATGACAATCAATTGCAGATGTTTTTCAGCGTGCTTGCCAAATTTTAGTGCATTTCCAACAGCAATGGGGGGGGGGAGGGAGTGGTGGTGTCAATTATCGTTTCTACTTTCCTAACCATGTCCCGCTTCTCCAGAAGGTCAAACACCTCCTTCTGCTCTCCTTTTGTATCGGAACAGGTGTTTGGCAAATGAGCCTCGCACATCTCGATTTCACCTCTCTCACCCACCGCCCAAACATCATGCCCTCCCAGTCGCTTCTCTATAAAGGCTTCTCCTTGTTAGACAGTTGCTCATATTTGTATAGCGGTTCAATTCCACTCCCCCCCCCCTCTCATATCTGCTGTATTTGAAACGGAATCCTCTATTCCGCTGTGCCGTCTCCTCTAGGTCGCCGTGTTACATTTCGGATGATCGGGTCGCGTCGGTCGGCGGTGGTAACCTCGTTACCCCATGAATTGAATGAGGACACAAAGGCACGGACGACAGATTATGGCCAATTATGGATATATGAGATTTTCAAGAAAGAGAAGAACGGACGGGCAGATTGGGGGGGGGAGCGAGGGTTGTTAGGAGATGGGCAGGTGACTCGACCTGGATCATAAAATAAGCGGATAAAAAGCCGAGGGATTTGGAAAAAACATATATACTTGGCGTTAATTATACCATTTTTAAAATGAAATTAGGCCTAAAGCCTGGGCCGGACTGTTTCAGTGCTTCTAGTCCAGAGTCTACTTTTCGTATAGTTTCATTTTATAATTGTTCTGATAAAATACACCGAACTTTCAATTTTTGTCGGGCCATATTTTGACGAAGGTTTTGAGCTGACCCGTGGATGACCCGTTCCGCCCGCATCACCCGAGTGATGATAGCCTTCCTTTATTTCTCTAACGAAACTATTCACACAGACTTTTTGCACCCTCTTTTCCCGCAAACACTGCCTGCACAAACCTATGACCAGGGCAAACGCTAGGGTAGTCTAGCGGGGTGGCCCGAATTTAGGCTTTAGGGCAACCGTGTCTTCCTTGCCTGGAAAGCGTTTTCCTGGTGACATGAGCAATGTTAGAAAAAAGTTTTGCTCTCGAAAAAGCAGCACAGATTTAATGCACAAATCTGGCCAATATTAAGCCAAAACGGCCTACCCATGGCATTGGACGGGCTTTAAACATCACTGGGCTAGACACAATTTATATGCGAATCAGTTTGCCAATTCGAAAAAAAACGCGCATTCTCGATAATGATTGATCTACATAGGCCGAAAGTTCAATCGTGGCCAGTTGTTGTTCATCAATTGGTCGGCGCTTGCCTTCATCAAGGACCATTTTCAAGTGTTTTACCACTGGAAACGCACGTATTTTCCCTATTTTCAGACATCGAAGATGTCGCTCACCACAAGTATCAGGTTCTCGAGGAATGCCTGTTCTACAAGCTGACCAACGAAGCGGATCGTATGCAAGGTGTGTCTTTCGCTACTTTTTCTCTCTTTCTCTCTCTCTCTCTCTCTTTCTCTTTTTAAAGAATGAAACTATAGGATTATACAGTTTGAATGACATTCAAAGAAAAGAATTGAAGAGGAAAAAGTGGAAGAGGGGGGGGGAGCGTTAAAGAATTTGTACTAGGGGGACACGAATTGCCGAGGACTGGATTTTTTGGATGGAAGAAGAAGCAGGGGTTCATACATTGACCCGGGCACTCAAAATAAGATTAGATTCTTGAAATTTTCAGAAAGTATTTTATTCAAATTGATATCAGAGCGTCAAACATGGAGAGCTGATTCACATCGGCAGGCCAATTTTCAGATTTCGCTGTAAAACTTTGAGGCAGTCAAGAATAATAAAGCTTAAAGTAACGGAATCACTTGGAAATTTCAAACAATTTCAGATAAAAGCAATGCTCTTATGATGCTTCCGCCCACCGTGGCAGCCGGAGAGACACTGGAAGTTCAAGTGCTGGATGGAGCCATCACAGAGATGTGGATGAATGAGGTGTTCAAGGAGATGAACATCAATGGATTCTTGAAGCTGGTAAGCGGGAAATTGCGGAAATTGCAACAAATGTCTGATTTCTGAACGCTGCGCTGAAAAATCGAATAAAATATAATAATTTGCAGTCCTGGAAGGATCGACGTCTTCGCTGGAATCCCGAGGAATGGAAGACTGAAACTCTTCGTCTGAAATCCATGGGAAGGTTATGGTCACCTGACATCAACTCGGATAAGTGAGTCAACCTGGAATGCGCAGAATTTGCCCAAGCGCTGTTTCAGACTTCAAACCGGATCGCAATCCACAGATTTCGTCAATTACCATGACATCCAGTCAAACTATAATGGCAATGTGACGGCTCGACTGGAATTTAGAATGAAGGCGCAATGCACGATTGACTACACAGAATATCCAAATGTAAGTGCTCCTTTCCTCTGAAAAAAACCATTAAAATTCCATTAAAACAACAAAATAGCATAGTTGTCAGTGGTCCATACCAGAGAAGGGCGGAATTCCGGATTCCGCATTCCGGATTCCGCCGTTTTTTCATTCCGTCTTCTGGATTCCAGATTCCGTGAAAAAAATTTTTTTTCCGTTTTCCGCTTTCCGGATTCCGAGTTCCCAAAATCCAATTCCGCCCTACTCTGCAGAGAAGGGCGGAATTCCGGTTTCCGTGAAAATTTTTTTCCGTTTTCCGTTTTCCGGATTCCGAGTCCCCAAAATCCAATTCCGCCCTACTCTGGTCCTTACCCTAGCTGGTGGGCCATTAGCAGAAAGCTATGTACGGGTACGGGGCGGGGCCCGGCATGAGCCCGCTACAAAAACTCTTTGAATGGCGGTGTTTTTTCGCATGTTTTATGGTTAAAATACAGCTTACTGCTTGGAAAAACTAGGAAAACTCGGAAAATTCATCTGAGACAAACCCCCCCCCAATCGTTATTTGGAGAGTGCAAGACTTGCAAAAACTCTGAAATTAATTGAAAAAAAGTGAAGAAGATGAGGTTTTGCGTAAGATATTAGGTATTGGGTGTATGCATACTAAGCATCAGATTTGACGACAATTCAGCACAATTTTTATGTAGAAATATTGAATGTGTTGCGTTTGACCATTTGAATCACACATTCGCCGGGAATAACTTAAGTTTGTTGTTTCAGGACCGCAAGCACTGCTGTTTCAATCTTCAATCCTCCCTCTACAAGCGATATGTCAAGTTCATAATGGAGCACGGCGACGGGCACGAAATGCTGAATACCAAGGATATTAGGACCAACTGGCATATAGATCCTTTATGGACATGGATAATGAAATTGAATCAGGAAAATGATAATAGGTGTGCAAACTGAATATTCATTTTAAAACGAAGGAGAGAGACGAGAGAAGCTAGACAATTCTCGTTTCTCTGCATGCCTCTCTCTCTCTCTCTCTTTCTCTCACTCTGTATCTCTAGATTGTAAATGACTCGACGCAAAACTCCTTCTTCCAGAGCTGAGCGCCTCGAGGTCTGTGTTGGTGTTGTCCGCAAGTCGTCCACTCTCGCCGTTGAGCTCACTCTTCCAGTCCTGATTTCAGCTTTAATTCTACTTTTGGCGCCGTTCTTCGGAAAATTCAACCAGCAGATTTACGTGAAAATGTTCGCTCTGCTCTTACAATTCATGAGCTTCCAATTTTTGTCCGAGAAGACTCCACAACTTGGATTCGGCGATAATATTCCAAAAATATGTGAGTTGCGCGCACCACTTGTCAAAGGGACTGCATAACTGTACTTTGTGTCATTTCCAGACATCTTCTATGCGTTCACAATCGGAATGACCGTCCTTAGTCTGATCGCCACTGTCATGATCTCCGCAATGAGCAGAGTCAAGCGGAAGGTCCCTCCAGCGCACCGATACACGCTTCTAGCCTCTTTGCTTAACGCCAACCTATGCTGTGGTTCAGAAGAGGAGCCAACCACTGATGGTACTTCTTCAAAGGTAAGAGTTGTCAAAGAGAGAGAGAGAGAGAGACAGAGAAGGGCGGAATTCCGGATTCCGCATTCCGCATTCCGGATTCAGCCGTTTTTTTCATTCCGTCTTTCGGATTCCAGATTCCGTGAAAAAATTTTTTTTTCCGTTTTCCGGATTCCGAGTTCCCAAAACCCAAAATTCCGCCCTACTCTGGAGAGAGAGTTGTTGATGTCAGCCTCCTCTGGATACTGTACATCCTCTACACTCCTCCCAGACATGCTTCCGTGGCGCAATAGGCAGCGCGTTCGGCTGTTAACCGAAAGGTTGGTGGTTCGAGCCCACCCGGGAGCGAAATTTTTTTGCGTTTTTGTCTCTGACAACCATTCATTAAAATAGCTAAAGATGTCTCAGGATGCGACCTCCGATTGGCTCCAGATTCATTCTGCGCTCAACAACATTTCCTCGATTTTCCTCATCTTCATCTATATTATCGGTGCTATTGTCATTGCTTTCTAGACGGTTTCAAATGGTTGGAAATTTAAAAAAATCAACAATTTTTTATTAGTATTGGAAAACGAATGGAATCAAAACTTCCCGTAATGATTATTGAATATTTAAAAATCCGTTTTTGTGATTTTTTAATTTAACAACGGCATTAATGTAAATAAATTAAATACTTTTTTAAAAATATCCGAAACAGCAGATCGATAAAAAAAAGAAAAACCCGTTCGCTTAGAAATTCTGTGTTGGAATCATAAAAATAACATTAACAATCAAATAAAATAGATTAAAAGACAAAAATGAAGCAATTTGTCGTAGCATCTGGTGCATAATGGTGTCAGTGTTCGCACACAATTGACGATACAGTAATGCAGGAAATTCGATGTTCAACTTGGGTTTTATAATAAAAACTATCAAAGCGAACAAAACAAGACTGTTACAGATATTTTGAGGCAATCTGATTGTTGCAAGTTTCGAATGAGTGCCACCATGCCACGTCACGATAGGATTTCGGATTTTTCAGAAGATATTCCTTGTCTTGAAGCTTATTGCACAGTGTACACCATCCAGAAAACCCACTTCCAATTATAACTCTGGAAAACGATTGAGATATTCAGAAACTTCTTTTTTTCGAGAAGTTTCCGAGTAAACACACGTGTCTCTCATTTTACTATAGCAAATCACAAAAATAATAATGGGAAACCTCTCTAAAACAATAACACGTTTTTCGAAACAATTGGAGATGGTATCAACGGAATAGGGGAGCGTCGTACAGTCACTCACAATAAACTCCGTTCTTTTCATATTTAACCTACTTCCATTCTTTCCTCCATTCATGGTATTTCAAGTACTTAGTTTTGTCTGAGTTGACTTGTTTAACATGAGCAATAAATTCATAAAAAGTCTCGAAATCATCGACGGCAATGTAGGCGGAGTCGGGGACCTGAAAATGGAGCAAAATTGCAACGCTTTGATAGAAACGAGGCGCTTTGTCTAGTATGATTTATCGTCAAAATCGGTTTCTTGGTGGTCTTATAACTGAAGTTACGCCCATTTTTGCAATCGCTGCGCGCGGTTTTTTGCAATTATAAAATGTCACAATAAATTAATAATTTTCGCTTTCTATTTTATTTTTTTTCGCTTAAGTTTTTTGCATAGTGAGTGAGACTTACCATTATTTTTCCATTAAAATGGAAAATCGCTGTTATAAGGATTTTGGCGTGAAAAACAAATCGTGTGCACTGCGGTTGCAAAAACGGAGGCGCGGCTTGTGACGTCACTCTTACGCAGTCGCGAAAGAGAGACGTCACGTAGTGTGCCACAGAATACGTTTTTGGGCGATTTTATACGGCGATTTCGAAGGTTATCTCGTTCAACTCACACCCAAATCCTTATAGTACTTCCTGGCCAGCACAATTGGAATCGTCATCCTATCATTCAGAGCCTTCCAGAATTTCTCCGTCACGTAATCTTTGCAATTCGAGTTTTCGATGGAAATGTAGAACTTGTAGGGTCTTAAATGTGAAGCGTCGTCGCGAGGCTCGGAGTAGGACGACCTACTTGATTAGCTCAAGCACACATGGCGACTCCTGGTTGTCCACTCCAGTGCACTTGGGAGCCTGTTTCCCGCAATTTCCCCAGATCTCGATCTGATCAATTAGAGCTGACAAGTTTTCAATTGCGTGATTTGACTTGAAAATGGCGTTCGCTAGCGCGAAAATCAAACGTGCTAACGAACACCATTGGCACACAAATCGTGCCATTGTTGGCGTTGTTGCCCCTGATTTTGACGCGATGCGGTTCGTGTGATGCTCGCGTTGCGTTCACTACCCGACCAATACCATTGGGGGGGGGTTGGAATGCTGGAAAACGCACGCGGAGGAAAACTGGGAGAAGCATTGTTTGCTTCAACAGTAAATATTATTCAGTTTCACGAAAATTCAAGAATATGAGATTCAGTTAATAATCGTCGATTCTCGTCACACTGTCTGCATACACAGTTTACCCAATATCCTACGCAAAACCTCGCACAAGCCTTCCATGAAAGCCCCACATGCTAGAGATGGTATTCAATTTTTTTCAGACTTCTAATGTTTTGAGACGTTTCGAAAAGTGAAATCATGAACTATTTACCTAGTTTCTGACTCTTGGGTCTCACAGCGAAAAATGCTGGCAGATGCTTTCGTCAAACATTAAAAAACCTCACATCAAACGCCTTTTCAGTCATCTTCCTGATCAAATCAAATCGATGATTCTGTGTTATACAGTTGGAGGCGAGCCACGTGGCACATTTCGTCTTGCTGTCCCAAATTGCATTGAGGTCAATGTCGACTGGAAATTGAGCAAGATTTTATGATGGGAAATGAATAAGATTTTGATTTTGAGTTTTGAGCATTTTCGAATGACGATTTCCAAGAATCGATTCAACATCATTTTGGAATACTAACCTGGATGTTTTCTCCTCACAATTGTTCCGTAAGGGGCCCAAACATCTGAATCCTTACGGTAAGTCATCGTCCAATTTATCATATCTGCAAAGAATGAAGTGTCCAACACAGATGCGTCGAATATATTACTTTTCGGAATGTCGGAATATTCGAAATTCTCAATTTTCGGAATTCCGGAATATTCCGAATTATTTTCCAGTTTTAGGGTTTCGAAATTTCGGAATTTTTCGCGGAATTTTCGAAAAAAATTGGTTTTACTATAAAACATCAAAGTTTTTAAAATGTTGATAATTCAAATTTTGGAATTTCAGAATTTCGGAATTCCTGAATATTCCTTATTTTCAAATTGCGAATGATATGCAAGGTGGGGCATAACTATAGCGCCGCTACTTTTTTTAGCGCACAATATTATTTTCAGTATTATTTTTTAAATTAATTATTTTGTTTTTAACTATTCCTGAAAATTTCAGCCAATTATATTATCTTTGAACGTAATGGTGGCTGCTTCTCCATTCCGATCTGCAATTGTATAGTGTGTGAAGAAAGGATTGACTTCTTCGGAGATTGGTAAAAAGCTAGGATTTGGTAAATCGGTGGTGAATCGTACTCTCGTTCGCTTCAGGGATTGATCTTCTCGGGACTAATATCCCGAAAGATCAATGGCCCGCTTCCAGCCCGGACTTGAACCCGATGGATTTCGCTGTTTGGGGATATTTGACCCAACAAGTGTCCGCGAAAAATTATTCAAATTTGGGAGCCCTGAAGACCGCCTTCACAGCTGCTTGGGACAAATTAGACGCCTCATACCTCCGTGCCGCCATCGACTCCTACTCGAAGAGACTTCGAGCAGTCATCAAAGAGAAAGGAGGAAGATTCGAAAACTGTTAATGCTACCTTTTTTGTTATGTTTTAATAAAAATTTTGGTTGATTTTCAGAAAAAAATCTTTCGATTTGAAGTTTTTACACCGTCTGGAATGCGGCGCTATATTTATGCCCCACCCTGTATTATATCTCGGAATTCCAAAATATCGGAATATTTTAAATTGAATTTTTTGAGAATTTCAGATTATTTTCAATCTGAAGTGTTTGGGAATTTTTGGAATATTGACTTCACTATAGAACATCAAAGTTCCGTTCTCAAGATTCAATCAACCCTGGTTTGCCATTTTCGTAAAATTCGTGCTACATAAATTTGGGGCTGCATGTTCCAGACAGGAGACAATCTGACACATGCGGATAAGTCAATTTTTAAAAAAGAAGCACCCACGACTCTCTGGTCGAAAATTGTCATTGGTGGGACTCTCCAAAGACCATAAGACGTACGGAACGCCCGGTTTCCTCCTGCCTTTCATCTGCTTGAATTCGTCTGCCTGAAAATCTTGAACTGAACCAGCGCTACGTTATAGACACTAGACACTTACACGGCCTTTATAGTCTGCATTATGGAACAACACCGCGTCGGCGTTATCAAACTCCGATTCATCCTGCGTGATTCTACAGTAGTTCTGCATAAATTTGCAAGATTACAACAAATGTGACCGTTTCTAATTAGAACTAGGTTTTCTAGAAATACTCGAACATTTTCAATTTTTTCCCTTATAATTTTAACAATTGTTGGACTCTAGGTACCTGGGTATCAGGGCAAGTCGCCAAGAATCTTTCAGTTGTAATGGGGTGTCCAAAAAAGTTCGTAGCCGCATAAATGACTACATTCCTAGTGTGAACGGGAGCCACGGAGCCAAGAGGAACTTCTCCATCGGAGCTGATTGCTTCAGAAACTGAAAAAAAAGCAGTGATCCCTCACAATTGGTCCTTTATATAGTGAAGCTACAATGCGGGTCATAATGATAGGACACCCCCCTAAAATGAGGATTCTGGAAAAACGAGAAATTTTCGAAAAAAACTAATAATACCATTCGATTTCACGTCCAAAAAATCCTATATGGACAAATTTTCATACCCGTACCTAAAAAATGGCTTCAGTGGCACGCAAAAGTCTGAAAATCAGCCGGGTCAAAATGATAGGACACTCCCCTAAAAATGGGGGAGTTGTCAACTTCAAGTTTTTTTTTCATTTTTTTCTTGTTTCTTTTTGTTTCTTTTATACTTCCAAACCTTTTTATTTTTTTCCCATCTGTTTTAATGATAATTCATTACTTTCTGGACAAGTTTGAGGTTTCCATATCTGAATTTGGGACATTTTCATCTTAAATTAACAGAAAAGAATTTATTTTAAAAAAAAATCAAAAACGCTTAAAATCAACAAAAAACAGCCGATAATTAATAAGTTGTCGATCCTCCAAAGTTTTGAATCACTCGGCAGAGTCTGTTGCTCATGCTTCTGGTCAAGTTCTCCAGCTCAGCAACCGTCTGAAACTGATTACCGTGCCTGTAAACAGCTCTGGCGAATACTCCCCAAACGTTTTCAATCAGAATAAGATCCGGAGAGTTGGGTGGCCAGTCCATAACCTTGATCTTCTTTGTGGAGAACCATGCCATTGTGGAAGTGCTCCTATGAATCGCCGTTATCTTGTTGGAACATATGCGTTTTTTTTCGGTTGGAACGGCTAAAAAATAGAACGATTCCCGACTGCAGAGTCTGCTGATAGTCCATCGAGTTCATCTTGCAGGTCACGAACTTCAAGGAAAAATGGCATGGTTCTCCACAAAGAAGATCAAGGTTATGGACTGGCCACCCAACTCTCCGGATCTTATTCTGATTGAAAACGTTTGGGGAGTATTCGCCAGAGCTGTTTACAGACACGGTAATCAGTTTCAGACGGTTGCTGAGCTGAAAGACCAGGTCACAGAAGAATGGCACGAATTTCAACCGTCCTATCTGGAGAACTTGACCAGAAGCATGAGCAACAGACTCTGCCGAGTGATTCAAAACTTTGGAGGATCGACAACTTATTAATTATTGGTTGTTTTTGTTGATTTTAAGTGTTTTTGATTTTGTTTTTCTTATATAAATTCTTTTCTGTTAATTTAAGATGAAAATGTCCCAAATTCAGATATGGAAACCTCAGACTTGTCCAGAAAGTAATAAGTTATCATTAAAACAGATGCGAAAAAAAAGGTTTGGAAATATAAAAGAAACAAAAAAAAATGAAAAAAATGAAAAAAAAACTTGAAGTTGACAACTCCCCCATTTTTAGGAGAGTGTCCTATCATTTTGACCCGGCTGATTTTCAGACTTTTGCGTGCCACTGAAGCCATTTTATAGGTAAGCGTATGAAAATTTGTCCATATAGGTTTTTTTGGACGTGAAATCGAATGGTATTAATAGTTTTTTTCGAAAATTTCTCGTTTTTCCAGAATCCTCATTTTAGGGGGGTGTCCTATCATTATGACCCGCACTGTATATACGCTAGGCAGCGACTCAAACATCCAAAAAAAAATCATGCGAAGAAAAATTGTCTGAAAATGGTTGTAAAGCTAGCCGAATTCAAATAATTCGGCGCTTCCAAACACTCTTCAAATCACAGGAAGCATCTGAAAAGCACAATACCATGCTCTACAGTGCTCCACATATTCTTACGTTCACCCCCAAAAATCTCAAAATTTCGATTTTCTGTAGTTCCTAATTATTTATCATATATGATATGGAAATACCTTTAAAAAAGAAAATTATGGGTCCTGGAGCAAAAATAAGATAAAACTGATCAATCGAGAAATTGAAGATGAAGAAGATGATGATGGAAGATCTGAAGATGAAGAAGGATCGGATCGGAAGTTGGAAGATGGAGATCCAAGAAGATGGACGGTTGCCAATATCGATACGTGAAAAGAAGAGGTCTCATACCATTTATCCGTCGGAATCGCGCCAAAAGTTTCACTTATCACGGAGCGGATCTCCATGCCATCGGGCTCGACGCACAATCAAGTGGATAGGGCACCGCGGAATCCCGATTCTCGATTGCCCGGCCTGTTCCCCTGACATAAACATCATCGAAAATGTCTGGGGATACATGGTACGGAAAATCTACAAAGGAAACAAGATTTATGCGGACATTCCACCCTTCAAAAAGGCTATCATTGAAGCATGGCCAAAAGTGGACCAACAGCTGCTCGACAATCTTTATTCGTCTATGGATAGCCGAATTCTTGAATTTCCTCGCAAGAATGGTCGTCTCATCGATTATTAATAATCATTCGTCTGTTATTTTCTTTATTTTTAACAGTTTTGAGCAAGTGAACGTATGATTTTGTGGAAAATTTTTTAACCTTTTTTCATAAAATATTGGTTTTTTCCTGATGTGTGAATTTTGAGTCTATTTTAAGTTTCTATCATGAAGCACCTACTAAAAGCCCATATTTTTTCAATAGGAAGCATATTGGTTGAAAAGCCAGTTTTAGAGTTTTCAAAAATTTTTGGGGTGAACGTAAGATTATGTGGAGCACTGTATTGTTGCTCTTCTCAGTCATATGTAAGTGAGTGTGCAGTAAAACGTGTTCTGAATACCTGCGAGTCTCACCTTGATTCTTTTTTCTCGTCACAACGAACGCATTCCATAAGAATAATACGACACACGCGTAGATTGCCAGAGTTGTGAATCGTCCCAAGTACCTCCAAGTGCAGGTTGCAGCGCCCTTTTTTTGTTTCGCCATGGCACGTCTCCTGGACAAGCTGGGCAAGTTTTTTTGTTGTTTTTTGTGTATATATAGTGTCTTCATGAGATGGAGCGGTCGTGGGGGCGGGGTATCAGGTGAGGATCTTTTATATTAAAAAAGGCCCAAATGTTCAATATAAATAAAGATAATAACCACGAGAGACAAGCGAGAAAGCGTGAGCCGCAGAGGAATTCGAAAGGACTAAACGATGGATGGCAGCCGAGTTTGTTGGAAACGCAGGTGCAAAAGTTTCTATGGAGACACATGTGGGAAGTAGGAATTCCGTCGTCGACGTAAAAAGATGTATTAAGCATCAACGAATGCTGTATATAGAAAGACAGTCGACATTTTCATTTTTTTTTGTTTTGCCATGTTTTACAGTGCTGGCCTAAAGTATATAGAAAATCGGTTTTTTCAAGATAACAAAACTCATACTCGAAGGAGGGTCATCAAATTTTTTCCCATGTTTATGAGAGTAAATTGCGTCAATTAAAATAAGAGTTTCAGAAAAAAATCAAAATTTAAAAAAATTACAACAATTTATTCGAAAAATGGAAAAATCCAATAAAATGACAACCGGTGAAAAATGAAATAGAGAAGCTCCGATTGACAAGTCAATGGCCAGGAAATGATTATAAATGGTATGGGGGTGCTTCTCAGCTGGCTCCATGGGGCCACTTCGACGTGTCCAGGAAATTATGGGTCGTTTTCCGTATGAGGAAATCTTGGAGAACACAATGAGACCATGGGCACTCTGAAATATAGGCCGAATCTATGTTTTTCAGCAGGATAATGATTCCAAGCACACATCTCTACATGTGCGCAACTGGTTCCATCGTCGTCGGGTGGACGTTTTGGATTGGCCCAGCCAGCCTCCCGACTTGAATCCGATCGAGCACTTGTGGGAAGAACTGGAACGTCGTTTGAAAAGAGTCCAAGCCACAAATGCGGACCAGAAATTCGCTCAATTGGAGGTTACATGGATCCCACTCTCCGTCGTGGATGCTCTACTGGATTCCATGTTGCGTCGTTGTCAGGCAATAATTGATGCAAAAGGTTTTGCCACAAAATATTAAATCATTTTTAATCGTTTCCTGGCCATTGACTTGCCAATCGGAGCTTCTCTATTTCATTTTTCACAGGTTGTCATTTTCTTGGGTTTTTCCATTTTTCGAATAAATTGCTGTAGTTTTTTAAAATTTTTATTTTTTTCTGAAACTCTTTTTAATTAACGCAATTTACCCTCATAAACATGAGAAAAAAATTTGATGATCCTCCTTCGAGTATGAGTTTTGTTATCTTGAAAAAACTGATTTTCTAAATACTTTTGGCCAGCACTGTACATGAATGCACGTGAAAAGAATATGAAACGTACCGGAGATGCAGAGGAAACGAGAAGTTTCTGTGACCATTTTTTGGAGGTTCTCAGGCGACATTGCGTAACTTTTTCATAGCCAGAAGGTGGCCCACAAGTCTGTGTTGAACAAACTCGAGAGCAGGCGGATTGGAAACTGAGAACTACAAACACACTGTAGAAGCCGGCAAGAAAATCCTAATTATTGATTGACAAACTTTTCATCCATCCGGGTCGAAATGGGCTGAAAACTGGCGAAAAACGGGCTAAAACACGGACTGGCACATGGCCATGTCGACAATAATGATCACGAATCTACCGGCGTCCACTTGCTTCATTATTACGTATAATTCGCGTTCGTTCTACAATTGTCGCTTGCTTCAAATTTATCGGAAGTGCAGGAGCAGCAGTGAAAGTTGGAAAGAATCTGACACGGATCCATGGGCCTGCCAGCACAGAATGAAAGCTCCTGCTTATAGTGCTTCAGTTGAACAGTGGGAATAGCGCCGCCAGAACTTATACTACTTGACCTTTCCTTCGGGAAATAGAAAAGAAGAAGTCTGAAATGGGGCAAGTCTCTTCTCAAAAATAGGTAAGCACCAGGAGAAATAGGGCAATCTATAGATCACTTGCCCAAGAAATCTGCCAAATCGCTAGGAATCTGACCATCTAGCTGTCCTTCTCCACGCAACCGTTGCCTGTTGCCGAAAGAGCTGATTATTTCCAGCCCACACCCGTTTTGGATTACATGAATCGGCCTTGTGGGTCTCCGTAGACAGTGCATTGTAGGATGAGAACAATTATATCCCAAGCTTGGGTTAATTAAATGAGAAGGAAAACCGATGGATTACCATAATAATTTAAAATTTCTCCGGAAAAGAGCAATCGGAAAAATGGAAATAACGGAGTCAAAAATTAGAGAAGCATGAAAGTATCGGTAGCTTAGCTAATATACATAGATCACGCCAATAAGTCCAATAGAGCGTGGTTGCTTCAGGAAATTGTGTTCATATTCAATGAGACCTGAAGATTGAAGAAGAGAATAGAATGAATCATAATAATCTGAAAATAGTACTCGAACCAAGTACATTCTGTTAGTATAAGATATTACTGATTCGTGTGGAAGCCAAATGCTAAAACGGCCGATTTACGCGCGGATAAATTGCATTTTCTTTGTGGTGTATTTACATATATTCTTTTGACGCTCACTGTACTGAACCACTTCTTTAAGATTCGAGCATTATCTCGAAATAACTTCTGCAATAAGTTCAACAAGAACACAACATCCATACTCATTAAAGTTCACAAGTATTAACCAAATTTCCCACAAATCTTGGCCAAACTTTGAAGGTTCACAAGTCTCCCACAAATTTTGCTCCAAGTTTTGTGGAGTATTGAGGAGTAAGCAAAATAACAAAAATAAACGATGGGAACAAAATTGTATCTATCAACCAAGGACTGAGGCTGTCAATGTGAATGGGAAACGGTGAAAAGAGAGAATGATGAACAGATGGACAAATACATATGTATCCATTCATTTAGTCGAATTGGTCGGCTCTATACATAGCAATATACAGAGAATTAAATTGGTGACAGAGAAAGAGAGAAGGGATAAATGCGATTTGTATGTGTATTGTGGGAATTCAGAGAATTTGATGGGAGATGTTTGAACTGCGGACGGGGCGAGCTTCCGGGAGAATGAAGCAGACGCCAAACAGGGAATAATACTGACAGTACCCGTGTGGACACTGACAGCTATGCTTAAAATATAGATCCAAGGTGAGGGAAGCCCTTCGGAAGTGGCTGGACGCGATTTTCTTTAATACAGTACTGGCCATAAAGAATGTCCGCGGGCTTTTTTTTGGGCCAATATTCAATGGCTACCTAATCTTTGGCTACTTGATCAATGGCTACCTGATATTCTTTGGCTACTTTTACCTTCGAGTTTCAATGGTTACCTATTTTCATAGGTTACCTAGTTTCAATGGCTACCTAGTTTGTAGCCATTGATTAAGTAAATACGATTTCCACGCAAAAATGATCTGAAAGTGGAAAACTATTCAGAAAATGAGTAAAATTCAATTTAATTTTCAAAATTTTCAAAAAATTCAAAAGATTCAGAGAATTCAAAAGGTAGCCATTGATCAAGTAGCCAAAGATTAGGTAGCCATTGAATATTGGCCTTTTTTTGGGATAACTACGCTAAAAACAGATATTTTGTTGTGAAAATTCTACTGTAGCTGTGGAACGCCCTCACGGCAACTTGCAGAAAATGAAATTGCATCATTGCAAAAGTTTTTAATTTTTTTCAATTTTTTTAATTTTTTCCATTTTTGAGTGTTTTTATTTATTTTTATTTATTTATTATCGATGCAAAAGTGTACCCAACGAAGTATTAAACATTTTAAAACCGCATTTTGGTTAGATATTTTGAAGTTTTTGTTTCCTAACATTGTTTTAAAAAGTTTCAAAAAAGTGCAAAACTGTCTATATTTACAAGCTACAACTTATTCAATATGTTACTCAGGCCAGTTTTAACACTGTCAAAAAAATTTCGACCGATCGGAGCAGTGCCAGCGAAGTTATCCCAAAAAAAAAAGCCCGCGGACATTCTTTATGGCCAGTACTGTATAGTCCTCAATTTGAAAGTAAAGAAGATCTCAAAGAACACAACTTTCAACTTTCAGTAATCAAGATACTTGCTTGCGTGGGCTCGGATAATAGTGAAAAAAATGCGGTGCTCGAACCCGCGACAATCTTATTAAGAGTACAAATTTTTTTCAAAATTGAGCTAGAAGTTTAATAGTATGGAGTAAAGTCTTGAACACTACAAAAATGCCAACAAGACCTACCAATCTTGGATCATTTAAGAAAAAAGTATTTAAAAAGTTAATTGCGTTTTCAAAGAAGGCGCCTAGATGAAAGCGTTGATTGCTACCACACTCTACTGTACTAATTGAACATCGGAAGGCCCGGCGTGCCGTCGAAAAACCAAGAACACAACTCGTCAATGTCAAATGAATTGTTGGGTTTTCTCTTTATTTGTTTTCTTTGTTTCAGCGGAAAATTCAAGACAATTTCATCAAAATACATAGAGAGCTGAAATTAGAGCTCATTTGCATTTGGTTCTCATACTAGCTGAATGTTTTCATTAAATTACATCATTTTTGTTTTTCTTGCTTTTCAACTGGAAATTCTAGAAATGAAATAATGCAGACTACTTATTAATAAAGGTATTCAAGGCTTGTGCAATATTTCAGACGAAGCATTGAAAAACAAACAAAGTTTCCTCTTGATATTGCTTTTAAGTTCCGAGTGGACAATAACTGAAACATCTGGAACACAGAAATTGAGAAAAATAAAGATTGAATGCACGTTGAGACGCAACGAAAAGCCACAACAAATAAAGAATAACTTTGGAGACGAGGCATTCTGCTTTTCTTCGTTTTTGTCGTTTTTGCCTCACACAGTGTTCGCCTCTCTCTCCGTTTAAGCTAAACATCATTGTGCTCAACTCGACCACTTTTTATAATACTTTGGTAATACAGTACTGGCCATTTTTGGAATAACTACGCTGAAAACAGATAATTTATTGTGAAAATTCTACTGTAGCTGCGGAACACCCTCACGGCAACTTGCAGAAAATGAAATTGCATCATTGCAAAATTTTTAATTTTTTTAATTTTTTCTTCGTTTTTTTCCATTTTTCAGTGTTTTTATTTATTTCCAGTTTTTGATTCAGAAGTGTTGTAAATCAGCGAGTATGATTCCCTATTGTTTTTTTTTAATATTTAATTTTTTAAAGTTTTTTTTAAATTTTTTCCTAACACTTTTGAAAAGTTTCAAAAAGTGCATTTTTCACAATTTCATCAAATTTTGAATTTTTTCCAAAACTATCCATATTTACAAGCTACAACTTATTGAATTTGTTACTCAGGCCAGTTTTAACACTGCCAAAAAAATGTAGACCGATCGGAGCAGTGCCAGCGAAGTTATCCCAAAAAAAAACCCACGGACATTCTTTATGGCCAGTACTGTAGCTTCTCAGAAAGTCTTCTTCAAATCATTCACATTTGAGTCTGGCTTAGCGCCTGGGAAATCGCCGGCGATCGCCGCCGTTTAGCTGTTCCCGGGGCAGCCGTCGCCGGCTTTTTTTTTTGGCTTTTTTAGCGCTGATCTTCGCTTTTAAGACCGCCAAATGAAAATGTCATCTGACGAGGAACCTAGCCATTCCGATGTCTTCATGAAAGCAGGAAGGTGAGTCACATACATAACTCTACTGCGTCATCTTTGCTGTGTGGGCTACAGCTCCAGTTTGATGAAAAATGCAATGTTGTCCGGAAAAATGCTGTCGCGCCCACAGTGTCGAAATCGTTTTTTCGATAATTACACTTTATCGATGTTCTCATGTGGAGAAATTCCTTTCCCTTGATCAACTTGCATTTTTGTTATTGTCTTGTTTGTTATCCTAACAACTATTGTAAAGGCGAACTCTCCCTTTTTGCTTTGACAATTCGCTCCGCGATGACGGGACTGAATTTTGTTCCCACACGTTCTTTTGTTTAGAATTTTTATGTTCCTAAAATTATTTTCTAAACTTTCATCTTTTACTTTTTCTTTACTTTAAAATAAATGGTTTAATTACCCATGTTTTGAGGTACAAAATCAACACACAAATAACAAATTGTTTTCCAAAAAATATTTGAAATATAATACATAGTATTGCTTGTTAATATTGATTCCTTCCTCTACGAATACCAAGGGGCATTGTCCTGTTGAACATATGTACATCTCCAAAAGCAATCACTGTAACCGGATGAACGGCTCGACCGTCTAGACGAGAGCTCTGTGATTTTGAAAGTTGAACTTTGCCTTCACAAGCCATTTTGCCTTGTTGGCTTCAGATAAGACTTCTCGCATGATACGGAAAAATCTACTTGTTACTAACTAAGCGAATAGTTCTGTCTGTGTGTCCGTCTGTGTGTCCCGGATTTTTTTTTTGAATAACTCGAAGAATGTGAGCCTCCTATTTTGATATTCGGGATGAAGAGCTTCGCAACCATATCTTTGGGAGGTCGCAGGGTACTTGAGATACTGTACAACTATACACACAAAATCTACAAAACTGTCTTAACAATGATATAAATGGAACAAATTTTGCTGATATTGCAATCTGGACTCCGCTTCATATGTGCAAAGCTACAACTTCAATAGAAATTGTTTTCCATAATTTCTAGAACTTTCCAGATTGCTCCAGAAAGTTCTAGACCATTCCAGAACACTCCAGATTGATGTTCCGTTTTTTTAATTGTTTAAATAACTTTGCATGCTACCTCCAAGCCTAAGCCTCCAATTATACCTAAGCTAGATTCGGTCATTGTCTAATTAAGTTTTTGGCTTCTAATTTGAATAAATTTCAGTTACGTCAATGTGCAAGATGTTAAATTTATTTATGTAAAAACATGCTGCCGAATGGCGGCGTAAACCGTCTGGTCTGGTAACAATTTCATATCGACAGCCATCCTTCTAATGCTCCTGCAATGGAAGCTCGATGAAAAACTTAATGGATATATCTGAAACTTTTCGTATATCCACTCCCATGAAATTAAACTTCTACAAAAGTATAAACTTAAGTTATGGCGGAATGAAAGTAATTCTCACCACTATAAACTAATTTCATCGGATCTAAAATCTAAACTTCGCTCTGAAGAACTAAAAACAACTGAAAAACAACTCAGCTTTGGCACCTCAAAAAACTTTTTCAAATTTATAAACACCCGTTATAAAGAATCCAATGAAATTGGAGTGTTGAGAAATTCCGCAAACGATTCTATCACCAATGACATACAAAAAGCACAACTTTTTGCGCAATCGTTCACGGAAGACGACAAAAAAAACCCCCAATTTTCCCTAGCAGAACAAACGAAACAATCGATATAATTAACATAGAACCTCATCATATCGAATTTATGCTTTCTAAAATAACTTCCAAAAATAACACAACTCCCGAAAACCTCCCGGCTGTTTTCCTTAAAAAATCAGGCACAGCAATAGCTCTTCCCCTGTCTACAATATTTCGAGAATCGTTAAGAACGGCTTCAATTCCTAACTACTGGAGAATGGCAATAGTACGTTCACATCATAAAAAAGGCGCAAAAAGCGACACAAATAACTACCGACCAATTTCACTAACATCATCTGTGGGAAAATTAATGGAAAAATTAATTCATCAACATATTATCCGTTTCCTTAACCAAAGTAATCTTATAACTAAATCACAATACGGGTTCCGCTCTAAAAGAGGAACTGATTCACAACTTCTTTCCTATTCTAGTAAACTAATCGCAAATTTCGTCTCAAAACTCACAACACACAGTGTTTATATCGATTTCAAAAAAGCATTCGACACAGTCTCTCACAATAAACTTATGCGCAAAATCTACGCCTATGGCATTAAAAACGAAACTTACAACTGGATAAACGCTTTCCTCACTAACCGCACTTATAAAGTTAATATTAATGGGTTACTATCAAAAGAAACAAAAGTTCGATCGGGTGTACCACAAGGTTCCATTCTTGGCCCTCTCCTTTTCCTCATTTTCATTAATGACATTGGAGACAACTTTAAATCGGACTTTTTACTCTACGCTGATGACCTTAAAATCTTCTCAACAAACACCACCAACATTCAACATGATTTAGAACTACTAGAAAAATGGTGCGATACCTGGCAGATGCATATTGCTCCTGACAAGTGTCAAACTATATCTTTTCATTACAAAAAAAGAATTGCTAACACTAACCCTGTATTCACAATAAATGATCAAGAGTTACCAGGCACAAGAAAAATTCGTGACCTGGGTGTAATTTATAACTCCTCCCTTACCTTTACTGATCACTTCAGTACCATACTTCGAAAAACCCAACAACGCATTAACATTTTTTCAATGTCCTCCGCCGAGCAAGTTTCCGAATTTTCGTTAAATGCTTTAAAATTTATATTCGTCCTATCCTTGAATACGCAACCATAATCTTTTCTCCTGTACTAAAAGAACATATTAAACTAATTGAAAGTGTCCAAAAATCTTTCCTCGTTCGCTGTTATAAAAAATTTAATTATAATTATGTGTCATATTTTGATTGCTTTTATGATTGTAACCTTACCTCACTAGAACACAGAAGACTTATTGCTGACTTAGTTTTCATGTACAAAATATTAATTTCCAAAGAAATCTCTACTAACCTAAACTTGCCAATTTCCCCAGCAAATGTAAAACATCTCAGACGTCACTCACATTATTTTCAACTCTCACTTGTAAACTTTTCTAAACCCTACTCACAATTTTTCACTTCCCGCATCATCAAAGCTTGGAACTTTCTTCCTCACTCAATTTTTCCGACAAAAATATCATCGTCGTCATTCAGAACTAACATTACTCAACTAAACCTTTCACCACACCTCACACTAAATTCCGGGAAATTCTAACATTAATTCTAACATTATCTCATGTATATCTTTAACTTAATATGTATTATTATCTAATCTTTTCATGTATTATCATGTATTATAACCTTGAAAATATAAGAGGCAAATCTAGTCCTTTTTCAATAAATAAATATAAAGTTCACAAAACGAATAGAAAGTCACATTATTTTGTGTCTGCACCCTGAAGGACGCGAGAGACCTGCCGACTATATAAAAGAGAAAAATGCAGTTTGTTTATGAAACATTGCGACCAAAAAACAACTTTTCACTCGCTGCAAGTCTAATCGAATCAAGTTCAAAACTTGTGGAGACTGGGTTTTCTATAGTTGCACGAAAATTAAACGCTGACGAATCGTCGAAGTTCTACAATTCCATGGAGTCACAATCTCATTGTATTCCAGCCGGGTTCCCTGGTCAACCGGAGCATATTGCATCAGTGATCGCCTTCCTTGCTGATCGCAAAGCATCTGAATATGTTGTTGGGCAGTCAATCACAGCAGATGGTGGTACTACTCTTGTGCTTGGATTACAAGCTTCTTTCGAACAGAGCACACGCCAACAAGGCAATATATAAATAATATCTTCATGGTTACGTGATAAAATAAACCTCTCTAAATCGATTTTATCTATATCTCTGAAAATGCCCAATGGAATGTTCGAAAGTTCCAGAAGAATGGAGAAGAGACAACTTATTACACATTTCTCTCTTTTATTATGTTTTTCTTAGCAGAACTTGTTGTTTCGTAAATGAATATAATTTTTGTTGTTTGCTATTTTAGCAAAATGTTTAGAAAAATACAGTGGTTTCAGAAAGAAAATAAAAAACCGCATTTCTTTTAAATTTTATGGTATAGCTCTTTCTTTTTACACTTTCGGTCATTTATCTATTTTTCTCATTTTCTTTTTGATCGTTTAATTTTATCTTTAAATATTATTATTAAAAGATTCATGTCGTGTGTGTGCCGGGAAAGAATGAAGATGAATGCTACGTTAGTAGGATGACGACAATTCTATGTTTTAATTGGATTTTCACTAAAAAGCTTATATACATCTTCATTAAAAAACAGTTATTATTTTGTATTTTTTTGTTCAAAAAAAAAGAAATTCGATGAAAAATAATTAGAAAAACGCACGCGTACTGATTGCATTCTAACGATGGGTCAAAAAGTTCGCAGTCCTATATAAAGTATATGGAAGCCTTATATAGAACAGGCGAACATACACGTTATATAGAGGAAAGTGAAATTGGGGCATTTTAGAGTGAAACGCTCGTAGAATCTAGCGACATTTTAATTTGGCGAAATTTATCTTCTTGTCAAATTTCAGACGATCAGCAACAATTCTAATGGGGTTATTCATGATGCATTTTTATGCAAAAAATGCCACTTTAATCTTAATCACGATTGCATTTTAATGCAAAAAAATGCATTTTAATTCAGTATTATTTTGAATTAAAATGCAAGGCGGTGTCGTGTCTATGCGCCTTTAATGTGTCGATTTACGAGGCAGTCAATTTTTTGGAGAAGAACTCATAATGCGCGAAAAATTCACATTTCAAAAGAAATTAAAATTAATTTGATAAAAATAATATTTTACAGCCAAAAATGAACGATGAGGAGGCAAAAAAGCGTAAAATTACTATGGCAATGGTGAGAAAATAGTAAAATTATTTATTTGAAAGCCAAAAACAAATTAAAGGCGCATAAACTTTCTCGGTGGCGATACCCGACACCGCCTTGCATTTTAATTCAAAATGGTACTGAATTAAAATGTATTTTTTGCATAAAAATGCATCATGAATAACCCCATAAGTCTCTGAACGAATTGTGGGATTCGAACTGCGTAGCATAGCATTCTGAGCATTGTCTTTGACAAATAATTATTGACGTTGATTGTTGACCAATCGGTCTCTAGAAACAGATAAGAATAGAAAGTCACTTTATTTTGCGTCTGCACCCGAGACCTGCCGACTATCCGACCGAGCCGATCCGATCCGATCCGATCCGCACTACTACCTTCACACCATTCCATAGACAAGTTGAGGTACCCATCACAAGAGGTGTACGTCAAGGTGATCCAATATCACCAAATCTCTTCTCAGCTTGTCTAGAGCTCGTTTTCGGAAAATTGTCTTGGAATCACCTTAAAGGACACGACGACGACTACGCTCACGTGCCAGGAATAAGGATCAATGGCAGAAATCTCACCCATTTGAGATGCGCAGACGATATCATTCTCGTCGCAAACGACCCACGAACTGCCAGCCGGATGATCCAAGAGTTCACAGAAAGGTGCAAAAAAGTAGGCTTTCAAATAAATACTAACAAAACCAAAGTGTTGAGAAACACATACGCCACCACAAATCCGGTGATCATCAGTAATAGTACAACCATCACAACAATCGAAGACGTGGATGAGTATGTCTACCTTGGCAGGCTACTCAACCCACGAAATGAGCTAGAACCTGAACTCCACAGAAGAAGACGGGCAGCCTGGGCCGCGTTCAACAATATCAAAAACACCACCGACGCTCTCACCTGCCCACGAATTCGAGCTCAACTTTTCGACACCATCGTTCTTCCCGCGCTCACATACGGATCTGAAACCTGGACCTTTACACAGAACCTCGCTGAAAGACTCCGTGTGACGCATGCATCACTAGAAAGAAGATTAATTGGAATGACCCTCACGGAACAACGCCAACGAGACTTACACCGCGGAGACATCCGAAAAATCTCCCAAGTCACGGACCCACTCAAATACATCAAAAAGAAAAAATTAGGATGGGCCGGGCACATTATGCGAAGAAATGACGGAAGATGGACAAAACTGATACAAGAATGGATTCCTCGAGATCAAAAACGACCTGTCGGACAACCCCCCCCCATGAGATGGTCCGACTCACTACGTAAAGAAATCTCAATATACCGAGGAAATCGACTGACTACTTCATGGACAACCATCGCCCAAGATCGCAAAGCATGGTTAGCTGTGATCCGCGCTCACACAAGCGAATGACGGATCGACTAAGGAACTAAGTAAGTAAGTAAGTAAGTTGATTGTTGACCAATCGGTCTCTAGAAACAGATAAGAATAGAAAGTCACATTATTTCGCGTCTGCACCCTGAAGAACGCGAGAGACCTGCCGACTATATAAAAGAGAAAAATGCAGTTTGTTTATGAAACATTGCGACCAAAAAACAATTTTTCACTCGCTGCAAGTCCAATCGAATCAAGTTCAAATCGCGAAAATGGCTCGTTTCAGTGATAAAGTTGCTATTGTTACTGGTTAGTCTTTTCTCGGCAATCTTTATTTCTTTTTCAGTCTCTAATCATATATTTGTTTTAGGATCTTCAAGCGGAATCGGTCGTGCCACTGCCGTACTTTTGTCTACCGAGGGCGCAAAAGTGACCATTACTGGAAGAGATGAGGCAAGATTGGAAGAAACAAGACAAGCCATTTTGAGAGCGGGTGTTCCAGAAAGCCATGTCAACAGTGTTGTAGCGGATATCGTCACTTCTGATGGCCAAGATCAATTGATTAGATCAACGCTGCAACAATTCGGAAAGATTGACATTTTGGTGTGTTTTTTCTCGAATCCAGTGTTGTTGAAAACTGCGAGTTTTAGATTAACAACGCCGGAGCCGGCCTCCCAGATGCCAATGGAAAAACGCGAACAAACAGTGGTATTGACACGTATCAAAAAATATTCCAGTTGAATCTTCAAAGTGTAATAGAAATGACACAAAAAGTTAGACCGCATTTGGCAAAAACTCGTGGAGAGATTGTGAACGTCTCTAGCATTTTTTCCGGTCCAGCAGCTGTGAGTTCAGATAGGGTTTCAGTGAGCAATTATCTTTTTTCTGTTTAGCAGTCGCAGTTATCATATTATTCATGTGCTAAAGCGGCGCTTGATCAATATTCTCGAAATGTTGCAATTGATTTGATAGCTGAGGGAATTCGGGTCAATGTGGTCAGACCAGGATTTGTTGAAACTAGGTTTCCAATAGTGGCACTAAAAGTGAACGCAGATGAATCGTCAAAGATCTACAATTCATTGGGGATACAATCTCAATGTATTCCAGCAGGGTTCTGTGGTCAACCGGAACAAATTGCATCAGTGATCGCCTTCCTTGCTGATCGCAAAGCATCAGAATATGTTGTTGGGCAGGCAATCACAGCTGATGGTGGCACTTCTCTTGTGCTCGGATTGCAAGCTTCTTTCGAAGAGAGCGTACGCCAGCAAAGTAATGTATAATATCTTTATAATTTTGTGATCAAATAAACCTCTGTAAATCAATTTTATTTGTATCTCTATAAGTTAATATCTGAAAACGGCAAGTGACGCCATATCGCGGCAGAGTACCTTTGGACATTTGTTCTGAAAGCAGAAAACGATAAATTAACAGATTAAAACCAAGTTTAAAGTTCAAAAAACGACAAAAAATAAATGTGAACGTATCATTATGTGGAAAAAAATACCCATGTTTCGAAAAATGTCGAATTTCTCGATTACTCAGTTTTATTATATTTTTTCTCCAGAACCCATAATTTTCTTTTTTAAAGGTATTTCCATATCATATATGATAAATAATTAGGAACTACAGAAAAGAATCAGTCTGTCATTAGTTTTAACACATTTTCAGACGTTTGAAAGAATAGGAAAAAGGAGTGAGAAAAGAGAGAGAAAGATCATTTATCATTTATTCAAGATTACAGCAAAAATAAAGATGAATGCTCCATCACGCGTTACTCATCGTCATCCTCTCCGCTTCCCTTTTTATCCGATCTCTCCGAATCGCTGTCAAACTCTTCTTTGTTCAACTTTCCAATCCAATCCAACTTTTTCGTAATCTTCGCGTTGACATCAGAGGCGGTGGTTTTCAGAAAATTCAGAATATACTCGTAGTCCGGAGTCGTTTCATATTGCATTTTGTCAATGTACATTACCAGGTCTTTCAGACGTTTCAAGTTGCTCGTGAAGTAGTGGGAGTTGACTGGAAAATAGAAATTCTTAAAAGTTTTTCACTAATGTCTCTGATTCTGATCATCCGAGCATCTTCTCAAGCCGGAAATCTCAATTGGTGGCCACTAGGCAACCCAACGGAGAGAGTAGGTAAGCAGTGACATAGCGGTCAGTTACGGTCATTTTCCTGCAAACGCTGCAAGAACGAGCCACGGCAAGAGAACAAAATAGGAGCCGGCGAGGGTGGACTCTTTTTTGAATAAGAAAAGTCGTCAATGTGGCGATAGTGAACATAAGCCCCCCACACCCATTTAACCCCCCACAAGTGTAATTGATCCCCCCCCCCCCAAGGTGGAGTTGAGCTCCCCAAAGATAATGTTTGGTCCCCCACCGTAGTAGATATTTCTGTGGGGGATTTAAATTCACGGTTTGTGCGTGGGGGAGCAATTTCCCTATGTGGGGGGCTGAAGTCAGTGAACATAAACTCCCCTCCGTTGATTTTGGGGGGTGTAAGTTCACAGGAGGGGCTTGTGAACAAAAGAACCCCACCAGAAACAGATGAACCCCCCGCTCAGGAACTTAAGCCCCCCCCCCTAAACTACTGCCTAGAATACCAGGTTCAAAATTATTCCGACCGTTACAGTGCCATACAATTTCAATAATACTTTAAAACACATTAATTTAATATAGCAGTTCGTGAAGGTCTTATTGTAAGCGGGGGTTCATATTCCATGAAACAGCGGGGGATTATCTTTTTCGATTGGGGGGGGGCTACTTTTCTATATGGGGGGTTATTTTTCCAATTGAGGGGGACTAATGTTCACTCTGCCCCGTCAATGTCTATCATTAAAGATGTTGTCCGGTAAAATATTCGGATTTAGGGGAGTTTTTTACAAGAATCATGGTGGGTCTGGATGGGGTCCGGATCACATGCTGGAACGGAAAATTACTAATCCCTCAAAGGGGAAGAGACCTCTCAGTATTCAAGTACACAAATGAAACGACAATGGTTTGACTGAACGGTCGTCAAGTTCAGTGCTAAATGTGCATACACCCCTTGCACAAGATTTTACGCAAAATATAATGTCGCTTGCCGTTAACCATGTTCCCTTAACCTTACAAACAAGAAAAAAAACTGTCTTACAATTGTTGAAAAAGGAGATTTTCGACTTGAGAATCTCTTTCGGTTCATGCATTTTTCTCCACGGCATTCCATTTGGTTCATCCATTAAATCAAACACCATGTAGATCCACGTCTCCAAATCGTCTTTGCGTCCCTGCTCCTGTTGCATCATGCACGCTCGGCTTGAGTATCGAATGGTTCCCAAAAACTTGACCTTTTTCCGCTTAACCTTATGATCTCCATTCTCATCGACGTACAGTTTGGCGATTCCAAAATCTAGCATGTACACGGTACTTTCCATTTCGTCAAGGCCTACGGCAAAGTTCGCTGGCTTAATGTCGCGATGGAGGTATCCGATGGAGTGGAGGTCGCGAACGGCTGTCACCGACTGGATTGCCACGTTGAAAGAAGTGTGTTTGGAGAAGGCGACGAGGAGATACTTGCGGCGGATGTCTTCTAGGGATGGTCCAACTAAGCCCATTACGACGAACTGAAATTCAGATACTGCGGTGGGAGCTCAAAGCTGAGCCATTAAAAATAATCATTCTCACCTTACACTTCAGCTCTTCACACTTTCCACGATCGATAAATTCAATAAAATTCTTGAACTCATTTTCTTTTTTTTTCTCCGCCGTTTTCATCATCACCGTTACCTCGATTTTCAGACGGAGGTACCGCTTATCCCCATCCTCGCTTTCCGTTTTCAGGGCATACGCTTTGGATGGTGGCAGATTCTCACGGTGAACTTTATAAACGTCGCCAAAGCCTCCGGATCCGAGAAGACTTATCACTTTCCATCTGAAATAGTTGACCAATTATTTTGCACTATGGTTAATTTCAGAATGTTTGAAATCAGAATTCAGAAGAATGTTTCGCCAGGGGCTTCCATGCATACGCAATTAAAACAGCTTTGGTTTTTAGAATATTTCTCAAACAATATTGGAAAATCTGAAATAAAACCGATACCCGTGTTCCTGGCCAACTCCTAGTATAATATCGCCAGGCGACAGCTTCTTTCTTGTTCGACTCTTCTTTCTCGACCCCTTCACCACAACATCGCGTTCTCCGGTCACTTGACAGTCAATAGAGCGATTCTGAAAAGTCATTTGTTATTGTCAATGGTTTCGTGCCCCGGCTTGCGAACCGTGTCTCCTCCTATCTCATCGGTTCCAATCTTTCCAAGCCAATCGCACAACCTTTTGTTCAGGTTCTGCGTCTTCTGAATGTTTTCAATGACCATTTTGAAGAGGTCATAATCCGGAGCGCTGGTGAATTCGTAGCCAGCGACAGCCGCTAAAATGGGAGCCAGATCTCGTGGAGCACGAGCGTATTGATCTTTTCCTTCTAGAAATATTGCTTAATTAGCGGGTACTACGTATAATACTAAATTGTGAAACTATTATACGATGGGTAAGGAAGAAAGCGCCCTCACCCCGCCCTCGGCAAACCCGTGCCACTCCCAAATGGAAAGCCTGCTTATGATACATGGGATACATATTGGTATGCCGTTAAAATCGCGAAGCTTCTTTCTCACGTCTCACATTCATGAACCCGCCCATACCTCCAATCATAAATTGCTCCTTCATACTCAGCACGACCTGTTGGTTGTTCTCCTTTTTCCAACCCAATGATCCAGGGTCTACAAGGTAAAAGAGGGTGTACAGCCAGCACTCCATGTCATCCTTCCTCGACTGGTCCTTCGAACTCTCATTTGCTCTTGATGCGAACCGGTGGGACCCAAAAAATTTGACATTCGGCCTTGCTGGCAGATGCTTCTTGCTTTCTTCGAACTTTCGGACATTTCGAAAATCCTGAAATACGAGTTATTCGGGAATGTTTAGACAAAGTTGGATGCCATAAGATACCTGCAAATAAACCGTCATATCTTCCCCACTTAAACCACAGTTAAACGCTGACGGGTTGATGTTCCTGTGGATATAACCGAGCGAGTGCAGATTCCGAATGGCACGTAGCATCTGTAGGCCGACCACTAAGGAGCAGTCAATCGAGAATGGTCCGTTCAGGATCTTTTTCGTAATATCGTACAACGAGGCACCATAGACAGATACAATGAGAAATTCGACTTTCTCTTTTGGAAGGTTGCCGTATTCTGTCATGGATACGAAGCATTTATCTCCCGGTATTTTTTCAAGACGTCGGAGTAGAGCCGCTTCTATCTGTAAATCATGTACCTATTGTACCTGTTGCGGTTGCAGATGGGCGCTGTGGCGAAACAGTACATTTCCCAACTGTGACCGTTTGTTACCCACTGTACCATTTCGCAGCTAGAACGTCGGTAACCAGTTATTTTGCACAGCGTTTAAAACAGCCTGTACCTCAATTCTACATTATTTCATTATTCTTTTTTTTTCACTGATGCGGCTATTGAAATTTCTAGTTGTGAAACGGCTAGTTACGTTCAGCTGCGAATTGTCAAAGGGCCAACCGCGTAATGCAGAGAGCGGCATAAAGGTCAAAGACATGGTCATATTCTTCTAAAGATCAACCAAAAGAAGTTTTCGTTTCTGGATCCACCGTTCTGAATGGCAGTCTGGAAAAGGTTTTGCGTATAGACTGCATACTTGTGATCACAATGGGATTCGTGTTGGCTCTGTCTAGCTTCAAGCTTTTAATATTCATCAAATTTACAGTTAAGTCTCAAAAAAGGACGAAAGTTTTAAATATGCTCAAAAAAATCTGCTGGCTCTAATGATATAGGGATCAATGATATTGGGATCAGACTTGTCGCCACCCTAAGTCTTTTCGGGCGGTCATCGAGAACAAGTGACCCAGAACCAAAACCCTCTTAACTGATCATTGATTCTCAACTTGTGATAAGCATTTCGGTTCATTTTCAGGGTGCAGTCCCCTTTCTCACCTTTAACACGTGAAGGCCGTACCTGGCCACCTTCATCCGATACTCATCCCCTTGTTCAGCTTCCTTGACCGCATAAACATCATAATCCAGCTGCTTGGTGCTTTTTTTGACCAAATTTTGAATCTGGTACTGATTTACTCCATCCACTATTTCACCGTTGGCAAAACGTTTCAAAGAAATCGTTTTCGCTTTTCGACGAACCGTACTTCTCTTACTTCCCCCGGTCACTTTCTTTTCGGTCTTCTCGTTTATAGGTCTGCTTTTTGACTTTTGTAGGGACATTTCTTTGGGAGCACCGCTGACCGTTGACTGGAAGCTTACATTTCATGAATGCTATAGAACCTTTGAATATGCCCACTTATTATTCACGCTATTACTACTGTAGAGTATTGCTGAAAAGTTCGATTAAGTAGCTGACAAGGGAACCTCGAATAGAAATCTTTTTAACTTTTTTTTTAATTCGACCACAGGTACTTCCGACTACGGAGAATTCAGTACACATAGTGGCTATCTGCGCAAACTTCTGGAAATCGAGATATTTCCATCTGAAAATCCGCAGCTCCGCGCCCTTTCCTCGCCTCCTTCCTACCCTCTCTTTCCTCCATGCATTCCCCCACTGTTGAAAAAACTAGGACCGGTGGCCGAGGGGTGAAGAGGGAGGGATGCTAGTGTAAGGGATAATATCCCTTATACGGGTCGTTACTGTCAGTTAGGTACTTTGGATTCTCACATAGCTGACTCATAGATACCGGAATGCACTTAGAGCTCAGGGAATCTGTCCAGGACAGATTCCACCCACACGCGCTCCTGCGATTCGTCTAACTTCTCAGTCTCTAAACCATTTCCATTACAGATCGGCTCGACAACAACGTTCGCCCACCATTCGAGATCCCGCAAACCACATCCTGCCATCGGCCCAAACGACAACATCGCCCACGATTTGATTGCCCCACGAACCACCAACCGTCATCAGTTTAAACGACAACATCAGCCCACGATTGGAGATTCCACGAGCCACATTCCTTTATCAGCCCAACACCAATATCCGCCCACCATTCGCAAACCCATGAGCCACATTCCTCTCGGCACCGCCTCCTCGTCCAATAACTATAAATACCGTCAACACTCTGATTCTAGGCTCTTCTCTCTCTTATTCGACATTGTACCGGTCACAGACCTCCTTTATCCTTTCCTCCAATAAATCTGTTAGATATATAACATCTACCTTTACTCTAGTATACATATGAAGTGTGGGTACGGTTCCATTGCACGGCAAAATTTGTTCGCTTTTCTGATTTTGCTTTGTTTTTAATTTGAAAGTTTTTCAAGGATTACGATAAAAATAAAATAAAACAAAATGTCAGACACTATCAAGTTCAATAGAGCCAGCAATTTGGAATTCATTTCTGGAGAGTTCGAAAAAGATGTCAAGAAGCACTTGGAAGAAGGAAAGGTTCTTCATGATGCCACATTTCGATTTCTGATTGTGGATATCAAATTTGTTGTTTCGGATGATTGGATTTGGAAATGGAAACGAGGATTTAGACTATCATCCCGGAAAATCACGGGCGCTATCTTAGTTGGGGGGGGGGTCCAATGGTTTTTAGTCATTTTTGGAGGTTTTTCTAATTTTTTTTTGTCCACTTGTTTGTTGTTACTGTTAAAATATTTGTGAGTTTTTTTCTCGCGTGGCGCTTACCCGGGGCACGAAAACTGCGATTCGAGCTGAAAGTCCTGAGCACCGCGCCCTTTACTCGCCCCCTTCATTCCACATCTTCCTTCTATGCATTCTCCAAATCACGAAGTTCGTAGCTTACATTTGATGAATGCTATAGAACCTTTGAATATGCACACCTATTATTGACGCTATTAGTACCCTAGGGTAATGCAGAAAAGTTCGATTAAGTAGCTGAGTGCTGGTACACATGCATTTTAATTGACGCGCAAATTGCATTTTATTTGACAAGCTTAACGCATTATTTTTACTGTGGCAAGTGAGAAAATAAGAGTTTTCACTCAAAAAAAAAACACAAAAAAATTGAATAATTGGTGATTTTATCATGAAAAATAACAACAACCGAAAAACATCAAAAAACCAATTATTTTGAAAAAGACCAGTTTTCTTCTGAAGAATTGAAGAAAAGGCAGCATTTTTGTTTTTTCAAATGTTCTGCGATATTCTTCTTCTCCAATCTTATCGAAGATTTGTTTCAATTGTTTATTTTTCAGTACGTTCTGTGACCTCCAGGCGGCGAACTCAAAATCTTGAAGCATTTCAAACATCGAATTCGACTGATACTTGCTCTTTTAGAATTATCGATAATTTCGTTGAACTCCTCGGAGACTTTTACCTGCAACATGTGATTCTGATGCACAGAAAATTATCAAAATTTGTTAAAAACCTCATAATATTGTCCAGAATCTGAAGCAGTTTGAATTTCTTCTAACTCTCTTCTTCTACTCGTTGTTGAAAAGGAAGCAGTGAGTGAATTCGTAGGAAAATCGGCATTTCTGACGATTGGCTCATTATGATACTCGTCGTATGAGTTCATTATCTGTCAAAAATTGGAAATTTATTTGTTTTATTCGAAAATTTAAAATAAAAATCCATTTATTGCAAATAAAAAACTATTTTAAACATTAATTCATTAAAAAAAATTAAAACTGTCGTCAAATTAATTGCACTGTGCGCGTCAAATAAAATACATTGTGTACACAGTACACAACTTTTTTATTGCAGCAAGACAAACGAAGACGAGGAGACGAACGACGAGAGGAAAGATGACATTTCGTCTTCGTCTTTCGTGGACGCCTTAGCTCCCCGTTCTCCATGTGCTGAATTATTTGGTGAAGAGGGCAGCTCTAACCGGGTGCGCAGTAATCTAAGACGGTCTTCAAACTTACCTTCTGTTTTCTGTGTTTGAATGAAAATAGCGTAGGCGTTCGTGCATTACGGAACGATTTCATCTTACGCGGATCCGATCCTTGCTTGCTCTGCTTTCCTGTTTCTCGCTCTACACCCATTTTGAAGTGCAATTCTACCAAACACTTTTCGATGGGATTATGGCAAAAATGAAAATTAAAAATTGAGAAGTGAATTAGAAAATGTAAAAAGCAGAAAGAACTACTCTACGTTAATTGTTTTTTTTTGTTTTTTGTATGCGGAGGTCAACGCGTTTACTGAAATTGGCTGCGACCGCGTGCCAGTTTATGACGGAAATTATATTCAGAGCAACCTGATTGGCCCTTTTCAAGGAATGTATGGTTATCCAATTCTGACATACAACGTGTCCAATGGATCACGTTGTATGTCAGATTCACCACTGACCAAAGTGTGATGGGTCCTGGATTCTCTGCACAGTTTTTGTCAATTGTTTGATATATATTTATCGTAATAAATAGTTTCCACTTATTGCGAATTCGATAGCAAAACTCATGGAGACTTGAGGTTTCACGTGAGATGTACCGCAAAGGTTTCCCTTATAAGGGTGTTATACTTCTATTGTCAGGCTTCTATCGAGCTTTTCACACTATAACAGTTGTTCCAACTATTCAATAATACTCATCGGATGAGAATCGATCGTTCTACCATCTTCAGCAGCGTCTGAAAGAGCTCTAGGATTCTTGAAGTTGCATTCCGCCTGAACCTTGAACACTTTCTCGTCCGAAGAGGATGCTACTCAATGCTCCGCAGCGCATATACGGTGGAAGTTCACGTTCTATCTGACGATTATATCCAGAACCACTTTTACGTGTTTCGAGCTCACTAAATCGAGAAATCGTGTCGCATACGGTGTCTCGGAATTCGGACTATTCCAGTGGGGCCGTGACAGCTGGATGGTACCAGACTTGTGCTCGTTTAAGCACTCTCCAAATATTCCGTTCCTCTGATGAACTCACATTTTGTTTTTGTTATGCTAAAATACATTGTAAATGCGCGCTAGCGCACTTGTTTTGCTCCGCCTGTCATGACGAGAGTTGTTGTTATTTGCGCATTTCTAACAATCTTGCTTTGATTATCAACTGTTGCATATTATTGTCGGGGGTTATTGCACGGTTTGTAGACCAAAGACATCAACATCCTCAAAGCCAAAGTCATTTTTGACCTGACGATTTCCTTGATCTACATGTTGCAGTTGTACCAAGGCCGCGATACAAACGTGATGCATAATAAGCAGTTGCGCATGTTGTAGCTGGAACACTCAGTTACAGCAAAAATCAGTCTGTCACTAGCTTTAACAAATTGTCAGACGTTTGAAGGAATAGGAAAAAGGAGTGAGAAAAGAGAGAACGATCATTTATCATTTATTCAAAATTACAGTAAAAGAAAAGACGAATTCTTCAATTCGCGTTACTCATCGTCATCCTCTCCGCTTCCCTTTTTATCCGATCTCTCCGAATCGCTGTCAAACTCTTTTTTATTCAACTTTCCAATCCAGTCCAACTTTTTCGTAATCTTCGCGTTGACATCAGAGGCGGTGGTTTTCAGAAAATTCAGAATATACTCGTAGTCCGGAGTCGTTTCATATTGCATTTTGTCAACGTACATTACCAGGTCTTTCAGACGTTTCAAGTTGCTCGTGAAGTAGTGGGAGTTGACTGGAAAATAGATTTTTTTTTAAAGGACTACTAATTTCGCTAATTTTAATGTCTCTGAATACATCTACTCAAGCTGGAAATCTCAATTGGTGGCAACTAGGCAACCCACTGGAGAGTAGGTAAGCAGTGACAAATCTGTCAGCTACGGTCATTTCCCTACGAACACTGCATCCCATCGAGCCACGGCAAGAGCATATAATAGGAGCAGGCAAGGGTGGGCGAGGGCGGGCGATTCTTTATCGCATGGGAAGCCACGTAGCGGGAAACTGATATGCAGATGTTGGTTTTTTTTTAAAGAATACATCGTAAACCACTGCAACGTCTATCATTAAAGCTACTGGCCGGGTAAAATATTGGAATTCAGGGAATGTTATGACAAGAATCTTGGAGGTTCTGATTGGGTTCTGGATCACGTGCTGGAACGGAAAATTACTAATCCTTCGAAGAGGAGATGTCCTCTCACTGTTCAATTACACAAATGAAACGACAATGGTTTGACTGAACGGTCGTCAAGTTCAGTGCTAAATGTGCATACACCCCTTGCACATGATCTTACGCAAAATTTCATGTCGCGTACCGTTAACCATGTTCCCACAACCTTACAAACAAGAAAAAAACTGTCTTACAATTGCTGAAAAAGGAGATTTTCGACTTGAGAATCTCTTTCGGTTCATGCATTTTTCTCCACGGCATTCCATTTGGTTCATCCATTAAATCAAACACCATGTAGATCCACGTCTCCAAATCGTCTTTGCGTCCCTGCTCCTGTTGCATCATGCACGCTCGGCTTGAGTATCGAATGGTTCCCAAAAACTTGACCTTTTTCCGCTTCACCTTATGATCTCCATTCTCATTGACGTACAGTTTGGCGATTCCAAAATCTAGCATGTACACGGTACTTTCCATTTCGTCAAGGCCTACGGCAAAGTTCGCTGGCTTAATGTCACGATGGAGGTATCCGATGGAGTGGAGGTCGCGAACGGCTGTCACCGACTGGATTGCCACGTTGAAAGAAGTGTGTTTGGAGAAGGCGGCGAGGAGATACTTGCGGCGGATGTCTTCAAGGGATGGTCCGACTAAGCCCATTACGACGAACTGAAATTAAAAATCTGCGGAGGAAGCTCAAAGCTGAGCCATTAAAAATAATCATTCTCACCTTACACTTCAGCTCTTCACACTTTCCACGATCGATAAATTCAATAAAATTCTTGAACTCATTTTCTTTCTTTTTCTCCGCCGTTTTCATCATCACTGTTACCTCGATTTTCAGACGGAGGTACCGCTTATCCCCATCCTCGCTTTCCGTTTTCAGGGCATACACTTTGGATGGTGGCAGATTCTCACGGTGAACTTTATAAACGTCGCCAAAGCCTCCGGATCCGAGGAGACTTATCACTTTCCATCTGAAATAGTTGACCAATTATTTTGCACTATGGTTAATTTCAGAATGTTTGAAATCGGAATTCAGAAGAATGTTTTGCCTAAGCTTCCACGCATACACAATTGAAACAGTTCTGGTTTTTAGAAAATCTCTCAAGCAATATTTGAAAATCTGAAATAAATCCGATACCCGTGTTCCTGTCCAACTCCTAGTATAATATCGTCAGGCGACAGCTTCTTTCTTGATCGACTCTTCGTTCTCGACCCCTTCACCACAACATCGCGTTCTCCGGTCACTTGACAGTCAATAGAGCGATTCTGAAAAGTCATTTGCATTCGAAAGCGAGCTGCGCCAAACATCGCCCAACCGTGTCTCCTCCTATCTCATCGGTTCCAATCTTTCCAAGCCAATCGCACATCTTTTTGTTCAGGTTCTGCGTATTCTGAATGTTTTCAATAATCATTTTGAAGAGGTCATAGTCCGGAGGGCTGGTGAATTCGTAGCCAGCGACAGCCGCCAAGATGGGAGCCAGACCTCGTGGAGCACGAGCGTATTGGTCTTTTCCTCCTAGAAATATTGCTTAATTGACGGGTACTATGTATAATACTAAATTGTGAAGCTATACGATGGGTAAGGAAGAAAGCGTTCTCACCGCGACCTCGGCAAACCCGTCCCTCCACTACATGGAAGGCCTACTTGTGATACACAAGATACGTATTGGTAAGCCATTTACACCGCAAAGCTTCCTTCTCACGTCTCACATTTATGAACCATACCTCCAATCATAAACTGCTCCTTCATACTCAGCACGACCTGTTGGTTGTTCTCCCTTTTCCAACCCAATGATCCAGGGTCTACAAGGTAAAAGAGGGTGTACAGCCAGCACTCCATGTCATCCTTCCTCGACTGGTCCTTCGAACTCTCATTTGCTCTTGATGCGAACCGGTGGGACCCAAAAAATTTGACATTCGGCCTTGCTGGCAGATGCTTCTTGTTTTCTTCGAACTTTCGGACATTTCGAAAATCCTGAAATACGAGTTATTCCGGAATTTTTAGACAAGGTTGGATGCCATAAGATACCTGCAAATAAACCGTCATATCTTCCCCACCCAAACCACAGTTGAACGCCGACGGGCTGATGTTCCTGTGGATATAACCGAGTGAGTGCAGATTCCGAATGGCACGTAGCATCTGTAGGCCGACCACTAAGGAGCAGTCAATCGAGAATGGTCCGTTCAGGATCTTTTTCGTAATATCGTACAACGAGGCACCATAGACAGATACAATGAGAAATTCGACTTTCTCTTTTGGAAGGTTGCCGTATTCTGTCATGGAAACGTAGCATTTGTCACCCGAAATTTTTTCAAGACGTCGGAGTAGAGCCGCTTCTGTCTGTAAATTATGAGGAGGGGGTACCATGTTGCTGGGGTACAATTAGAGTACAATTAGAGTAGGGTTGCAGTGTTTTAAACTCGCTGTCAATCGCGTTTGGTGAGCGCCATTTTTGGAGAAAATTTCCAAGAAGATTTTCCTAGGCCATGGTCCATGGTTCATGATCAGGACGAACGTTTTAAATATACTCAACTGAATCTGCACCCTAAGCCTTTTCGGGCGGTCATCGAGAACAAATAACCAAGAACCAAAAACCTCTTAACTGATTTATTGATTCTCAACTTGTGATAAGCATTTTGGTTCATTTTCAGAGTGCGCTCCCTTTTCTCACCTTTAACACTTGAAGGCCATACCTGGCCACCTTCATCCGATACTCATCCCCTTGTTCAGCTTCCTTGACCGCATAAACATCATAATCCAGCTGCTTGATGCTTTTTTTGACCAAATTTTGAATCTGGTACTGATTTACTCCATCCACTATTTCACCGTTGGCAAAACGTTTCAATGGAATCGCCTTTGCTTTTCGACGAACCGTATTTCTCTTACTGCCACCAGTTACTTTCTTTTCGGGCTTCTCATTTGTCTGTCTGCTTTTTGACTTTTGTAGGGACATTTCTTTGGGAGCACCGCTGACCGTTGACTGGAAGCTTACATTTCATGAATGCTATAGAAACTTTGAATATAAACACTTATTATTCCCGCTATTAGTACCCTAGGGTAATGCAGGAAAGTTTGATTAAGTAGCTAAGCAATGAGTACTGTAAATACAAGGAACATTTTTCCTTCCGTTTTCCCCCTTCCTTGATCAACGGCAACCATTCCTCCTTCTGCTGACCATTCGACAGTTGCACCCCACCCCCCCCTTTCATATTGCTGCCCATTCTCCCTGCGCTGAATTATTTGGCGAAATAGGGCGGCTCAAACCAGGTGCGCGGTAGTCTACGACGGTCTTCAAACTTACATTCAGCTTTTTGGGTTTCAATGAAAATATAACGGGCGTTCGCACATTACAGTACGATTTCTTCTTACGCGGATCCGATCCTTGCTTGCTCTGCTTTCCTGTTTCTCGCTCTACACCCATTTTGAAGTGCAATTCTGCTAAACACTTTCCGATGGGATTATGGCAAAAATGAAAATTAAAAATTGAGTAGTGAATTAGAAAATGTAAAAAGCAGAAAGAACTACTCTACGTAAATTGTTTTTTTTTTTGTTTTTTGTATGGGGAGGTCAACGCAGTTCACGGGAAAACCGAAATCAGAGAGGCTATAATGTTATGCAACTTGTGGTTCTGGGGCTCTCCTTTCTTGGTTTGACTGGGGTGTGTGTGTCGCCTCAAACTTGGGTAATTAAACCTTTATTAAGAAAAGAGGATAAAGGATAAAGATAATACAAAAATGAAACAAACAAATAGGAAAATGGCAAAGAGCACTTTGGAGTGCTCTTTTATACAGTTAGAGAATGGGGGCGGGGCCAGTGACCGAAAGTAGAAACAGATGGTCCAGCGCGACATACGGTCTTTGCTGTAGCAAGATCAAAGGCAAACGCTTTTACACAAAGTTATGACCTTGCACGAAAGTGTTCCTCTAACTTGTAATGTAAGCTAACACAAGATTAAAGGATCAATTAAAGAGACCCGATTCGGGTTCAGAGCAAGAGATATACTATATATATATATATATATTAGGTTGGTACAAAAGAAACCGCGGTTTGATCCAAAAACAAAATTTATTATAAAAACAAAATTACAAAACTTTAATTCAAAAGGTATTTGCCATTATTATCGGCAATTTGTCGCCAACGTCCACGCAAAGAATGGATGCCCTTCTCGAAGAACTCGGCCGGCTGCGACTCGAAGAAGTTAGACACCCAAATTTGGACCTCGTCGCGGTTTTTGAACTTTTTCTCGGCCAGAGAGTGCTGCATCGACCGGAACAGATGGTAGTCGGATGGCGCCAGGTCAGGGCTGTATGGCGGGTGAGGCAGGACTTCCCAGCCCAATTCCTCGATTTTCCGTGCAGTGATCTTTGCAACATGCGGCCGGGCGTTGTCGTGAAGAAATTTTGTTGACGCCGTATCCACACTTTGACGTCGCAGCGCTTGATCCACACGGTCCAATTGATGTTGATAGAGGTCTGCCGTAACTGTTTGACCCAAATCCAGAACCTCAAAATACACAAGACCTTTGCTGTTCCACCAAACACAAAGCATCACCTTTTTCCGTGGATGTCCGGTTTTGGAGTCGGTTTTGGGGCCTCACCGGGGTCCAACCACTGCCGTTTTCTTGTTGTGTTGTCGTAGCAGATCCACTTTTCATCTGACGTAACAATGGAGTCGAAAAAACCGCCAGTTTTTGCACGACGAGTGAGAATTCCGGCCATTGTCACTCGGATCGCCTTGTTTGCATTGCTCAACTGGTGTGGCACCCACTTTCCGCACCTGTTAGTCTTGCCGATTTTATGCAAGTGACGCTCAATTGTCATGTGAGAGCAGCCAAACTGTTCTGCAAGCTCTCGAGTTGTTTGGCACGGATCCGACTCTATTGCTTCCTTCAACAGGTCATTGTCGACGACTTCAGCTCGATGTCCATGTTCATGATCCTCCAAGCTTTCGTCACCACTTCGGAATCGTTTAAACCACTCCTGGCATTGACGTTCAGACAGGGCTTCCTCGCCAAATACTTTAAAGAGCGCACGATGAGATTCAGCAGCCGATTTGCCGTGCTTAAAGTCGTACTACGTGCAAACTCGCATTCCAAATTTTTGATCAGACATTTTCTAAACACTTTTTCTTGTGGAAAAATAAAGTAAACATAGACAAATTATATATCAAACGATGCGCAATAAAACGCTCTTTCTAATAGACAAAACCGCATTCAAAAATATTCCATTACAAAAAAAATATGGATGAACTAAGACAACCGCGGTTTCTTATGTACCAACCTAATATATATATATATATATATATATAATCTACTTATTATTAAGCGAATAGTTCTGTCCGTCTGTGACTCTGTCCAAGACGTTTCTTTGAATAACTCAAAAGATCGTGGGTCTTTTACTTTGATATTCGGGATGGAGTCATGATAACTCGAGCGCTTCACATTCATTTATTTAGGAGGTTGTAGGGTACTAGGGATACGGAACGGGATGTAAATTTTATTTGGTTTTTGACGTTCTGCTGATAAATTGTTTTACTAACAAGAGGAAAAACAGAACGACAACAATTATTTCTAAACGAAAGCCAGTGGAAGCCAATGGAAGTTGCGGCGTAGCCGCGAACTTTCCGCTGGTGAATATGGATATAAGATATAAAAAATATATGTAAGAAATAATGAAAATTAAAATCCGTTATCAATTAAGAAATTATTGATGAAGGATAATAATTTCTTGGTAGACATGAAATTACTCAGTAATTTGAGTACAGAGGCTTTGATTTTGGATTTTCTTCGCATTTCCGACAAAGATTCGATTATCGTACTAATCACGTTTTCACGCTTAAAAGTATTAGACAACGCATCTGGAAAATTGTGAAATACTCACAAAGAATGGTTTCATTACAACACACTACGATGCTCCAGACTAAAATCAACTGTAGAACACAGTACGACGCTCCAGACTAAAATCAGCTATGCAACACAGTACGATGCTCTAAACTAAAATCAACTATACAACACAGTACGATGCTCCAAATTGAAATCAGCGAAATAACAGAACAAACGGTCTAAAGTTGTTAAAGCTGTTTTAGAAAGCTTACTTTTCCTGACGCGAAGCAGTTCGCTTTGTGTTAGCTACACGAGGAACGCTGCTAAGCGAGACAATATGATGCTCCAACGGAAATCGGATAATTGTTCCACTTTGGAATTTTTCTCAAATCAACATAAAAATGATCAAAAGAGACAGAGTTGACAGTATAACTCAACCTTTTTGATTAGTTTCGACTTCCACGTCATCTTTTTTTACCATTTCTTCGATTTTTTCTTTGAGATTTTTCCTGTTTTTCAGTTTGTGCCCACAATATAAACCATTTCTTTCGTTTTTCCTCTACAGCGCGCTCTTATAGGCGCGGTTACGAAGAAACTTCTGATAGACCATACTTGTGTATTCCTTGCTGATAAGGTATTTACATTATTATTGTGAAGGGGGAATATGTTGAAATTCGTGCTTTTTGGTTGAAAAGAATCAAAGACGAATTGATTTGGAAAACGCTGGTATACTCCCGATGGATCGTCCGTGCAAATATTTATAAAAATTCAAAAATATTCTCGACGCGGATGGGTCGAACCACTGTTACCTCAAGCTTCTATCTATGAATGGACGTTCACAGAAATCAATGAGAGATCATCTCCAAATCGCGTAATTTTTCGAGCAACAATTTCAATTTTGAATGAAGAAGGCGGCCCGCGACCGTCCTGGTGCCGATGCGTACCTCTCGAGTCATCCGGCTGTCACCAAGAAGAAGTGATCAGGAATCGAAATACTCAAGCAGATCATTGATTGAGAATTTGTTAATCAGAATTCGGTAGATTTTTAGAGAAATTTATTCGATTGTTCTTTACCTTCTATCCGATATGCTCATACTTTTGTCGCACATCGTATACCAGCCGTTTCTCATTAAATTTTGTGTCCGTCATTATCCCTATCAAATCGAATTTCGATTTTTTTTGATTTTGTTTTTCCGATTACCACTACGAGATCAACGCGTGGAAAAAGAAATTGTATTGGAAGTTTTGTTATCTAAATTTTGAATTACAGGAGGTTGTGTATCAATCTTTACTCACTCACTGATTACAGACTCTGAAATTGCGTGCTCTGAAGTCATATGACGTGCACTTCCATATAAATCACGTATGGTTTGGCATGATAAGAAGCACTCCTTCTCAGCTAACTGCCAAAAATGTGGCAGCACTTGCTCTTTCTGACCGTTTTCCCAATAATAGCTACCAGTGCGAACGTAACTTGTCCAAGCGGCTTCACGCTAATCAACAATAGATGTTTGATGTTTTACCAAGGTTTGATGAACCATCCATCTGCAGAAGCTTTTTGCAATTCGTATTCAGCCAATTTGGTCACCTTGAAAAACTCCATTGTGAGTCAGTATTTCATTTAAAAAATGAGCAAAATGATCATGAAAATCATACACTTTGATAAATCTACTTGGACATTTGAATAGCCACGTTTAAATAAAATCTCTTAGCTCGAGCTTCGCCATTTCAACATTTGGGTTAAACGCCGTTAAGCACCCTGACTTTCATTTTGTCTTTTTGGGGAATAAGCATACTTGTAAGCGGAACCGACACTGAAAAAGCTGGCATCAAATCAGAAGCTGTTAAGCAATCGGGCGATAGATTTGTTGTCCGGCTATACTATTGGTCTAATTTCAAAAAGGAGCATCAGGATGTCGTTGAATTACGGGCTACGTTCTTCTAAAGAATTTAAGGTGCTACATTTACCTGTTCTTCAGCACCCGAACATTTTCGAAATGGCGGCCGCCTATGAAAAAATCGGTTTAGAAACGGCCAGATCAAAAACAACGGGTTTCAGACGGAAACAAAAAAAGAAAAAAAAATGCTCAGCCGTATTTGGCTATTGCTCATTTTATCCACTATGGCGAATGTTGCTCATCTTGTTGCAGGACAATCGTGCAGTGGCGAACTTTGTTGGAAACTCAAACAAATTTTTCTGGATAGGACTCTACTGCTTCAGCAGTTCTCCGTCAAACTGCTTCTGGGACGACGACAGTGGAAGCTCGGTTTCCTACAGTAACTTTGCGCAAGGTTTGTAGAGCGAACGGCCGTGGAATGGACTCTCAAACTTGTCTGACTCAGGCTTCCCAGTCACTGATGTTGGCAGTTGCGTGTACTATTCTGTCAGCGGCGCCTTGACTGGTCAATGGATCAGCGGAGACTGCGAAGACGACGTAAGACCAGTTGTTTGCGAAACTCCCACTACGATTTCAGGTTGAAATTAAAGTTTTCTAATTTCAAATATTTTGTTTTCCAGACAATTATTGTTCATATAACTTCAATGGCAACTGCTATTTCCCATCAGATAACATCGGTAACCAAACGCTCAATTTCCAATATGCTCAGAGCTTCTGCGAGAGTGTCTGTGGAAACTTGGTGTCTGTTCATTCCTCTAATGAAATTCGTTATCTTCAAAATTATTATTCTGGTAGAGGTGTTTCCTCAATTTATCTCGGAGCCCAGACCTACTTACAAGACTTTTTCTGGATTGATGGCTCTGTTCGCGACTACAACAACATTGATCCGTTCGGTTCAAAATCGGGAAACTGCTTGAAAATGTCTCTTGTAACTGATGGAAATAAAGTACAAGGCTCTTGGTACTATACAGACTGTCAAGAGCAGAACTATTTCATCTGCAAGAGACCTGTTGGAACCCCGTGTGGAGACATATATACAACGAATCCAGTCACAATATCAACGTTGTCTCCAGTCAGTGATTGTAACAGATTCATTATTGCTCCTGGGACGTTTACCTCGCCCAACTATCCCGGAAATTATTCCAATTATCTGGACTGTTTCTATAGTTTAGCGACTCTCGGTTCTTATCGAATTCGCTTGACCTTCAACAGCTTCAACACTGAAACTTGCTGCGACCGCGTGCGAGTTTACGACGGAAATTCAATTCAGAGCAACCTGATTGGCACTTTTCAAGGAATGTATAATTATCCAATTTATCTGAGTTCCACTGGGAACACGTTGTATGTCAGATTCACCACTGACCAAAGTGTGGTGGGTCCTGGATTCTCTGCGCAGTTTTTGTCAATTGTTTGATATACATTTATCGTAATAAATTGTTTCCACTTATGGCGAATTCGATAGCAAAACTCATGGAGACTTGAGGTTTCACGTGAGATGTACCGCAAAGGTTTCCCTTATAAGGGTGTTATACTTCTATTGTCAGGCTTCTATCGAGCTTTTCACACTATAACAGGTGTTCCAACTATTCAATAATACTCACCGGATGAGAATCGATCGTTCTACCATCTTCAGCATCGTCTGAAAGAGCTCTAGGACTCTTGAAGTTGCATTCCGCCTGAACCTTGAACAGTTTCTCGTCCGAAGAGGCTGTTACTTCATGCTCCGCAGCGCATATACGGTGGAAGTTCACGTTCTATCTGACGATTATATCCAGAACCACTTTTAAGTGTTTCGAGCTCACTAAATCGAGAAATCGGGTCGCATACGGTGGGTCTCGGAATTCCGACTGTTCCAGTGGGGCCGTTACATCTGGATGGTGCCAGACTTGTGCTCGTTTGAGCACTCTCCAAATATTCCGTTCCTCTGATTAACTCACATTTTGTTTTTGTTATTCTAAAAGATATTGTAAATGCGCGCTAGCGCACTTGTTTTGCTCCGCCTGTCATGACGAGAGTTGTTGTTATTTGCGCATTTCTAACAATCTTGCTTTGATTTTCAATTGTTGCATATTATTAATTTGCTTTGTTATGTTATTTCAAGTGATTTAATTAAAGCTTGATTGCTATTAATAAAATTGTTCGCCTTATCACTCAAATCGGGATTTGGTGTCCGAAGATGGTAACCATTTATTCAGTTAATAAAAATTTCATAATATTTCGAATCACGCACCGGTGACCAACAGAAAAACAGAAGATGGAAGGGCTCTCTAGCGACGACTTTTATACTGTCCATGAAGAGGAAGGCAAGACACATAAATTCCCGCTCTCGCAGCTGGCATTTAATTCGGGGGATACAATGATTCGGGGGTACGACGGGGTACAAAAGATTCGGGGGTACCAAGTTCATGATTCGGGGACGCTTCTTCTGTCTTTTTACAGTTCGTGGTACTTGGGGAGACAGAATTGAAGGAGTCAGTACTCATATTGAACTCCGAAACATTTTTGCTTTGAGATCTGAACAATGACTCAAAAACAGTTTGACTGTCATGAAATTGGTACCCCCGAATTAAATGCCTTCGCAGCTGTATCAAAACAAAAACAAAATAGGAGGTGATCAGAGGAAATTAATGCATATATATAGAAAAATTTAAAAAAAAAGCGAACACACCTGTACTCCTGAAATAGCATTTTCTCCAAAGTAGGTTAGAATACATTATTGCTCCATTTAGCTTTAAATAGTGCAAGTAGGATTTAGCAAGACGCTTCATACAGATGAACAAAGAACGCTCAACGGTGCTGGTGAATGCACTGAGAAAATAGACCTTAGTTCATTCATTCTCATCGCTCAACTTTGTCACAAAACGAATAGAAAGTCACAATATTTTGTGTCTGCACCCTGAAGAACACGAGAGACCTGCCGACTATATAAAAGAGAAAAATGCAGTTTGTTTATGAAACATTGCGACCAAAAAACAATTTTTCACTCGCTGCAAGTCCAATCGAATCAAGTTCAAATCGCGAAAATGGCTCGTTTCAGTGATAAAGTTGCTATTGTTACTGGTTTGTATTTTCTCGGCAATCTTTATTTCTTTTTCAGTCTCTAATCATATATTTGTTTTAGGATCCTCAAACGGAATCGGTCGTGCCACTGCCATACTTTTGTCTACCGAGGGCGCAAAAGTAACCATTACTGGAAGAGATGAGGCAAGATTGGAAGAAACAAGACAAGCCATTTTGAGAGCGGGTGTTCCAGAAAGCCATGTCAACAGTGTTGTAGCGGATATTGTCACTTCTGATGGCCAGGATCAATTGATTGAATCAACGCTGCAACAATTCGGAAAGATTGACATTTTGGTGTGTTTTTTCTAGAATGCAGTGTTGTTGAAAACTGCGAGTTTTAGATTAACAACGCCGGAGCCAGTCTCCCAGATGCCAATGGAAAAACTCGAACAAACAGTGGTATTGACACGTATCAAAAAATATTCCAGTTGAATCTTCAAAGTGTAATAGAAATGACACAAAAAGTTAGACCGCATTTGGCAAAAACTCGTGGAGAGATTGTGAACGTCTCTAGCATTGTTGCCGGTCCAGCAGCTGTGAGTTCAGATAGGGTTTCAGTGAGCAATTATCTTTTTTCTGTTTAGCAACCGCAGTCGACATATTATTCAAGTGCTAAAGCGGCGCTTGATCAATATTCTCGAAATGTTGCAATTGATTTGATAGCTGAGGGAATTCGTGTCAATGTGGTCAGACCAGGACTTGTGGAGACTGGGTTTTCTATAGTTGCACGAAAATTAAACGCTGACGAGTCGTCGAAGTTCTACAATTCAATGGGGTCACAATCTCATTGTATTCCAGCCGGGTTCCCTGGTCAACCGGAGCATATTGCATCAGTGATCGCCTTCCTTGCTGATCGCAAAGCATCCGAATATGTTGTTGGGCAGTCAATCACAGCAGATGGTGGTACTACTCTTGTGCTCGGATTACAAGCTTCTTTCGAACAGAGCATACGCCAACAAGGCAATATATAAATAATATCTTCATGGTTACGAGATCAAATAAACCTCTCTAAATCGATTTTAGCTATATCTCTGAAAATGCCCAACGGAATGTTCGAAGGTTCCAGAAGAATGGAGGAGAGACAACTTATTACACTTTTCTCTCTTTTATTATGTTTTTCTTAGCAGAACTTGTTGTTTCGTAAATGAATATAATTTTTGTTGTATGCTATTTTAGCAAAATGTTTTGAAAAATACAGTTGTTTCAGAAAGAAAATAAAAATCCGCATTTCTTTTAAATTTTATAGTATAGCTCTTTCTTTTTACACTTTCGGTCCTTTATGTATTTTTCTCATTTCCTTTTTAATCGTTGAATTTTATCTTTAAATATTATTATTAAAAGATTCATGTCGTGTGTGTGCCGGGAAAGAATGAAGATGAATGCTACGTTAGTAGGATGAAGACAATTCTATGTTTAATTGGATTTTCACTAAAAAGCTTATATACATATGTCTTCATAGAAAAAATAGTCATTATTTTGTATTTTTTTTGTTCAAAAAAAAAAGAAATTCGATGAAAAATAATTAGAAAAACGCACGCGTACTGATTGCATTCTAACGATGGGTCAAAAAGTTCGCAGTCCTATATAAAGTATATGGAAGCCTTATATAGAACAGGCGAACATACACGTAATATAGACTAAAGTAAAATTGGGGCTTTTTAGAGTGAAACGCTCGTAGAATCTAGCGACATTTTAATTTGGCGGCATACGAAGTCTGATATATCTTCTTGTCAAATTTCAGTCGATCATCAACAATAAATTCCAAGTCTCTGAACGAATTGTGGGATTCGAGCTGCATTTTGAGCATTGTCTTTGACAAATAATTATTGACGTTGATTGTTGAACAATCGGTCTCTAGAAACAGATAAGAATAGAAAGTCACAATATTTTGTGTCTGCACCCTAAACGAGAGTATGAACGAGAATGAACGAGAGACCTGCCGACTATATAAAAGAGAAAAATGCAGTTTGTTTATGAAACATTGCGACCAAAAAACAATTTTTCACTCGCTGCAAGTCCAATCGAATCAAGTTCAAATCGCGAAAATGGCTCGTTTCAGAGATAAAGTTGCTATTGTTACTGGTTTGTATTTTCTCGGCAATCTTTATTTCTTTTTCAGTCTCTAATCATATATTTGTTTTAGGATCCTCAAACGGAATCGGTCGTGCCACTGCCATACTTTTGTCTACCGAGGGCGCAAAAGTAACCATTACTGGAAGAGATGAGGCAAGATTGGAAGAAACAAGACAAGCCATTTTGAGAGCGGGTGTTCCAGAAAGCCATGTCAACAGTGTTGTAGCGGATATTGTCACTTCTGATGGCCAAGATCAATTGATTGAATCAACGCTGCAACAATTCGGAAAGATTGACATTTTGGTGTGTTTTTTCTAGAATCCAGTGTTGTTGAAAACTGCGAGTTTTAGATTAACAACGCCGGAGCCAGTCTCCCAGATGCCAATGGAAAAACGCGAACTAACAGTGGTATTGACACGTATCAAAAAATATTCCAGTTGAATCTTCAAAGTGTAATAGAAATGACACAAAAAGTTAGACCGCATTTGGCAAAAACTCGTGGAGAGATTGTGAACGTCTCTAGTATTGCTGCCGGTCCAGCAGCTGTGAGTTCAGATAGGGTTTCAGCGAGCAATTATCATTTTCCTGTTTAGCAACCAGTATCGCCATACTATTCAAGTGCTAAAGCGGCGCTTGATCAATATTCTCGAAATGTTGCAATTGATTTGATAGCAGAGGGAATTCGTGTAAATGTGGTCAAGCCAGGACTTGTAGAGACTGGGTTTTCTATAGTTGCACGAAAATTAAACGATGACGAATCGTCGAAGTTCTACAATTCCATGGGGTCACAATCTCATTGTATTCCAGCTGGGTTCTGTGCTCAACCGGAACATATTGCATCGGTGATCGCCTTTCTTGCTGATCGCAAAGCATCAGAATATGTTGTTGGGCAAACAATCACAGCTGATGGTGGTACTACTCTTGTGCTCGGATTACGGGCACATGTGGGTCAAGTCAATAACAGATAATATCGTTTTGACCTTATAAAACTATAAAATAAAATGTTAATTTTTGAGCTTGTCGTACAAAGTCTTGAAGTATTGTTCGTTATGTTATGCCCCGCAGTGATTTGAACTGCTTAAAAAACACGATTACAAGCACGGTGTTCGATTTTTTTTAATTATCCAATTCTCTAGCTTTAGTGTAAAAAATTCATCTACATTACAGTCGCATATTTTAAAAAACAATCAAAGTTTTGATTGGATTTTTTTTAAATCACAAGACAACAAAATTCAATCAAATCCAAAGTTACCAGGAAGGGAAATACATGTTAACGTGAGTGACGATTACCCATGAAAATTCACGACCTTGCCGACCTGGAAAAACTGCTTCTGGAGGGGAACCTGATCGTATTGACACTGAACTGACGCAGTACCAGCCATTACATGCTCGAGGGCCGCGAAAATGCACTATCAAAACTCGTGAAGATTCTACAACCGATTAATCTCACTTTCTTCTGATAACCGTGGGTAATTTCTAGGATGGTTTCTCTTAACGTTGTTTAGAAACACCTACCTTTTGCTTTTTGTCAAATGCATCTCTTTTTCTCCTCACTTACTCTTACCTCGGTAAACTCTCATTTCATTGTCATCTGCGTCTCTCAGTTTTTGCGTTTTAGTCACCGCAACGCGGCCGCACCGCTCTGCTGTTGTTTCCCGTTTCGCGGTAAGATTATATTTTTTGCTATTCGATTGTTGTTCAAATTCAATTTTTTATATAAACTCGAAATGAGAAATACGAATTTTCGAGTTTTAAGCATTTTTTGTTTTACATTTTATTCAAAATAAGTAGAAAATATTGTAAACTCGCCCATAATTCCAGATGGTATAACGGCGCTATTTCTACCAATATTCACAAGTAGAAATGGCCGAAAAAAACATTTTTTTTTCATTTTATGAGAAATGGTTTTGAAGTGGCGCTACGACGGAAATGATAACACACCATTCTAAAAAATTTCCTTAAAAATTTCCTTAGAGCACTTATCAAAATACGCCCCACAGCAACTTCAAATCCTTTTATTAACCGTTTTCAAAATAGTTAAATATATGTCTTCCAAATAAATAATTAATTTTCCGGTTTGCAACGATGAGTGGCGAGAAAAATTCTAATGTAGCTGTTGCACTCACGGAGGAGCTTTCTGTAAGTAATATTCTTTAAGGAATTTCAAAAAAATATGTTTTACCCAGGTCTCTAACGAAGCCGTCTCGGCTGTTTCCGCCCCAGGAGAGTCCTCTGCCGCTCCAACCGGTGAGGTTTTCATCAAAAATTTTTGTAAAAATCTGACGAAAATTTCCAGTAGATAAAACGGAATGAGTCGAAAAGTAATGTGAATAGTTAAGGGCGAATCTCAGGATGTCCTTGAGCAAAAATAGAAATATAGTAGAGATTAAGAGGGCTCTTTTGCTTAAAGTTTTTTTAGCTTTCGACATTTTAACATGGCTTTTTCCATTTCTATTGCTACCCTGAAAATCAAAATCTACCAAAACAAAGTCAGTAAGACTTTTTTCCATATTTTGCTGTTATATCAGCCGGAGAATAGAAGAATAATCGTTTTAGTTTGAAGGTAATGCGTGAAAATTTCAAAGATGCGAATGAACTCGTTTTTCGCCTATTTCGGCGATTTTTTCAGTTTTTTTCTGAAAACAGCATCGTTCGAATTTTTAAAAATTTTTATGAACAGAATAAAAAAGAAACTCGTAGAATTTGGCTATAACATTTTTTAGAAATCAATTATCGAATAGCACATGTTGAGTAACTGTTGTCAGGTATATTTCTGCAACTTTGGGTACCACGATTTCGGAAAATAATTTTTTGCGAATAACTCAAACTCCGTTTTGAGTTTTTTTCATATAAAACACTTAAAAAACAATAACACCCGCGTTACAAATTAAAACATCTTCATCATCTTCCGAAATCGTGAAAAACTAGTGCATCCTAGTTGTCGTTTTTTTACAAAAAAAAATTAATTTCTCAACTTCATGGTGCAGCGTTCGAAGTGAATTTCGCACAGAAAAATGCGCACAAATGGTGTTCTAAGTGTCTGACTTTTGTCTGACCAATTCGTTGTGCTAAATTCACTTCGAACGCAATATAACAAAAGTTAATTTTTAAAAAGGCGATGTTTCTTCGTTCTTTCGACTGTTAATGTTATTATTTCCTGTTATCACCAGAAGACAAATTTAATAACTTAAAAAATCGTTGCGAAAAAATCCGGGTAGCTCGAGGTCGATTCGAATTGAACATATTTCAATCATGATGGTATGTACTTCTCTTTCACTTTCTTCACGAGTTTCCCCTTTCCCCTCTATCCTTATCATTTTTAACCCAGAACTAACAACCGAAACAATAAAGTGAAAGTAAATAATAAATATCACTTACTAGGGAAGGTTGTAAGCTCACCATAGAGTTTCCATACCAGACCTATGTGAATCGATAGATTAGAACACGCTGAGAAGGATTCCGTTTTCCGAATTTGATGAACGCTTCAGCGTAGCGAAACCGTGGCAAGTTGGCAGAGCGGATAAGAGGCAGGGACAGTAGGAGGAAGGTGCAGGGTTCGACTTCTGCTGGGGGCAACTATTTTTTAATTTTATTGTTTCGCTTTTTCAAATCTTAAAATTCCTTTTTTATAAGTTTTTTTGAATTTTTTTTCCAATTGTTTTCAATATGGTGGCATTTCACACATAAATACACAAGTTCTGATAACTTTTAGAAGTTTGAAAAATTAAAGATTTTCCAAAGTTTTCCATTTGACACCCACCATGAAAAAATATTTGACCGCTGGTATCACAAGATATCATATGCTCTTGCTGTTCTATTTGTAGGAAATCCATGTTTACTATAAAAATGTATTTATTAAACTTTGACACACAAAAAACTCAACTACATATAAGGGCAAATGTACTTGTTGATAACAATAAAATGGTCAAAGCAAATGAATTCTTTACATCTGGAGCATTTTATGAATGCAACTTTCATGCAGCCAGTAGCGTAGCAAGAGTTCCCAACTTGTCCAAAACAATACTGTGAGGGAGCTAGGAATGGTGAAGAATGGTCCATATAACCAATTTTTTTCCCAGGAGTACTGTAGGAAAAGTTGGAAGTAACGAGCCGAGATTTGATGATAGAGTAGGGAGATCATTTCTTGCCGATGATTAGTGTGTCGTATCGATTCAACAATCGATCAATTTTGATTCGATTTGTTGAACGGGCAAATCGATTTGAATCGATTCGATTTCGCGAAGGAATCGATTTGAATCGATTCTATTCGATTCGATTCGATTTGAAAATCGAATTGAATCGATTCGATTCGATTCGATTTTCGATTCGATTCGATTCGATTTTCGATTCGATAAAATCGAATCAAAAAAAAAAATTTTTTTCCGCTTTCCGGATTCCGCGAAAAAAATTTTTTCCGTTTTCCGGATCCGGTTTTTCGGAAAAAAATTTTTTTTTCCGGATTCCGCGAATAAAAAATTTTTTCCGTTTTCCGGATCCGGTTTTCCGGAAAAAAAATTTTTTTCCGGATTCCGTGAAAAAAAAAAATTTTTTTCTTTATTTTTGCATTATTTTTGTTGATTCGATTTTATCGATTTTAATCGAATTGAATCGAATCGAATCGAATCGAATCGAATCGAAAATCGAATCGAATTGAATCGAATCGATTCAATTATAAAATCGAATCGAATCGATTCGATTTTTATTCAATCGCGATTCGAATCATGTTGAATCGATTGAATCGATTCAAAAATCGTCGATTTAATTCGATTCAATCGATCAACTCCAAAATCGATACGACACACTACCGATGATCTTCATGGACGGTACTCTGGGACCGAACGCTTTCATGGTTCTTTCGAAAACCGCCGGTCTGTACCCGCCAACACGCCTGATTTCAAACATGCCGAACATGGAAGCTCACCACATACGACTTCCCTACTTCAACCTTTTGATGCCCATTGGAAAGTTCATCTCCTATGTTCTCAACTTTCATCCAGACTTCTTGATATCCCAAAGAAACAATAAAATCTTATAGTTGAGTTTTTTGTGTGTCAAGTTTAATAAATACATTTTTAATGGATTTCCTACAAGAAGAACAGCAAGAGCATATGATATCTTGTGATATCAGTGGTCAAATTTTTCTTTCATGGAGGGTAGCACATGGAAAACTTTGGAAAATCTGTAATTTTTCAAAATTCTAAAAGTTATCAGAACTTGTGTATTTTTGTGTGAAATGCCACCATATTGAAAAAAATTGGAAAAAAAATTCAAAAACATTTATAAAAAAGGAATTTCAAGATTTGAAAAACGCAAAAAAATTAAATTACAAAATAGTTGACCCCAGCAGAAATCGAACCCCACACCTTCCTCCTACTGTCCCTGCCTCTTATCCGCTCTGCCAACTTGCCACGGTTCAACTAACTAAAAATTGGCTGTGATGTCGCGGAGGAACTAGAGAAGGTTAGTTCTGGAATTTCAGATCGAAATAACTCGCTTCGCTGAAGCTTTCAGCAAATTATGAAAACGGATTCTTTCTCAGCGTGTTCTAATCTATCGATTCACATAGGTCTGGTATGGAAACTCTATGGTGAGCTTACAACCTTCCCTAGTGAGGGTGCAAGTTGTGGTGTGATAGAAGATGATAATATAAAAATCATATAATAAAATCGCAATAAACATCATTTCGGTCTGGTTCAGTTCGTTTTCAGCAAACGCTTGGGCCTGTTTGCTATCTACCTTTCTAAGTCGTCTTTTGTTTTGCAGATGCCGCCTCCTCAAACGGATCCAACACGGGCGATGCCCCTGTTCGCCGCGGCCGCGGCCGCCCTTCCAAGGTTACTGCGCCAGTCGACAAGTCTGTCGCTCTCAAGTCTAATCCAATTGATGGTGCCCCTGTTCGCCGCGGCCGCGGCCGCCCTCCCAAGGGTGCTGCGCCGGTCGACAAGTCTGTTGCTCTCAAGACTAATCCAATTGATGGTGCCCCTATTCGCCGCGGCCGAGGCCGCCCTCCCAAGGTTGCTGCGCCAGTCGACAAGTCTGTTGCTCTCAAGTCTAATCCAATTGATGGTGCCCCTGTTCGCCGCGGCCGAGGCCGCCCTCCCAAGGTTGCTGCGCCAGTCGACAAGTCTGTTGCTCTAAATTCTAATCCACTTGGTGGTGCCCGCCGTCGCATGAAGGCAATTGTTCCTCTCGATAATGATGATTTCGATGAAGAGCCTGAGCACGTTCCAAAAAGAGTTCGCACAACTCCTGAGGCGGTCTATGACGTCGATGTCAATCTCGGTGGCCAGGAAACGGCGAAGACAGATTCTGCTCCACCGGCATTTGCCACCGTGACCGGTGAGAAGAGAGGGCGCGGACGTCCACGTAAGAATCAGTAGACACAAATTATTTGTCCACCATACTTGATTAACATTCTCAAAAAAAGATCCTCGTTTCTAAATTCACTTCTGTTTACTCATCTGGAAATTGAAATGTTTGTTTTCCATCCTGTAATTTATTTTTCTTTTTCATTTTGTATGCTTTTCAAAATGTGAAGATAATTGTATTCAAGTCTTAAAATTTTCATTGAAACTGATAATAAACATTCAAATAATGACTCGAAATGTTTTATCAATTGTTCTATTAATGTGATAATGATGTACTCCTTTGATGCATATTCTTAAAGCTTTTTATAGTTTGAAATTTTCGGAATCATTTACCACCATCCACTCCTTATCAGTTTCCTTCTTCCGCACATTGTACCCCAGAATTAAAAAATCGTGCATTTTCCATTTCTCGTCATGCGCTTTTGCTCAGCTTTTCTTGCTATATCCTTAATATTTTCCGTCGTCAGTGCTGGTTCTGTATGCATCAATGGATTTACATTGGTCAACGGGAGGTGCTTAAAATTATTTACAACTGTTGCCCAGCACCGAGTGGCTGAATCAGTTTGTTCATCTTATGGAGGAACTTTGGTGAACATAAAAAATGCTATTGTAAGTGGATATTGGCAATTAGACATAGAGGTTAATAGATAAAATAAAAAATATGGTTTTGCTTTGAGAGGATATTTAAAAATGTTTTTCAAAGCTATTTCGTCATTTCTCGTGAAGTAGCAATTTTAGCAACTAGCAATTTTACAGCATTTTTAATGGCAGACAACAGAAATATGCTCAAAAAATGACTTAAAAAGTCAGATTCTACAAGATGACCTTCTCAGACTACTCTGAAAATGCTAGCTGAAAATGTGAAAATTGATTTGAAAGTGGAGGGTGGATCTTGAAAGGAGCCTATCTTTACTCAAAACTCGGTTTTTCAGCAGCTAAACAAAGTTGACTGGATCTTAAAATTGTGTCTGAAATTAAGAATTTTAAGCTTTCTCGACGCCTTTTTTCAGATGTGAGACTCATAAACTATCTAACCAAACAAAAATTTAAAAAAAAAGCAAAATCAGAAAAGCAAAAAAACTTTACCGTGGAGCGGAATCGAACCCTCAATATATACGCTTCGTGGTTATAGTGCATTGTGCAACGTTATCGAACATTGAAAAACACGTATTGGTTCATTTAAAAGATTTGAGCAAGCGGAATAATCAAAAGCCTGTCGGGAAGCAGTGTTAATTATTTGAAAATATTTATACAAATTGTTTCGGAAATCAAATACTGTTAAGGGCAGCCATATTATTTTTAGTGACGTAAATCTTAATTAATGATAAAATAGCTATTGATTCTGAATTAGGCAGGTAGTAGTCTCATAATTGTATATGCGATGACACAAATTATTCATTTTCGGTATATTTATACGACAGATATAATCCGAAATTTAAAGAAAAAAGCGCAGTAAGAATTGAAGGCGCATGTGCGGATTGTTTTCTAGAGTCTCAAATCGAATGTTATTTATTTATTTCGTTTATTTTTCAATATTACTGGTTGCTTATTAATTACCAGTAGAAAGTTCGCGGCTACGCCGCTGTTCTAGAACATTCTGCAATGTTCCCGAAACATTGGAAAACAATGCCTATTGAAGTTGTAGTTTTGCACGTATCAAGCTGATTTTTTACATGATATACGGACAATCTGATATACGTCCCAAATATCAAAGTAAAGGGCCCACATTCCTTTGAGTTATTCAAAGAAACGTGTTGGATAGACAGACATAAACTATTCGCTTAATAATAGGTAGATTTTAGCTCACTTTTTTCATTTAAAAAACTCAGCTATAATAATTAATGATGAAAATAATTTGGTTGAATAGATCAAAATGCATATCCTAAAAAACACGCGGCATTTGTGAACGCCTAAACTTTAAGATTACAGGACAATCGTGCCGTCTTCCAACTCGTCGGCAACACTGGCATCAGTTACTGGATTGGCGTGTATTTCCTTGGTTCCAGCTATCCTGTTTCTTGCTATTCTGATGACGGCCTAAATACCGCAGCAACGTACTCCAACTTTGCTAGAGGTTTCCCAAATCTCGACTTGGGTGGCTGTGTCTACACAGCCACTTCTGGCGCTTTGGCGGGGCAGTGGGTGAGCTCAGAGTGCGATGACGTGGAATTGGCGTACGTCTGTGAAATTCCGGCTACTAGTGCAGGTAGGACAGTTATGTCAGTTTAGGAATAGTGTAACAACGGCGGGTATTGTCGTCTATATTAGGAAATATAATATAATATATACAGTAGCGGCCAACTACATATCACCTTTTTGTTTTTCGGCTATAACTTTTTTCAGAGAATAGATAGAAACTCAAGGTCTTTTGTGAAAACGTGTCAAATTGAACCAGAAATATGATCCAAATTAATTTTTCTCGATAAAGAAAATAAGAATTTTTTTCTTGAGTTTTTTCATTTTTTTCATTGTGGTCGTTTTTCATATACTTTTTTCTGGGAGCGAAAACTCCAAGATTTTTCAGATAACTTCTGAAATCTTTGTTTTTGCCATGGTTAAAGTCTGCGATTGCCAAAGGTCGGGAGCAAGCGCGCACGCAGAAGCAGCTTGCCGAGCAGTTCAATATCCATCGTAGCACCGTAAAACGCTGGAAGACTCAAAACGGACAAGCAATCAGAAGAAAATACTTGGGGATTCGTGATACGGACCATCTGACAGATGGAAACATCGTCCGGGCTTCCAAAACCAACTCAAGGCTGTCTGCCGCTGAAGTTCTCGAGCAAGTTTCTAATCGTGGATTGCCTGTAGCTAGCGTCAGAACGATCAGACGTCGTCTGAATGATGCCGGACTGTTTGGTAGGAGGCCTGTGAAGAAACCATTCATTTCAGACCGTAATCGAGCAGCCCGTGTGGCCTGGGCACGCGCTCATCTGCATTGGACTCAGAACCAGTGGGAACGAGTATTATGGAGCGATGAGAGCAAGTTCATACTGTTTGGTTCCGATGGAATTTCTTATGTCAGACGACCAGTGGTGGCCAGATTTGACCCAAAATATCAAATACCAACGGTCAAACATGGTGGAGGCAACGTAACGGTGTGGTCCTGTTTCAGCAGTCATGGAGTCGGACCTCTTCACTGAATCACTGGCATAATGGACAGATTTGTGTACGAACAAATCCTGAAAAAGGTGATGCTCCTATTCGCTCGTGGTTCCCCAAGGGTTCATTACTTGTTTCAACAAGATAATGACCCAAAACACACTTCCAAGCACTTCAAAGTGAGTCAAACTTCACAAACTACCATATCATTTCTTTAAGAATTGATTTGCGACCAACCGTGTGAATGTGATGTAGTAGCCCAGTGAAAGTCCAGACCTCAATCCTATTGAACATTTGTTGGGAGGAGCTCGAAAGACGTGTTCCTGGTATCCGTGCTCAAAATGCCGACGAAAAATTCGCTCAATTAGAAAACGCATGAGCGAAGATTCTACAGTCTACTTTTAGCAGCTTGATTCAGTCGATGCCGAGAAGATGCCAAGCCGTCATTGATGGTAGAGGCTTCGCAACAAAATATTGATCCTTTCTAGTTAACTTTAAAAATGTTTTGTCTCTTTCCTTGCTGTTTTCCGTGTTTTCTTACCATAAACCAGTAATAGCTAAAATTCGAAAAATTGAGAATTTCAAATTTTTCCGAAAATATTTTCTTTATCGAGAATAATTGATTTGGATCATATTTATGGTTCAATTTCGCACACTTTCACAGAAGGCTTTGAGTTTCTATCTATTCTCTGAAAAAAGTTATAGCCGAAAAACAAAAAGGTGATATTTAGTTGGCCGCTACTGTAAAAGATGTACACAAATCGTACAATGGACAGAGAAATAATACAGTGCTCCGCATAATCTTATGTTCACTTTCAAAAATCTCAAAATTTCGATTTTCAGTAATTCTTAATTATTTATCATATATGATATGGAAATACCTTTAAAGAAGAAAATTATGGGTCCTGGAGCAAAAATAAAATAAAGCTGAGCAATCGAGCAAAATTGTTCATAAAATTTTGGTTTTTTCCTGATGTGTGAGTTTTAAGTCTATTTTAAATTTCTATCATGAAATACCTACTAAAAGCCCATATTTCTTCAATAGGAAGCATTTTGGTTGAAAAGCCAGTTTTCGAGTTTTCGAACATTTTAGGGGTGAACATAAGATTATGTGGAGCACTGTAGTTGGCGAGCCCAGTGATAACTTTCCTAAATTTCGTTACTGTAACTCGATCTGAACCACAAATTGCAGTTTTCGGAGCGCTTTATGAAATTCAGGCTGAACACCGCCTAGACTAATAGGAACATTAGTCTAAACTGGTGTACTACCTGAAAGCTTTTCAGAAACATGCGGAATTTTCCTGAGTAATAACTGTTACAGCCAATATACCGTACAAACTCAAATAGTGTTGCATGCAATACTATTGTTCAAGCTTGTCTCCGCGAGGCAATACTATTAGGGGCGCAAATCAATAAGGGGTGCAATACTATTGTTCAAAAACTATTTTTCTCGTTGTTTTTTCTTGTCGACTTCTCAAAACAATAAGAATTTATTACGATTTTCGAAAAAGTTTCAGTCAAAAATGACAAGACTTTCAGTAAGAAAGCGGTAAGAGTTCCAGTCAAAAAACAACACAATTTCGAACAAAAAATCGAAGCAAAAAAAAATTATAAAATAATATCAATGTCCAATTCATCATAATCTTCACTTTCTTCGTATTCCTCTCCTTGTAAGTCAATGCCACCGATAAGGCCGCCAACTGAACCTAAAGACAATGACTGGACAGCTTCTTCTCTTTTTCGTTTCATCAGTTCCAATCCTTTTGGTATTTCGCCGTCGTCTTTAAAACAATGAATCTTGAAATCTTTAGATCCGCCAGTAGCATTCTTCAGCCCACATCCAGTGAAAGACTTTTTGATCGAACATTCTGGTAGCTGTTTCCAAGCGTCCAAAATCCATATTAAATAAATTTCCATTGGGGGAGGACGCATATTTCTTGAGTCAGTGTACGACTGTAATCCGTGAATCATCCAACTCTCATACGATTCACTATGTTTGCTTTTAAACGGACTGTTCCAATACACATCTGGTGCATATAATTGAAATCCTGTTGGAAATCTAGAATTTCGACGTCTTCTATCTGAATGAATTCAGTGATCCCTCCAGGGATCACAGCCATATCAATACGTAGGATTTTCATCACTTTCTTGGTATCCGTGTTAATGTTGCAACGATATGATGCTCTGTGGTCTCATCATTGAAAAATGTTACCTCTGACCATGAAAGCTCCATCGAGGAACCAAACTTTTTAATAATCGATGTAATAGGAAATTTTTTCGGAAGCAAAACTAAAGGACGACACTTGAATCCGTCCGAGCGAGCAGTAAGCATGACAGAGATATGAAGCTTGTCATGTCCAGTTGTATGTAATTACGGAGACCTGAAGTCCTTAATTTATTTTTTGTTGAACGACCTACCTGATTTGCTCCCAATTCGTCGATAGTCAAACTATTTGAGAAATATAAATAATCCGCCGTTTCATCATAGGAATAAACGTAGCTACAGTTATTTTGGAGCATCAGTTTTTCAATGTAAAGTTAAAAATCAACAATTTTTTCGACGTATTCATCTGGATAAGTGATCGAAAAAAACATTAAAAAATAGAAAATAATCAAACAAAAAAAATGAAATAAGGAAAAAATAACAAATCTAAATTATTTTGCTCGCTTTTCACTATTGAAAGGCGTATGGGCGGTTAACAGTTCTCAAACCTCAAACGTGGATTGAAAAAATTTGTGTCATCACGAAGGAGCAAGACAATTAGGGAGGCAATATTATTAGGGGCGCAAATCAATTAGGGGGTGCAATACTATTGTTCAAGCTTGTCTCTGCGGGGCAATACTATTAGGGGCGCAAATCAAATAGGGGTGCAAATCTATTAGAGGTTTTACGGTAAACGTTTCAGATACCTGCAGCAACAATTACAATAACTACTGCTATCTGCCGTCTCATCAAATAAGCGTTAGCAGGGCATCATTCACTAAAGCACTGGAAGTGTGTCAACAGAACTGCGCAAATCTCGTGTCAATCCACTCCAGAAGAGAATTATCCTACATCCAAGGTCTCTACAGACAGTATAATATCTACAATGTACTCGTAGGTGCTCTCTTCGCTACGCCCTCAACTCCATTCTGGATTGACCAAAGTAGTTGGGACTATGACCATATGAATCCACTAAATGGAGGTAATGGTACTTGCTTGCAAATGGCAGTTAAGGCAGATGGAACTTTGTCTCATACTGACTGCTCAACTAATCAGTATTTCCTATGCAAACGACCAACAGGGATCACGTGCAACGCTACGCCGGCTCCACCTGTGATTGTCACTCCAACACCATCTAATCCTACTGGATGCAACTCTACGGCTCTTTTTGATTCTGGAGTTATCAAATCCATTAATTATCCCCTTCCTTTTCCCTCCGCTTCCTATTGCATTTACAACTTGGCCACTCTCGGCGCATATCGTATTGGCATTTATTTCACAGATTTTTCTACAAGGGGCTCAGATGAGTATGTGCAAGTTTATGACTCAAACGGAAATCTTCTTGCTTCGTTGAAGGGATCACCGGCGACGAGAACCTATTTTAGTATTTCAAATACTATGACTGTGGTAATGTTTGGTGGCAGTAGCGTGAACAGTTACAAAGGGTTTTCCGCAAATTTCCAGTCGTTTTGATTTTTATAATAAATCTCTATTTCATTAGCCATACCAGACTACCTCGAAATAAAAAAAGCAAAATTATGGATGGCCGCAGCGAAGGCTGTAAGAAAAAGGGCGGGAGAGCTGCAATTTTAACGGAACTGTACAAAGAAGATTTCAGGGTGTTGCAGACTAAAAATCAACGAAAAACCTAAGGTTTGTCTTTTTGTTTTACTTCGGACGGCTTCATTTACAGCGACTGATGAACGTTTTTGAAGAATAACACCACTTAAACGCCCGCGAATCAGTAGAATCATAATCCCAGCTGTCTAGCAGAGTTGGGCGGAATTCCGGATTCCGCCGTTTTTTTCATTCCGTTTTCCGGATTCCGGATTCCGTGAAAAAATATTTTTTTCCGTTTTCCGGATTTCTGATTCCGCGATATGGCTTTTTTATTCCGTTTTAATTCTTTATTCTCAATTGTTGTGAAATGTATACTTTTTTGAACTCCCGCAAAAATTTTTGCGAACAGAGCGCACTTACATCATTTTTTATTATAAATATTCCCTTATTAATGGTTAAAATTCCGCATTCCGCATTCCGGATTCCGCCGTTTTTTTCATTCCGTATTCCGGATTCCGGATTCCGTGAAAAAATATTTTTTCCGTATTTCGGATTCCGGATTCCGTGAAAGAATATTTTTTCCGTATTCCGGATTCCGGATTCCGTGAAAAAATATTTTTTCAAAAAATAAAAATATAAAAAATAAAAGATTTCGGGTTGCGTCGGTGGTACAAGTCGAACCACTTTAGGCTTGACATTTGAGCATGTTCGCTGTTCGGCATCTCTACTGCTAAGAATCCTTTTTTCGAACGTCTGTTGATTGGTCAACGTCGAGTTCTTTGAGAGGATCGGCTTCCATTAAGGCACTCAATTGATCGTTATCCATCTCAGACTGGCGGCCGGCACGCTCTTCATCTTCGAGGCTCTCGTCACCGCTTCGGAATTTTTTGAACCACCATTGTTCCGTACGTTTATTAGTGGTTTCTTGGCTAAATGCATCGTTCATATCGCGAGTTGTCTCGACAGCGTTTCGGCCTAGTTTGAACTGGAACAAGAAAACCGTTCGAATTTGCCTTTTATCCATGCTTTTTTGAAGTGCTATAAAAAGTGACATAACTATTTCAAAGAAAAATCAATAAAACGAGTAGATAGAACGAATTACGCTCTTTAAAATGATATATAACACGACCACAGATAATCAAACATTTTATTCAAAAATCTTTCACAAAAGTAAACAACATAAAAACGCAATAACTTTGTGTTCAACCTAATAAATAGTTATTAGAACCAGCCGTAGCACGCAAGAAGTCGGTGGGCTCACCAAGCACCGTTCTGCTGTCAGAGTCTTCTTGAACGCTTTTAGATTTCTGTGCACGTGATCCTGGACGCACAGAAGACTAAAATGGATGAAGATGCGATGAAGAAGCCAATCAACGCCACGGCTGAGCCAGCTTGCTTTCAGGTTCGTACAGTTACTCCAACTTGTGCATTAGACCAGATGGTTGTTTCGACAATTACTCAGTCCAAACTATTTGCACTTCTCACAGTTTCCCGTCTTCTCCATAATTATTCGGTACTTTCTTTTCCGACCCACGTCGGATATCCTTGAAGTTTCTGAACTCTGAGCGCTGATTCAGTGAACCCGAAATTAGATAGTCTTAAAATTGTGAAGATCGTATTCTCGTTGGAGCGCACTTGCAACACTTTCACAATTTCAAATAAAAACAAATACATAAAACACCAGATTCCAGCGACCGAAACAGAAATAAGCAAAAATAGGCCGATTAAGTTTCATAATTTCCGCGTCGAAACGGGCGCCCGTGGGCGGGCCTAATTTCAAATTTTCAATTTCATGCGCTTTCAAAAAATTGTTTGCCCAATCTATCGAAAAGCTGGAAACTGGCAGAATCATCTGATTTCACAGAAGAGATCAAAGATACGCAGAGATCCGAGAGTGGGCTGGCATCCTTCAGCCTCTGCTCACTTGCCGAGTATAAAAATAATTACAATTTTTTTCCAGTGAATGAAATGGAAATGTAAAACTTTCATACGTCTCCATACATAAAGCTTCCACGAAAGACGAAGACAAAAATAAGTCGTTTTCGTTCGTCTTTCAGTTCGCCTTGCATTCGTCTTGCGCAAGACGAAGAAAAAGACGAGACGAAGACGAAGATGAGACGAGACGGCCGAAATTTCGCCCAAGTGGAAACCATACATGTCGCCCTAACCCTCACATCGTATCCGTCTGTCTGTGTGTTTGTCCCTCCCCTCCCCCCCTTTTCCATCTGAAATTTGTGTCCAACCATTGAATCAAGAAACCAGTTTTCTTTTTCATACAATACAACACTCAATAAACAGTAAACTCTGATGTTGATGAAGAAGGAGAAGAAGGCGTCTCTCAACTGAAAGGTAAGGTGTTTGGCCTTTGAGAAAAAAAAATCATTTCATTTCATGGCATCGTCCTTTTATCTGGTTTCGACTCTATTGATTGGCGAAGAGGCCAACAAGAGTTCTTGGCGTCGGAGCAAGGTTTCGTTTCATCGTCTTGTACAGAAATGCTCATTTTTTTGCTCTACGCACAAGTCTCCTTCGCCAATTTTTAGTAGATCAAATATCGCTTAAATATCGTTTTTTTTTGTCATTTTTCACAATATTTGAATCATTTTGCTACTCATTTTTACAGATGGTTCGTTTTTCGATTCTCTTTTAATTGCAACTCTTCGAATTTCAGCCGAGTTTTGCTATTTTTCCCCATTTGGGCTGAAAGGTAAAGATTCAAACCTTTATAAAGGGGAGAGTTAATTGAAAATTGCTACGTGTTTGACCTTCCTTTTATTGCCAGACCATGAAAAGAGCAAAAACTTTCTGAGCATTGTCCAAAATAAGCGAATGACTCTGGAATTCATTCAAGTCCTTATTGGGGAAAGTGACAGTTTCTCGATTCTTAATCCATTTTTGTGACTCTTTGCGAGCGGCTCCTTGCACCTAGAACTGCTTCTGACCGGCTTCATCGATCGATCTTAATCCACTATTTGCTTCTCTGAGAAATACTTCCGATCGAGGGTCATCCGCACGAATGTTTAGAAGAATTGAAGTAGATGCTAGTCGCTGAATCTTGGCGTACCACGAGAGTCAAGATCAATAAATCGAGAGAAATCAAAGATCATCTCTAATTGATATTTGATTGATAATTTGAGATTTGGAATTTTGTGTTGATTTTCAGACTAATTTGACTGTTTTGAAAAACACAATTTCACCGCTTTTCAGTTGACACTCAACACATTTTCCGAACAATCCCAACACTTTTTCTCTTTTCCTTCTCTGTTGTCGACAGTATTTCAAATTGATGTCTTTCAAAAAATAAACTAGTTTTTACATTAAATTTTCAGAATTTTTTCCGTTTTTTTTTTCATTTTCCCCATTTTTTCGTTCACTTCATTCATTCCGACGATCAACGCATATTTGCTTTAATTTCAGATGCGGTTAGTTGCTTCATTGTTAATCTTCATTGTTTGCATGCAGTCAGCTGTGAAATCGTCAAAGTGCCGAGATGGAGTGCATAATGTGTTCACTGTCGACTCCTACGGGAATGGTGAGCTTTTGAAAAACTGAAAAGGAAAACGTAGATTTAAAAAAACAGCGTAGCGACTAGAATGTGCGTAGAAAGTTATGGCCACGAAGCGGCAAGTTGATCGGGTATTTGTTTGGGCAACTTGCCGACCGGCTGCGACTATTGGGAAGAGAGTGTAAGGAGTTGCGAAGACATTAGTCAGCTAGTGGGCAGTTTTTGGGCAAAATGCCGCACACATTGTTGAGAAGCACTTCGATTGCCACTCATTGTGGAAGCCCTGCAACATTTACGAATGTACATACCGTAAAACCTCTAATAGACTTGCACTCACTTGACCTGCGCCCCTAATAGTATTGCTCTCAAAAAGGCTCTACGAACAATAGTATTGCATGCAAGTTTATTTGAGTTTTTACGGTTTATGGGTAAACATATACTCATAGCTCATGCGACAGATGCTCTGCAAGTGCTCAGCTTGTCTAATCTGAAGCAGTGGTGCAAAGACTCAGGGATTCCTATCTGAACATTGACTAGCAGAAGACCATTTTGCAAGCCCTAGAGCCTGATTGCCGTTCTTTCAATCTTAACTGGCTCCCTTTTGGCCTGAATTGAAACATCTCAGAGACGCCGCTCATTTTTAGTATTGACGCGAACGTCGGGCCGCTGAGCATCATGACCCTTTTTTGCAGCATTCAACTTGAATGAGATGCTCTTCTATTCAGGGTTTGAACCATAAGGTGAAAGAGTTACATTGTGAATGAAACATAAAACAACTGATTTTCACCAAAAAAAATACTTTTAAAATTTTTTTTTCAGAATCACTTCCTGTGGAAATTCGAAAAATCCGCGTTCTTGTCTACGATCACGATATGAAACCATCTTGTCATAAGAAAAAAGTGAACGTGGTGATGCCTGGATGGTTTGTGATTACGGGAGGCGAAGTGGATACGTCGCGGGATTTCGATTTGGTCAAAGATGCGGCCGTGTCTGTGAGCGTCTCACTAGACGGCGATCATATTTGTCTCGACGGCCACTCTGATATGTTCATTGTGCCAGACTCGTTGTGGTGAGCCGGGGAAGGGGGGGGGGACGAAGTGCAGTGGAACAATATGTTTTAAAAACTTTGCGAATTTCAGTAGCTTTCAAATGAGCTCATTTGTGCCTGTGGATATTTGTCGAACGCTTGAGAAGAAGGGAATTCACACTTTAAAAGAACTTGAGGCAAGTGTTTTCATTGATCTCTTCAATTGAAGGTCTATTATCTTGAATATGAACAATTAGTTTTGATTAAAGAAGGTAGATGTTCTCTTTGAATTCTTCAAAATGCAAATGGCACGAAAAGACGAGTTTCAGTGAACTGTCGTCAAGTGCGACGCATAGCGTGCAGACACCGTTACCCCAATATCGTACTCAAAGCCTTATATTGAGACAAAAACGGAATCCAACCTGTGACGGGTTACACGAAAAGGGGTTACATGAAGGCGGGATATTTAAAAAAAAACGGGACTCGCGCAATTGCGCTCCACCAATTGCGCTCGAGTCCCGTTTTTTAAATATCCCGCCTTCATGTAACCCCTTTTCGTGTAACCCGTCACAGGTTGGATTCCGTTTTTGACGTGTCTCCTTATATTTGTTCCAGAGGTCACTAGTGTTTCTGTCGGTATAAGTAGCTGTTGAAGCCTGAAAGCTGTGACTTGTGATCATCTAAACTGACTAAAAATTATTGAAATTATAAAAAAAAAACGGCGAAAATGATGGTGATTCCTTTTTTGGCTCGATCAAGAGAATTCTCTTCATTCGGCATTCAAGTTTTTGAAAATTCCGAATCTTCATCAAATCGAACATTCAACGTCACCAGCCAACCATTTTCAGACGAAAAACTCCTTCAACTCCACTCTGGAAATCCCGCCATCGCCGAGCTTTTTGGGTATTTCTCTGTTAGATGTGCTCAATGTAAGTTTTCAGCTAGACAGTCGCCACCAACAGACACCTCCTTTCAGGGGAAGTATCGCATCAAAATTTCGATCGCTTCCGAAGGCAAGAAGATAGTGCAATTCACGCTACCATCTGGGTACACTGATCTCAAAATGGGTATGAGTGAGGCGGACGACGAGGACTAAACATTTCCGTTTTAAAGTATATATTTTTTAGTTGTTTTACTTCTTTTTTGCCCACAAACTCTTTACTAGTACCCATAATGATTTCGGGTATTTCATGTGCCTTTCTGTCTTCAATGCGGTGGGTTAATGACGCCTTGCACCTCTCGTAGTTTTGTGTACACGCTGCATTTGCGGAAATTTCGCCACGATCCACGACATTTGTACGTTTCCCAATGCAAAGCTCTCATAAATTCACATAATTAAATGATTGCGTTCAAAAAAAGGAGCGAAGCCTCTTGCTCCACCACATGGAAGGCCTAGGTATTTCATTTTGTATGTTGAAATCATGAAATATTGAAAGAAAAATAACATAAAATCTGAAACACTGATGTCCACTAAAAACAATGTTTTGGTCAAAGCAAAATACCAAAAATACCGAGCTCTGATTCAAGTATGCTCTAACTAAGAATAAGTTATGCTCTCTTTGTGAGAATAAGCAATCACCGACGTCTCCTCGCTCTCAAACTACAGTTCTCCAAATAAAGAAACGCCAAACATCAAGATTTCACAAAAAAGAAAACTAAAAATTTTATTATTTTTAATTCTAACAATAGCACTAATAATAAATGTTGTGTTATTTTGTAGAAGTTCATAACCATGGACACCGGTAAACCGCTGACGCCAAAATTGTTCAGCGGCTTATTGAGTTAAAAAGCTCCGCCGGACGCGAAGAATCATTCGTCGAGATTCGAATTCCACCTCCACATGCTCCAAAATCAAAAGGGAATAGAACTTGTCGTTGTCCGAAGATACGTATTTACTGTTTGTCGAATTTCATTGAAAGACAGTTTATCAAAAGAAGAAATGCGAAGGCTCAGACGACTACTTATGGGGTTATTTATGAGAAGTACAATTGCATTTTAATGCAAAAATGCCACTTCAATCTTATTCACGATTGCATTTTAATGCAAAAAAATGCATTTTTTTGCATTAAAATGCTTTTCGTGCTTTTCATGAATAACCCCATTAGAAACATCTCCAAAATGAACCCAAACAATCTCATTTTTTGTTGTATTTTTTTTTCGAAATTTGCTATTCTATACCACAGTCGACCGTCACAACCAATTTATTTATTGACTAGAGTACACAAAAAATAAAAAATATATTTACATTTCAAGAAGCTTATCCATACATCTGATTCATCATCATCATACTCATGGGTATCCCATTTGGTAGACATCTGCCAAATTGACATATCATTCCCATGGGACACGAAATTCCATTGTGACAAGCTGCAAAGGCGAAAATGATTAAAAAAAAGAGTTTTCACAAAATTAAAAATTCTTAATGGTTCCTTCAATTTAATAAGCCCCATTCAAGGCTAATTTAGTTCTTTTTGGCTAAGAATAGGATAGCGGCGGCACACGAGTTCAGACGAATCAGTGCGCAATTACAGAAACCTACAGAAATCCATAAACAATTAGAATTTTGACCGAATTTCGCCACAGTTATTGATTTTTCACATTTTTCGTCTGAATAGTAGTTTTCATGAAAATTTCTTGTTTTTTAGCGAAAGCTCAGTCGGCAACAGTCCTATTTTTGGATTGTGAACACCAAAATCCTAAAAAAAATCGATTATTAATGCGGAACTGCACCTATATCTTAAATTTATGTGTAATACGGAAGGTGTCTCCTGCTCTCCTGCTCATTCCAGTTTTGACGGCAAAAGTATGCCACAGCAATCGGAGAACTTAACAGATTTGCGCAATAAGGAATGATGCTTTCAATGCAAAACAGACGAAGTGACTTTTGCAGTGCCTTGCTTCTTTTTTGAGAATATTTATTTCTTTTTTCAGGAGTACCGCTGTTAAAATTTGAGTTAACTTCTTCTATGCTCGAAAAAATTCCGTTTTAAATCCGAATGAATAATTTTCTTTTTAAATATGGAATAGTGATTGGAAAGTGTGTTGAATATGAATTCCGTTCAACTATAGAGCCCACCATTGTACCCCGAAAGCGTTAGTACAAACGGGCCAGCAAAGCCTTCTGCGCGAAAATTCCAATTACATTTTTCGAATGTTTCTGACGCTTCTAATTTTTCAAAAATTATGCAAATTGAATATATCATTTCTGTGCGAATTTTCCTTTTCTGTGTTTACAAGTGAATTAAAAATGAAAACAAAAAACAGTCCAATTATGACATTTCATTAAGTTTCTATAAATACGTGCGAATAATTCTTTTCTCGGTCGATTCTCTTAGTTTTGAGAAAATGGAAAACAATTTGGTTTGTCAGGAAAGTTTAGAAAAGTGTGTGTTTTCTATAAAGAATCATTCTTTGCCTTTTCAAGGAATTGTTAAATACCCGTGGCAATTGTTTTCTGATTAAGAAAAAAACGTACCAAAGGTCGTAGACATGGGATTCTGAACACACACTCCACCGATACAGTACTGGCCAACTGGGCACGTGGCTCCCGTCATACAAGCTGAAAATTGGCGAAACCGAATATTCTCACTGATTAAAACGAGTATCGAGCTCACTAGTCTCGGTGGGCATCACTTGGCTTCCTTGAAAGGCGACGTTACTCCTGCTACAATAACCGTTGACGCAGATTTGGCCATTAAAGCATTGCTGAACAAGGGAGCACGGCTGCATTCCACCGATGGTCGATGGTACGGGACCAGAAACCATTGGAGCGTTGCTACCATATGGGGTAACTCCAGTAGCCACATTGGCACCGACTGCAATGCCTGGAATCATGGAATTAGGTAGTAGGGTGTTAGGGACATGGGTCTTTCAATCAGGTGTCTATTCTTTTCTAAATTTATCGTTTGATCGCCATGGGCCGCATATTCATTATGGACTTCAGTTACAGTACGCAGCGAAATTTTGAAATTGCGTGTTAACTTTATAGGAACTAAAATATAAATATGAGCAATTCGTCGACAAATTCATTCTGAAATGTACGTGTATTTTGGGAGAAATAATAACCAAGAACTGAGGCTGAAAGAATATTAATTTGGCAATATTTAGAACGTTATAGAATATGAGAATTTGCACAACTATAAGTGTTTGCACAATCATAACTCACCCCTACTAGCCGCTCCCATTCCTGCTAATCCTCCACCATAAAGCGCTGCTGCAGACGTCAATGCTCCGAGACCTCCGAGACCACCACCACCCATCATTCCCAGCCCTCCGGGTCCGCCATATCCTAGTGCACGGGACCCCATCATAGACGTGGTTCCACTTGACAGGCAGTTTCCATTCCAGCAATATTGGCCGAACGGGCAGGATATGTATCTGGAAAATATAGCAATAAGGAGTGCAGAGAAGCGGAGCACCTAATGGGAATAGGTTGAAGCATGCAGATTCTGAAAATATCAGAGTGCTTTATTTCTCCGACTAAGGCTTCCATTTGGGCGAAATTTCGGCCGCCTCGTCTCGTCTTCTTCTTCGTTTTGAATTCGTCCGACGCAGTGTGTTGACAACTTTTTATCGCGTAAGACGAATGCAAGACGACTTTTTGTATTCGTCTTTTGTGGAAGCCTTATCACCGACTTGAAAGAGTTTAATATGACTTATTAGATTCTCGCTTTACGCCGTAAAACAAGCGGAATCTCTCATTATAGCCACAGCCTTCAGGAATAGCATAATTTAAGGCGACTAGAAGGAATCCCATTAATCAATTGAGTAAAAAAATAATAAAGTTGAGGAAGGTTAGAAAAGTTCAAGTGTGAGTCCCTGCCCTTGAACACTCTGATTTGATCCCAGCCCGCAACCACTACAGTAAAAATACTAAATAAATAAATAAATAATTTTTCGATAAGGCGCACCGCACCGATTACACAGAACTGATCCCAACTTCCACTATTTCGTTGTGAATCGAACTAAATCGACTTGTTTGACTTGCTGGGCGAGATACAATTAGGAATTTGTTTTTGAGGTAACAATGATTTATTACATTTCGATGTAGCATAGACTCCAAATATACGAGTACAATTAAGATAGAGCTTCTAAGCTGGGGTGGTGCGAAATGGAGATTTTGGAACTTCCCGATATGTCGCGATTATTTATTTTTGAAAAGCGGCACATTTCACTCAGAAGCATTAAACCTTTTTATTTGTTTAAGTAAGTAACAACGCATTTGACTAAAACGAGGGAGTTCTTGAGAAAAAGGTACGACATAATTAAAAAAATGTTTTCCTTTGAAAAAGGAAAGTGATATTGGTTATGCGCCTTTAAGCTATATCGTATTATTCGTTACTCGAAATTCCAATTTTTATCCAAAATAGTCTATCAAAACGTGCCATAGGGTTGTCGGAACCCTAACGGTGACATTATTCTTAAACCTGTCCGTCTGTCTGTAAAGTTGTCCTTATTTATTTCTTATGGTGAACATTGAAAACGTATTCCGATCTAGTTCTCATTTTGAAGAATGCTTTCGAAAATATTCTGAACGAAACTTCAAAATCGCTGCACGTCTTCTTCTTTTTCGCCAAACTTTTGCACTACTATTTAAAAAAAATTCAAAAATAACCTACCTACACATATCGTTGTCATTATATCCGCTGAGTGCCCCATAAAGAGCACTTCCAAGAAATTGAGGATTAGCAAATCTAAAAATTACACAATAAATTCTAAATATATTTACAAATGAAATATAGATCCTTTTCCTATATTCGTCATTTTTAGCAGTATAAAAGTCGAGAAATTGTTTCAGGGCTGGCGGGGCATCAATTTGAATTTTAAAACGCTTGTCCGTCCACCTTTATCCTTTATCATTTATTCTCATTTTTTATTAAATGTATTGCATTAAAATCGCTTAGTAAATCGCTTAGTAAATCGGGTTTTCTAATATATATTTCTCAAATAATGCTATAAAACGATCATGTAAAATTCAATAACAAGCTATTTCATTCCAATATATTTTCCGATGATAAACTCTCGATTTTTAAAACCAATTATATTCTTTCATAAATATTATAATTCCAGGCTGCAACTGTTCAGTTCACCGAAATTATCCAATGGTGCAAGCAGGAAAACCTAGTTTATACACTCATAATTCAAATTGAGGCTTCGCACTGCCCACAAAATGTCGGAAATGTAATTCTTTTTTCAAATTATTTATTTAGTTTTCAAAAAATGAGGTTTTTAATTAAAAAAAAACCAACTTAATAAAACTGCAGTACGTCAGTATTTTCCAAATCCCATTGACCGGTGGCATAGTTCTTCAAAATATAAAAGCAATGATTCAAATAAGAATTTTCGAGAAGATAGAGAGGTATAATTAAACCACTTGAAAAACGTCGCTATCGTTATTCTAAAGAAAACTGAAGACGGACGACCATAAACAGAAACTTGAGAATTGTTCTTGATTCAAAGAAAAAAGTTCGTCTATCTAGAGTTGACCCGAAATAATAATAATAGATATTTATATGAACAAAATGAACAATAAAGGGAAAAAAACGGTTTTATTTCGCCAGATTCCATTTCCGAAGCATGAACATCTACGAATAAAATGCAGTCTGTTGCGCAATAAATTTCATAAAAATTTCACCGAAATTTCTTTTCTTCTTTGTCATAAAAATTACCGAAAAAAATTCGAAAAACGAATGAACAAAGCCGTCCCAGGATTTCGATTGGGTAGCGCTACAAAATTTTCGTTTCAATTAGTTTGAAACGATAATAAAAATTCAAAAATTCCAAAGTTGCGCACTATTCTGCCAAAAAAAACGAAACAGAGAATTGTTGACTTTACAGTTTGATCAAAAATAGAAGAGGAGAAAGTAACCGAATGACACATCGGCATACGAGAACGAGATCAATTAAAAATGATGAATCCGGTTAGGTTAGTCAGGAAATCTATGGAGAGGGTTCGAAAAGGGGAGGAGGGAGGCTTGATGAACCGTAAATGCGGCAAAAATTTTGTTAGGGGATCAGTATTCGATAAAAAGGAGAGTCGTCGTTTCTCGATGAAATGTCGGCAATAAATCGGAAATCCTGTGCTGGTGCCGAGGTGTCGAGAATCCTATTAATTTCCAGACGATATATTCGAAGCTTTGATAAAAATATTGGAATTTCATAGGCCAACACTTAAAAAGTTACTTTGTTTTTATTTGCGATCCGAAAGTTAATTTTTTAATATTTCCCCAGTTTCTCTACTTATCACGTGCTATGCTGAACGGAGGAGTTATTATGACCAGAAGCCGGGAACAAAGAAGCAAATAGCGGATCGATTCGTCGGCTCGGCCACTTTACTGATCTTGTAGCAAAACGCCGAACCTTGAAAGTTAACATAGGATAATGAATTCATAAAATTCTTCTATTTGCAACGTTTTTCAAGCAATAGTAATAACACTGGGGAAAGTCACCAGCTGTCCGTGGTGGCCCTGTAGGCCCGGATCTTTGCGAGTTCGACTATGCTTAAATGCCCAACCAAATAGTTGTCTTAAACAATTTAATGGAAGGCTATGCTCTCCTTTTTTCTCCAAAGGCGTTATGTAAATCCCGCAATGCAGAGTACAGGCAGCGGACCGGATCAATCACTTAATTCGGGAGCGGTAAATTTTTTTTCCTTTGCGAAGCGCTCACGTTTTTCGCTCTAAAAACAATGAAAACTAGAATTTTCAGCGATTTCCCCAGAAAATAATTAAAAACTCAATTTTCTTGAATTTTAGTCGCAAAATTAAGTTCATTTACAAACAATTTCTCTTTATTGTTCGATTGAATACGGAAATAAATTTCACAAATCAGATTTGCCTTTTTCATTACCGAATTCGAATTGTGCCACATTGCACTTTAACCGATCTTTAAGAACAATATTATCTCCAGGCTTTTTGGAATTGATTGAAATATTCTTCAGTTTCTACTTTCGCCATCAACTCCACATTCTTCACTCTCGCGTTCGTTCTCGATTTGGTGGAATTCAGAATGAGATTATCCATTTTTGCTGCAATATTTCCATAAAACCGATGTCGCCAAACGGGAACAGAAAGCATTGAAATCGGAATCAAAATGTTGGGATTTCTGAAAAAAGTGAGCAATTTTTCTTAAAAATACATAAATATTTGAAACAAAACAATTGAAGATCAAAACAATTTCGGATAAATTTTTGAGAATTTTTCTCATACGCAAAATAATTTAAGACGGAATGAATTGAAAAACTAACAAAAAAAAAAGAATTGATAATTAACTGCATTTCTCGCTGTAATTTTCTTTGCTTTTGAAATTTGAAATGAATAGAAAATTAACCGTTATTATATCCAATAGACGTTTCGCAACCGGCTATTTTGCAACTAAACTTCTGATATGCTCATTCTTGAAACGACCGGTTGCGAAGCGGCAATGTGCGGGACGTCATTTTCGGAAACAATATAACGTCTTTTGCAAGTCAATTTGCTAAATTCCCGGATAAAATAAATTGTCAAGCACGAATTATGAATGAAACATACGTCCTAAAACGATCTCGACGGTTGCTGTCATTTCAAATGTAAAAAGAGGAAAATTATAGTGAAAAATACAGTTAATTACCATAATTTTTCTCTTTTATTTTATTTATAGGCACATTGAATCATAAGGATTCAAAAACAAGGTAGTGATATACGAAAATAGAAAAAAAAAACTGAAATCCGGCAATTCTGAAAAAACTGTAAGCGACTAAAAAGCGTGAACGTCAGGCGTGAAATACAGAAGTTTCGGTCACTCCCGTGCGGCAAACCCAACGCTGGAAATCCTCTGCGCTATTCGAATTTTTCTATAATCTTGCACTACGCATTTCTAGGTTATAATGTGCAGCAGAGTTGGGCGGAATAGGATTTTAGGAACTCGGAATCCGGAATCCGGAATACGGAAAAAATATTTTTTCACGGAATCCGGAATCCGGAATACGGAAAAATTATTCTTTCACGGAATCCGGAATCCGGAATACGGAAAAAATATTTTTTCACGGAATCCGGAATCCGGAAAACGGAATAAAAAAACGGCGGAATCCGGAATGCGGAATGCGGAATCCGGAATTTTAACCATTAATAAGGGAATATTTATAATAAAATATGATGTAAGTGCGCTCTGTTCGCAAAAATTTTTGCGGGAGTTCAAAAAAGTATACATTTTACAACAATTGAGAATAAAGAATTAAAACGGAATAAAAAAGCCATATCACGGAATCCGGAATGCGGAATCCGGAATCCGGAATTCCGCCCAACTCTGATGTGCAGCACGACTATTAGGATATGTTTTAATAATTTTTTTTCTGCACGACAACTGGTCTCGTTTCTTCCGTCGCTTACTATATTCAAAACACCTAAAGAGCCGTTTTTTCTCTTACAGTCGTTTCATTTTTTCTCGAACTTCTTAAACGAAATTGTACGATTTCGGGAAAGAAAGGAAAGAAAAGAGTTCTAGATAAACGACAGCAACAGAAATCATTGTAATTGACGATCTATTGCACAAAAATTCTAAAAATTTACAACAAAAACGAATTTCTATTGTTCATTACAATTCCTTCTCCTGCCTTCGTATCTCTGGGCCACTTTTTTTCAATCAACTTACTGTGAATTACAAAAATCACATAGGAAGAAGAATATTAATTCAAATTTCTTTATATCCGATATAGATATCCATACAATCAAACAACATTCCAATATCAGGCAGAACGAGCCTCCAACCATCACAAATTTAATGAGCTGAAAATAGTACTTTTTAAACTTTTTAACTTCTAGAAAAACGGGTTGGACATAAAATCTTAGCGCTTTTTAAAGATCTATCGAGTAAATAGAATATCACCATCCTTTAAAAATTTTTAATATTCTTCTTTAATACGATTTAAATGAGCAGCAAGTGGGATGTTCATAGAAAACTAGTGGGCAGAGCCAGACGAATAACTTGGGGAAGCACTACCGTTGCAAGAACTGAACAGGGCCTCTGAACTATGATAAAAATATGGCAACTGCACCAACGGTAGCGCTGCCCAATCACATAGTTCATGGATCAGAAGCTCATGAACTTTCTAATATTCGCCCATTTTCATTCAGATGATTTAAGCTCATGAGTAACTAATGTGCAGCATTTCCATGAATTATGAGATAGATAATGGGCCCAATGTCCCGTTTGCTATAACGGCTTTGCAAAAGAAAAATAAAAATTTCAGAAAAAAAATTCGGGTATCCGGCTTAATTACATTCAAACTCCTCGCATTCTCCTTTGCTTGAAACCGAGTTTTCAGCGTATACTGTTTGGGCGTCTTAGAAATGGCCTCCAAACTGTTATGAACGCGGATATTCCAGTACCAATTGTATCCATATAATAGAACATTCAAGACGAGAACTGTTATTCCAGTAGCTACCCAAAAGTAGACATTCAATATCATGGTGCATGCAGAATAAGCAACGATGGCCGAGATGACTTGTAGGAATATGAGAATAAAAACCGATAAAAATGGCCGTTTTCTGGATTCATAGTCGCTGAAAATGGAAATTCTCGAGCACGCTGGTGGGTCTACGGTTCGTTTCTATACGATGCTCATGTTCGGCTTGTCTCAAAACAGCGTTGTCCTACATAACGCTTCTGACAATAGAGAGCAACCTCGCTGAGGAGCATTGCGCAAACTCTCACCTCGGCACACCGAGACACTTACTTGATCAGCAATGTAGCCATACACCTTTCAATTGTCAATCCAGTTAAAGCGAGAACAGCAAATATATTATAGTGAATAACCAAAGCCATCCCTACAAAAAAGTGTGGATATGCCCAAAATGATGAAATACGTGGCATCTCCGAAGTGGAATCCGTGTAGAATTTCGTGAACGTTTTGGTAGGATCTGGATACGAAAGACGATAATGAAGCAAACATTGAAAATATGTATATGAAATTTGGGAACTTGTCCAATACGTGCGCCAAGCGATTTTGCAGTTTTAACATCCATCTCATAATTTTTGTAAACAAAAACGTAACGGCAGGTGAAAAATTGGGAAATCAATCAAACATTTCCAATTAACATTGGAACAGAACTGTTAATAAGGTAAAAGCAAATAACGAATTTTATGATTCTAGGAAAATTGACTCAACTTTCTCGTTTAGATTTCGTTCTAGAGCATTTAGAGTGTTCCTGGAATTTCTGGCTGTTTCGACTCATGTGCCCTTCCCCATCAGCATAGCTACAGAGCGACGCATCTGCTCGAAACTTCTAAAGCTGCTGACACGCTATGAATCGCTGTCATATAATTATTGGGTTGAGGAATAAGTTCGTAGAGCTTTTATATTATCTTTTGTTTCACAACAATTTTCTTGTTGTTTGGCAAAGTGTATATATTTATCTGATAGCGCTTTTTCTGCTCTACAAAATAGTGTTTTTAGTTTGTTCTGAAGTTTTAATTTTTCATCATTTTTCAGGCTTAGAAACTAACTATCCAGGAGGCAAAAATCAGCATTTTCGACATCTGCTCTTCTTCGCTTTTCATCGAAAGCAAAAAGCAGCCGAAGCCGCTCGGGAAATATGCAGTGTGTATGGAGAAGGTGTCTTAGGCGTGTCTACTGCACAAAAATGGTTCGCAAAGTTCAAAAATGGCGACTTAAATCTAGAAGACACGCCTCGAAGCGGACGACCTTCAGAATTAGACGAAGAGCATCTGAAGGCACTATTGAAAGAAAATGGTGTGAATAAGTCGTGAATTGGCAAAAAAAATGAACTGTGATCAAAAGGCAATCCTTAATCATCTTCATTCGATGTTCAAATAAACCAAATATCTATGAAAAAACTCTACGAACTTATTCCTCAACCCAATAAATCCCGCAATGCAGAGTACAGGCAGCGGACCGGATCAATCACTTAATTCGGGGGCGGTAAATTTTTTTCCTTTGCGACGCGCTCACGTTTTCAAAGTGAGCGCTCAAAACAATGAAAACTAGAATTTTTTTTCAAATGTGTTAGAACAGCAGGAACCAGGAACTGGAACCTGCTGAAACAGGAACCAGTTGTGAAGGTGAACCAGGGTTAGTACCTCAACGAGATATTCGAGAAAGCATTGCCTCCCTATTTCCAATCCTTTCCAGCAGAACGGCGCACCGGCTCACACGGCTAAATGAGTTTAGCAGTGGTGTGATGCGAATTTACCGAGTTTCATCTCCGGGAAACAATGGCCCTACCTCAAGTCCTGATCTCAATCCAATAGATGATTTCGTGTGGAAAATTATTCAAGCGAAGGTTCAAGCACGTCCTCACAAAAATTTGGAAGATCTCAAAAAGACTTTGCTCTCGGAATGGGACCATCTGTCGCCGAACTTCCTCCGTGTCAATACCCGAATGCCCGAAGAGATTGAGGGAGGTCATCAAAAACAGAGATACGAACATCGAAAAATTATATTTAATTTTTTTCTGTTATTCTGATAAACTCTTATTGAAATTTTAATTTGTTTTTTTTTGGAAATTATGTCGTTTTTTTTGTTACAGTACTTTGGCCGCACCCTGTAGAGCGCACTCGTAATTCGATTTCCTCCCACCCCCCCCCTCTCACATTTTTTAAAACCGAAACTAACCATTTCCAGGAATAATTGTCCATCCCTTCTGGTAAGTGATAATCAATAATTTTCCAATTAGAAGTTCAAACCATTGAAAAAGACATCCGCAAATACAAAAGTTCAAATTCCAGTGAAACACTCTGGTGGTATACACCACGTAGCCTGACCTCAATGTTAAGACGCATGCTAGAATATAGCTTCCAAATTCAAATAATAACAAAGAGCAACCAAAAAGATCAAATTCGTTTTTGTAGTTTATTAGAAAAATCGGGAAAAAATACATAGTCGAATTGTCATTTGTGATGAAAATCATTGATAAAACTGGAAAAATTGCTGAAATAAAGATTGACCATTTGATATTATAGGCTGGGCTCATACATTTTTCTTAATTTCACCTGCATAAGTAAGAAAACCTGAATTGAATTGGTGGAAAGCGACCAAAATCAAATCAATCAAATATCGTGTAACCTTCTTTTATGATTGAGGTGTTTTTAAAACGGTTCCGGAATGCCTCGTTCTGAAACATTCAAAAAACTCCTCGAGATTGCTGAATGAAGCTTCTTTTCCTGATTCGCCAAACAACTCCTGAAGCTGGCTAATTTTCGATGTTGATTCTAAGATTTTGCTAAATGATTTCTTTGAAAATTGTTATAAAAATCTCTGCTTATCTCTATTTGCGTTCCAAGTTCCCAGCCAGGCATTTGAAATCCAAAACAGAGTGCTCCAGGGCTTGGTTAATTCAAAACTGGTCATTGGAAAATAATATATTATAAATGTTAGTTGCTTACTTGCTTACTAGTTACTTAGCCGATCCGTCATTCGCCTGTGTGTGCGCGGATCACAGCTAACCATGCTTTGCGATCCTTGACGATTGTGGTCCATGAAGTAATCAGTCGGTTTCATCGGTACATATATTGAGATTTCTTTTCGTAGTGAGAAGGATCATCTCAGGGGGGGGGGTCGTCCGACAGGTCGTTTTTGGTCTCGAGGAATTCGTTCTTGTTTTTTTTGTTCATCTTCCGTCAGTTCTTCGCATAATGTGCCCGGCCCATCCTAATTTCTACCTTTTTGATGTAGTTCACTGGGTCTGTGACTAGGTAGATCCTTCGGATGTCTTCACAGTGTCAGTCTCGTTGGCGTTGTTCTGTGAGGGTCATTCCTATTAATCTCGGTTTTAGTGATGAGTGCGTCAACCGGATTCTTTCAGCGAGATTCTGTGTAATGGTCCACGTTTCAGATCCATTTGTGAGCGCGGGAAGAACTATGTTGTCGAAAAGTTGAGCTTGAAATCGGGGGCAGGTTAAAACGTCGCTTGTGTTTTTGATGTTGTTGAACGTTGCCCACGCTGCTCGCCTTCTTCTGTGGAGTTCTTGTTCTAGCTCATTTCGTGAGTTGAGTAGTCTGCCAATGTAGACATGTTAGAAATATGTTAGAAAATGTTAGAAACGGACGTTTTGAAACTGAGAGGTATCTTGAAGAAACACCGGGTTCTGGATGGCCTTCTTATAAAATCACTATTGGCGATTAGAAGCTTTTCGTAGCCAAGATCAAGCGCTTCTCGTTTTGCGATTGGTGCATTCCGTAACCGTTTTGAAAGAGACCTTCTCAAAGATAAAAACCGAAGAACACTATTAGCGAAACGTCCGGTTGCCAAACGGCAAGATACTTGTACTTGCTAAATTCTCGGTGATCAAAAGCTCCCAATTGCGAAATAAAAAATTAAACTTTGACTAGATCATCGCCAATTTTCAGCTTCTTTCATTAGTTTTTATGACAAATCTTGTTATTTTCAATTATTTCGAATCAGGTTACTTGAATTCGGTGTTGTTTTGTTGCTCTTCGCTTCACTAACCATGCATAACAAAACTATTCTTTGATACGCGAATAAAACGCGAGAAAACCACAGCCAATTTCTCGATATTTGGCTCGCGATGGCTGAAAACTGCTAGCGTACGAGCTAGCTGTTAAACGAGCACGTGACAGATGGGCCGACAAAAAACACATTTGGCGGGTTTCCCTTCATTTTCACGTTTCATTAGTGATTTTCTAGTTGGCCAACAATGACTTTAATGCTGAAATTAGCACAATTTGCATCACAGATATGTTTGTTCTGAGAAATGCTTTTGTAGTTTGACCTGAATCTAGAATTGTGAAAAGCTTGCATGTTTTGAGAGCTGAAAATGTCTAGAGTCAGCTGATATTTAGAAAAAACGTGAAAAACATTTGGAAATATGAGCCATGATTATTTCTCCGTAATGTTTTTCCTGCTCACTGATTAGAGCGTTTCCTGGAACCGAGAATAGCTTTGAGGATAACCTTTGAATATGAAGTAATAAGAAACGTTAATGGAGGAGTAGCACCCATGCCGGGCGCAAGGAAGCGAGCCGTGGGTGACCCACCTGGTTTTTTTTTGCATGTTTCGCTGTTTGATCAGTGCTTCCTAATTTCCAGTTCAGATTTTCCAGAGAGAAAAATTTTAAGAAGATGAGCCATTTCTTCTGGAGCTCTGGCGGATAGTGAGCAGAAGTTTTTTCGTATTATTTTAAGTTTTACCACTTTTTCTTTTATTCTCTAGAAACCTCGAGAAGCTTCTATAATAGAACAATCTATTTTAAGAGCATATGAGGTGCGGTGTTGTGGCTATTTTCACACAAATTATCAGCTCAATCGCTTCTTCTAACAACTCTAACAACTCGAGAGAGCAAGTCCGCCTGCTACTTTTGTATGTTTTTCCTTCGACGAGACAAGCAGCTTATCGGATCAATAATTTGATGGATGCTGACACAGTTGCCTATGTAACAGCAGTTCAGTTCATTGGTTCCAAAAATTCAGGAGTGTGGAGGTGGAATTTAAAGATTCTCCACATAACGGATGTCCCAAGGTCGCTAATGAAGGCACTGGTGAAAGAGGATCACCGTTAGTCGAATAGATGTCTTGCAAGCAAGCTTGGAAACTTTCGATCTCGAATTCTCCTGGAAACAGTTGAATTGGGTACCTCATGTTTTGTCGGCCTCCCAACAGCAGATGCTGCAGCGTATCTTTTGTTACAAAATAGAACGACGGCATGGCTTTTCAATTTGAATACTGGGTATGAGAAGTGAACACTCAATGCCAACTTTCATTATGATCGGCAGTGGCTGAAACCTGGAGATTCTGGAGTTCCAACGCAAAAAAGAGAGTTACACCCGAAAAATGTATTTCTGTGCATCTGGTGTAGCGTGGAAGGGCCGGTTCACTGAGAACTTTTACCAACCAATACAGAAGTTACAGCGGGTCTTTACTGCAAGGAATTGATCACAGTAGCTGAAAAAATAAAAGGAAAAATGGGTCGAGTTCGATCACATGTGGCGAAGGATCTTGGGCTCCCACTGATTATCACTTGTTCCGTTCTCTGACTCACTTCTTGGATGGAAAGAAATTTCGAAATGAAGGCGATCTCAAGACCGAGCTGCAGTCTTTTTTCGATAGTAATCCGCGGGACTTCTATCGAAAGGGAGTCGAACAACTATCTATCAGTTGGCAATACATTGTCCATAATGATGATGTATACTACATATGCTGACTGATATTAGAAATTAATAAATAAATTTTGATTCGAAAGTTTTTTTGTAAATGGTATAATTATTTTGACTCCACCTGATAGTTTAACGGGAACGTAGCAACCATGTACGCGGTGCTTCAAATGTGCACATGGAGATTTACTTTAATCTCAACGGAGCGAGCTTGCTGAGCCAATTTTCGATTTTTGTCTCAATTCCTGATACAATATCATCAAACACCATTATTAATAACACTGAAATCAGATCAGATGTGCAGCGCCAACTTCCGTGGTATGAGTCTTCCCGTTAAATGTTGGAAAAACGGCGTATGCGCACTAAGCTGCACACTTGACGACAGTTTAGTGAAATTCATATGTATATATTATCGCCGTAAAAAAGTTCCGACATTTTTTCGAGTCCGCGAAAATCGGGATTTGAATTTAGAGGCTCCGCCCATTTCATCATCAGAGCGCATTTGCTATGCGCGATATATTTTTTGAATTTTTATTTTCTTCTGAATTTTTTTTCTTTTTTCTTTCTTTTTTCTTCGCAAATTGATATATTTAAACATTCGAAGAAACGTGTAAAAAAAATTCACGATTAATACAATTTCGTTCTTTTAATCCAGTCTAATTCTGAAAATTCAGAAGAAAAAATAAAAATTCAACAAATATATCGCGCATAGCAAATGCGCTCTGATGATGAAATGGGCGGAGCCTCTAAATTTAAATCCCGATTTTCGCGGGCTCGAAAAAATGTCGGAACTTTTTTACGGCGATAATAAATGCACAAGTTTGAAAACAAAGAAGCGAGTGTTGATGTTCCTTTAAAAAATCTGAATATTGGATTTTCAGCTCCACGGACACTTTGGCAGATTCATTTTTAATTTTCCAAGTTTCTTGTAAAATGAAATATTGAAAAAAAACATAAAAACCACATTTCAATTCAAAAATGTCTGAGCATTAAAGATCGGAGATCAACTTCTGATTTTTTTGAGCTTTCTTTTTTGAAAAAATACTAAAATTGTTTACAACTGGTGTAAGACGCCACGAAGGTCGTCCTTCAAGTTCTTGATATCCAAAAAAAGCAAAAATATGTGTGATTACATTTTAAAAACATCCTTGTGAGATCCAGTTGATCTAGAGTGAGGACTGGAGACCATGTACTGAAACTTGGCAAGCTACTCAACTCACGAGCCGGTGGAATCAGAACTCCATAGAAGACGACGGGGAGCATTAGCACCCGACGCTCTCACCAGCTCTGAATTCGAGCTCTACTTTTCGGCACCATAGTTCTTCCCGCGCTCACATACGGATCTGAAACGGGAACAATTACACAGAGTCTCGCTGTAAAAATCCAGGTGACACATGCATTACCAGAAAGAAGATTCACGGAACAACACCACCAAGACTTACAGCGCGAAGAAATCTCAAAAAATCTCCCTTAGGATAGGGCTGGCACATTATGCGTAGAACTGGCGGAAGGTGAACAAAGCTGATACAAGAGTGGATTTCTCAACACCAGAAACGACCTATCGGACGTCCCCCCATGAGATTGTCCGACTCACTACAAAAGGAAGTCTCAATATATCGAGGAAATCAACAGACTACTTCATGGACCACCATCGCTCAAGATCGCAAGGCATGGTTAGATGTGATCCCCCGCACTCACAAAAGCGAATAACTGATCCTACCAAGAAGCTATGTAAGTTGACCATCAAAAATCAATGTTCAATGTCTAATTTTTTTGAGTTTTTTTTGAAAAATACTGAAATTGTTTACACCTTGTATAAGATATCATGAAGGTTGTCCTTCAAGTGATTGCTATATAAAAAGAGCAAAAATACTTGTGATTACATTAAAACAAAAAAAAACCTCCTTCTGAGATTTCTGAGAGAGAGTGAGGACTAGAGCCCATGTACTGGAACTCGATTTTCGCTGGAAAATGAGAACGCCGATTGCTACAGCTGCACGACTGCACGAACGAGCTGCTTATTGCCAACAGCGTTCCTTTAAAGATGCCGCATTGAGGCTTATTTTTTATAATTTTCTATAACTTCATTCGCTTGTACTTTCAAATGTTCAATTTTTATGTTGTTTATGACGCTTGCATCGGCAAAACCAGATTCAATTCGTCGCGTTCACGGTAGACGCCTTCAATGCCTCGGCGTTTCGCTCCCACCTGCTTTACGACGTCTAGCCAGAGTCTGATGAACCTGATGGAACGTTTTTGACGATGGTATAAAACAGCCGAAATCTACAATTTTCGAGTTTCATCGGGTATTAATAATGAGTTGGAAGACACCACTTATGAAGGCACTTTGAGCCTTATTTCTTCCCTCGAAATCATGTAGTTTTGATGAAAAAAATTCTGAATTAAAAGAATTCCACTGAAAAACGAAAAAGGAGTTTTAAGACCATGGTTGTCGGCGCGGGACCTGAAATAACTGTCTCGAACTGAATCACTTTTACTCGATCCAGCTCGTTATTATCAGATCTTAGGGAGTAGAACAGCATACAACGGGGCACAGCGTTTCGGACCCACTTACTCTTGGACAACTATCGTGAACTGCGCCATTCCCCAACACCCCCCCCCACCCAACCACAATGTAAAATTGTGTCTTCTTTTTCCTTGTTTCAGGGAGACGAAATTCAAAAAAGTTGCGAATTGAAGGTTGGCCATCTTGCTGGTGTTAGTCTTCCTTTTGTTTGCATCGGAGCCCTAGAAAAACGTCGGCCATCAATCAGTAAGAAAGCTATGGGAATCAATAAGATCAGAAATCAGAAATCTGACAAATTTTTAAAAATGCTTTTAAAAATGCATTTTTTGGAGAGAATTCGAAACCTGCTCTCCACCATTTTTGTCATCATCAACTCTGTCGTCAGCTATACGCTTCTATAATTCCTCCAAAAATAAAGCCGAAAAACGCCAATTAGGCTATACGAAACGCTAAAACTCAATTAAATGCTCCGTGTTTCAATATTTTATTCAATATGCCATATTATTAAGGAGAAATGGGCAGTGAATGGAGTGCTCCTTCCGGTTTTATTTGAAATGTTTCTAGCGGCGTTTCTTCTTATTAGTTTGATTTTTTCGTTTTGTTTCTGATTTTGGATTTTGGTTCGACCTCGCTAACAGGACCATATGCCCAGTAACTTTCATGGGCAAGTGGCCCATATTGTTGGGCTAGGCAACCTGTGCGAGGCTTTCTGTTCATTTCATATCTATATCCTATGCCTTAAAGTCTAAATAAGTCAGCACTAGAATAGGTAAATAACCAATGTTTTTGCTAATGTCCTTCGGTATGTCCGCCTGTCGCTATGTCACGTCTTTGCTGTCTCTCCAGTTGGCAGAGCATATATTTGGTTGTTGTTTGAGAACAGGTGCATTTCATATTTCATTTCCTTTTTGAAAGTATGCACCTGAGACAATCAGTTGCTTATTGATAAATTTTCATGAAAAAAAACACGCACATTTTGTTTGAAGTCAGAAATGTGCAATGGAGCGGAGGAGCCAGCAACTGAAATTTCGTTCTCCAATTTTTGAAATCTTGAAATTTCCCCAATTGAGTTGTAGATATCAGTGTGTTTCATGAGATTGGCTTTAAAAAATAGATTTTTTAAATATTTTAAAGACTCTCGTAATACGTGTAAGCGAAAATTAGAGAGCCCGATGCTAAGGCTTCCACGAAAGACGAAATAAGACGGTGTCGTCTCGTCTTCGTCTTCGTCTGACGCAGAGATAGACATTGTATAGGTCAAGTGAAATACATTGTGTACATAGTACACAACTTTTTTGTTGTGTAAAACGAACGAAGACGAGACGAAAGACGACTTTCTGTATTCGTCTTTCGTGGAAGCCTTACCCGATGCGCTGTCGCAGTGAATTTATGGTCGCTGTAATCGAGAATAGGATAAAATTGAATCTGAAGAAAGTATTAGAAGGACTCGCGCCGGACCGCGTGGATGTGGCCACTGCCATTCTTAAAAACCCGAAAATGGTGAAACTCTGAGCTGGCCGAATGCGTCCCTCTCAAATATCACTAATGGAGTTCAATATTTTTATTCGATCAACATTAGATTTTCGTCCGCTAGACGCCATAACTGCACTTCGAGTCGAGCCCGCCTGCCCATCGGGAATCTGATTAGCCAACTCGTTTTTTTTTCGAAACAAACGTCAAAAATAACCATCGAAATCTGCAATTTGGAAATTTTATAGAGTACAAATATTGAATTTGAAGAAAGAGTGGTGGTGGTGTGGTGGGCTGCCCTTTTTTTCCCCGCGATACTCATTATTATTAAAAAATCGCCGTTTTCTGAGGTTTTTCAAAGAACGACACTAGTTTGTGATCTTATTGCTTTTCGAATCGAGAGAAAGATGTCTCCTCAGACCCCGCCCACTTTTTCATTCTTAATAGGTTTTCGACTAACTGCTCTTCTTTCTAATAAGTTGAAATTATATGTTAAGAACGCTGTCTCAGAATCAGAGAGTATAACTGAAACTCTCGTCTAAATCTGTTAAACAACAGTTTTTCAGACTTCTCCCCTTTTTTCAGCAGGTCTTTTGAATTTTGTTAGTCATGCCCACTAGAGAAGAAACATTAAGCCAAGGTACATCCTTTAGTTCAACAATATTATAGTATAATAGCTAAAATTTAAGTCTGAAGATAGATTTTCGACCTCTACGTGTGTTCTTTAGTATATTTCAGCAGATATTTGAATGCTCTTGTTATTTCTGATTTTGTTATTTCTCACATAGTTTGTGACCTATGTCACGCTCGCGTTTAGCATTTGAACAGCTTCCTCCGACGGGTTGAAGCTGCTTAAACTCTAGGCATTTACCATTCCCATCTCCCCCCCCCCCCCACCTCCTTCCGCGCATTTAATGCACGAAGATATACAGTAGTCAGGAGCATATCCCCGAAATGCCTACTAATTCCCGCTCACCCTTTGCCTATAGTCTCTTTACATCTCTTCAACAGAGTGCAAGATTTCTGCAAATGAAATGTAAAAATAATTTTAGAAAAATGCACAAACAGTCCAAACGAACAAAATTCAGTAAATGAAGAACTACTGTTTATTTTAAAGGCGCATAGCCAAATTGTGTGTTGCGTCTTGAAAGGATTTACTTCGCATTTTACTAATTTTCTATTTAAAACAATGGAAATATTCTGACATTATAAAGTACCGGAAAGTCTATTCCTCACACCCCTTCTTCCGGCCTCCATCCTCCGGCAACCATTGAATACTACCGAGTTATTTTCTACTAAATTCTGGAATATTACATTTAATTCTTTTTTATGGTAAAATTGCGCAATTTCTTTTCGTTATTATAAATAATTTCTCATGATTTCGGGGAACATAGACATAATCTATTGCAGAATATGAACATAATTACTTGGTTTTTTGAACCACTTTCATATTTTCAACTACTGCGCAAACTGCTTCTTGTATTTTCCGTTAGAAGCTGAAATTCCAGTTCCAGAAAGGTTCCTGAAAGAGGCTAGTTAGATATTATCCATCCGCGAGGACGCGAGCCTTCGTTTAAAGGCGCAACTAATTAACTGTTTGGGTCTCGTTAGGAGATAGCGCGTTAAATTGTAAAAAAAAACAATTTAACAATTTAAGAAAACAATTTTTCTTATGGGGTTATTCATGAAAAGCACGAAAAACATTTTAATGCAAAAAAATGCATTTTTAATGAATAACCCCATTACAATTTAACGCGCTATCCCCTAACGAAACCCAAACAGTTAATTCATTGCGCCTTTAAACGAAGGCTAACGACCTCGCGGATGGATAATATAAAATTTTGTTATTAGCACACGCATGGGATGTTTCATTTTAAGCGCCTTTTCGGCATGTTAAAGAAATTTTACCTACTCAAATAAAAAAAAGCGAAGTAGGAATTGTGAATTTAGACTCTTCACATAATAAAAGAATTCACTGGGTTTACTATTCCAAGGTAAAACATAAAACATATTACCGGGTGCGGCATAAATAATAGGATTCTATTTTGCGGCAGGTATGGCGCCGGTGCACGGCGCCTGGCACACACAGTGATTTTTATTTATTTTTATAACACCTTTTCGTTTATGTTTTTCAAGTTTTTTCTTAAAATTTTCCGAATTCTAGTCAATGGTGTCTGCATATCCGTATAGACTTCCGATCCTGGATTGCAAGAGAACGGGATTGTCCAATTCTGAGATTGCAGAAAAGCTAAAAGTGCATCATTCTCTGGTCTATCGGACAGTGACTCGTTACCAACGTCTTGGACCACTGGAAGACATGCGTAGATGTGGTCGTCCCACTACTGTCACGACTCCTGAAGCTGTCAAAAAAGTACGTTCGAGGATTCGCAGAAATGCATGAAAGAGCATGAGAAAGATGGCTAATAAGATGATCAATTACCTGGGTGCCGTGGTCGACTCCTACTCGAAGATAAGAACTCCCCATATTTCAAATTCAAGAATTCGAAACTCATCACCAGTATCACCAAACGTATCTGAACAAAATGGCAGAATCATTCAACCTGTTGCAATAAAGGCAAGTTTTAATAAAAACCTTGCTCAAAGTACTGAAAGTTACTGCCTTATTGTGAGTGAAAATATAGTTTAAATGAAGGAAAGTCGGGTAAAAGTAATTATTGCTTGATTCTTTCATATCATCAGCAGAAGTTCTAGAATTAAATTTATCTGGACCCTTGACTACTTGCTCTTTTACATCTTTTCTTGTTTTACGTTTTATCACGTTTTCGATTTGTACTCCTGACTCAGAAGTCCTGAGTAACATTATAGTAAAGTTTAAGTTCTTCTTTGTTGGTTTCCCCATAAGTTTTTCCGTAATACGTTATTTTACCCTCACGTGAAATACGTGACCTTTACATGTCTCTGATTATTATCATTTCCCTATATATAGGCTGTAAGTAATAGGCGGACTTCTCTCTATTTCCCGAGTTTGAGATTTGCTTCTCTCCTCCACTATTGCACTCTAAATAAAGACCTTATAATTCTTCTCCACGACGTAATATTCTTCATAAAATTTACCTTTTATTTCTTCATCTGCAAGATATTTATTAGAATTTGTAATTGTTTCCCCTAGGTGAATTTCTGGAATTTTAAATTGTTTGGCGCTCCAATTCGTAGATACCCTTCATCGAAAATAGTTTTACATTTGGTCATTAGTAAACCACGAAAGACGAAATGAGACCGTCTCGTCTCGTCTTCGTCATCGCCTAGAATTCGTCTGACGCAGAGATAGACATTGTGTTGGTACACATGCTCTTTAATTGACGGCGTAAGACGAACATAAAGCGAGCTGAAAGACGAAAGAAGACGAGACGAAAAGATTCCACCGACTTGTTTCGTCTTTCGTGGAAGCCTTACTCTAAAGTGAGCTTTTTGACTTCGATAATTCTTTCTAGCTGGTTTTTGTAATAGAAATGGTTCGGAAATTCCTGATTTCTAATGAGTCTACTAATTCGAGGAGTTCGAGGTTTGAAAGGGGTTTTACATTTTTATCAAAGTGCATTTATTGAGCATTATTTTTATTTGAATTTTTAAAAGGAATTTTCGGATTTTATAATTTTCAAAAATGTGCTTGAATTTAATGAAAAGTCGTCTTTCAATGATGGATATCAGAAATTAAATAAAATTAGTTTTTATTGGATTTTTTGTGCAGCTAGCACATCTTTTAACATCTTCCTGCAAATTTCAAGTGATAAAATGCCTTTAACAACCCGAAAAGGCTTTTTAATGAAACATCCCAAGTGCGTGCTAGTAACAACGTTTTATATCTAACTAGTCTTTTTCAGGAACCCTCCTTGAGCTGGAATTTCAGCATCTAATGCGCATTAGCGGAAAATATGAAAGTGGATCAAAAAATCAAGTAATTATAGGCCTGTTCTGCAATGTATTTGTTTATGTTTTATAGAATCATAAGAACTTATTGATAATAACAAAAAAAAATGAAATGTCCTTAACTTTACGGAATGTCAGAATATTCCAATTGATTTTAATCGGATATTAGTAAAACGCGAAATGAATCCTTTCAAGGCGCAGCACATAATTTAGATATGCGCCTTTAAATCATACAATAATCCTTGTACACTTAATTTCGCTCGTCTGCACCATTTGTGTAAAGTCATGCAAGGTATTTTGGACTCGCCAGTTTTGTGCCTGCTGGTTTTCCTTTCTGCTCATTCACATCGCATTGTGGCTAAAAAGTTGCCCAAATGTCTTTCTGGCTGAATGGGGCCCAACGGATCTCGCTTTGCCCACACTAACCTTCGTTTTAGTTTCATGGCTTGTTAAAATGGAAACGCGTGCATTAAAAGAAGGAAAATTGAAATAAGGCATTTACATATTCCCCGAATAACCAGCAATTTTCGAATTTCTCCACATTTCCGCTTCTCGTTCTATGTGCTTAATTGTGTTCTAGTTATAAGGTCCAACTAGATTCAGACACATCATATGTCGGAAAGCCCAATATTTCGCTTTAACCGATAAATTGATTGATTCAATAATTACTCGATTTCCTTTCAGACTATGCCAGATAGTATTATTTGAAAAAATATTTATTATCAATAAAATTTCTCCCCTGAAATAGTTTTGCTTTTGCTGAAATTGAAGTTATTCGGCGCCCGACCAAACAAGGTTTCAATGACTAAAAACGTAAGTGTGTTGTTGGCGAACTCCCCCGCCCCTCCCCACTGTTCTGCAATTAGAGAAAGCCTTGCTCCGAGGGGCCCCTATTTGGCCAATGATGAATGGCTACCGGTTTTTTGGCTACCTGATTAATGGCTACCTAAGGATTTATGTCTACTCCTAGATTTTTGGCTACTTTTCACCGTTGGATTTTTGGCTACCTCAAAGTTTTAGCTACCCGAGAATTTTAGAGTCAGGAGAAGACAAGACGATTTTTTCGTTTCAAACGAGGTTCTGGTATGAAAGAAAAAAGCACAAGAATATATGTTATTTGTGGTATTATGAAAACATTATAGTTAAAGTACTCGACTGCAAAAAATTCCCAATTTCAAAAAAAGTTTCGGGAAATATTAGGTTGAACACAAAGTTATGTCGTTTTTTTGTTGTTTACTTTTGTGAAAGATTTTTGAATAAAATGTTTGGTTATCTGTGGTCGTGTTATATATCATTTTGAAGAGCGTAATTCGCTCTATCTACTCGTCTTATTTATTTTTCCTTGAAATAATTATGTCACTTTTTATAGCATTTCAAAAAAGCATGGATAAAAGGCAAATTCGAACGATTTTCTTGTTCCAGTTCAAACTAGGCCGAAACTCTGTCGAGACAACTCGCGATATCAACGATGCATTTGGCCAAGAAACCACTAATAAACGTACGGCACAATGGTGGTTCAAAAAATTCCGTAGCGGTGACGAGAGCCTCGAAGATGAAGATCGTGACGGCCGGCAGTCTGTGATTGATAACGATCAATTGAGAGCCTTAATCGAAGCCGATCCTCTCAAATCGACACGAGAAGTTGCCGAAGAACTCGACGTTTGCCAAACAACAGTCGTCGTTCATCTGAAGCAAATAGGCAAATCAAAAAAGCTCGACAAATGGGTGCCACACGAATTAAACGAAAATCAAAAAAATCGTCGTTTTGAGGTGTCGTCCGCTCTTCTTTTACGCAACAAAAATGAGCCGTTTCTTGACCGAATTGTAACGTGTGATGAAAAGTGGAACATTCGTAAATCTATCCAATGCAACGAACGAATTTGTGTCTTCAATTGCTTCACTGAGTACGCCATTGGTCTCTTCTACACCAATGGATAATAAACAAAAGAGCACAGTTACAGAAATCAGGTTGAACACTCTTCTCGAGTTTTAAATTTACGAGAAAAATTAACAAAAAAAAAAATTGACTCTTGAAAATTTCGGCTTTACGACCTTGAAGAAATAGACCTTCAAGTCGACACGTCAACACGTATTTGCTCAACATTTTTTAAGTTCATGAGATTCTTGTTTTTAGTTGTATTTGTTATTTTTTACACGTTACGTTTTTTTGTTAACTAATTTGAAAAGTATTTGTTTGTAATAAAAAAAAGGCTTCTCCTGACTCTAAAATTTTCGGGTAGCTAAAACTCTGAGGTAGCCAAAAATCCAATGGTGAAAAGTAGCCAAAAATCTAGGAGTAGCCATTAATCCGAAAGTAGCCAAAAATCCAACGGTGAAAAGTAGCCAAAAATCTAGGAGTAGACATAAATCCTTAGGTAGCCATAAATCAGGTAGCCAAAAAACCGGTAGCCATTCATCATTGGCCTCAATATTTCCACTCTTTCAGCCATCGGCGCGGAAGGATATCCATCAGAATTCATCTGATTCTAGACTTTGCTAAGTAGGCACATCAGGGCTACAGCGTCTAGGATAAGCCCCGCCTATCTTTTGCCGTGCCGTAAGTTTGATGGATTATATTCTTGAAGGATAATGTTGTTTGCGAGGTGACCTTGGTGGGCCCGTCCGGATTCCACCCATAGTCAACTGTGGTTAAAATAGAGACGCCGTCCCCTTGCAAACATGTGTTTTTTTCATTTATTTTTGTTGCTTATCTCTAATTATATGTTTCACAAGCTTTCCAGCTGTTTTAAATACAAATTATTTCAAAAATATCTTCATAATGTCTTTTGGCCACGCCCATTGAAATTTCACTCATCAATTATGCCGAATTCGCCCATTTCACCCGTCAATATTCGAGTTGTTCTCATTTCCTCGTTTAATTTTTGAGCTCTAAGGAACAGCTGAACAAGTGATTTCCTTATTCTAAGTTATAAGGCCAACTCCGAATTTTAAAAAAATAAGAGGAAGTTGCGAGAGGCAGCCTAGAAAAACCTCGGTCACAATCCATACCGTAACTGTCGTTGTAATCAGTGTTGTTGAAAACTGCGTTTTTTTTTCATTTCCCTGAGAAAAGAAGGCCGAGATTTTTCTAGACCATTGTGTGCGAGCTGGCCAAAGTTGATAACAGTTTGATGCTTCTAATCGATGAATTTCAGACAACCGCCCCATACATAGCCCAACTAATGTTATGAATATATTGGTTGGCAACTCATCCAAATTCTTCTTTCCGATATTCACACTGAACGCCGCCTATTATTCGGACTTCTTCGCTATTTTATTCATAATTATCCATATAATTCTCTCCATGTTCTGCTGTTTATTGACCATTCAAGTGTGCATGATTATTAAGACTGTCCATGTCTTCCATTCCAACATGAGCACAATTATTATTTTCATTTTGGCCCAATGGTTTGAAGCTTTGCTTGCCAAAATCATTTTTTTCCCTTACCAAATAGGCTTGGTCACTGTTGGAAATAACGGTATGTTTGGGGCGTTTCGTGCCTCTTTTAAGGAGATGTGACAACTCATCTGGCGTAGGGAACGAGCGTGAAGTTTTGCGTGAGATATTGGGTGCATGTGGTTTGCACACTGAGTGCTAGACTGCACGACAGTTCTGCGAACCCCTCATGTTTGCGCTTGAATGCCGTAGAACTGATTAGTTAGAATATGTCTTCGCTCACTTAAAAATTGAAAAAGTCGACATTCTACTTCATAGACACACAGGCAGATAGCTTTTTAAAAGAGATAAGTCATCATAAAACAAGCAGGATGGCCTTACCGGCATTTATATGAGAATTTGCGTGAGGGACTGGGCAAGCGGTGTATGCACATTAGGCGCCAGATCTTACGACGGTTCATAGAGGTCATATTGACGAATCTGTATGATTAAAATTATTTTGAACGCTCATTAAAAGCTCTTAAATGTCAAATAAAACCCATTTTTGGCATTCTCCGATTTTTTTAAAACAAAAAATTCACAGTCAACGGTCGGACGTTTCGCAATAACCCGTTTTGTAAACCATTCATTTCAGGAACAACTGACTCTAAGAAGTCCGGTTTTGAAATGGCTGGTGGTTGCCAGACACCTTGCTGGTCACATCTTTTCAGATTTACATGGCAATGTTTGAAAGTCAGAATTTCGCACTAGGGCACGCTTGCACACTCCTACAACCTACTATATTACAATTTTCAGCAAAAGTCTTTCAATTTTGGATCACCAAATGGCCGTCCGAAATGCCACAAATTGAGGAAACATCCGAGCTGACACCTCTTCTGTTCAGTGGCACTCTCTTTTTGCATTACGCGTTCACTCTCACTTTCAGCATATTTATGCTGACATGTGAACGGGCGTGTGCCACGTTTTTCATCAAGTGAGTTTCAGGTTTTACATTATAGCAAACACACACACCGAATGAGCAACACTTTCAAGTTGGAAAACAATAGTGAGCTGATCCATTTCGGCTCAATTCTCTTGTACGGTGTAGGAAGGCAAGACGCCCGATTTGACGACAGTTCAGTGAACCCCTTTCATGTTTGGGGATATCATTAGTTGGAATCTAACGTACTAGGATCTTTTAAAATGCTTACGGTTCATAAAAAAATCGATAAATCGGACATTCTGCTTCGTAGACACACCGACAGATTCCAATACTTATCGGTTTGACTACATTTCTGAAGTTTCGAACTACCCAGATATCATCTGAAAAATGGAAAAATGCAAGAGGCTCCGGAAAACTAAAAAAAATAACGCCGAGCTGTAATTTCTTTCCGGCCCGGCCCGGACTCTCGCGTCGCTACCTTACTCGAAGCCAGAATTCATACTTGCAGTCTTTACATCTCGTAGATTGACTCAGTGTCATCAAAGAACCAACTCGATCACTTTCAGTGACTATGAAAAAAAGCCGCGGGCATACATCTGCATAACATTATTGCTACTAGTACACATAACTACACTCTCGCTATCATATCTATCCATCTGCGAAATTCTCAGTTTTGCCACTGCCATCGCAATTGCAGGAATCATGATAATCTTCGCGGTTGTAGTAAGTACATACACCATTTCACCATACCACTCTGAATCAATGTTCACACCGAATTTCAGCACTTCTTCATAATACTTCGCATCAACATAGCGATCCAGAAGCGGTTAGACGATCACAATCAGCAGCAGCTGTACTATTCGTTGGCGGTTCGATTTCAAGCCAAAGAAAACGCCCGTTCATTGGAATTGGCCAAAAAAGTGGTGCTGTTTACGAGCTTCTCCATTTTAATCGGGTTGGTTCTGCTTGTGGTCATAGTTATGCATTGGATGGACGAGCACATTGCCGTTATGGTGACGTTCGCGGAGGCAGCGTTCAATTTGTGAGTTACTGTACCCTACACCCAGCGAACATGTGTCGCTCACATTGGAAAGTGAATGCTCAACTTTGAGCTTCTGTTAACTATTTTTTAGAAGTCGAAATGTTCTGAAAATCTTGAAGTCTGCAACTTTAGTTTTGTATTTGACAAGAACTTTCCTGAATGAACAATTTCAGACAAGACTACTTTTGCTTTTGCTATTGTCGTCCCAAAAAAATCGTCCGAAAGGATTACACGACACCCGAGCGCTAGAGCATCATTGCTTTTTGAGGGAGGGTGGATATTTTTTGACATTTTTTCTTCCGCTTATACGATAGCTCTCTGAAACTGTTTAAGAAAGTTGTCAAATACAAAACTGAAGTTTCAGACTTGAAGATTTCCCGAAGACGTTCATTCGAACCACTTCAAATTTTGGTATTCTCTACTGAAAACCGGTGTTTTGTAAATTTCAATGTATGGTATTTCCTGAGGCATTGCTTGTGTTGACTCTTCGAAAATTCGAGTGGAGACCTCGGAAGTTTGAAAAAAATATTCATGACTACTTCGAAAATCACATTTTTATAATGAAAAACCATATTAACCCTACAATTATCAGCCACAAAAGCCTAATATCCGCCCACATTCACGAACTTATGTGGTTAATTCTGAAGTTCACGCAGATTTAATGTGAAAAAAAGTGGAATGATATTTTATGAAAGTGGCAGGTGTTTCAGTGAGATGTCAGGGAGTTTAAGACAACATTTCTAGGAGAAAAAATAGGGAAAAACGTGCATTTTAGGGAGTTTTGCATTGAAAAGTAGAATTTTTCGAGTTATTTTTTTCAGATAACTTTTTCAAATTTGGAAATTTTTTATCCTGAATTCCATTTTTTAACAACCGCAGATCTTGATCTTGAGCGGATTTCACGTGATAGTCTATAATACGGGGTTGCCTATAAACCTGCACCGCAATGTTGTTGTTGCGCCGATAAAGATTACTGAAATTTTTCGATTTTCAGAAACCCTCTAATCATTGTCCCAGTGGGAATGTACTCCGTGCCGATGTGGCGTGAACGATATTGCCAAAGCTCACGTTGTCTACTACGGATCCAAAAGCTTCGGATTCGAAATACTCAAAAAGTGTCAGCGATTACGGAGAATATGGCGGCGAAAGAATCGGAAATCTACTTCAATCAATTATCAGAAGCATGGAAATAAACCAACGTGTTCCCATCCCTTTTTTTCTTAGATTTATGTTTATTAAGTAGTTGATTACATTGCTCATTTCTCGTTCCTAATCAATTCAATCAATTTTCACTAGAAACCGTCATAATCTGTGTGATTTTTAAGAGATAAAGCCATGGTATGCTAGAGAAATGTTGCGACAAACAAGGAGAAAGAGAAAGAGTGCGCAGAGAAGTAGAGTGCATTCGTTTCTCTGCGCACTCTCCAAACCAAACGGTCTTAGAACTTGACTGTGGCCATACTTTTTCTGGATCCTCTCGACACAGACGATTCTCAATTGCATTCATCTATTCATCTCAGATTTCCAGAGTATCATCACGCAGGACGCTCTTAAAACTATAACCGAGCAGCTGTCGCCCACCTCTCGTCTCAATTTAGCCGCCATAGATCAAAGATTCTTCGAAGTTGCTACAAAGTATGCCAGGCGCTTTTTATTTTTGCTGAAATCGAGAGAAACGAATAGCTGAATATACATTGCAGGTGGCGTGACGTCAAGACGATCGTGTTCGACGATGAAGACGTGACTATGGCCGGCAGCAATTTTGTGCACTCGTTTGAAATCACGGCGTTTCAGATGACAAATGCTGGGCTGGAAAATCATCGGGTATGGTGACAGGAAATAAACTTTAGTCCGATAAAGACGGATGGGAAAAGTGGAACGCGGAATTCCGCTCATCTCGGAATTTTACTTCTTTTTTTTTGCAGTCCCACTACAAAACCGATGCAAAAGAGGTGGCCATTAAGTTATGCCCGGCTCTGAAAAAGATGATTGTCCAAACTAAGTTGTCGGATTACGATGCCGTTATGCTCAACAAGTTGAACTTGAAAATTCTGAAATTGTACATCGGCACCGAGAATTTGAGGTACCCTTTGTCTTGGTCAATGAAGTACATTCGCAATTTCAGCCTGACTAGCTTTCCAAGGTTTGAAAAGCTCCGAACGCTTCATATCGTGGTGAATAGCACAAAAGAGCTGAAAGTGGTGGATGTGGTGGAGCCAAGAGTTTTGATGGCAGCCTTCCCACAAACGTTGACACGTATCTGCTTGACTGGAATTTATTTAACGGAAATTCTGCTAACCCACATGTCGAACTTGGCTAATTTGGTGTGCTTGGATACGATTGGCTGCTTGGTGGACACCAGAGTTGGAGCCAAATATGTACCAATTTTGGGTGAGCGGTCCAAGAATATGAGAAGAACGAGAGAGGAGCGAGAAACGAGAGCTGCCTGTTTTCTCTGCGCTCTCTTCTTATTTTCACGCGTCTCGCATCACTCTCAGTGATCTGTCTCTGATAGGATTTTTTTGAGTTTTTGAAGGAAAAACCAAAACAGGTTTCCAATGCATATGTTCAGAAAAATTCCCGGTCCTTGATGAACTCAGTCTGCCGCCATCACTCTTCTCATTCGCTTCGAAATCCAACACGCCCGCCGATCTCACACTGAAAGGTCTGAAAGTCACCAAACTCGGCCTCTTTATGGATCAGTTTGACGACGACAACTTCTACAGCCAAACGTGTCGTTGCTTGCCGAAACAACTCAAAGTTTTGGTGGTCTTTGGCAACTATGTCCCGCTGAAAAAATGGAAGCAGCTGAGCAAGTTCACTAGCTTTATGGTCAGTGCATCTATGTGCTCCGCCTTATCCTAATCTGAATGCAGTTTTCCTCGAATTAAACGACCATTTTACTCATTTTCAATGTCTCAGCGTGTGTGCTTTTTATCTCAATTTCAGATCATCTTCGGCCCGAACACCGCACTCGCCTCCTGCCCACAGACGAACTTGACCAACGCAAAACTCCTGTCCCATTTGGTCAGAGGCCCACCGTACCTTCCACAAGAGTATAACCCTAATTTTCTAAGAAATCATGTAAGGAACATTTTCAAAGAAAATCAGAAAATGTTTAGAAGGGTGCTTGTAAAGTAGTGCTAAAAATGATGGACTTTCAGAAACGTTTTGTACTTTTCTTTCATTTTAAGCTTCTGAAAACTAAAATGGAATGCTCTTTTATTAGGGTGTTCATCTCTTCCTCTTTCGATCTGTATCCTTTGACTTTTCAGGACGTTATAATCGGAAATCTGTCGTGGCAGTTTAGTTTGATTGAGTGGAAAGATAACAGTGGCTCCAAAAAAGAGGTGATGGCACTGAGAAAACGAATGAACGTGCTGGATGATGAAGACGTCGTGTTTGAAGGCGTCCGAATTCCACCTCCTGTCGTTTTGGAGAGATTCGGGCAGTTGAGAGAGGTTGGAAGACGATCAGAAGGCTTTGTCACTATTTGAGAATCTGCAATTTCAGCGTCGCTTGTTTCCGGTATCTCCAAATGGATTCCTCGTATTTGGACAGCCCATACCGCTTGCTCTCCCCCCTCCTCCTCCACCTCTTCCAGCACGAGCGCCTTTGCCAACAACTCCGCCTCCATCTCGCCATCGATCAAGAGGGCGAAGAAGAGATCAGACACTTTCGAGATTAGCCACGTCTGCGGCACTTCGCCGGGTTCGATCCGCACCGGCTGCACTTGGAGGTCAGTTGTAGGATGTTAGCGGCGAGTACAAAGTTCCAAATGTTTCCAGAAGCACCGGTACCTGTTCGAAGAAGTGATTCCATGCGCACCAATCCACCTTCTCCAATTGGCACCCGCTCTGGCGCAGTCCTTGTAGGCACATTGCCTGCGATGAGCCCGATCAACAATTCAGCGACAGCTTCTCAAATCGGTGGTACCGCCTCTTTGAACACTGTGAGCACGGTTCCCACTGTTGCCCTCACAAATACGGCTACAAGTGTGCTTAACCGCGGTTTCAGTGACACACCGTCCGCTGGAACGACTCAAAATTTGGAAACCGTAACGGGAACTTCTGAATCTAGAAGACTCTCCACGGCGTCGCAAATTTCCACGTTTGCCAACAGCGAGATGACTATGAATTCCACGGAGACTGCTTCACCTGAGAGACTGCCCACATCTGGAGTCAACAATAGAAGTGGGTTGCTCTGAAAGCACGCTCTTTTCTATGAATTTTTTTCCAGATGCTCCGTTGCCTTTGCAGAATCGTCCGCAAGCTCCCAACAATGCTCAAAACTCTGAAAATGCTCAACAATGACACTGGAACTGAATTCTTCCTTTGAAACGTGGAATTTCAGACTTTAAATTTGAATTTCATTAATTTATTGTTTCAAATTAAATTAGTATGCATGATTGATGAGAGATGGGAGACTCTAGACAACAAAAAAAACTGAGTATAACGAAATTTTTCACTGATTACAAATCAGAAGGGCAAAGAAACGGAATAGCGATAAGAAAAATTTGAAGAAGAGTCTTTAGCATTTGCATTTTTCGTTTCTTTTTTGTCGTTTATAACTGTTTAATTAGTGAATGAAATGCAGATATTGTTAATCCAAGCTACCGTATACTTACCGTAGTTCTTCTACAGTAAGCTGCAAACTTATTAAAACCAATATACATTGAGTTATTGATAGAAATTAGAAAACGGAAAGAAAGAAAGAAAGTCAAAAGTTTTCGTAGTTTCGTAGTGCGCTCCAATGATAATTGTTTTCTCTGATTTGAATGGGTTCCTGCGTGGTTTCTGTATTGTATAAGAAAAAAATGCAGAAAAAGAACAAAGAATGAAAAAAAATCTCTGAAATTGTCTGAAATTCAAGTTTTCCTTTCCAAAGGCATCCAGATCCTGTTCCTTGCCCACTTCTCTACGGCCTCCTTCCCTTTCTCTCTCTCTCCCTCTCTCTCTCTGCCAAATCGATGTTCCTGACGCTTTGCGTCTCTCTCCCTCCCTTCCCCCGTCCCTCCACCAATTCCCATCTTGTCCAGTCTTCATTTTCTAAACATTTGCGGGTATTTTCCATTAATGCCACGCTTCTCATGCTCTTCTATACTTGGCAGAGTGGCAATGAATACGGAAGATCCGATACTCAAGCGGCTTCCAAGTGCGGTTCGACCGTGGGCAGTGCTCGTTGGCGGCGTCATGTGTATGGTCACTTTTGGAATTGTTTATACTTTCGGTAAGTTTCAAGGTTTCCAGAAAATATAAATTTTGTCTTGCGGCTCAATTTCTTGAAAAGAATGAAAAAAAACCGTTTAGGAAAGTAGGACGCCGTGGAAATCTTGCTTTCCATTGCGAATTTGAATATTTTTCTATAATTGCTCGTATTTAATAGGGTTTTCCCCTTTGCTCACTTCTCCTAGACCCTTTTCCTATCTAAATCCGTACCTTCTCGAGACGAAAAACGAAAAAGACAAGCGGCTGTTGCACAGGCAATATGCCCAAATTGATGCGAAATCTGCCCTTTTTACTTTTTTTACTTACACTCTGCCAAAAACGTCGAGTTGATTGTGAAGTTTTGCGTAAGATATTGGTCGAAGAGTGCATGCAGACAAAGCACCAAACTAGACAGCAGTACAGTGAATCTCTTCAGGCAACCTGCTCCCCTACCTTGTCTCCTATTTCAGATGGAACCTGTATCCAGATATGCAGACTGGAGAGTTGATATGGTTGCAGACACTTCTCAGTTAGTTTGGCTGTTTCTTAATGTTTCTAACGCCAGAATTCATGACTCTCCAATTTTATTGAATTTCAGGTGGTCTACCAATGGGAATGGTCATTGGAGGATTCGTGGAGCGAACATTTGGCGGGAGAGCTGGCTCAATTATTGGCTCGATTACTTATACGTAAGCATAGCGTAACTTTCTGCCGTTTTTCACTGAAAATAATGACACTAGGTTGGTGAAACTTCTTTAAGGAAATTTCTGAAATCTGGGAACGCTTCTGACCGCTCATGAGCTAATTTTTGTTGAACGGAGGTGATGCATCTCATCGAGGCATCGAGGACAGGAATGAGGTTGTGCGCAGTGTGTTGTCGTTTCGAAAGCATTTCGAGAAATTTTTTGAGAAATGTTTCCGAAAAATTCTCGAAAATTTTCCAAAAAGTTCTCGAGAAATGTTTCTCGTTGATTTCTCGAGAATGTTTCGAGAATTCTTCGAAAAATTTATCGAAAAATTTCCGAAAAATCAACGAGAAAAATTTTTCGAGAAATTCTCGAAAAAATATATTTCGATAAAAAATATTAATAAACTAGTTCGAACGACACTCCGAAATAACGCAAAGCGCGTTGTATATCGTATTTCCATTCAAGTCATTTTTCGCGATTTCTCGAGAAATTCTCGAAAAATTTCGAAAATTCTCGAAAAAATCTCGAGAAATCAACGAGAAAAAACTTCTCGAAAATATTTCGGTAATGTTTCGAAAAACGCATTTTTCGAGAAATCATTTTTCGAAACGATACACAAGTTGTGCGTAAGATGTGGCGCAAAGGGTGTATGCAGACAAGGCGCTAGACTTACCGACAGACAGTTTACAGTTTTAGTTTGTCAGTTTCAGTTGATTAGCTATGTAACTGGTTTTTCAGTGCTAAACTATAAAATTTCCGCGAGGTTTTGAGTCTACTGAAATCCCAGAGGATCTAGCACAGAAATTCCGAATCGACGTGGTTCACTCAAGTTTCAATGAGTCTCACGCAGAAATTCTATTTTTTAGAGTCGGAGTCTGCTCCACATTTTATAGCATCCAATACTCATATGCTGCTACATTATTCACGATGGGCGTGGTGGCTAGTCTTGGAAGTAGTATTGCGTACAGTTCTATTCTTCCCACTGCTCAGAGGGTGAGTTATTCCTGTTATAGGGACCTAAAACCTTTAGCTGACGGGCACGCTTTCCTATTTTTGAGAAGTTCCTTTTTTTATTAGAGAAGGCCCCCAACAAGTTGAAGTTTTCATTTCTTCTTCCAATTTCCTTTGCCAGTGGTTCCCTGACAACGTCGGCTTGGCTGGAGGAATAATCATCGGCGGCTATGGATGCGGCGCGTTCATCCTCTCCCCCCTCCAAACCGCTTTCATCAATCCATTAGACTATCGAGTCAACGAGCAGGGCTTCTTCACTCAACCGGATCTCTTAGAACGTGTACCATATGTGTTCATTGCGATGGCCACGTTCTTCACCATTTTTCAATCGATTGGGCTCATTTTCATCGGACAACCCGACGCAGAGATTCATGTCGAGGAGGAGAACTTGATCGGTACCAATAGTGAGATTAGAGTGGAGCAGGCGAAGGTGTGGCCCCAGTTACGGTAAGTGAGCTTAGTGTTTTTGTCATGAAATTCTCCAATAAAGAGAGCCAACCGACACAAACGGGGATGAGCTCGACTGCGGAACATGAACCTCAGAAAAAGTAGGCGGAGTATAGAAGTAGACTGCGCGCAGCTTACAAAAACATGCGATAAACTTGCAATCCTACACTCCACCCACATTTTCCGCTGTTTGGATCCTCATTCAACCCGTTCTGATTCCCACCGCTTCTGTGTAGTCTCCAAAAACCATTCAGAAAATCATAAGAATCTGAAATTTGTCAGCACCACTACCTTCCTGATTCTCTTCATCTCTCTGACCTGCAACGCAACGTGGGCACAATTGAACAGTGGCCTCTACAAAGCGTACGGACAGCAGTTCATTGACTCAGACTTTTTCTTGAGTCTCATCGGATCCATTTCATCCGTGTTCAACGCTGGAAGCCGTGTCTTCTGGGGTGCCGTTTCAGATACGGTAGGCTTACCAACAGCGGCGGCTGTTCACGTCTTCAACCTGTTATTCGTTCAGACATCCTATCAGTTCTCTATGTCGATTGTGTGCAGTCTCGGAGCGGTGTTGGCGTTTTCCTTGCCGCTGGTCAAACACATTTCGAGTGACGTTTTGTTTTTGGCTACTGTGAGTTTTGTTCAAATGCTTGCACAGATTTACAACTACAGTAAACCTGAAATCTGTGATTAAAAAGAAAAAACAATCAGGTGTGTCTCATCTTCTCATGCATCGGTGGAACCTTCTCGCTCTTCCCCTTCATTACGCACAAGTGTTTCAGCAAGGCGAACTTCAGTGTTATGTATGGATTCTTGCAGGTCGCTGTGGTAAGAAATCTGAAAACCCGGCTTGTAACAGAAACAGAGAGAAATATGCAAGTTAACGCAACAAGAATAGAAAAATTGGCATTTTTCGCAAAATCAAAATCCGTTTCTGAAGTGTCTAGAGCGCCTCAGATGCATTTTATTCTATTATAGGTGGTATGAGGTTTCTCGTAAGATGTTGTGCCTAGTGTGTAATCACAGTGTTTTCTCCTGTTTTCACTTCCTTCTGCAATTTTTTGAATTTCATTGAGCTGCCGTCAAGTGTGGTGCTTTTTCTGCATGCACCCTTTGCAGTTCATGTCACTCCGCGAGGCCAAATGAGCAATTTTTCGCTTCTTTTGAGAAGTAATATCCTTCTCTTGTTCTCATTCTTCTGAACTCTTTTATCACTAAAGAGTTGTCGTCAAATCTGATGACTCGGCTGCGATACACCGCTTCCTCAATATCTAACGTGAAGCTTGATGCACGCTCGTGCAGGAGTGCATTAACGAGAATTGTTAGAAGCTGCCCATGTGTCTGGGAGGTAAAATGTCCGATTTTTAATTTCAAAATTACCTTGTTCGCAAGCACATGCAAATTCAATAGTAATGGGGTTATTCATGAAAAGCACGAAAAGCATTTTAATGCAAAAAAATGCTTTTTTTTACATTAAAATGCAATCGTGAATAAGATTAAAGTGGCATTTTTTGCATTAAAATGCAATTGTGCTTTTCATGAATAACCCCATAAGAGTTTCACTACAAAGCTATCCTGTCCAGCTACTCGCCGGCATGTACCGTTTACCCAATAACTTACGCGAAACTGCACGCCACTCACTTGCGGAGGTCAGACAGTAATCTCACACTTTCTCAAGATAGGTGATCTCATCGTTCAGAGAACTGGCTCGGCGTGTGCAAATCACAGAGGCGCTGTAGAAGATCATTCAAATGAATGTTGACAAAATACGAATTTTAGAGTGTCGCCGGCCTCATCGCTGGACTCCTCTCTACTCACCTTCTCAACAAAATCGGATTCGAGTACCTGTTTTTAGTCTGTGGTTTCTTCATGTTCACCTCATTGATCCTCACCTTTTTCGTCCATAAAACCGATTTGGCTCAATTACAAATTTCAGCTCAGCGAGAGCATCAGGAAGAGGAATACGAAGTTTTTCAGTAAACTTTGAAATTTGATTTCTTATTTTGTTAATTTTTGAAATTTAAATTTGTTGAATTTTATAGTTTGTAGTCAACGTTGTGACCTTTGTTTGCCGATTTCATGTTTCTAGTCTTCAATAAATATTCTATCAAAAAAGCAAAGCAGCAAAATCATTTTCAAGATTTTTTCGGTTCTTCTGAAATGGTTTCTGATGAAATTGTATTATTAAGCGAATCCTTCGTATCAGTATCTGCAGCCCCTAATTTAGTTATGATTCTGGGGCTATCAATGGCTATTTCCGTGATAATGGTGTGCAGCGGAAAGAAAACTAACGATCGAAAAGGAGGACATCTTCTTGAAAAAGATATAGTAAGCCTTGTCGGTCATTGTATCCGCCGTTTTCAGGGTCTGTGGCTTTTGCAGCTGCTGAAATACGGTATAAGTATATGAGTTGGAAGCGGATCGAAGTGCATCGCATACAAGGCTTATGCAGGGGTTTACCCCATTTTCAGTGCGTGTGGCCCGGCCCCAATAATAGTCGGCGCTATCTTAGTTGGGGGGGTCCATTGGTTTTTAGTCATTTTTGAGGTTTTTTTTTGGGTTTTTTTTCTAAAAATGTTATTAGATATACTCGAATAACACTAGAAATTTTTAGAACAATTTTATTTGCAGACAACAAAAATACGCACAAAAAAGACAATGACTAGGTGGCTGGATATTTCTTGGCGATTCCGGCCCATAACTCGTAAAATTTCGTATAAACATTTTTAAAAAAATTGCAAAAACCTTCAAAATGACTAAAAACCAATGGACCCCCCCAACTAAGATAGCGCCTAATAGTCCGTATTCCGCCTGTCGCAAGCTTGTCGTGAGTAACGGGCCGATGCATTTCCTACGTGACATCCGAAAAACGCGCCCGAGGCGCACTTGGAAAAAATACTTGAGTATCCGATCATCTCTTGGTGTTTGCACAAAAAATTTCTTTTAGAGTCTCTCTGATTAAATCAGTGTTCAAGCATTTCACTCCAAGGGTTTCATTGGGCTGTCGTCAAGTCTTGCGCTATGTGTGCATACACAGTGTGCTCTATGTACATCTTACTAACGACGCTTGTGGAAGTGATCCCTAGTGTAACTGCGATCGAATGGAAGACAGTTGGATGCGCCATTACCGGAGAACCGCGCCTTTTCATATTATAGTTTCAGGAAAGGTGAAAACAGAAGAATACACTGTAAACTACGCGCAAGTGCAGAGAAAAGTTTCAAAATAGCGCTATAGAAAAGCTTCCGCTTTCCGCTTGTCAATTACAGTGTCTTCTTTTATTCCTCCAGTTATCTGAAATTATGTATATTTCTCTTAGAAAAATTTCTGTCGTCAAGTTTGGTGCTTTGTACGCATACACCATGCGTACTGTACAAATGTAATCCCACTTCCTTGAATCTATAACATTTTGATTTGGTGTTTATTTCTGGCATAAAGAACTTGTTTTTTTTAATTAAATACGAAATAAAAAACGCGTCTTGGGCGCGACAGGCAAAAAAATTAAACGTTGAAAAGTTTAGAGCGAGAAGGATGAAAATACGGAAGCAAATAGAAAGATAACGCCTGATACATTGTCCTCCAATAATGACGTCAAGCAGAAACAACAGCTAATCGACAAAGCATGGCAGCAACGTGATGGAGGGAAATTAGCGGAAAAAGTGACGGAGAGCAATAGAAAAGAGAAAGCCAGAAGTGTGCCGAAGAACGATGCGGTGAGATTTTGGAACATTAACTACTTGAAATTTTGAAGTCGGCTCGCCAAGAGCCTATAAATGAGTATACGCATTGTAAATTTTAATCAAAGTTGGAAAGGATTCACGCTCTGATCGTTCTAAGTGTTTCACTGAACTGTCGTCAAGTCTAGCGCTTAATGTGTATGCACTTTTTTTCCAAAGTTCCACGCACAATCACATGCAAGTTTCCGGTTGTCAATTGGCTAAACGATGATATTTTCCAGCCAACACTTCGCTCTTTAAACAGAAAATGCGAAATCAGTTTTCATCAGTTTACAATTTGCTTCAAATCAAGTGTAATTATGATATTATTTGAAAAGGGCTTAATCAAAAGTAATGAGAAAGGAAAAGAGAGCACAGAGAGACTAGACAACTCTCTCTTTCTCTCTCTCTCTCTATTTCGTTTCTTTCTTTCGTTTGAGCTTCAATTTCAGCGTGAAATTTGTATTTGTAATTTCCAGATCAACAATGGCGGCAAGAGTGACGAGGTAAATGCGAAACTGAAACCCGCGAGAAGCGATGAAATAATATTGAAAAAGAAGCCTGAGGAATCCCCGAAAACTGACTTAGAGTCAGATGAGTATACCGACGAGAAGAGAAATAAAGAAATAACGAGAGAGAAAAAATTACTTACGGTAAAAGATGCTAAGCTGGTGATGTTGGGTTCCCATTATGCTTATTGAACTTGTTTCTCATGAAATGAAGACATCCGGACGTACAGACTTAGAGAAGGTACATGCAATCTTACAGCAATCCGAATCTGCATTGAAGAGCGGGGGGGGGACTTTAATGAAGACTGTAATTCAGTGATTAATATGAGTGTTGGAGCGCCAGGGCATCTTTAAAACCGGGACTCATTTAGCTATCCTGCTAATTTCCAAAAATCGCCAGTTGAAATGGAGGGGGGAACATTTGGATCCTAGGTAATCTACAATAATCAACTCCCAACAAACAGTACTAATACCCCCACTAGAAGATCCAGGAATGATCCCCCCTTCGAATATTTCCATGAGATTCAGACGGAATGAAATGAAAATATGAAAGTAAAAGTTTATGTAATGTTATGTTATGTTATGTTATGTTATGTTATGTTATGTTATGTTTATGTTATGTTTAGTAAAAGTTTATGATCCCACGTAAAAATCGAAAATAAGTATGAAAACTGTAAAAATTGGTGGAAAAAACTGACGTTAGGGGAAGAGGTCGATGACTGGGCTATTCCACAGTCTTCCACCGGGGGGTTACTTTTATATTAAACGGGGGGGGGTAGTTATTGTATTATACCGCTATCTTTTGCTCTTTCCTATAATTAGTGTCATTCATTTTAATGAGCGATATAAAGCGTCCTCCCCCGGCTTTGCTCTCTTCAGAACACGTGCAGATATCCCAGTTTCCATGGTTGAATGGAACTCTTGCAAGCCCTTATTCACGGCACAATACCTACGACCTGTGTCAGCCACTACCGAGTATTATACCTCATTGCTCTCCTAGCAAGCACGCTCCATCGCTCCATCTAGCCGTTCACCTTCAAGAACTGATGTAAAGAATCCTTTGTCTCATTCTCCAACATTCCACGGAATCTGATCATAACTGGAGCTGCTCTGCTATTCAATAACTTCTTGGCTCCTGAGAATTTGTACCAGATTGCTTAAAAATCAATTCACGGCAGCTAGTGAGCATGACAGAAGAGTGAAGTCCCATTATTTCAAAGAAATATATGTACATTAAAAAATGATTTTTTTTTTCTTTAAGAGAGGATCCTTTCAGACATTCCTTCCTTCTTTACTTTGTCTGAAACTGCACTGTCGAAGAAGCGAAGAACAGCAGAAGCAAGGGGCATGTATGATGTTCGTTTTTCAGCCAACCCATTTTCAGTTCAATTTAGAAGTGTTGTTTCCAGCGTGCTCTTCCTTATGAGCAGCAGTACCTGCTGTCGTCTCTTCATATTTGGCAGGTTTTTAATAAACCCCATCACATGACGTTTGTTCTCCAGTTGCTCACAAGATTCCCTCACAAGATTTTCGCAATTTTTAAAAATAAATAAGTAATTTAATAAAACTGGTTGGCTAAAAAGCCTTTATTATTACGCATGTGCTGCTCACTTGTTGCCCACGTCTTGTCCTGCAGAATTAGCTAGATCAGTTGAAAATAATTAATTGTGAGACGGTCAAAAACATCCGATTTGTGCCAGGTGCCGAGTAGTGCATCCGCGCCCTTTCTGTCCAGCAGTTGACCATGGGCATATTGCCCAAACAACTCGAAATACGCCGAAGTTATGTAAAAATTAAAAAAAAAAGACATTTATTAATGATTCTTTGAACATGAATTAGATTATAAATTATGAAAAAATCTCCTTTTCTCTGGAACGCCTACTCGTACGCAATGTAATGTATAGCATTTTCATTGTAGACATTTTCGGAATCCAAATTACGTGCCACGCTTTCCAACTTTTCCTTGATAGCTGATTTCTTGATTATAATCTGGGTAACGTCTTCAGATGTCGTCTTCTCGAGCTGTTTTAGCTCTTTTTGAAGTTCAATTTGCTCCGTTAGCATTTTCAGTACATTGTATTCTTTTGTAAACGGCTCGAAATTTGAGCGAAAAAGTTTAAAACTCTTATGTGGGGAGATTGCCCAGATGGTGATACCCTTAGTATAACTCCGATAGATGATCATAATTCTGCATATATTGGTGGCAGCTCTGAAAATTCTTTATTCGTGGAGGATTTCCTTTGCTGGAAAGCAGTGTGTGTTTTCGATCCCGGTTCGGTGAATTCATCGATTCTTAGTTCCGAAAAAAGAACCGATTAAGTACCGATTAAAAATCGGTACATTGAAATCGAAATGAATCGCTTAAGAATCGAAATGATTCTTCGATTCTTTACCGATTCTTTTTCGATTCCAAGTCATCGAGCAAGAATCGGTTAAAAAATCGAAATTTTAAGGAATCGATACCACATTTTTCGATTCTATTCCGATTCTTTACCGATTCCGGCTAAACCACTCACACAAGCATAATTTCGGAGTGTCGTTGCTCGCTTTCAAACCGCGAAAAAAATGCCTTTTGAAAAAAAAAACGAAAAGGCAAATGAAAAAATAACTTTGAAAGCGAGCAACGACATTCCGAAATTACGCTTACGTGAATGGTTTAGCCGGAATCGGTAAAGAATCGAAAAAGAATCGAAACTCGAAAGAATCGATTCTTAATCGATTCTTTTTAACCAATTTTACCCAAGAATCGATACGGTAAAATCGAAAGACACACTGCTGGAAAGCAATTATAATTTATCGATTTATTGAAGAGCATCGATCATGAATTTTGTACACGAATTCATAAATGAATCTACTTAATAATTTAAATAATTCTAAATAATTGCAGAGCGCTTCTTCAGATTCTTCAGATTTTCAGAGTCTAAACTTACATCAAATAGAAACTATGCTTTTGCCGGTTGTACTTCAAAACCGGAATTTCATGAAACACTCTATTTACTGACAGTCGCTTTTTCGCATTAATATTGAGCGCCAGCGTGAAGAACATTGAACATTCGCTTTTAGTGCAAAACTTCAGAAACGAATTCAAATCGTCGGGAGTTAATGCATTCTTTCCCAGTTGCACAGCTTTGCAGTTTTTCATTGAATACAGGTCGGTTAGACGGATCCACTCAGCATTTTCGTATACTATACTGCCGAATTTGAAGGCCTGGAAAAAGGAAAAGGTTTTTCAAAAAATTCAAAATTGGAACGGTTGGCACTCACATTTGCATGCGTATAATTCTTCGGAATGTCGACATCTTTGAGTGCAATGCTTCTATCTTTATTTGCCATATCCATGATGGCGTCCAAATCAGACGCTCCAATTTTTCCAGTGCGCACAATTGCCATCTTCCAGTTTGCCAGAGCTCGGTCCTCCAAGTATCGTCTGACACCATTTTCAGACATTTTCTTCATGCGAAACATTATGACAAATTGATTGAAAGGGAACACGTATTGTATGTTTCGAATAAGTAACACGTTTCTCTCCGCCGCCGGCAGATTTCGGTTTCCATACCTGAAAATGGAAATATTGCCGTTTTACTAGGCTGCCGTTCAATCTATAACAGGAAAAAAGGATTTGCTCATGTGCCCACTACAGCTACAGTTCTCCACGGAGATATAACAGGAAATGGAAATATTGCCGTTTTACTAGGCTGCCGTTTAATCTATAACAGGAAAAAAGGATTTGCTCATGTGCCCACTACAGCTACAGTTCTCCACGGATAAAATAAAGTCGCCACCCTCGAAACTTTTCGGAAAATTCGATAACAAGCGGTTCTGATAAGAATTCAGACTTTTTTGGGGAAACAAGAAAGTTCGAAATATGTTTTTTGCTTTTTCAGAAAATAAACCGAAAATATATATATATGAGAAGGCAAACATAGCTTACCATATCTTACATTCTTTTTTTGAAGCAATCTTCGTTGATTGTGCACCGCCAAGGATAGTTTGAAGTGTTTCAACTTTTTCGCATCTACTGACTTTAACCTTTTCAGTGGTATTCAAGTCGACAATATAAAAATGTTTGTTTGCCTTGGTGATCTTCACATATTCAGCCATTTTCTTGGATGATAGGGCTAGTTTGAATCTGTAAAACACGATGAGACTATGGTCAAAGTTTTTCAATAAATCGGACACTCTTGCTTGGTTTCTCAAAATTCCACGTTAAGAGCCTAAAAATGACTGAAATTCATAATAAAACTCTAAAACTCGTTGTCTCGAATGGCTGAAATTTTAAAAAATTCAAACTTATTGCAACGTCGGTCAAGTTGAAACAAAATATGAAAGTTGTTTCAACTTCAACAATTTTCATTTCCTTTTTTTCTTAATTTCAGAATAAACCTAAATCTGTAACACATTCTAAATAGGTAACTTCAGAATGGCGGGAATTATTCCTAAAAATGTCTAAAACAGAAATACAGGGTGGCCCATGAGTATAGAGACTTCTTTGCGAGAGCTCTTGGCACAATGCCAAGATCAGTTTAGGGAAACTTTAATTTTGTAAATCGTGAGCCTATATAAGCTGAAATTGCCAGCATCAGCCATCACTTTATGTGCATCGCTTATTATGCAAGCTTCTCTGCATTGACCACTAATTGCCATAATTTTTTGCGATGGAGTCTAAGTTTGTCTGACCGTTCGACGCCTTCACATTCCAAAATCTACCGTCTACAAAGTGATGAAGTGTCTCATGCAAGAGGAAATGTCTCAGAAATCCCGAAAACTATCAAAACCCAGTTCGAGATTTGCTCCTATCTTCCCCTCCTATTGTATTCAATATAGACCTATTATTCTTCTCCTAGACGTAACAACTGGTGATCAGGAATCTCTACTGCTGCTTCTGCTTTTCGGATAGTACTGAGAAGACAACGACTCAACGATGGGCTACGCAATTGTCGCAATGCTCATGCCCAGTTCGCCGATCGACTCGAGTACGCTACCCGTCATTTCGAATTTCAATTAGGTCCACGAAGAAGATTTACACATCATTTTATTAGTTCACTATGAGAGGAGGTGTTGGGTTCCCCATAAGTTTCACCGCACCACGTTATTTCAGGCTCACGTGAAACACGTGACTTTTTACATGTCACTGATCGTTATCAGCACTCTATATACAGACCACTTCTCTCTGTTCCCCAGTTCGAGAGTTGCTCCCATCTTCCCCTCCTATTATTATTCTCCTCGACGTAACACATCATCAAGACGAGAATCACATGGAACGATACCGTCAGCATGAACAGGATGTAAAATCGCTGGAAATCAGCAGAACCAACGTGAATCGTGAAATCGGACCTGGATTTGACCAGTCACCATCTCCGTCAGGGACAATGGCTTTCAGACTAGTAAAAAAGGATCTTCACTATCAGACCACTTCCGCGATCCAGATCCAACAGATCAATTCAAGCCCCCGAAACGTCTTCTGGTATTCTACCACAGTCGGTCATGCTATGGGCCTGATTCACATCCAAAGACAAATCTCCATTGGTAGAGACGATAATATCAAATCGGAGGTGTACCACAATTTGGCCCGTGACCTTTGATTCTTCAGCAAGATTGCGCTCCTCCGCACGGCTCGACATCCACAAAGACTGTGCTCAAAGTCTATTTCCAAAGATATAGGTTTACGGCCCGCTTCTTCGCCGGATCTCAAATCCCTCTACTTCTCTGTCTGGGGTTTTTAGGAATGTCAGGTGCTCCCTTATCTCTATATACTCTCTCTCTCTCTCTCATCTAAATTTGAAAGGCTAGCGCTGTAGCAGGATTCGGAGTCGACCACCGGCGGCGCACGGTCGATTCTGTACCATCTCGTTTGAAAGCGAGCATCGAAGCCGAAACATCTAATGTTGAGCAACTTTTTATGGAACAGAAAATCAAGTTTGTTTCACTGTTACCCCCGTTTTCTCTTGTTTGACTCTAAAACATCCTGTTAATGAACTAAATGAACTAAACTCTGAAAATAACCGTCTGAAATTGAAGAAAATCACTCCTTCTCAATATTCGCTTCAAAAAAACATTATTTCAGGGAAAGTGTTTAAAAACTTAGTCCCAACCAGTGTGTCGTTTCGAAAGCATTTCTCGAGAATTTTCTAGCGAAATTTTGCATCGAACACCTCATTTTTCGATAATTTTTTGAGAATTCGAGAAAAAAGAAAATTTTAAATTGTTAAAAATTTTTTTTTAATTAAAAAAGAAAATTTTTAAAAGAAAATTTCCATAAAAAATAATAATAAACTAGTTCGAACGACACTCCGAAATAACGCAAAGTGCGTTGTTTATCGTATTTCCATTCAAATCATTTTTCGCGATTTCTCGAGAAATTCTCGAAAAATTTCGAAAATTCTCGAAAAAATCTCGAGAAATCAACGAGAAAAAACTTCTCGAAAATATTTCGGTAATGTTTCGAAAAACGCATTTTTCGAGAAATCATTTTTCGAAACGATACACAAGTTGTGCGTAAGATGTGGCGCAAAGGGTGTATGCAGACAAGGCGCTAGACTTACCGACAGACAGTTTACAGTTTTAGTTTGTCAGTTTCAGTTGATTAGCTATGTAACTGGTTTTTCAGTGCTAAACTATAAAATTTCCGCGAGGTTTTGAGTCTACTGAAATCCCAGAGGATCTAGCACAGAAATTCCGAATCGACGTGGTTCACTCAAGTTTCAATGAGTCTCACGCAGAAATTCTATTTTTTAGAGTCGGAGTCTGCTCCACATTTTATAGCATCCAATACTCATATGCTGCTACATTATTCACGATGGGCGTGGTGGCTAGTCTTGGAAGTAGTATTGCGTACAGTTCTATTCTTCCCACTGCTCAGAGGGTGAGTTATTCCTGTTATAGGGACCTAAAACCTTTAGCTGACGGGCACGCTTTCCTATTTTTGAGAAGTTCCTTTTTTTATTAGAGAAGGCCCCCAACAAGTTGAAGTTTTCATTTCTTCTTCCAATTTCCTTTGCCAGTGGTTCCCTGACAACGTCGGCTTGGCTGGAGGAATAATCATCGGCGGCTATGGATGCGGCGCGTTCATCCTCTCCCCCCTCCAAACCGCTTTCATCAATCCATTAGACTATCGAGTCAACGAGCAGGGCTTCTTCACTCAACCGGATCTCTTAGAACGTGTACCATATGTGTTCATTGCGATGGCCACGTTCTTCACCATTTTTCAATCGATTGGGCTCATTTTCATCGGACAACCCGACGCAGAGATTCATGTCGAGGAGGAGAACTTGATCGGTACCAATAGTGAGATTAGAGTGGAGCAGGCGAAGGTGTGGCCCCAGTTACGGTAAGTGAGCTTAGTGTTTTTGTCATGAAATTCTCCAATAAAGAGAGCCAACCGACACAAACGGGGATGAGCTCGACTGCGGAACATGAACCTCAGAAAAAGTAGGCGGAGTATAGAAGTAGACTGCGCGCAGCTTACAAAAACATGCGATAAACTTGCAATCCTACACTCCACCCACATTTTCCGCTGTTTGGATCCTCATTCAACCCGTTCTGATTCCCACCGCTTCTGTGTAGTCTCCAAAAACCATTCAGAAAATCATAAGAATCTGAAATTTGTCAGCACCACTACCTTCCTGATTCTCTTCATCTCTCTGACCTGCAACGCAACGTGGGCACAATTGAACAGTGGCCTCTACAAAGCGTACGGACAGCAGTTCATTGACTCAGACTTTTTCTTGAGTCTCATCGGATCCATTTCATCCGTGTTCAACGCTGGAAGCCGTGTCTTCTGGGGTGCCGTTTCAGATACGGTAGGCTTACCAACAGCGGCGGCTGTTCACGTCTTCAACCTGTTATTCGTTCAGACATCCTATCAGTTCTCTATGTCGATTGTGTGCAGTCTCGGAGCGGTGTTGGCGTTTTCCTTGCCGCTGGTCAAACACATTTCGAGTGACGTTTTGTTTTTGGCTACTGTGAGTTTTGTTCAAATGCTTGCACAGATTTACAACTACAGTAAACCTGAAATCTGTGATTAAAAAGAAAAAACAATCAGGTGTGTCTCATCTTCTCATGCATCGGTGGAACCTTCTCGCTCTTCCCCTTCATTACGCACAAGTGTTTCAGCAAGGCGAACTTCAGTGTTATGTATGGATTCTTGCAGGTCGCTGTGGTAAGAAATCTGAAAACCCGGCTTGTAACAGAAACAGAGAGAAATATGCAAGTTAACGCAACAAGAATAGAAAAATTGGCATTTTTCGCAAAATCAAAATCCGTTTCTGAAGTGTCTAGAGCGCCTCAGATGCATTTTATTCTATTATAGGTGGTATGAGGTTTCTCGTAAGATGTTGTGCCTAGTGTGTAATCACAGTGTTTTCTCCTGTTTTCACTTCCTTCTGCAATTTTTTGAATTTCATTGAGCTGCCGTCAAGTGTGGTGCTTTTTCTGCATGCACCCTTTGCAGTTCATGTCACTCCGCGAGGCCAAATGAGCAATTTTTCGCTTCTTTTGAGAAGTAATATCCTTCTCTTGTTCTCATTCTTCTGAACTCTTTTATCACTAAAGAGTTGTCGTCAAATCTGATGACTCGGCTGCGATACACCGCTTCCTCAATATCTAACGTGAAGCTTGATGCACGCTCGTGCAGGAGTGCATTAACGAGAATTGTTAGAAGCTGCCCATGTGTCTGGGAGGTAAAATGTCCGATTTTTAATTTCAAAATTACCTTGTTCGCAAGCACATGCAAATTCAATAGTAATGGGGTTATTCATGAAAAGCACGAAAAGCATTTTAATGCAAAAAAATGCTTTTTTTTACATTAAAATGCAATCGTGAATAAGATTAAAGTGGCATTTTTTGCATTAAAATGCAATTGTGCTTTTCATGAATAACCCCATAAGAGTTTCACTACAAAGCTATCCTGTCCAGCTACTCGCCGGCATGTACCGTTTACCCAATAACTTACGCGAAACTGCACGCCACTCACTTGCGGAGGTCAGACAGTAATCTCACACTTTCTCAAGATAGGTGATCTCATCGTTCAGAGAACTGGCTCGGCGTGTGCAAATCACAGAGGCGCTGTAGAAGATCATTCAAATGAATGTTGACAAAATACGAATTTTAGAGTGTCGCCGGCCTCATCGCTGGACTCCTCTCTACTCACCTTCTCAACAAAATCGGATTCGAGTACCTGTTTTTAGTCTGTGGTTTCTTCATGTTCACCTCATTGATCCTCACCTTTTTCGTCCATAAAACCGATTTGGCTCAATTACAAATTTCAGCTCAGCGAGAGCATCAGGAAGAGGAATACGAAGTTTTTCAGTAAACTTTGAAATTTGATTTCTTATTTTGTTAATTTTTGAAATTTAAATTTGTTGAATTTTATAGTTTGTAGTCAACGTTGTGACCTTTGTTTGCCGATTTCATGTTTCTAGTCTTCAATAAATATTCTATCAAAAAAGCAAAGCAGCAAAATCATTTTCAAGATTTTTTCGGTTCTTCTGAAATGGTTTCTGATGAAATTGTATTATTAAGCGAATCCTTCGTATCAGTATCTGCAGCCCCTAATTTAGTTATGATTCTGGGGCTATCAATGGCTATTTCCGTGATAATGGTGTGCAGCGGAAAGAAAACTAACGATCGAAAAGGAGGACATCTTCTTGAAAAAGATATAGTAAGCCTTGTCGGTCATTGTATCCGCCGTTTTCAGGGTCTGTGGCTTTTGCAGCTGCTGAAATACGGTATAAGTATATGAGTTGGAAGCGGATCGAAGTGCATCGCATACAAGGCTTATGCAGGGGTTTACCCCATTTTCAGTGCGTGTGGCCCGGCCCCAATAATAGTCGGCGCTATCTTAGTTGGGGGGTCCATTGGTTTTTAGTCATTTTTGAGGTTTTTTTTTGGGTTTTTTTTCTAAAAATGTTATTAGATATACTCGAATAACACTAGAAATTTTTAGAACAATTTTATTTGCAGACAACAAAAATACGCACAAAAAAGACAATGACTAGGTGGCTGGATATTTCTTGGCGATTCCGGCCCATAACTCGTAAAATTTCGTATAAACATTTTTAAAAAAATTGCAAAAACCTTCAAAATGACTAAAAACCAATGGACCCCCCCAACTAAGATAGCGCCTAATAGTCCGTATTCCGCCTGTCGCAAGCTTGTCGTGAGTAACGGGCCGATGCATTTCCTACGTGACATCCGAAAAACGCGCCCGAGGCGCACTTGGAAAAAATACTTGAGTATCCGATCATCTCTTGGTGTTTGCACAAAAAATTTCTTTTAGAGTCTCTCTGATTAAATCAGTGTTCAAGCATTTCACTCCAAGGGTTTCATTGGGCTGTCGTCAAGTCTTGCGCTATGTGTGCATACACAGTGTGCTCTATGTACATCTTACTAACGACGCTTGTGGAAGTGATCCCTAGTGTAACTGCGATCGAATGGAAGACAGTTGGATGCGCCATTACCGGAGAACCGCGCCTTTTCATATTATAGTTTCAGGAAAGGTGAAAACAGAAGAATACACTGTAAACTACGCGCAAGTGCAGAGAAAAGTTTCAAAATAGCGCTATAGAAAAGCTTCCGCTTTCCGCTTGTCAATTACAGTGTCTTCTTTTATTCCTCCAGTTATCTGAAATTATGTATATTTCTCTTAGAAAAATTTCTGTCGTCAAGTTTGGTGCTTTGTACGCATACACCATGCGTACTGTACAAATGTAATCCCACTTCCTTGAATCTATAACATTTTGATTTGGTGTTTATTTCTGGCATAAAGAACTTGTTTTTTTTAATTAAATACGAAATAAAAAACGCGTCTTGGGCGCGACAGGCAAAAAAATTAAACGTTGAAAAGTTTAGAGCGAGAAGGATGAAAATACGGAAGCAAATAGAAAGATAACGCCTGATACATTGTCCTCCAATAATGACGTCAAGCAGAAACAACAGCTAATCGACAAAGCATGGCAGCAACGTGATGGAGGGAAATTAGCGGAAAAAGTGACGGAGAGCAATAGAAAAGAGAAAGCCAGAAGTGTGCCGAAGAACGATGCGGTGAGATTTTGGAACATTAACTACTTGAAATTTTGAAGTCGGCTCGCCAAGAGCCTATAAATGAGTATACGCATTGTAAATTTTAATCAAAGTTGGAAAGGATTCACGCTCTGATCGTTCTAAGTGTTTCACTGAACTGTCGTCAAGTCTAGCGCTTAATGTGTATGCACTTTTTTTCCAAAGTTCCACGCACAATCACATGCAAGTTTCCGGTTGTCAATTGGCTAAACGATGATATTTTCCAGCCAACACTTCGCTCTTTAAACAGAAAATGCGAAATCAGTTTTCATCAGTTTACAATTTGCTTCAAATCAAGTGTAATTATGATATTATTTGAAAAGGGCTTAATCAAAAGTAATGAGAAAGGAAAAGAGAGCACAGAGAGACTAGACAACTCTCTCTTTCTCTCTCTCTCTCTATTTCGTTTCTTTCTTTCGTTTGAGCTTCAATTTCAGCGTGAAATTTGTATTTGTAATTTCCAGATCAACAATGGCGGCAAGAGTGACGAGGTAAATGCGAAACTGAAACCCGCGAGAAGCGATGAAATAATATTGAAAAAGAAGCCTGAGGAATCCCCGAAAACTGACTTAGAGTCAGATGAGTATACCGACGAGAAGAGAAATAAAGAAATAACGAGAGAGAAAAAATTACTTACGGTAAAAGATGCTAAGCTGGTGATGTTGGGTTCCCATTATGCTTATTGAACTTGTTTCTCATGAAATGAAGACATCCGGACGTACAGACTTAGAGAAGGTACATGCAATCTTACAGCAATCCGAATCTGCATTGAAGAGCGGGGGGGGGGACTTTAATGAAGACTGTAATTCAGTGATTAATATGAGTGTTGGAGCGCCAGGGCATCTTTAAAACCGGGACTCATTTAGCTATCCTGCTAATTTCCAAAAATCGCCAGTTGAAATGGAGGGGGGAACATTTGGATCCTAGGTAATCTACAATAATCAACTCCCAACAAACAGTACTAATACCCCCACTAGAAGATCCAGGAATGATCCCCCCTTCGAATATTTCCATGAGATTCAGACGGAATGAAATGAAAATATGAAAGTAAAAGTTTATGTAATGTTATGTTATGTTATGTTATGTTATGTTATGTTATGTTATGTTTATGTTATGTTTAGTAAAAGTTTATGATCCCACGTAAAAATCGAAAATAAGTATGAAAACTGTAAAAATTGGTGGAAAAAACTGACGTTAGGGGAAGAGGTCGATGACTGGGCTATTCCACAGTCTTCCACCGGGGGTTACTTTTATATTAAACGGGGGGGGTAGTTATTGTATTATACCGCTATCTTTTGCTCTTTCCTATAATTAGTGTCATTCATTTTAATGAGCGATATAAAGCGTCCTCCCCCGGCTTTGCTCTCTTCAGAACACGTGCAGATATCCCAGTTTCCATGGTTGAATGGAACTCTTGCAAGCCCTTATTCACGGCACAATACCTACGACCTGTGTCAGCCACTACCGAGTATTATACCTCATTGCTCTCCTAGCAAGCACGCTCCATCGCTCCATCTAGCCGTTCACCTTCAAGAACTGATGTAAAGAATCCTTTGTCTCATTCTCCAACATTCCACGGAATCTGATCATAACTGGAGCTGCTCTGCTATTCAATAACTTCTTGGCTCCTGAGAATTTGTACCAGATTGCTTAAAAATCAATTCACGGCAGCTAGTGAGCATGACAGAAGAGTGAAGTCCCATTATTTCAAAGAAATATATGTACATTAAAAAATGATTTTTTTTTTCTTTAAGAGAGGATCCTTTCAGACATTCCTTCCTTCTTTACTTTGTCTGAAACTGCACTGTCGAAGAAGCGAAGAACAGCAGAAGCAAGGGGCATGTATGATGTTCGTTTTTCAGCCAACCCATTTTCAGTTCAATTTAGAAGTGTTGTTTCCAGCGTGCTCTTCCTTATGAGCAGCAGTACCTGCTGTCGTCTCTTCATATTTGGCAGGTTTTTAATAAACCCCATCACATGACGTTTGTTCTCCAGTTGCTCACAAGATTCCCTCACAAGATTTTCGCAATTTTTAAAAATAAATAAGTAATTTAATAAAACTGGTTGGCTAAAAAGCCTTTATTATTACGCATGTGCTGCTCACTTGTTGCCCACGTCTTGTCCTGCAGAATTAGCTAGATCAGTTGAAAATAATTAATTGTGAGACGGTCAAAAACATCCGATTTGTGCCAGGTGCCGAGTAGTGCATCCGCGCCCTTTCTGTCCAGCAGTTGACCATGGGCATATTGCCCAAACAACTCGAAATACGCCGAAGTTATGTAAAAATTAAAAAAAAAAGACATTTATTAATGATTCTTTGAACATGAATTAGATTATAAATTATGAAAAAATCTCCTTTTCTCTGGAACGCCTACTCGTACGCAATGTAATGTATAGCATTTTCATTGTAGACATTTTCGGAATCCAAATTACGTGCCACGCTTTCCAACTTTTCCTTGATAGCTGATTTCTTGATTATAATCTGGGTAACGTCTTCAGATGTCGTCTTCTCGAGCTGTTTTAGCTCTTTTTGAAGTTCAATTTGCTCCGTTAGCATTTTCAGTACATTGTATTCTTTTGTAAACGGCTCGAAATTTGAGCGAAAAAGTTTAAAACTCTTATGTGGGGAGATTGCCCAGATGGTGATACCCTTAGTATAACTCCGATAGATGATCATAATTCTGCATATATTGGTGGCAGCTCTGAAAATTCTTTATTCGTGGAGGATTTCCTTTGCTGGAAAGCAGTGTGTGTTTTCGATCCCGGTTCGGTGAATTCATCGATTCTTAGTTCCGAAAAAAGAACCGATTAAGTACCGATTAAAAATCGGTACATTGAAATCGAAATGAATCGCTTAAGAATCGAAATGATTCTTCGATTCTTTACCGATTCTTTTTCGATTCCAAGTCATCGAGCAAGAATCGGTTAAAAAATCGAAATTTTAAGGAATCGATACCACATTTTTCGATTCTATTCCGATTCTTTACCGATTCCGGCTAAACCACTCACACAAGCATAATTTCGGAGTGTCGTTGCTCGCTTTCAAACCGCGAAAAAAATGCCTTTTGAAAAAAAAAACGAAAAGGCAAATGAAAAAATAACTTTGAAAGCGAGCAACGACATTCCGAAATTACGCTTACGTGAATGGTTTAGCCGGAATCGGTAAAGAATCGAAAAAGAATCGAAACTCGAAAGAATCGATTCTTAATCGATTCTTTTTAACCAATTTTACCCAAGAATCGATACGGTAAAATCGAAAGACACACTGCTGGAAAGCAATTATAATTTATCGATTTATTGAAGAGCATCGATCATGAATTTTGTACACGAATTCATAAATGAATCTACTTAATAATTTAAATAATTCTAAATAATTGCAGAGCGCTTCTTCAGATTCTTCAGATTTTCAGAGTCTAAACTTACATCAAATAGAAACTATGCTTTTGCCGGTTGTACTTCAAAACCGGAATTTCATGAAACACTCTATTTACTGACAGTCGCTTTTTCGCATTAATATTGAGCGCCAGCGTGAAGAACATTGAACATTCGCTTTTAGTGCAAAACTTCAGAAACGAATTCAAATCGTCGGGAGTTAATGCATTCTTTCCCAGTTGCACAGCTTTGCAGTTTTTCATTGAATACAGGTCGGTTAGACGGATCCACTCAGCATTTTCGTATACTATACTGCCGAATTTGAAGGCCTGGAAAAAGGAAAAGGTTTTTCAAAAAATTCAAAATTGGAACGGTTGGCACTCACATTTGCATGCGTATAATTCTTCGGAATGTCGACATCTTTGAGTGCAATGCTTCTATCTTTATTTGCCATATCCATGATGGCGTCCAAATCAGACGCTCCAATTTTTCCAGTGCGCACAATTGCCATCTTCCAGTTTGCCAGAGCTCGGTCCTCCAAGTATCGTCTGACACCATTTTCAGACATTTTCTTCATGCGAAACATTATGACAAATTGATTGAAAGGGAACACGTATTGTATGTTTCGAATAAGTAACACGTTTCTCTCCGCCGCCGGCAGATTTCGGTTTCCATACCTGAAAATGGAAATATTGCCGTTTTACTAGGCTGCCGTTCAATCTATAACAGGAAAAAAGGATTTGCTCATGTGCCCACTACAGCTACAGTTCTCCACGGAGATATAACAGGAAATGGAAATATTGCCGTTTTACTAGGCTGCCGTTTAATCTATAACAGGAAAAAAGGATTTGCTCATGTGCCCACTACAGCTACAGTTCTCCACGGATAAAATAAAGTCGCCACCCTCGAAACTTTTCGGAAAATTCGATAACAAGCGGTTCTGATAAGAATTCAGACTTTTTTGGGGAAACAAGAAAGTTCGAAATATGTTTTTTGCTTTTTCAGAAAATAAACCGAAAATATATATATATGAGAAGGCAAACATAGCTTACCATATCTTACATTCTTTTTTTGAAGCAATCTTCGTTGATTGTGCACCGCCAAGGATAGTTTGAAGTGTTTCAACTTTTTCGCATCTACTGACTTTAACCTTTTCAGTGGTATTCAAGTCGACAATATAAAAATGTTTGTTTGCCTTGGTGATCTTCACATATTCAGCCATTTTCTTGGATGATAGGGCTAGTTTGAATCTGTAAAACACGATGAGACTATGGTCAAAGTTTTTCAATAAATCGGACACTCTTGCTTGGTTTCTCAAAATTCCACGTTAAGAGCCTAAAAATGACTGAAATTCATAATAAAACTCTAAAACTCGTTGTCTCGAATGGCTGAAATTTTAAAAAATTCAAACTTATTGCAACGTCGGTCAAGTTGAAACAAAATATGAAAGTTGTTTCAACTTCAACAATTTTCATTTCCTTTTTTTCTTAATTTCAGAATAAACCTAAATCTGTAACACATTCTAAATAGGTAACTTCAGAATGGCGGGAATTATTCCTAAAAATGTCTAAAACAGAAATACAGGGTGGCCCATGAGTATAGAGACTTCTTTGCGAGAGCTCTTGGCACAATGCCAAGATCAGTTTAGGGAAACTTTAATTTTGTAAATCGTGAGCCTATATAAGCTGAAATTGCCAGCATCAGCCATCACTTTATGTGCATCGCTTATTATGCAAGCTTCTCTGCATTGACCACTAATTGCCATAATTTTTTGCGATGGAGTCTAAGTTTGTCTGACCGTTCGACGCCTTCACATTCCAAAATCTACCGTCTACAAAGTGATGAAGTGTCTCATGCAAGAGGAAATGTCTCAGAAATCCCGAAAACTATCAAAACCCAGTTCGAGATTTGCTCCTATCTTCCCCTCCTATTGTATTCAATATAGACCTATTATTCTTCTCCTAGACGTAACAACTGGTGATCAGGAATCTCTACTGCTGCTTCTGCTTTTCGGATAGTACTGAGAAGACAACGACTCAACGATGGGCTACGCAATTGTCGCAATGCTCATGCCCAGTTCGCCGATCGACTCGAGTACGCTACCCGTCATTTCGAATTTCAATTAGGTCCACGAAGAAGATTTACACATCATTTTATTAGTTCACTATGAGAGGAGGTGTTGGGTTCCCCATAAGTTTCACCGCACCACGTTATTTCAGGCTCACGTGAAACACGTGACTTTTTACATGTCACTGATCGTTATCAGCACTCTATATACAGACCACTTCTCTCTGTTCCCCAGTTCGAGAGTTGCTCCCATCTTCCCCTCCTATTATTATTCTCCTCGACGTAACACATCATCAAGACGAGAATCACATGGAACGATACCGTCAGCATGAACAGGATGTAAAATCGCTGGAAATCAGCAGAACCAACGTGAATCGTGAAATCGGACCTGGATTTGACCAGTCACCATCTCCGTCAGGGACAATGGCTTTCAGACTAGTAAAAAAGGATCTTCACTATCAGACCACTTCCGCGATCCAGATCCAACAGATCAATTCAAGCCCCCGAAACGTCTTCTGGTATTCTACCACAGTCGGTCATGCTATGGGCCTGATTCACATCCAAAGACAAATCTCCATTGGTAGAGACGATAATATCAAATCGGAGGTGTACCACAATTTGGCCCGTGACCTTTGATTCTTCAGCAAGATTGCGCTCCTCCGCACGGCTCGACATCCACAAAGACTGTGCTCAAAGTCTATTTCCAAAGATATAGGTTTACGGCCCGCTTCTTCGCCGGATCTCAAATCCCTCTACTTCTCTGTCTGGGGTTTTTAGGAATGTCAGGTGCTCCCTTATCTCTATATACTCTCTCTCTCTCTCTCATCTAAATTTGAAAGGCTAGCGCTGTAGCAGGATTCGGAGTCGACCACCGGCGGCGCACGGTCGATTCTGTACCATCTCGTTTGAAAGCGAGCATCGAAGCCGAAACATCTAATGTTGAGCAACTTTTTATGGAACAGAAAATCAAGTTTGTTTCACTGTTACCCCCGTTTTCTCTTGTTTGACTCTAAAACATCCTGTTAATGAACTAAATGAACTAAACTCTGAAAATAACCGTCTGAAATTGAAGAAAATCACTCCTTCTCAATATTCGCTTCAAAAAAACATTATTTCAGGGAAAGTGTTTAAAAACTTAGTCCCAACCAGTGTGTCGTTTCGAAAGCATTTCTCGAGAATTTTCTAGCGAAATTTTGCATCGAACACCTCATTTTTCGATAATTTTTTGAGAATTCGAGAAAAAAGAAAATTTTAAATTGTTAAAAATTTTTTTTTAATTAAAAAAGAAAATTTTTAAAAGAAAATTTCCATAAAAAATAATAATAAACTAGTTCGAACGACACTCCGAAATAACGCAAAGTGCGTTGTTTATCGTATTTCCATTCAAATCATTTTTCGTAAAAATTTTTCGAGAAATCATTTTTCGAAACGACACACTGCTCCCAACCATAAACGGGCTGGGCCAAATTGTCTAATTTTAGAACTTTTTGAGTCATAAACACAATTTAAATAGCACTTACTTTTCATCAGTATTCATAATTTGTATTACTCTCAATTTTGCGACATCAGGTAACTCTGCCAGAAAAAAAGGGTTCGAATCGATTTTTTCTCTGAAAATCCGCGAATTTTTGAATTGAAAAGATGGTTTTCAAAATGAATACCTGGTGTTTGTGCATCCGAGCAATGAAGCAATACTGCGGGCCAAGGAAGATGTATTTTCAGCATTCATTTTTATTGGATGCAAATCTCGTAGAATGAGACTACAATAGAGACTGGAATGAGACTAGACTGTGGGTCTCCAGAATATTATCTAATGGGTGTGGTGTACCTAAGATTGATTTGCCTGCGGGGACACTTTGTGACCTCTCTGCATTCCTCCGTCTCTAGAGTATGTATTATCACATGAATACAGGTCAGGCGAGCAGATGGTGTGCACCACCCACCCCCCTCCCCCTGACTGTCCACCTTCTCGACTCGGGAGGCACCTCACATGGCCTCATGGGAATACGGTGTCCCTTTCGCAAATAATCGATTTTTGTTGTACAGTGCGGTCAATATCTATAGGACCCTCCTCTAATTAGGGTCTATTCGGAGAACGGAAAAAGATATCAAAATTCTGTAAGCGCCATTCGATTTCAAACACAAAAAACCCCCGGGGCCAAAATTTCACGAAGATACCACTTTCCAGGATTCTGTAACAACAAAAAGGTGCATCTGCAAGTGGTTAATATCTAGGACAACATTCAATGGCTACCTAATCTTTGGCTACTTGATCAATGGCTACCTGATATTCTTTGGCTACTTTTTCCATCAATTATCAATGGCTATCCAGTTTTTTTCTGATTTTTAACCTTTAAAGACATTGATAGTTATTTCCACTCAGTGGGTAACCAGAGTTTATTTTGTGGTTACCCCTTTTTTAAATCAATATGTATCAAAAGTGGTTTTTTTGAAAGAACAAAAATAACAAGATAACAAGAAAATTAAATGAAAACTCAAAAGAAAACGATAACGTCATTTTTAAAAATTTTGAAAATTCTAGTGCTGGCCAAAAAGGAATAATAATCAGTTTTTTCGAGATTACTTGGCTCACAGGTGAAGTGCGGTCATGAAATTTTTTGCATGTTTTTGAAGGTAAATCACGGTAACAGAAACTTTGATTTCGACAAAACATGTAAATTTTGAAAAATTATAACAAAAAGTGGAAAAACGAAGAAAATGGCACTCTTCCCAAAATGAAATAGGGAAGCTTTGATTGGCAAGTCAATGGCCAGGAAATAATTAAAAATGATTTAATATTTTGTGGCAAAGCCTTTTGCATCAATTACTGCCTGGCAACGACGCGGCATGGAATCCAGTAAAGCATCCACGACGGAGAGTGGGATACCCTTCCATGGAGCCTCCAATTGAGCGAATTTCTGGTTCGCATTTGTGGCTTGGACTCCTTTCAAACGACGTTCCAGTTCTTCTTAAAAACGTAGATTCGGCCTACGTTTCGGAGTGCCCATGGTCTCATTGTGTTCTCCAAGATATCCTCATACTGGAAACGATCCATAATTCCTTGGACACGTCGATGTGGCCCCATGAAATCGCCTGAGAAGCACCGCCATACCATGCACGATCCGCCTCGGTACTTGGAGAGGTATCTGGCTCCAACAGGTCGACGAATCCATGTGTTTCCGTCACTCCCAAACATGTTGAACTTGCTTTCGTCTAACCAGATATGTTTGGCCCACTCCAAGTACCAGCTTCCAACTATCAAGCACGGAGGCGGGTTCCATGCCGCGTCGTTGCCAGGCAGTAATTGATGCAAAAGGCTTTGCCACAAAATATTAAATCATTTTTAATTATTTCCTGGCCATTGACTTGCCAATCAAAGCTTCCCTATTTCATTTTGTGAAGAGTGTCATTTTCTTCGTTTTTCCAATTTTCGAATAAATTGTTATAATTTTTCAAAATTTACATTTTTTGTCGAAATCAAAGTTTCTGTTACCGTGATTTACTTTCAAAAACATGCAAAAAAAAATTCATGACCGCACTTCACCTGTGAGCCAAGTAATCTCGAAAAAACTGATTATTAATACCTTTTTGGCCTGCACTGTAGAATTTTCAAAATTTTTTAAATATGCCGTCATCGTTTTCTTTTGAGTTTTCATTTAATTTTCTTGTTATCTTGTTATTTTTGTTTTTTCAAAAAAAAAACCACTTTTGATATTGATTTAAAAAAGGGGTAACCACAAAATAAACTCTGGTTACCCACTGAGTGGAAATAACTATCAATGTCTTTAAAGGTTAAAAATCAGAAAAAAACTGGGTAACCATTGAAACTAAGTAGCCATTGAAACTAGGTAGCCATTGAAACTCGAAGGCAAAAGTAGCCAAAGAATATCAGGTAGCCATTGATCAAGTAGCCAAAGATTAGGTAGCCATTGAATATTGGCCCAATATCTATAGGACCGCCCCCTCATTTGGCCAATATTCAATGGCTACTTGATCAATGGCTACCTTTTGAATTTTTTTAATCTTTTGAATTTTTTGAAAATTTTGAAAATTAAATTAAATTTTGCTCATTTTCTGAATAGTTTTCGACTTTTAGATCATTTTTGCGTGGAAATCGTATTTATTAAATCAATGGCTACAAACTAGGTAGCCATTGAAAATAGGTAGCCATTGATAATCGAAGGCAAAAGTAGCCAAAGAATATCAGGTAGCCATTGATCAAGTAGCCAAAGATTAGGTAGCCATTGAATATTGACCCTCATTTTCTGCTGCTTGCAGATAGGAAGTCCTTCGGAACTTTGATTTTTTTTTTCTTATTTTTATTTATTACACGTTTTCCGGGTTTCTACAGTAATTTTACTTTTGTAGAGACTTTCTCGCTTTTTGAAACAGCCCAAATCCACTAAATTACACATTAACAAACATACAGTAGCGGACAATCAAATATCACCTTTTTGTTTTTCGGCTATAACTTTTTTCAGAGAATAGATAGAAACTCAAGGTCTTTTGTGAAAATGTGTAAAATTGAACCAGAAATATGATCCGAATCAATTTTTCTCGATAAAGAAAATATTTTCGGAAAAATTTGAAATACTCGATTTTTCGGATTTTTGATAATACTGGTTTATGGCATGAACACACGGAAAACAGCAAGGAAAGAGACAAAAAATTGTAAAAGTTAACTAGAAAGGATTAATATTTTGTTGCGAAGCATCTAGCATCAATGACGACTTGGCATCTTCTCGGCATCGCAGAAGCAGCTTGCCGAGCAGTTCAATATCCGTCGTAGCACTGTTTCAAAATTTCTAAAACGCTGGAAGACACAAAACGGACAAGCAATCAGAAGAAAACACTCGAGGATTCGTGTTACGGACCGTCTGACAAATAGAAACATCGTCCGGGCTTCCAGAACCAACCCAAGGCTGACTGCTGCTGAAGTTCTCGAGCAAGCTTCTCATCGTGGATCGCCTGTAGCAAGCGTCAGAACAATCAGACGTCGTCTGAATGATGCCGGACTGTTTGGTAGGAGGCCTGTGAAGAAACCATTCATTTCAGACCGTAATCGAGCAGCCCGTGTGGCCTGGGCACGCGCTCATCTGCACTGGACTCATAACCAATGGGAACGAGTATTATGGACCGATGAGAGCAAGTTCATGCTGCTTGGTTCCGATGGAATTTCTTATGTCAGACGACCAGTGGGGGCCAGATTTGACCCAAAATATCAAACACCAACTATCAAACATGGTGGAGGCAACGTAATGGTGTGGTTCTGTTTCAGCAGCCATGGAGCTTTGACCTCTTCACCGAATCACTGGCATAATGGACAGATTTGTGTACGAACAAATTCTGGAAAAGGTCATGCTCCTATTCGCTCGTGCTTCCCCAAGAGTTCGTTACTTGTTTCAACAAGATAATGACCCAAAACACACTTCCAAGCACATCAAAGTGAGTCAAACTACCATATCATTTCTTTAAGAATTGGTTTGCGACCAACCGTGTGAATGTGATGGAGTGACCCAGTCAAAGTCCAGACCTCAATCTCACTAAACATTTGTGAGAGGAGCTTGAAAAACGTGTTTCTGGTATCCGTGATCGAAATGCCGACGAAAAATTCGCTCAATTGGAAGACGCATGGGCGAATATTCCCCAGTCTACTTTGAGCAACTTGATTCAGTCGATGCCAAGAAGATGCCAAGCCGTCATTGATGCTAGAGGCTTCGCAACAAAATATTGATCCTTTCTAGTTAACTTTTACAATTTTTTTGTCTCTTTCCTTGCTGTTTTCCGTGTGTTCATGCCATAAACCAGTATTATCAAAAATCCGAAAAATCGAGTATTTCAAATTTTTCCGAAAATATTTTCTTTATTGAGAAAAATTGACTTGGATCATTTTTTATGGTTCAATTTGACACATTTTCACAAAAGACCTTGAGTTTCTATCTATTCTCTGAAAAAAGTTATAGCCGAAAAACGAAAAGGTGATATTTGATTGGCCGCTACTGTATGTAGTTTATTGAAAACTGGAAAGGAATGGCAGGAAAAACATCAAGAACGAACAAAAATTTAATAAATGTTTCTCCTCCATTGTTCTGGATCACTTTAATCAAATCGTCATCATGCCGAATCATTTGATTAAAGTGATCCAGAACAATGGAGGAGAAACATTTATTAAATTTTTGTTCGTTTTTGATGTTTTTCCTGCCATTCCTTTCCAGTTTTCAATAAAATATGTTTGTTAATGTGTAATTTAGTGGATTTGTGCTGTTTCAAAAAGCGAGAAAGTCTCTACAAAAGTAAAATTACTGTAGAAACCCGGAAATCGAATGGCGCTTACAGAATTTTGATATCGTTTTCCGTTCTCCGGATAGACCCTAATTAGAGGGAGATCCTATAGATATTGATCGCACTGTACAACAAAAATCGATTATCATCATGTGCATCTAGTGGGCAATTAACGGGCAGCTAGCGGGAAACTTGTGGGCGTATCTTTTCCACATTTGTACCAACTGGAGAACAAACTTATTGTGATGGGCTTTATTAAAATTAAAAAATAGTCTGAGAGAAAAATAAATAACAGAATTAATCAAAACATGTATCCGCAGTCCTAAAGTGGATGATTGAGCAAGAACTGTTGAACGACATAGTACATTTGTGGAGCTCTCCATTGTGGAGCCATGTGTCCCGCTCCGCGGATGGTAATGAAGCTGAGTCCATCGAAGAGTGTCTTGAATCCGGCGATTTGTCTGTCGTATTTCCAGGGAGTCTTCTTAAGTGTCCGGCGGATTCCGAGTTGGTCGGCGAACTGCTGTCCCATCATGAAGTTGCAGGCCATGTCGGTGTCTCCGTAATAGAGGAGGACGCGAACGTGGTTCTTGACGATCTTCTTGATGAATGGACTCATGTCGCCGTATTGCTTCTGGTATGTGGTGGTGACTTTGTCGCTGAAAATATGTTACGTGTAAAATTGAAGAAAAGGATGAATGCGATCTTCTCTAGTTCTCTTCTTTGGTAGCTGCTCGCAAAATTTGTGCGAAAGTTGAGATTTCCCATCTAATCTCCGAGCTCAATCAGCTATGATCGAAGTCTGATGCAGGCGTGCTCAAACCTTTGCGCAAACGTTGGCTAGTGTTTGCTTAACTTTTGAATCATACAGTGCGTTTCAATATTATACGTCCACTCTTGTTTTTGGCCGTAACTTGAGAACCGGTTGAGATATCAATCTAACTTCATTAAAATTGAATTCAGAGCAACAAATTACATCTAGAAAACCATTTTTGAGAAAAAATATTGAAAACTACTCGAGATACAGAGAAAATTCTGAAAATGTGACATTTGCAACCGTTTCAAAATTATACGTCCACTTCAAAGGTATGTCGATCTTGACCTTTGGCGGAGCCGGAAAAGCTTGAATTTAGTTTTGTTTTTTGCTGCCAATGTGAGAAACTTTTTTCATTATGATTTTCCTTGTTTTTCTCCACTTTTCAACATGTCTCGTGGCCATTTGCTCACTGATGCTGAAAAAGCCTTCATCGACGCGTTCAAAACCTCTGGTTGGACCAACAGGGCTATCGCGAAACATCTAAATCGTTCCCACGATTGCATTAATCGTTTTGTATCGAACCGGACCCGCAACAATCAACCCAACAAGGCTGGACGTCCTCCAAAACTCAATTCAAGAGCCAAACGATCAATCGTTCGTGTGGCTTCAAACACCATGAAGTCTTGTAATGATATCAAAAAAGAGCTGAATCTTGGAGTGAGCAAGTGTACAATCTGGAGGGCTCTTAAGGATGATCCAAACATCAAAAGAGCAGTCATGCGCCCTGCTCCGAAGCTCACTGACAATCACAAAACTCGCCGTCTCGACTTCGCTCGAAAAAACATGGGAACCAACTGGGATAAGGTATTAAATTTAAAATTATCTATCCAAATTATCTTATCTTTTACAGGTAATTTTTTCGGACGAGAAAAAATTCAATCTTGATGGACCCGACGGATTCAAATCGTACTGGCACGACTTGCGGAAGGATCCAGCCGTTTTTGCCAAAAGGAATTTCGGGGGAGGCAGTTTGATGGTATGGGGAGCATTTGCTTCGGCTGGATACTTGGAGCTCGCTTTCACCACTTGTCGAATGAACTCCACAGACTACCAAGACGTTCTCCAGAACCACCTTATCCCGTTTCGTCGTCGATTCAGTCGCCGCCAGTTCATTTTTCAGCAAGATAATGCTGCAATCCATGTCAGCCGCTCCACTTTGGACTGGTTCCAATCGAAAAACATCGATGTCTTGCCATGGCCAGCTTGCTCTCCAGATCTGAATCCGATGGAAAATGTTTGGGGCGAGCTGGTTCGTCGTCTTTACCGCCATGGAAAGAAGTATGCTAGTATTGGAGAGCTTCGGGATGCGCTGATTGCTGAGTGGAGTCTGCTGGAGCAGGAGTTCAAGACTAAGAGCACCCAATACATCCAAAACCTTATCAAATCGATGCCAAATCGTCTCTTCGATGTCATTGCTGCTAAAGGTTCATCCACAAAGTATTGAAATATTTTTTATTCTCTATTTTAGCATTGATTCTGAGAGTGGACGTATAATTTTGAAACGGTTGCAAATGTCACATTTTCAGAATTTTCTCTGTATCTCGAGTAGTTTTCAATATTTTTTCTCAAAAATGGTTTTCTAGATGTAATTTGTTGCTCTGAATTCAATTTTAATGAAATTAGATTGATATCTCAACCGGTTCTCAAGTTACGGCCAAAAACAAGAGTGGACGTATAATATTGAAACGCACTGTATATCAGAATTGGATTGGAAACGTTTGATCAAAAGTAGACGTTCTAAAAAATGTTGGAAGTGACTAACGAGAGACACGTAATCGTGATTCGAGCCAAAAGAAGAGCTAATTCAGTTTTGTGGGGACCTTTCTCAACTACGAAATTCGAGTGATGGCTAAGGGACGTTTATGTGAAATTTGGGCAGAGTGAACATTAGCCCCCCTCAATTGGAAAAATAACCCCCCATATAGAAAAGTAGCCCCCCCCCCCCCATCGAAAAAGATAATCCCCGCCTTTTCATGGAATATGAACCCCCGCTTACAATAAGACCTTCACGAACTGCTATATTAAATTAATGTGTTTAGTATTATTGAAATTGTATGGCACTGTATCGGTCGGAATAATTTTGAACCTGGTATTCTAGGCAGTAGTTTGGTGGGGGGGGGGGGCTAAAGTTCCTGAGCGGGGGGTTCACCTGCTTCTGGTGTGGGGTTCTTTTGTTCACAAGCCCCTCCTGTGAACTTACACCTCCCCCCCCAAAATCAACGGAGGGGAGTTTATGTTTACTGACTTCAGCCCCCCACATAGGGAAATTGCTCCCCCACGCACAAACCGTGAATTTAAATCACCCACAGAAAAATCTACTACGGTGGGGGACCAAACATTATCTTTGGGGAGCTCAACTGCACCTTGGGGGGGGGGGGGATCAATTACACTTGTGGGGAGTTAAATGTGTGTGTGGGGCTTATGTTCACTATCGCCTGAAATTTTGATGATGATGCTTTTCTGGGCTCTCTTGCATGAGTTGTGATGAGTGAGAATACATATGTATATTCCGAGTAGAGTTGCTCACCTGCAGATATCCCACTTTCCAAGGTTGAATGGAATATGAATGGCCTTGCGAACCTTTGGATTGTTCATGTAGGAGAGCATCTCAGTATCGTTGAGACATGGAACATCGGCGGTCAACTGCTTCTGTGGCTTGTTCTTAAAAATTGAACATTATTGTCAGAAATGAATGTTCAAGGGTGATTCTACATAAAGAAGTTGTTGAAAAGAAGGCAAATTGCGGTTTTTAAGATAGGCAAAGGAAGGAAATCTAAACTGTAAGAGTCCCAAGGATTTAAGATCCTTTCAAGTATATTCGCTGCACCTTTAGCTGGGCAAGCGCGCTCCATCGTTATATTTTAATTAGTCATTTACCTTCAAGAACTGATACAAAGAAGCCTTTGTCTGATTCTTTAGCATTTCATCGAATCTGCTCATAGCTGGAGCCACTCCTCGCAACATATGCTTCAGTCTCTTACTGTTAATCGATGGATTTGGGTCGCAATCTCTGTACAAATCGTATGGGTTCAGACCTCCAAACCACAAGAACTGGAAGATGTCCTCAACAAGAGTAGCGCAGTGTCCAGAGACCTGGGTAAGATCGCAGGAATCAATGCAGCCACTGCAACATTCTCCTTCCAAGGTGTTCCAGATTTTTTGATCGATCAATCCATGACCATAAGCGAATCGGACAGAAGTGTCGATGTTCAACTTCTCGTTGACGTACCCATTTCCAAGAGCCATACCCTTAAGATTGATCGGGAAATCTTTTTGGCCATCGACAATTCTAGCGGTGAGAGTTGGCACGTACACTCCTCCATACGATTCTCCCATGATGAACGTCTGATGATGTCTAAATTGCGGGAATTCGGTGAAGAATTGCTTGACGGCTTCATAGTTTTCCAGCGATGTCAGATCGTCATTCGTCGTGATATTTCCGTCGGTGGCATAGGAATATCCAACACCGGCTGGGGATTCGATGTAGACGACTGAAGCCAGTTTGTTCCACGCCCACTCGTTTTCACGGAGAGTCTTTCCGTCTTCGTTTGCGACGTATGGCCCCATTTCGTTGAGAAGTCCGTCAAGTGATGAGCACCCTGGTCCTCCGTTGAACCAGAAGATCAGTGGATCGGTTGCTGGATCGTTTTGAGATTCGACAAACCTTAAAAATATAAAGTCAATGTATTTTTATCGTAAACTAATTTATCTACAAGATCATCAGAATTAGCTTAAAATCGTTTTTTTTTCTAGACGTAGTTATGAAATTAGACACCAAGAGGAGAAATGAACCTTCAGGCTCCGGAAATACTCTAGAGATAATCACTCATTAACAAACGATTTTCTAGAGGTATGATGATATGAATTCAGATTTTTAAAATACATTGGAAATTTCAGATTCATGGTTTCAGCTTAAAAAATGTTTAATTAAAGTCATTTTAGCAAAACGGTTTACTTCTTTGGACTGCCCATTTTCATTCATCTACAGTAACCTCAGCTCACCAGTAGTGCAAAACATGATTGTCGGAGACTTGGAAGAATCCAGAATAGTGCTTGAAGTTCGGCTCGAAATTCAATCCCGGGAGATCTTTGATCTCCTCTCCGCTGACCAATCCGACGAGGAAGGCGATAAGCAAAACGGCTTTCATACCTGAAAGTGAGCACAATAGAGCACAGCTGCTGAGTCTCAAATCCGCGGACTTCGATGGGAAAACAAGAAAAAGAAAACCGAAAACGATCAAAAAAATATGCGAGATAGTCTTATGAAAACAAGAGATCTTGCGAAATCTATTTGCCAGTGGTAGGCGACCTGACAGGCATATGACGGTGCAGACGCGGAGAAAATGGGCGGAGCTTCCCAGGCGATGGACCGAAGGGGGCGGAGCCCGACAAAGTGCAGACAGGGGAGGGGAAAACGATTAAAGTTAATCGATGAATAGAAAAAGAGATAAGAGACCGAGAGAATCAGAGAAAATTGTGCAAAGCTTTTCGAAACAGATAAATCAATCTATGATGCATCGCATTTATTTTTCAAAGATCAGAAAATGAGAAAAAATTAGTTTTTGAGGAAATCTGTCCGTTTGCATAGAATTGTGATCTTCCTGATTTTTTGATTTTCAAATATGTGTACGTTTAATGGTTTTCCAAGCGGTTGTTCATGAGATTCCAAATGCTTTTCCGATGCTACTTGGGTCCACTTCCCTCTTGGACATCACGACAATGGTGCCTCCTTTTATAGAATTGGCCGCCATAAGTGTAAAAATCAACATAGAGACTTGAAAATTTGGAAATAAAATAATTAAATCATGCTGAAGTTATTGGAAATAAAATTGTTGCACGAAATATGCGCCAGCGCCCAGTCCATTGCGCTAAACACGTGTTACCATACTTTTGGCCCACCCTGTATGTATGTTTGTATGTATGTATTCATGTATGTCCAAGATACCCAATGTTCAAGATTTCCAATCAAAATCGCTAATCATTGATAGGAAAAGCTCTAAAGAGTTATATTACAACGCGAACAAAAAATCGGCCTTCGATAAATCAAAATGAATCAAAAAAGAGACGTGAAACGGATAGGACGTCTTGCAGAAAACAAGGAGAAGAAGATAAGATGATAAAAGGGCTTCGCAATATAACAATATTTGTGTACAGAGAGCATCAGGAGCTCGGAGCCGGAAGCCTCTGCCGGGAGCCATGTGCTCAAGGAGCCTTGATTGATTGGGGTCATCGAATTGTGTGGTGATCGGTGTTAACTGGCACCGTCTCTCGCCTCATTGCTGTCCTCCACTTTCTGTGTCGGCGCCAAACACGACGAAATGCACTTCGGAGGTGGTGAGGATTACGAACTTCTGAATTTAGAAATGAAAATGGACAGTCGGTGAGGGAAAAGGCGCAAAAATTGATTATATAATAATTTATAAAAAATTATATATAAATATATAGATTTTGAGAATTTTCGAGAAAATTAGTTTCAGAATTGCAGATAACGATCATTTTTTAGATGAACATTTCAATTTGAGCTGAGAAATGAGAACTGATCCTTGCAAAACTGCACATTCAGAAATACAGAAAGGCTTACCTGGGGATGTGTGAGTAACAGTTTAGTGCAATGATTGAGGTAAGTTTGGAACAGTTGGTCTCGATATTTTCGTCTGGAAGAATTTTCTAGAATGATTTTTCATTTTTGGAAACGTTATAGCTATGGCCATCCTTCAGAAAAGCCAACTTGGCAACACCAGATAAACTTCGTCTGTCTGCCGAACCTATCAAGTTGGCTGGTCTTCTGTGGTTTCTAATGGAATTGGATGAATCTTCAAAGGTTTTCCGCCTTTGACAGATAAATGATCATCGTTTATTCGAAAACCGAGAGCCTGTTGGCTTCTTATCGCATGCATAGTTCACAGCCGACCGACAACGGCAGGGCAGCAGATCGGATCGGCGTGCTGCCCACTAACTGCCCACTAGCTTTCTGCAGACTAGCTGCCAAGAATCTGCCCACACATGAAATTCTTGGACGGGGCAACTGTCTCTCCTGATAGCTTTGCAGCAGAGACAATTCGTTGTCCAGAGTTCGGGTAACTTGCATAAAGTAGAGCAGCACTGTTGACATGCACATGCGATTCTGCTCAAACGCCGTCCCTTAAGATGCCCGCTAATACTAGTTGGTTAAGTTCTTCAAATTAGTCCGTATTCTGGCGGTTTCGTGGTATTTTTTTACATTTCGTATTCACGCAATGCGCTGAATTACAAATTAGATAAGAGACCGGAACTCGTCCGATTTATGCTCGGAGTGTATTTGGGTTTTGCCAGCATTTTAGCAGAATTGCAGACAACAACTGACCAAAGGCTACCCATCCTCAGCGATAATTTCGAACTATGCTAGAAGGACTCTTTTAAGATTCACGGGCAGTGTTGTGAAGTCTAGGACGGCCATGAGTCCAAATAGCCTTGCATATATTCATTTTTGAGCCATCAGAAATTCACGTTTTGAAATCCTTTCGAAAATTGAATTCAATAAATGGAGCATTTCTTTTCGAAATCAAAGAAAAACCAACCCGTTAGGCCTCAACTTCCATATTGAAACCACCCCCGCCGCTGTTAAGGAATACAAATTGTTTTCATCACAGGACATGTCCACCGTATATTCAGTGGAGCTGAAGATCAGTTCGTGGGACGGTTTTCTGAAAGCCGATTCGGATTTCCAAGTCAGAAAACGTCAGAATGCGCAAGCAGCATACATTGGTTTATTCGCTTCCCATATCGAACAAATCTGTGACGCTTTATCGAATATCATTAGTCGAGTTTTTCCGAATTTTCTGATTTCTCCTCCAGTTAGTACCTGTCGGAACTCCGGTGGGCCTGTATCTTTAGCGAGTGACTCATTCATCTCGTAGCTCTCGTAATTCAGGGGAGAATCCGCACTGAAGCTTGATATGCACTTCTTTGAGACCACGTGGATTCGATTGTCAATCACAAAGCCTGAAAGGATCGGGTGAAGGAGAGGAGAGCAGTCGAGTACTCTGAAATTCAGAGGTTTAGTTGGACAGCCAAAGTGATAAGAGACGCAGAGAAATCAGAGTACTACATTAATACCATCTACATTATTCACATTTCACATAATTACATTGATTTCCGCGCAAGTACTGAACATAAAATGAGCTGAATTCAATGAGAACCGCGTACTGCAGGTCAAGTTGGGTAACTTGCCTAAAGTGATGATACGATACTGTGCAGAAACAAGGAATTGCGATATTGTGCATCCTAACTAGTCTTCTCAGTCACGAACTATCTAGATAAGTGTGCAGCTAGTAGGCATCAAATGGCAGAAGACTCAGTGTTTTGGTAGCATAGCTCAGAGTAGTCTCATAGCGCTGGGCATCAAGCCAACGAGTGCAGAGAAGATAGAGTTCTCCGACTGTCTGCGTCTCTTCGTGCGACAAATCGACTCACTTTTCATCATTCTGCAACTTGGTGACGACACCATTGCTGCTCATACTACAAAGATTTCCATTTAAGACGACCAATGAGACGATTCCATGTACACCATCGTAAACCATCACATTTTCCAGATCATTTATGTCCATAAGAAGTATTTTTGATGATGAATATAGCTAGAAACACTTATTTTCTCTGATTTTCTTGTTTTTTTTTTTCAGTTACCGCTACAAAATGATGACTAGAAAACAGACGGACTTTTTCATTTGGTTGAAAACTTTGATTTCGAATTTTGCGGTTGACACTCTTCTGAAAATTATTGAATTTTTACGTTTAAAAAAACAAAGTTTCTTACCAATAGATTTTTCAAGGACCTCAGCTCAATGACATATCGATCTTCTGCGATTACGTGGAGTAGAAGGACGAAAATATTCTAAAATAATTTTTTTTTAAATAAAGGCGAAACATCGGAGTACCGTAAAGTTGCGATATACAGGTGGATATAGCCCAACAGTACGAAGTTCCGCAGTTCTTGTGAATTTTTTTATCCACGAGTGGAAGAATAAATAATAACTCTCTTTTGAAAGTTAATTTTTTAGGATTAATTCAGCGAATCGCAATGCGTTATTATGATCATTGGACATTTGATTTATCACATCGAACCTAGATAGTACAGCGAGAACGTGAAAACCAAAATTATCCGTTTTCAGAAGACCAAATAAGCTTTTCACGCCGTATTCTCTACTATAAAGTAAACCTTTTTCTCTAAAGATGAAGCCTAAGAGAAAAAACTAAAGCGGAATAACGGAGTATCGTACAGAGTCCAAATTGAAGTTGATATGTCCCTGAACCAGATTCCGCTGACCCGGTGAGTTTGTATTTCTTTAAAACTAACGACTAAGACTTGTAGCATCAAGCGAAGATTCGATATTTTGTTTTTTTTTTCTTTGTTAATTCCCCGTGCACCTGACGCGAAGTAATTAACCGCCCCCCCCCCCCCAGATAGTTTCATCATCTCTTATACAGAGTTGTACAGAGGAGCACTTTCAAAGAAAGGTTTAAAACCGTGTTGAGAATCTGGAATCGGAACATCGGAGCATTGTACAGCGCGAAAATTAATGAATGCAAAGCATTAGTTTATTGTAGATGTACTTCTTGAGGAATATAATATAGGATATAGAGGATTCGTAGAAACTGTAGTTTCTCATATTTTTACTTCAGAGTTGAGTCAATTTTTGCAGAGAACTATAATCTGCTTCACTTTCATGTCGTTCCATACGACACAGTGTCTTGTATCTCGTTTTATCTGTTGAATTCTCATTAAAGCGCGTTTCTATTTCTATCACTCTGCGATACCTTTTAGCATTCAATTCACCCCAATGCAACGTATCCGATGGATGAAATGTTCTTTTTCTAATTTGGGAAAGAGGAAGAAAGAAGGATCGGGAAGTGAATGGACACGATGTCTGCGTCGTCTGCGGCCGTCCGTACTATTTTCGGTTCTCGATCGACGAATTCCGACGGAAACGGGAGGGAAGACGAAGAGAAAAAGAGAAGATGGCGCGTATTTCTATCTCTACAGATTCGTATTCATTCGGGTCTGGCTATGTTCGGAACCGTTTGAGGCATCTCAAGATGTGACCAGTCTTATTTTTAGTCTTTTCTAATTGTTGGCTTTAAATTTTGCTCTTTGTGCTTTTCGATTTTCGAAATCTTTTCAAAGTGTCAAGTTAATTGATTTTCACTTCCTTTGAATATAGTTTTCATTGAAAATCGATTTACATTGTTTCATATCCTTTTTATATGTACATAAAAATCAATATTCCTCTAAAAACTTCGAAAATATTGTTTATCATGAATAAGCTGGAAATGAGTTTCAGCCAAAAGCTAAAAAATCAATTTTGAACTGTACGTACACATTTTCTTTCTCCAACATGAGCCAGATGCTGGCTGGCGGCAGAACGGCTACGCAAACGGATGCAACGAGAGGGTAGGCATTTGATGCGCCGGAAAAATACAGAATGTGAAGCAAAATCGCTTCACAATATGTATTTTTTTGGTGCTTGCTGCCCAAACGCTCGGCATGCTGCCCACTAGCTGACTCCTCTTTTCTCTCACAACTTGTGGCCGTTAGAGAAAATTTGAGCAAGGCAGCATGTTTGTTATAGAAAATACCGAAATATCTTGGGGGGGGGTGGTAACTGAAAATGTTCTTGCCTGCCAAAATGAGACACTTTCTGAATTCAAACTGAAGTGCTCTCTTCTTTGTTAGATTTTCATTTGCTTTTTCGAAATTACAGCCACAAATTTCATGTTTCTACAATTTACCATGTTTCCCGAACTAAACAGTATGAAGTACGGTGAAGTTAGACAGTGAGCGATTTTCAGCTGAAAAAGCTCAAATTTCAGATAGTATAACTGAGATAGAAGATGCTAAAATTACATAGACAACTGCAGCTCTATGAAGTATAGGCGCATTAGTTTCATTGCAGCCTGGCCTTTGACTGTAGAGAAAAGTGGTCAACTAAACGTATTTAATTCTAGTTGTGTGGATTTTAGACAAAAATTTACAGAACATTTCAGACTCTACCAGCTGACCTACGTAATCTTAAATTTAGATATTTTCCACTGAAAACCGCTTCTACGCGATACTTGACCACTATTCCTGGATTCACTGTTTCCCAAGAATTTCCTAATAAATGAATCTCTTGAATCGGGTATAAAACCATTCAATGACGCCCTTTGCTGAAATTTTCACCCATCGCTTCGTAGTTTTTTTCAGTAAATAGCTGTTGACCCGAACTCAGAATGCCTAGTTGCCTACAAATTAGCACAAGAATCTGACAATCGGGAAGTGGAAACAAGGAAAGCAGAATTCATTTAAAAAAAACTCGTGATTTTCAGTTTTTCGGAAAGTTATTATTCCGATTGCTAGCTTTAAATGCTTTAAGTGAATAGATTGATTCAAAAAATTAAACTTCATTTCTGTAGTTAATCACTTTCAGGCACGACTGCTGTGGCTCTCACAAGAGAGCATACATTTTAAGTAAGAAGATTTTGTGATTTTAAGAACTTTAAATCTGAAGGCGGTGGTTTTACAGAGAAGTGGTAAACTACAAAGATGATTTTCTATTTCTGTGAAATTCACTCATAAAATTTTGAATAAATCGAGCAATCTTTGAGATTATGTATGTTCAGTACCCAAAGTTGGTGGTTTTACACTGTAAAACAGCAAATTTGAATATTTCATTGTTTGCCCGCTGCTCAAAAAAAGTTGGTTTGTGCTGAAATTTGGTAACGTTAATTGAATTTGCATGCCGAAATGTGCGACGAGGACGCCTCTGCCCCGTTCTTCAATTATTTTCGATTCGAAATTGTGTCGAAACTGTTTGCTTTGACTGTCATCCGTCGCGCGCGCCTGTCTTCCTCATTTTTCGCCCCACTCGTCTCCCCCGCTGTTCATTTTTCGATATTTCAGACAATCAAAATGCAATGAAATCTTTGAAATCCTCGTTCTGGAATGTGCTAGTCCCTCTCTTCTTGGTTTACATTTTTCTACACATCGGATTCACCACGTGGAAGCTTTTCAAGGTGGATGACACAAGAAATGGGTATCAGGTGAGTGTCTAGAAAAGCGAAAGGAATAACCTGGTAAATGCGCTCCACTGGTCATGTCCATAGAGCGCGTTTTCATAAGAAATAACTACTCCTTAACAGTGAGTTTGACTTTGCAGAACGTAAAAGACGGACCACTATTATTGAAATCAGGATTGCCCTACAAAAATAATGCGAACAAACGAAATAAAAATAAAATAGGTAGCAGAAATCAGTGCAGGAATACAAATTTCTGTTAAATATCAATCAAGTTTTCAGCAGCTAAACAAGTGCCTAAATTAAAAGACGTCGGAGTTCCAAAAATTGTGAATAAAGCAAAGGAGGTAAGATCAAATACCCGACACTTTCTGAGGTACCGTAATCACATATTCACACATCTTTTCGCAGAGATTTCCAACATCTTTCAACTGAAAAATGACTCAAAAGTTCAAAAATTCATATAAAAATATAAAATATTAAACTGAACAAATATGCGGAATTTTTTGATATTTTGAAGATTAGGAACCGAGATGTAGTTATAAAGGATTGAGGAGATAGTGGTCCAAACCAAAACCACTATCTTCTTAATCTGGAATTTATAGCTTGAAATTGGGCCGCCACTAGAAGCTCTTAAATCGAAAATTCCAGGCAGGAGATGCCATCCCGATGACTTCGAGATTGCACTGACTGAAACAATTTTTTGTGGGATTTTATTTTTTTATTTCATAGGTCTCACCGAAAATATTTTTGATTTTAAAGAACGTGAAAAGCCCGCTCAGAGCACAAGTGTGCGCTCTGCTGAAATGGCCACGTTGTGGTGAAGAATAGTTGAAAGTATTCTTCTTTTAATTTTCTGCAGACTTAAATAGGAAATGTGGGGTTCACGAATCTTTAAGATATTCTGAAATCCCAACTATCCTCATCAGAAGTTTGAGCGTGGTTCTAGTATCTAGCTTCTGATCTGGAATGATTACAGATCCTAATCTCTGAAGCCCACGCACTTCTCAATGCTACTTCAGAAGACTCCAAGTTTATCTACGTGGCTATGATAAACAAAGGATACGAAAGACTCACGATGAACTGGATCTGTAATACAGCGCAGATGGATGTAAGTGATCTGAGGTACCGGCAAGAGCAATGTAGTTTTCATTGTCGGCTCCCGTAGCTGGCGTGGGCCAGATGCTCACCGTTTGAGCAGCACCTAGCAGCCTATCTCTGATGTTCTGTAGAGTGATATCTACACAGAGATTTCGCGTCATGTTTAATTTTCTGATATTTTTTTAGGAAAATCTGAAAATTTGCTCATTAGCTGCTCATGTGCTTAGTGAATAGAGCAGATGCGGAGTACATCTTCTCTATTCGGAGCTATTTTTGCTCCACAACTGCTCAAGCCCTTTGGAAGCAGAGGTGCATTCATTCAAAGTTGGTGCATTTTGTCATTTCACATTGAAAATTCCGATTATCAAAAGAGCCAAAGCTTCGCATTGTTCGACAACTAGCCTTGCGGGCTTCCGTGAGATTCTGCGTAGGGTATTGGTCAATGGGTTCATGCACACTATTTACTTGACGACAGTTGTGTGAAGCTGTTGACCCATAAGAGAATCAGACGCAAGTACACTTCGAGGGCATAATTCAACTGAGACTATAAATAAATTCGGCGGGCGTAATCCGGGCAAATTTTCGTCAAATTCACAATTATCTGACGGCAACTTCACAGAATTTAGCGTGAATCTGATAGGAAAAATTGACTTTTGTGCCAAGCCATTGTCATAAAAGACATCGATATCTACAATTCACGAGGTTGAGAAGATAGAAATATCGAGTTTGAAGAAAGATATGACAACAGGTTTTTCAGAACGTTCATAATCGAACGCTTATAATCACCATGGACCCAACGCCGTGTGCTGCCATAAAACAACAATGGGATAACACCATCAAATGTGCCCAATTAGGATTGCAAACCTACAAAAAGGGTTATGATTGGGGAAAACAGGAGTACATCAATATTTTGACCCTCCGCGCAAATGTAATGCACATTCTGACATCCAATGATATCCCTTATGTATTGTTTGAAACCGATGCCACGTGGTTTCGAGATCCCTTACCGTTATTTCGGGACCAGCTCAATGCAGAGGAGGATTTTGATATCATGGTCCCAGTTAAAGGATACGATGGTGGCAGTTGGGATACACTGGCTTTTGATCCAATGCTGGTGGCCAATACGAATGGATCGAAAACATTCATGGAGGAAATGAAGAAACGCTTGAATGAAGATCACACTTTGTATGATCAGGTGAGTCGTGCGATCCTTCACTAGCTGGGTCCTTTCAGAAATTGCATTCTTGATCACAGTCACATGTTTTTTTTTTGATATTCAGTGGTCGATAACTAATGACTTTGACGGTGATCGAGATCGATGTAAGTCCATTAAGCGGCTATTCATACTAGAATGTAATGTACTTATTTGAGCAAAAGGTGCTCAGCAATTTGCTAGGCTGGTGAAACAAAAATATAGAGTTTGAAGATATGTAGTTATGAAAGGGCCCGCCGACAACTATGGATTTTCATACTTGATATTTTGCAGGACGTTCTGAATCAGCAATGCTCATCGCAACACAACGGCCTAATCTGTCGGCAGTTCGATTACAGCGAAGTGGCAGACGGCAAATGGTCAGCGTCCTTCCATTCCACTGTCTTCTTCATTAACCGCTATATTCTAGGTACAAAATGGACGACAGGGAGCGGACGATTCCATATATTCTCAATAACAATTTCAATTCGGGCATCAAAAATAAGGAAACGAAGCAGGCGCTCAACGGATTCTGGTTTCTGGCGACTAAGGATAACCAATGCATTATTGCAAAAGTCGCCAAGTTCATGAAAAAATATTCATAGGACATTTTCGGGGAAACAAATCGTTTAAAGGTGGTGAGGCATGGCATAGGATTTCGGACAAACGGTGTATGCAGACGAATCGCCAAACTTGACGACGACATTTCGTTGAGACAAAAAACGCATATTGAAAGATAAATTTGAAGCATTTTGTGCATTTGCGCGTAGATTACAGTTTTCTTCTCCATTTCTACTTCTCTTGACTTTTTTTCTATTGAAATCGCTCACTTCAGGACAACTGAAGATATTATATCGAGAGAAAGCACTTTTCCCTGTTTTCAGTTCCCCTGGAGTCTTGATTTTTATTTCTGAAACCGTGGACCGTCGAAAGTTACGCAAAATTCACCATCTCTACCCATAATCTGGCCATTGGCAACTTGCCCAAAACACGTGCCGTCTAGCGTTAATTTGAATTATTCTCCATTTTCGGGTAGATTACCGTATTTTCTCCTTAATTCGCGGACTGGGACAAAGTTTTGCGCAGAGTATAGAGCAAAGAGTCAAAGATTGCGCTGTTATTTGCACGCTAGAGAACTGTTTGATATAAAATAAATGCGAATTCGTGTTGAAGTGCCTCCCAACCTTTAAAAAATGTGTAAATTTAAGTACAATATGCTCCTCACCGTTTTTCTGAAATTCATTCAGTCGCACTGGAAAATTTCATTTCAAAAAGGGTCATTCTTAACAGGAGTTTCATGCACTCTATGTATTAGATTCCTATTATGGAAGGTCTAGTGTAAATACGGTGGTTTTAGGACTTATTTTTTGGACATTCCTGTCTAATGTTTCTTTGGCATCGGTGTTTGCGTATTTTGAAACTTTCAAATTTCAAATTAATAGTTACGATCGCTACAAATACTACAGTATGCTGAGAGTGGGCAACGCTTGTCTCACAACACTCAAAGTACGCGAACACCGATGTTATGAAGAAAGACATTTATTTGCTTAAAAAAGCTAAAAAAAAAAAGGTTTCAGCCTTTGTGTAGAGTAGTGTATTAAGCTTCGCCCTCTCTAACCCCCCCCCCCTACCACTTCACCTCTTAGAGAAAATATTCTCGAAAACTCCTCGGTTTTCTGGTATTCTATGTTTTCCGGGTTTCTCATATTATTTTTGTACTTCTGTGATTAGAATGTTAATATATTTCTTACTCTGCATTCAAATAAACCCAGATTTCAAAGATCCCTTTCCTCAAGCTACCCCTCCACACCTTTTCGCTGTTCCAAACCGCTCGATGAATTGCTTTGGTGTGCACCGGTCTAATGTGAAACGAGGCGTTCCTGAGCGGCTGCTCGGCGAGCCACTGCTGGAGTTCAACACGATGGATATGCGCACTCATGTGACGGAGCACACGCTCCAGAGCACTTTCCGAATATGTCGCTTCTCGATGTGTTGGGGGAAGGTCCGCAAGGCTGGCGATGGACTGGAACGTAACGACATTTGGATAGAGAAAGATATTCAGAAAATATTGATTTTGAACTTTTCTCAGATTTCTGAAAAAGTACATATAAGATCTTCAGGGAAAATGTTTTTTAAAGAAAAAAGAAAATGAAAAAAGTCACTTTTCCATTTGCTATTTCAGAATCCGTTCTCTTACGCCGCCAGTCCGTTTTTTGAAATACTGACAAGTCTACAAGTTTCCGAATTTGCAAATATTTATTGCAGTTTCAGAAATGATCAGTTTTCAGGTGAAATAGTTGTGAAAACTATATGAAACTCTGCAATCTACGAGAGAAAATGTATGTCTTTTTTTGAAAGTCTCAATTTGAAAGTTTCTGTGCATTTCAGAGGAGAATGAAATGTTCTTTCACACTGGCGCTGTTTTCTTTTGAAAACGTTGAAAACCATTGTTCAGGAAACAAGAAATCTGTAGAAAACACTGCAATTAACAAGTAAAAACCCGTTTTTCAGAGGTAAGCTTGAACGTTGTTGTGTATTTGCGCGTAGATTGTGGTGTTCTTTCTCATTTTTTTTCTTTTCTTGCTCTTTTTTCTCTCTGAAAATGTGCAATCTTAAAGATTGTGCACATGCTTGGTGATTTCTAATGAAATTGTCGAAAAATCTTTAACTTCGAGTTCCTGCCGAAATAGGAATCCCTCTGCCGGCTTTAATCTAAAATTTTTGAAGAAATCAAAACAATTTTAGAATTATGGAATGTTACAAAATGTTGTGATTTTCCACTGACAATCTCAGGCATTGATATTTTAACTGCGGTTACTGTATCCAGTCAATGACGCATACCTGCATTCCAATGAGATCAGTTTGAACCCATTTGTCAAACGTCTGGTCTCCTATAGCATCAGTTTCGCAATTTTTCTCCTCCAGAGTTGTTTGTCTGAAACTAATGCAATGAATGAAATTGCGAATATATTTTGTTTGGAAGGTGAAACAGAGTCCGAAAAATACAATTACCGGTGTCTTGCTTGCCACGGACACTTCCGATTTCAGAATTTAAGGTCTGAAACTGCAGTTCTCAAAAGCATAATTATGCTTCTAAATAATTCAAATCTTTGACTGAGGGAAACGATTTCTAATAAATCCACAACATCTTTTCAGAATCTCTCAGAAACTTTGTTTTTTTAATGCGAAATTTCAGATGTTTTGAAGAAATACAGATTTCTGTCGATTTTCAATAATATTTCGCATTTCTTCAGACATTTTGACAGAAATTGTTTTGATATAAATGATTTTACTTAGCATCTATGCAGCGGTCATCACGCTGGCATTGCGCATCTTCTATAGTATCCGAAGAACACCATCCCACAGATGTTTTGCAAGAACTGAAACATCGTGCTTCTTCATCCACTTGCCTCTCTTAAAGATTTTTGCCGCCTAGCCAGATACATCCAAAGCCTCCGGCGTCTGAACTATCCTGCCTCCCTTAAAAGATCAATTGGCCGGTTCCCAAAACAGTCCTAGTTGCTGCGGGAATCCGAATAGAGTAGAATGCTGTCGGACCATATTACATATACAGTATCGGCCAAAAAGGTATTCGCAAACAGTTTTTCGAGCATAACTTTTCTGAAACTTCCCGGATCGTTTTGATATTTTGAGACAAAATTTAAAACGGTAAAAGAAATTGATTCAACAACAAGAATAATCAAATTTTCAAAAATTTGAAAAAATATCGAAAAATTTATGAAAATGGCGAAAAACCGAAAAATGGAACTTTGACTTTTGAGATCTAGGAATCACCGGTAAATGAAAAACTACAATAAAACATGATGAAAACAGTTTTAATACTTCGTTGGGTAGCCTTTGGCGTCGATGACCGCCTGACATCTTCTTGGCATCGAGTCGAGAAGGGTGTCGATAACAGACAGGGGGATGGCCTTCCAGACAGATTGGAGTTGATCGAATTTCTGATTGGCATTCGATGTACGGACCCCTCTAAGTTGTCTCTCGACATGCTCCCAGATGTGTTCGATCGGATTCAAGTCAAGAGAATGATTGGGAAAGTCCAGAAGATCCACGTGGCGGCGTCGGAACCAGTCCTTGATGTGCTTCGAGGTGTGTTTCGGGTCGTTATTCTGCTGAAAAACGAACGCCCGGCCCACATTAAACCGTGCCCAGGGTCTCATTGTGTTTTAAAAGATGTCTTCTTACACAAATCAATCCATGATGCCTGTAATTCTTCTCAGGAGGCTGATTGAAGTCCCCGAGAAACGTAGCGTAGCATGGGCCAGAGCTCATCTTCACTGGGGACGCCAGGATTGGGCTAATCACGTGTTCGGTGACGAATCCAAGTATAATCTGTTTGGTACTGACGGTATCAAATGGATTCGCCGTCCGGTTGAATGTCGGTTCAATCCCAGCTACCAGCTCCAAACCGAGGTGGTTTGGAGATGTTTCTCTGGGACTTCAATCGGCCCCCTGAGAAGAATTACGGGCATCATGGATCGATTTGTGTAAGAAGACATCTTTTAAAACACAATGAGACCCTGGGCACGGTTTAATGTGGGCCGGGCGTTCGTTTTTCAGTAGAATAACGACCCGAAACACACCTCGAAGCACATCAAGGACTGGTTCCGACGCCGCCACGTGGATCTTCTGGACTTTCCCAATCATTCTCTTGACTTGAATCCGATCGAACACATCTGGGAGCATGTCGAGAGACAACTTAGAGGGGTCCGTACATCGAATGCCAATCAGAAATTCGATCAACTCCAATCTGTCTGGAAGGCCATCCCCCTGTTTGTTATCGACACCCTTCTCGACTCGATGCCAAGAAGATGTCAGGCGGTCATCGACGCCAAAGGCTACCCAACGAAGTATTACAACTATTTTAGTCATGTTTTATTGTAGTTTTTCATTTACCGGTCTTTCCTAGATCTCAAAAGTCAAAGTTCCATTTTACAGTTTTTTGCCATTTTCATAAATTTTTCGATATTTTTTCAAATTTTTGAAAATTTGATTATTCTTGTTGTTGAATCAATTTCTTTTACCGTTTTAAATATTGTCTTAAAATATCAAATCGATTCGGGAAGTTTCAGAAAAGTTATGCTCGAAAAACTGTTTGCGAATACCTTTTTGGCCGATACTGTAAGTAGCTCTTTAGCTCATCTGAATCGGCACTCTCGCTGGATTCTAGCCTTGTATATTTTTCTTGTATTCCCTTACACTTCACTTTTTTTCTTTAAACCTATGCTGTTATTACACGAAAGTTACCCAAAGCCGAAATCAGGTTTGATCTATAATGCTGGTCAGAAGTGTTAGGCTTCAACGCCTTGCAGACTCACTTTCGCCTATCCTCTACTTCTGGCTCGAACGCCGGAGGGATTTCCATGACGACTTGCGAACGCGTCACTCGTATGAAAAACGACTTGCACTTCTTCGTCGCAACATTCAGAAGGCATTCTTCATCGCAATCACTGACGGAGGAGAGGTCTACAATAGGAGTGGTTGTAATGGAAATGCGCTCTAACTCTAACCTGAAAATAAATCTTCCATACACGGAGAGATTCTTGAGATGGGACGCAGGTAAATCCGCTAGATTTGAGCAACGAGTTTCATTAGTTTCCAGCTGGCCGAACTTCCGGTAGGCAACACGAAAACATCCGGGGAGGTACCAAAATATGTGTGCTCGTATATCCGAATGTCCACAGAGAGAATGAGCATATAGAAGCTCGTAATGCCAACTTGCAAACCGAATAAAACAAATGAGCATGAATATTTGGTGCTTACAAATCGAAAATTTTAGAAAAATGAGATTATTAAAAAGACAATAACAAGCCCCCTTGGATGACCGGAGTGTCGTACACTATACTCGTTGGTCAAATGCCAAGCGTTCGGGGCAGCATTCGTGACAAAATTCCATATCGGAACATCGGATTATCGTGCCGGATCAAAGTATATATTCGGATAACCTACTACAGTGGTTTCAGTTCATTTTCGCGAATCGTCCATTTAAATATATTTTTAAACCATTTTTTGATCATGCTCTATGATTCGTTGGTGTTGTGCTAAAGTGTCACGTTATCTGCTTCCATGTTCTATCTCCATCCGAAGTCCCATCGAGACGTGCCATCCTCGCTTTTCCATTACACAATTCTCTCTGTCAATTTAAACTTTTTTCATCGCTTCCTTCGACGAAAATAAGGCACTGATAAGAGACAACTGTGTCGGCGTCTCTCAGCCACTTGCGATCTTAGTCCCCTCGTATTTTTGTTAGACCGTTTCTCAGCGTCCTCTTTTCTCTAGCTGCTTATCAGTTCTCTCTCGGTAAACATTTATACTCCTGTGTTGTTGTGTTAGCCATCGTCAGCTAATCTAGCTTGGATCTCTTTCAAAAAAGCTGTGGTCATTACGATGCTCCGTTCTCCCATTTATTTATGAAAATAGGTGCTCACGGCCTGGAGCAGCTCAACTTCTTAACGGTTTATACGCTCTGCTTTATCTCAGTGTCGACGCGGTAAACCATGTGGGATACGCCACTGTTCGTATCAATCGCGGTTTACCGCGTCGATAATCAGCCAACGCAACGCCCAGGAGAGTTCAGGGAAAACTGAGCTTTTTCTGGTCGCGTTCAGCCGTCCTACGAAACAGCCGATCATCGATTTGCAGTTCATTATCAACTCAGCATTCTCGTCTCATTTTCCTTCAACTGTGTCCGTCGTCCTTATTCGTTAAATTTCAGAACCATGAAGTGGGTTCTCGCAGTATTCCTATTCGCCGGATTAGCAATGGCCATGAGGAAACAGGGAGTCGCTGTTAAGGGAGTCCTGAAGTGCGGAACGGTGTTTTCCAACAACACCAAAGTCCGAATCGTCGATATTGATACTGGGCCAGATCCAGACGACACTCTGGATGAAAAGCGCACCGGAGAGGATGGAGCGTTCGCGTTGACCGGTAGTACCCATGAACTCACGTCGATTGATCCCGTTTTGTATATCTGGCACGAGTGTAGAGACGAGCAGACTGTACGTTTCAGGCCTTGGCACAAAAATCTGAGAGCAGAAGTGACCAGAACAGTGCCGCTCCTTCTTTTTCATTAGTTCTCTCCACCGTTTAACCGCTCAATTTTCAGCCATGCTCTCGCAAGATTAAGTTTGTGATCCCGAAGAAATACATTCATGGTGGAACCCCAAAGCCTGACCAATGGGTTGATATTGGAGTGCTCAATCTGGAAGGATCTTTCGACAATGAAGGGCGTGAATGCATCAAGAATTAGACTAATTTTTCATGGATATTTTGAATTTCAATGTATTAAAACTATTTCAGTAATGAATAGATTGTTTTACAAACTCGAAATCACAAATCTTTGAAAAAAAAATTAAAATTTAAAGCAAACATTTTCGGAGAAAATTAGAAAAGAAGGTCCCTTTCTTTTGCTTTTTGCTTTTTTGCATTGCTTTTCGGTGAGAAATTGTCGACCTTTATCGACAAAACGTCAGCGATAAAAATGGCCGCGTAATCACAGGCAATTACGCTGCTTTCCAGCTGAGATGATCTAGCGCCAAAGACGCACGAGCTGCTCTTTTGCTGTGAGAGCTGTACGGCTTCTTCACAGGTCTTCCAGCATCGGTCCAGCACAGGTCCAGCATCATTTAGTCACGTCGGCTCGGTCTCACGCTTACAACAGGGAATCCACGGGAGGAAACCTGATCGAGGACTCAGCGGCGTTCAGCCTAAGGTTGCTTCTTGATGCTTCTATCTTTTAGATGGATAACGCGAGCCCTTGAGCGTCCTCTCTTTACTGGTTCTCCATTTTGTGCTCTGTAGAACAATCGACGTTGAATTGCTCTGCGAGTTGATTGAGGTTGCGTTTCTTCTTGCGCCCGTGCCAATATACCGGTTTTTCGCTAGAAAATGGAAACATCGGATCTATTATAATTAAAAGCCTGTCTGGTTCCTTTTTCTGGCTCATTTTGCTACCTTTTCACAGTTGACGTCAAAGTTCTAGCGCTTCTCTTAAAAAGTTGCAGCATAAAAACTAAAATCAGTGGCCGCTACTTTATCAACTAGAAGAATTCCATTGATATATGCGATGAACAGAATTTTTAATGAAGTTTCTCCCATATAAAATATTTCTGAAATTTTTACATTTCTGCTCGAAGCATAATTACGATTTAGGGACTTGGCGCTCAAGAAGTGCATAAAGCAAGATGAGCAAGAATTAAAGAAATTGTTTCTTTTTATATTTCTTTAGTAAGCGATTCTTTTGAAAAAGAAATGTCTATGTATTTGAATGCTAGTTTTGTATTTCTTTTTTTCGTAGAGTTTGCTCCTTACGCATGGAGTACGCATAGAGAAAAATAACTTGTTGTTTAAAAATATGTTTTCCCAGGTAGTCGGCGCAAAGGGGCTCGCCTTGCGTTAACTGAGCGTCGAAACAACGTGATACAGAGCTGTTATACGTATCATCAATTATTTATTGCGTTGGCCCAGAGCAAATGAATTGGCGGCCCGTTTCTCTCCAAAAGCTTCGCAAAAATGAGCTGCCGAGACAGAGAAGCTTCTCCAGCCCGGATTGTACACATAATTCAGTGGAGTGTACGATTCCTCTTATTCCACCTTGAAGAAGTTCGTTGTGCCCTCAGCTTCTTCCCTAACGGGAATGCCGATTATTACGAATTTCTTTGGTGCCGTACCAAGAAATTCGACTGATTTAACAAAAAAAAAACAAAACGAACGGTTGCCACAAGTAATGTTTATTTAATTCAGAATTTACAAAAATTCCAACAAAACAATAACTGGCAATAACACAAAATAAATACCAAAAGAACTAGCAAAAATCGAAAAACCTCTTTGAATTCCTAAAAATTGAAAACTTTAAAAAAACTGACTTCTCCTAAAAAAACATTCTCAATTCTCTAGTTACAAGTTTTCCCGCCTTTTTTGCTTTTCGCGCTCACCACCAGTCGTCGGCACGACAAACACGCCAATATGCACGCAGGGCGCATGTTTTTATTGGCGCGGGGGTCTAGGAATTTTGCCGTGTCTTATTGACAAAAGGCTTTGAGGATGAGATGTCCTGTTTTTTTTTTGGAAAAAAAAACTCGACTAACCACCCGACATCTCCCTCCTTTTCGAGCCCGCCTTCTACTGACCTCCAGCTTTGGTGACGCACAATGCAAAAGGGGTACCCTTATAACCTTACAATCATAGTAACAATGCTAAAAATTATAAAATTGGGTGGGATTTAATTGGGAATGTAAGACTTAAAGAAAAAAAAACTACGGTGACAACTTTACTTTTGGCTGCTGGCAATAGTGGGTAATTAGAAAAATTAACATAATTTAAAAAAATTAATTAAATAAGATAGAACGAAAATTAAAAAAAGCTCAGCGTACCATTGGGTGTCCGGAGTAATTCTTCATCTTTCCATGTGGACGTTTCCTTGACCGGTTGATTAAATCAGAAGTGAACACAAGCAACGACGAGAACTGCAAAATACGGAGAAGTACACAGACTTTAATTTAATATTAACTACTTGTCTTAACTGCTACAACTTCCTCTCGATATGACTTCAAAAAGACGCGGCCAATCGAAGTAGTATATCTCCACTCTTGAAAATCGATACTTCACTAGTAACCTCGAAAATCAACATTTTCTAGGCAATCACCAATTTCTTCAACGAAATCCTTGATTTAGTGCAATTCGACTAATCTTCCAAAAATTTCTTATTTTCTGGTGTAATTAGACCTTCCGTCACAATTACGCTCAGAACTGTCCAATTCTTCTCACTTTGGCTAGAAACTGATAATTTCTCGCAAGAAAAGTCAACTTTCTACCTTTCCTTCGGTCCTTCTCACAAAAACAGATCTCTATTCCCGCAGGAATATCTGTTTTTGCTCCTTCGTTTTGGTCTTCGGCCCCCAAGCACGAAATTCTTGTGGTGCCTTACCACAAGATTTCGTCTAATTTAACACAAAAAAACACACAACGAACGGTTGCCGCAATTAATGTTTATTCAGTTCGGAATTTACGCAAATTCCAACAAAAACAATAACGGGCAATTAATAAAAAAGAAATATGCAAAGTTTAGCAAAAATTAAAAACTCTCAGAAAAACCAAAAAATCAAGAATTTTCTCCTAAAATAAACTTAAAACTTAAAACTTCCCTAAAAACCATTCTCAATTTTCTAGTTATAAGTTTTCCCGCCTTTTTTTGTTTTCGCGCTCGTCCCCTGTCGTCGACACGACAAACACGCCAGCATGCAGAGGGCGTATGTTTTTATGGGCGCGTGGGTCTAGGAATTTTGCCGTGTCTATTGACAAAGGCTTTGAGAGTGAGATGTCCTGTTTTTTTTTTTGGAAAAAAAGCCGGGTAACCGACCCGACAGATTGACTGCCCTATACAAATAAAGAGCTGGAGTCAGAATTATACGAAAAAAGACGTGCAGCATGGGCGGAACTTAATGATATTAAAAAACAACCGACGCGCTTAGAAGTTTTCATTTTCACAAAAGAACTAGCAGGGAGAATCAAAGTATCCCACGCATTTATAAAAAGAAGACTGGCCAACTTCAAAAAGATGGTCTATCAAGCGTTAGAGACCCACCACGATTTATAAAGAGTCGAAAAATAAGATAGATTAGACACGTGATGCGCAAAGCCGACCATAGATGGACCACGTTGATGCAAGAATGGATTCCAAGAGATGAAAAACTACTTGTTGGAAGGCCGCCGATGAGATGGTCGGATTCTTTGTGAAAGGAAGTGTCAATTCAACTTAAAAATTTTGAAGGCAGCAAGCAATTAAAAACGCTGATATACATCGTTTGTGCAAGCTGGCCAAACGTTGTTAAGCCACTTATTTATAGTCAAATGTTTTTCAATAGCTGCAAAATTTTCCGAGAGAAGATTCTTTTGTGCGACTGTTAGCTAGCGCTACATGGCTACCGTCGAAATTCTTCTAACTTTCAGTAAAGCTACACTGAACTTTCAACTCTTCGATAGGCACAATAGGACCATTTACCATAGTCGCGCCCACACAAGCGATCGACAGATCGACTAAGTATGTAACTAACTAGTAACTAATAGTAAGTAACAGTAAGTAAGTAAGTAACCATTATCGATTAGTCTCTATGTGGAACAGTGGTATAGCTGCTGGACTCGCCATGGCTGGCGTCGAAAGGACCATACTAATTTACAATAGTTTTCAAACTGAGCTGAACATTTTTAATACGCATTTCAGCCCAGGAAGATAGTGTCAGCCATCGAATTCAAATTGATTCATTACAATAAGTACAGTCATTTTTCAAAAAAAAAAGTATATATCTACTTATTATTAAGCGAATAGTTCTGTCTGTGTGTCCGTCTGTCTGTCCCGGACATTTTTTTGAATAACTCAAAATTGGAATCATGGCCACTCGAGCGCTTCGCAACCATATCTTTAGGAAGTCGCTTGGTACTAGGGATACTGTAGAACTATACACGCAAAATCTACAAAGCTGTCTTAACAACGATATAAATGGAACAAATTTTGCTGATATTGCAATCTGGAGTCCGCTTTATATGTGCAAAGCTACAACTTTAATAGGCATTGCTTTCCAAAGTTTCTAAGACATTCCAGAATGTTCCAGAATGTTCTAGAACAGCGGCGTAGGCGCGAACTTTCCACTGGTAAATATAATAAGGTATCATAATCCAGTTTAAAAATAAATCATTAAAAATAGTACTCACGACTCTAAGAATCCGAGTTGGGAGCTTTAAAATAGAAAAGGGAATTCATGGAGCCCATTTCAGAGATCTCATGTGGTTTCCTGGCGGCTTCATGTTGAGCGGGGCCTCACGAACTGGCATCCTGGTCTGAGAAATAATACATTATGCTTAATATCAGATTTAGCTGAAACCCCAGTATCAACATACACTTCAAATGATCTTCAAAGTTCGAATTCTATTCTAATTCTAGAATTCTGAAAATTCTAAATGATTAATCAATCATTTAGAACTTATAAACTCGGATATTTCGAAGAAATTCGGAAAATATCCACTGCGCATCTTCTTAATTTCTAGTGGCGCCTTAGACGAGTAATTAAGGAATCGTCCTTCAGTGATAACCATCACTATCGGCGATCAGCGCTTCGTATTGGGCAAATTGGCGGCTCACGTAATGAGGCACAGCATAGGCCATCAGGGTACCCATTGCCAGATATCCCGGCCCGACACTGCTGAAAATTCCGCACAGATGCAGACCAGCCATTACTTTTACCGTATTTTTGTTTTTGTTTTTTCTGTAAGAATGGAGCCGCACTTCTTCAAATGTCTAAAACTAAAATAAACTATTATCGTGTGATTTTACTAAAAATCACGTACCACATGTAACTGTTCCTATTTCAGACCGCAGTTAGAAACCGTGTTTTGGGTTTTCTGTATAGCTCCGTGTGAGCAATAAGGAGAGTGCGGTGAAAACTGGTTTTCTCTATTGTTTAAACTACATACTTCACAAAACTTGAATTTCGTTCTCGCCCGTCTCCTTCAGTCCATGGCTTCCATTTGGGCGAAATTTCGGCCGTCTCGTCTTCTTCTTCGTCTTGAATTCGTCTGACGCAGTGTGTTCACAACTTTTTTGCTTAAGACTAATACAAGACGAACTGAAAGACGACTTTTTGTCTTCGTCTTTCATGGAAGCCTTACACAATCGCACGATGGGAATGGGTCACTCCACTCTTGACAAACATATTATATGATAGTTTTCAGATTGTTTTTCTCACTTCATAAAATTCGATGAAAAACTCGAAGTTTTTTATATTGTGACTGACAGATCTTAACGAATCTAACAAGGGAGCGTTAACGCACACAAATTTAGAGTCTTCTAAAACGCCATCTGAAACTTCCAGGTGTATATCACAATTTGAGTGTACATTTGTATCTCAAATTATTTTTCTCCGAGCACACAGAATATGTGGGAAAGTATTCTTAAAAAATAGTTTAAGAATACTTCCTAGTTCAAAGCTTTAGGGGATCTTAATGCTTTGAGTAAAAACCAGACGGGTTACGCTTCCATTCGGCATAAAGGAGTTTAACACCTTGCACATTGAGGTTAAGGCTTCCGTGAAAGACGAAAACAAAATGTAGTCTTTCGCCTCGTCTTCGTTCGTCTTTTAGTTCTTACTGTGTACACAACTTTCTAACTCTGAGTCAGACGAATTGAAGACGAAGACGAGACGAGACGGTCTTATTTTGTCTGTAGTGGAAGCCTTATTTGAGGAAACTGAAAATTATTATAATTAGAAGTCACAAGCATCATTGTGGCAATGACCGAATTACGTATTATTGGATGCTTGATCTTGTCTTCAATTAATTATTCTAATTCGGTGAACTAGTATGTTCTGCAGTGTTCTAGAACTTTCTGGAATGTCTTAAAAACTTTGGAAAGCAATGTCTATTAAAGTTGTAGTTTTGCACACATGAAGCTGACTTTTTACATGTGACACACGACATCCAGATTGCTATATCAGCAAAATTCTGACTATTTATATCGTTGTTAAGACAGTTTTGTAGATTTTGTGTGTTTAGTTCTACAGTATCCCAAGTACTTTAAGACCTCCTAAAGATATGGTTGCGAAGCGCTCGAGTTGCCATGATTCTATCCCGCATATCAAAGTATGAGACGCACGTTCTTTTAAGTTATTCAAAGACAAGTCCGGGACAGACAGACGGATTTTTTTTTGAAAGTGACTTTTCATTAGTTTTTCGAACAGTTTAATATTATTTCGCCGCGTTGCCTCCGACGAAATCTCTATAGCGCGGCAAGAACGAGGTTGCAAGAATACGATAACGAATTCAAACACGCGCCCCTGTAGATAAATTCAAAAGTCTTCAATGTATGGTCAATTACTTGCACCGACACCACACACTTTTTAAAGATTTTTCCTCAGTCCATAGCAAACCTTTAGAAGACCTATTATCTATCCGCGATTACGTGTTTTTTCGTTTAAAGGCGCTGTTTGGGTCTCGTTAGGGGATAGCGCATTTTAACGCGCCAATTTAAAAATTGTAAGAAAGCGCATACACTGCGTTTGTGATTTCTTTTCAAAAATTGAAGCGAATATTGGTGTTAATATAAAAAACATGATTTTCGAAGCAAAATATAGAAAAATTCCAATATTCGCTTCAATTTTCGAAAAGAAATCACGAACGCAGTGTGTGCGCTTTTTTACAATTTTTAAATTGGCGCGTTAAAACGCGCTATCCGCTAACGAGACCCAAAATGCGCCTTTAAACGAAAAATCACGTACTCGCGGATAGACAATATATGGCGGGCTATGAACCAAGAATTCTTTTCACAGTTATGATTCTGAATAACATTGAGTTTTTTTCTCTGAACAATCCCAACTCGTGGAATCTGAATTGGAGGATATTAAAAACAAAAATCACTAAAATCAGAGAGAAATTTTACTATATAGAAATCGATAAAATTGACAGTTCGATATCATCTTAACTCGATTCCTGTGTTGTAGCGATATTTGCTGCTCAAGACACCAATTTCCTAGAATTTCCATATTCTGGTTTTGTTTCTTGCACCATATGAGTCTCGGATTGAAGAGAACTATAAATTCCGCTATTTTTGAAAATTTCTCGTAATTTTCTGGAATTCGCAATAGAGGTTGACTGAATTTTGAGAAATTTTCAAGAACTCTCTGTTCATTTTTCTAGAAAAATTTAGGTTCATTTAACAAGTTTGTGCACTCGATGAATCCTTCTCGAGTTTCCCTAATTTTCCTTTAAACTTTGTATATTCCATATAATAATTTCTTGACGGTCATCAAAATTTACAAGGATTTTAATAGAAGTTTCTATATATTTTTTTCTTTTTTCGGGGAATTGTTGTAGAATGCCTATAAAATTCAACTGAACTTTTGAGTATTTTACTACGATTTTTTTTTCTTTGTGGTTTCATATTTTTCCATCTTTCAGCAGAGTCTGGTTAATACGGTGAGTTAATACGGTATTAATTTATAAAGGTATTTTCGGCCCAAACAAAAACGCCGCAGCGGAATTACACGAATTCATTTTGAAATAACGTCGAAAAAAAATGTTAGAATGAAGCTTCGATCGAAATTTTCATTTAAAAAAACGGTTTAATAATGATTACGGTAAATCTTAAAGGCGCACGACATTGTTTTGATTCGCACTTCGGGTGGAATTTTTTTCACATTTTCCCATTTAAAATTTAAACTTTATAAACATTTGAGCTTCAAATTTCTCTCTATCTTCTTCTCAAATTATGTAAGCTAATCACTTATTTTAAAAATTTAGAGTCGAATTGTAAAATTCAAAAGTATTGTAACATTCCGATAAAAGTTGTTTTTTAATTTTGCAAATTGAAGATATTCTAACTTTCCGGAAAGTCCATTCGGCTCACCACTGTTCCCGGGGCTTGTAAAGCACTAGCTGTATTCACATAGTTGATGAGCCAGATGTGTAATAGCTGCTCAATGTCTGTCCATTCCCGCGCACTTTCTATCTGGTGATTGCTAGGTTACACGTTTATCCCTGGCGATCTAACCGTACCCACACTGATTTACTTCAACATGTACCTCATCCCAGGTCTTGTTCCTCGTATAACACTAGAAAACTGAAACTTCAAATGTTGTAGACAAAGTTAATTTATCAACAAAGCGCATTTGCATTTCTTTACTTGAAGTCTGTTCCTGCTCTGTCAAGCTTTGTTGGTTGCCCGCTGAGTAGAGTGACGCGTCGACTCGACTTTCGACGAATTTGGAGTCGACTACGATTAAAAGTGGTCGACTAAAGTCGACTGTAATTCGACTCTCAGTCGACTAAAGTCGACTTGACTCAAGTCGACTTTCAAGTCGAGTCGACTTTAGTCGACTCGACTCGAGTCGACTTTTACTCGAAGTCGACTTTAGTCGACTTGACTTAAGTCGACTTTGAAGTCAAGTCGACTTTAGTCGACTCGACTTTGAAGTCAAGTCGACTTTGGTCGACTTGACTTCAAAGTTGCAAGCGCGCTTTATTGCACAGTTTTTTGGAGGGAAATTTAAAATTAATTTTCCACACATTTATTGTGAAATGAGTGCTTTTCGTTAATTTTTAATTTGAATTTACTTTTTTGATGAATAATTTGAAACATTTTCATTTTCATTTAATTTTCAGAAAAAAAATCAAGAAAAAAGCTCCAAAATTTTTTCGAGAAATCACCAGATGGATCTCAAGTGAAATGCATCAAGTGCAAAAATTTGAAATTAAAAAAAAATGTTTTTCTTAAATTTTTTTTGAGAAAAAAAAATGTTTTTCTTAATTCTTTTTGAGAAAAAAAAAAGAAAAATTTTTTAAAATTTGAATCCCCTCTAAAAAGCAGTCCAATAGAGCAAATTTGCAACTTGAAGCGTGGTCGACTTTAGTCGACTTGACTTTAGTCGACTTTGAAGTCGAGTCGACTTTAGTCGAGTCGACTCAAGTCGACTTCGACTTAAAGTCGACTAAAGTCGACTCGACTCGAGTCGACTTTGACTCGAAGTCGACTTTAGTCGACTCGACTCAAGTCGACTTCGACTCTCAGTCGACTAAAGTCGACTTGACTTTAGTCGATCGACGAGTCGATTCGCGACTCATCATCACGCGTTACTTACCCATCAATAACATACACCATACACAAAAGAGAGAAGGAGAAAGTGTTTATATGTCTGTGTCTCTTGCACCGGCTCGTCTTTCTATCCTCTCTCTCTTGCCCTCTCGATTTTTCTCATTTTTTCCTGCTGTTTAATTTTTTTTGCCAAACTTTCACTTTTTACTTCTTGTCTATTGCTGCTTATTAGGAAATAAATTCCAGAAATCGTTTTAAGCTCCTTATTCAAGAACTTATTTATTTATTTAGAAATTTAGAAACCCGGCTTATATTTTGAAGATCTGCATAAACCTTTAAGGAAAAAAATTAGCTCAATTCCATCTGATCAGAACGATAAATCAGAAATCGGTCACTATATTCCATGTCAGAAGTGGATTTCCACTCTGAAAATTTTACTACCTTAACGTTTCAGGCTTGTTTTCGGCCCGAGCAAATATTCTAATGTTTATTCCAATCATTCTATTAAAGAAAAGATAGCTTCAAAAAAAAACCTCAGAATCTTCAGAATGGCGCCTGGCGAGCCGGTTTCGTCGACTTCAGATGACGGTGAAGAAGAAATGACAGAAAAGGAGAAACTGAGACAGCAAAGGAAATGTTAGTTTTATAAAAATATGAAACTCTGTTGCAGATTATTTCGATATTCCTGTTAATTTCTCGCTGAAACGAAATTTTTCTCCAAAAAAATTAAAAATCGAATTCAAATAACTTGCAGGTTTTATTTCTTCACTATTTTTAATGACTGATATATGAAGAAAATTCTATAAATGGCTCGTTAAAAACAATAATTAAATTATAAAACTACAGGAAAAGCGCTTTATTTTTTCTGTAATTTACCATAGGAAATTAATTTACAATAAATGATGGTCGCAGGTTAGTTTTTTCCAGGATATCTGAGCCCTTTTAAAGGTAGAATTACGAGGCAGAATGAGCACCGGCAGTTTCTCAGTTTTTTTTATGCAGATAAAGGATTATATCATCTGCTGCTGGTGTCGCTATTTAATTATACTGTACCAGCTAGATGGCATAAGATACCCCGAAAAATCAACCCGCCAGCCACGATTTTTTCAAAAACATTCTCTTTGTGAATAGGGAAAAAAAGAAAAAAACCTCCTTTTTTTTAGAATTAACAGAAATTAAAAACGAAAGAATTTGTATTTAAGCATCTTTAATAGAAAAGGCGATAACTCGGAAATGTTAAATGGATAGCTTCATGAGACACCAATTTGATACACCGTCTGTCCATTTCTATGCAAATGTTCTGGTACAACAGGCTAATTATTCGTAAAAAATACGTTTTGAAACAGCCAGGAGATTTAACTAATATTTCAGGTTTCAAAGAAAAAATACTGTTTTTCTGACACAAATTTAAATTGTCTATAAAATATGTATAAAATAGAGAAAACGACACAGAGGCGAGCTCCTCCTACTTATGCAATTACGCGGCACACATTTTCCCAAATCTAGGGCACGCAGTTGCAGATGTTTGAAAGCCATTTGATGCTGAAATTTCGGGTTTTTCTCAGATATTCTAAACTTCTATTATATTTCGTTTGTTTCAATTTCCATAATTGTAAGGTTATTTTCGATTAAATAGTCTAAAAAATATTTTGTTCTTAAACATTTTAGTTTTATCGACTGCACCTGGAGCGAAGCATTTAATATGAATTTCATATTGGAGCATACCCGATTACTTTAGTTCACAACTAAATTATTCACTGTCGTTCTTGCAGTTTTAACGTAATATTTTTTTGCATTTTTTTTGATTTTGTATTTTTTAGTTTTGTGGTTCACTGCTACTGTATTTAGCTTTTCGAGGAACTGTTATACAATAAAAAAATTCATTGTAGTCAAAAAAAGAAAACCGTAATTCTACTAAATTCGCAATCAGCATACTTCGCCTTATCCCGAAAATGTGCGAACGTTGCAAAAGTGGGCGGAGTCAGTTTCCCGATTTGTTTTCAAAAGAACCTGGGTCATTTACTGAATTGAATTAAATCGAACATTCTGTTGTTTCATTAAAAAAAATGTTTATTAAAACGGTACATAAATTTCCTATTTCTAGGACATATCATTGGAAATTCTGACGCGTGTCTTGATGTTTGCTGATGGCGCATTTCTCGCCAAAGACCTGAAATATAAAAAAAAATCACAAAAATCCGTTTATATATTCCTACCACTCTGGCTACAAAAAAGCATAATTATATTATATGAAATGGGCATTTCCGTTTTGGTGATCTCTTTTTTTCAGCCGCGAAGCTATACCTCAACTAGTGCGCTTCAATGAACCTAAAATGTCCGTCTTGCAGTCCACTACTATTTTTCAATGGCAATTTCCTGAAAATTTCCGAAGTATAAAGATATCGTAATTTTAGTAATTTTCCAGAGAAACCTAGAATGTCTTTAGTCTGGTACTGTTTATGTGCACAGTACCCGTATCCACAAGAGCTACAACATTGAGCGAAATATGAAACTAACTATATATTCTTTCACAGAGCAGGACTCGTGATCGGAATGATTTTACAATACTTCGTGAAGAAAATCTGAATTTTCAGTAAGAAGGAAGTTTATTCTAGTGTGTAATTTTAAAACGTGAATGAAGCTGGGTCCAGTAAAAACTCCATTGAGCCCCCCACTTGTTTTTGGAAAGAAAGGTTCGAATGCCGTTATAACTGGTTATAAGATTTTTTGCGAAATTAAACGTATAATTAATATCGCAATATCGCCAAATTCTTCACGTCTGAAATAAGTTTCAAAATTTCTGACAAAGATAAGAAGAATTTCTAAATATTTAAAACCCTCAACCATTTTTTTGTAGTGTCACATGTATTGCTAAGCATGGCTTTTGTGTTCTTGGAAAAAAAGGCTGCGTTCGCAAAAAAAAACCATTTTTATTCCATTATTTGTTGATAATAAAATCTCAGGAAGCAATAAAAAGAGAAAATTTCCTGCTGATATTGCCAATAGATATAATTTTAAACAACTTGTTTTTGTCAGCTAATAGTGCACCATCAACAGTCGGACCAATAAAATTATCATTTATATTTCAAAATGAGAATTTCGAATAGGCTCAATCTTTGTTTCAAAATTATTTGGGGTTTCTTTTAAATTTATTTTTCAGTCTACCAACCGGACTTTGCTCATTCTGATTGGTTCTGTGAGCCTTTGATAAACTTCAATGGAGATACGGCATCCATTTCGTTGGTCAGCATGGCGGTTCGATATTGGACAGATATTGCATTCGAATTGAAATCCATCGGCTATCCGATAGCAGAAGGCATTGATAACTACACAAAATTTCCCGCGGAAACAATAAGAAAAGCTCGCATGTTGGATGATTTTCTGAATGTTCTATGCAGTGATGAAGTGTTCACGAATCCACAGAGAATCGATGCACTTCGAGTGATGCTTGCTCAGAGTAAACCGTATTTGAAATTTAAGGAAGAAAGTGAGTTTGACATTGATTCATTGATGACTAGAAATCCTAGTTCACTTTAAAACATGTTCCTAATAACGCTTTGATAGAAATGCGTAAGCATTTCGAAAATTTCACATATTGTTATGTCGAAAATTAATTTTAAAGTTTTCAGTGGCCAGAGTGGATTTTTCGTTAAAATGCAATACCATATGGGAGAATGACGCAGTGGCATTTCGATGCAATACTTGTGCTCTGACACCGTGTGAGTTTTATTTTAAATCGTCCTAGTGCAGAAATTATGAAATACTTATGAAAAAGAAACCTTGCTTGAAATAAGTTTTTTTTCAAAATGGAAATATAGTTAAACCTTAAACAAAATTGAATATCATTCAATTTCACGATTTTTACCTAAAACAATTGCTACGCAACTTCGTAACTCGTAAATGTGGATCTAATGTACAAATTTAGGAGATTCTCGGTTTTAAGCTTGATTGCCCGACATAGTTATTTGTTTTTCATTGTTCACTATGAGTGCACACACAATGAAAAACAATTGTTTCTCTTCATTTTCATAGTCTCTAAATGAAAACTTTTTTTGACCCCTGCTTTAAAATAAAATTCTTACAGACACCTTTTCGCATAATCAAAACTGTGATCAGTTATATTTGTGTAATTGCAAAAATTATTGTCCTTCCAAATTGTTAAATACTAGCCTATTTTTATCTTTTGAGTTTTTAGTTCATGAATTCCTTCATTTTCTTTAAGTAGAAAGTTTTGGATTAAAAAACAACGAGGTCAATTTCCAGGTATGTCCCTCTGCGAAGCCTGTTTTGAAGCCAATGGTCACGCTGGTCACGACTACATCCGATTCTTTTCCCGAGAGGGCGGAGCATGCGATTGTGGAAACCAAGACGTCATCCGGGAGTTGGGAAACTGTCCAAACCACGGAGACGAAACTAAAAGACCGAAATATGATATGAAGGAAGTGGTTATGGCGGAATATGTCGTCACCAAATGTCTCGTTCGGCTGTTTTTAGATTACAGAGGATGGGTAAGTATTTGGGTTGCCACAACTGCAGACAAATGTTTGACGAACATCATCGACTTCCTTTTCCAGGTAGTTCGCAAAGAAAAAGCTTTTGTCTTGGCTCATGGTTTCGCTGATCCCGCGTTTCGACATCCGCATAATTTTGATATCGGAGAGTTCACGGAAAAAGATTCGGCAAAGGCAAATAGAATTATAGAATTTCTGCAGGTTAGTGGGCTTCTTGAGACAGATCGGTTCTTTGAACTGTGCGCGGGCTGCTGCAGTACTGGGTGCGCCAATGTACGGTGACACATTCCAAGTGATATAAGATTTGTAAAAAATACCAGTACTAAGTTGTTGCATCTGTTCATCACAATATCCTTCAGTCTCTTTGGAAACGCTTCTGTGGCGCGGAGGTATTCTGGGAACAATGGAGGCCGGTTTTTTTTTTCAGGAATGCTCCAACTACGGTGGCCCGATGCGTCTCATCGTCGCCGAAGTTCTCCTTAACAAGGATTTGTATAAATCGCTAACAGAGAAGACCGGTGAGCATTATGATTGTATGTTTTCTCTTAATTAGTCTGCACACTAACATTCCGCATTGTCTAATAAATTTCAGATTCCGGCCGAGTTGAGTTGAGTCTGGATTGGCGTACCACCCACAAATTCAGAGAGGATCGAGCGTCTGCATTGCCTCCAGAAGATTTTGGTTTCCATCTGTCTGGATCCATCGAAGCTACCGAATGTTATACGTTATTGGATGAACTTATATTTTGGATCATTCGGCAAATTTTTCCTCAAAATTTGGTCAACTTTGGACTAAGCTTTCTCTCGGAGCCAGGCTACAGAGTGAGTTGCGGTGTGTGTAAAGAGAAATAATATGATGAAAGTTAAAAAAATGTTTAGGACGCCTTCGCCGACCGTTTTTTCTCATGGTACCCTCTTTGTGGAAAAGTAATTTCCGAGTTATGCGACAGTCAAAGTTCCGTGGGTCGTCACGAGGATCGCGTCTCTCCAGCATGTAGCCGTGCTGTTCACGTTACCGTGCAAATGCTCTCATCAGCATCGCTGTGCAAGACATTGAATGAAACAGTGCAGCTTGTCAGGACGATATTCGACGTGTCGAGATTCTTGATCTGCCAAAAATTAGTGGACTCTGAAATCAGTCTGAAATCGGTTAATATTTTTAAAGAGAGTGGCCGTCTCCTAGATATGGTAACGTTGGACGGTCGTCAGAAGCGAAAAGTTATGACTCCATCGAGAAATTCGGCAGTTAGTCAACATGGGTATTGGTTTGTGATGGGTGATATACAAAATGTGCTGACCCATACCAACCTCGCTGTTGATTCGGTTCTTAATGACGATTGTTTTGGAGGCTCCTATATGAAAATGATGTGCCAAATGCAAGGAATGAATCCGATATGGAGAGTGATAAGTGGTAATGCACATGAGCATGATCAAGGCGAAGAGGTGCAAAAAGCGTATACATTGCAATTTGAAACTCTCGCGGTAACTCTATTTAATATAGTAGCAGCTATCCAAGAAGAGGAAAACACCGATGCAGCGATTAAATTCGTATATCATGTTAAAAGACAACTGGAGGAATGGTTTCATGACTTGTTGCCGGTCACCGATGAGTCGAGAGACGAAGTATGGGGAAGCGTGCTCAGGGCTCAAGCTTACGCGGTATCCTTCCATATCCCACTTCATCGCCATATCTCAACGGCTCTCACTCATTTCACCGAGTTACCCGGATTCTCAGAATATGTTCAAAAGCATCTTATCCAAGATGAGCCGTTTCTCCGGATTCTTCTGGTTCACCCCCTCCGTATCCAAGTTGCCAAAGCAGAAATCAATTGTTCTATGTGGGTTAGGAATGGCGCACAAGCTCGAATGTCGGCGCTAATCTATTCTCAATGGAACGTCGCAACAGCATTTCAAACACCTGATGTGGATCTAATTCGATTTTGTGCCGCCAACATTGATAAGGAGCATTTTGTTAAAGCGCTCACTTCCAGTTTTAACGTCACGGAATGTATTAAGATCCGTAGAGGAAAATTTTCTGAGAAGAGCCCGGAAGCTAGAGAGCTATTTGCAGGGAAAGGGGCCGGAGCTTCGTGGCCTGTTGTTCCAGAATGTTTGAAGGTGGACTATGAAAACTATAGAAAAATGATTAGGGAACGCGCCCTTCTCATTGAAAATATGATGCTGCCTCCGGAGCCTAGTATTTTCCAGTTTGAACCAGTCTTGCAGGATGAAGTTTCTGAGTAAGTTCAATTTTTTGTGACGTGTTGTTTCAAGTTGTGGTAATTTTTTTTTTCGAGAAATTCCGAAATCCGAACGATTTCCATATAATATGAAAATTTCTTTGAAATGGGTATACACCAGAGTAGGGCGGAATTGGATTTTGGGAACTCGGAATCCGGAAAACGGAAAAAAAATTTTTTCACGGAATCTGGAATCCGGAATACGGAAAAAATATTTTTTTCACGAAATCTGGAATCCGGAAAACGGAATGTAAAAAACGGCGGAACCCGGAATGCGGAATGCGGAAAACGGAATTTTAAAAAACATGAACTTTTGGGAAAAATTGCGAAAAAGGAAAAATGGTGTAAATGCGCTCTGTTCGCAAAAATTTTTGCGGGAGTCCAAAAAAGTATACTTTTCACAACAATTGAGAATAATGAATTGAAACGGAATAAAAACGCCATATCGCGGAATCCGGAATGCGAAAAACGGAAAAAAAAAATATTTTTTCACGGAATATGGAATCCGGAAGACGGAATGAAAAAAACGACGGAATCCGGAATTCCGCCCTTCTCTGGTATACACTGTACCAATAATACACAAAAATATAATATTAATTACATTTATTCTTTCAGCTTAATGGCGCCAGAAAACAATACGACTGAAGTGACAATTGATTACCAAATTAATTTAAGCAGTTCTCGTGGTGATCCTCCTCCACGTATTCCGATTATCAGAGAATTCATCCGACGTCATCTGATGCAGGCCGGCGTCGATGTGATCGTCGATGACGATCTGAATATGGATCGCGAATTCGATCCAAGTCTTTTCGATAACAGCGATGTGGAAAGGACGACTGTGATTCGAGAGCCCGAGTGGATTGATCCAATGTTTTGGGGGATGTTCAAATTAGTCGCTGAACTTGTTGTGGTTCGTGTCAATTCCGGAGCATCTTCTGAAGAGCACTATCGATCTGAGATGGTGAATTGTATGGCGATGGGAAATCAGCCATATTCAAGACTAAGAGCCTCGATATCAGAAAAAGGAAGTCGAGGCAGTGAACTCATTGATAAGTATTTCGCCGCGATTTTGAAGGAGGTAAAGTGATGGGGGATTTGTTTGTGATTAAAAAACGCAATATTTTTCTAGATCGGTGATTTTATCGAACCTAACGAGTCATCCACCCACCTTCAACAAGGGTCCTATCAGTTGAAGACGTCCGTCTGGGATTCCGAAGTCTGTCCCGTCTTCTTTATGATGCGATCATCGTCCATCAAGCAGGCTCGCGAAGTATTTGCAAAAATGGAGAAACGAGAGATGAAAAACGCCACGGAGTCAACCGCAGACACAACAAAAATCGAAGAACGTTTCTGGGTGCCGTTCCGCCTAATCGACTTTTCTGAAAACAAACGTCATCCGGGAATTAGTAGTGTGTACAACATTTTGTTAACCGAAAGATTATTGATATATTGTGTCACAGTCTTGGCAACGGAAAATGATCAGATCGCAAAATTCCATGAATATACTGTACAATTGGCTGTCTATCTTTTGACGTTAGCAGTGAAATATGCAGAGAGTTTCGAAGGATCTTCTTTTCGAAATTCTGATGCCGGGGATCCAATCAAAAAACAAATGATCGATGTTTTCCATACTCCATTCAACGTTAGTGAGTTCTCGAGATCATCGGCATCGACAATCAGCCATTGAAATTCCGCGACTAATCTGTTTTATGCAACTTTATTTGGAAACTGCGTAGTTTCAGAACTAGCATCTGGTTCAAAAACAGACAATAATAAGTTGTTTTGGACAACTAACAAGGGAAGGTTGAAAACTCACCATGGAGTTTCCATACCAGACCTATGTGAATCGATAGATTAGAACACGCTGATAAAGAATCCGTTTTCAGAATTTGCTGAACGCTTCGGCGAACCGAGTTATTTCGATCTGAAATTCCAGCACCATCTTTAGTTCCTCCGCGATATCACTGCTAATTTTTAGTGAGTTGAACCGTGGCCAGTTGGCAGAGTGGGTAAGAGGCTGGGACAGTAGGAGGAAGGTTGAAATGAAAACACAAGTTGTCAGCCAATCTCTCATCAATTCTTTAGTATATGACTTTTTCTGGCTCTAACTTTCAGGTTCGGCACGTCCGGAATCGGCGAGTTGGCGGTAACTGATCTGTGGTTTCCAAAAGAACCATGAAAGCCTTCGGTCCCAGAGTACTGACCATAAAGAGCATCGGCAAGAAAGTGAAAGAATGGTTCAAAAAAGACTTCGTCTGAACGATCCTTTCGAGAGTTTTCTCGCCTAAAAATGCCAGCGCTCTTGCTCCATATAGTTCCTTTTGTACTCCGGTTTGATCAGCATTGAAAACCATTGATGGCGAAAACAAGTCGATTTCTCTTCGAGTTTTTTGGACAAAATCCTCTGCGGTTTCCTGGCTTTTTGTAGTAAAAATGGATTTCCTACAAAAAGAACAGCAAGGGCATATGATATCTTGTGATATCAGTAGTCAAATTTGTTTTGATGGAGGGTATCACATGGAAAACTTTGGAAATTCTGTAATTTTTCAAACTTTTAAAAGTTATCAAAACTTGTGTATTTATGTGTAAAATGCCACCTTATCGAAAAAAAATTGGAAAAAAAATTCAAAAAAACTTATAAAAAGGAATTTTAAGATTCGAAAAAAGCGAAAAAATAAAAAATAAAAATAGTCGAGCCCAGCAGAAACCAAACCGCAGACCTTCCTCCTACTGTCCCAGCTTCTTACCCACTCTGCCAACTTGCCACGGTTCAACTCACTAAAAATTAGCAGTGATATCGCGGAGGAACTAAAGATGGTTAACCACAGTGGTTAGTGCTGGAATTTCAGATCGAAATAATTCGGTTCGCTGAAGCGTTCAGCAAACTCGGAAAACGGATTCTTTATCAGCGTGTTCTAATCTATTGATTCACATAGGTCTGGTATGGAAACTCCATGGTGAGTTAACAACCTTCCCTAGTAAGTAAAATTCAAATAGCCCTCAGAACAATCCTTGCCGTCCGCCACTAGAACATTTCATAGTCGCACCGCCCCTTACTCCATTATAATCCACTGTAAGCCGATGATGATAAGCTAGCATTCTTTGCATTTTCCGTGGAAAACGTGAGAGTTTCCAATTGACCAGTTATAATCATCCAAATATGCGAATTTTTGTGTTTCGATGTGTCGTAGTCGCCATATATACGTTGTTAATTATATCAATTTGAAATTTTTTTTAGAGATTCGTTTTTTTAGGTTAGCAAGTTCGGTGAACTGGACACCTATTACACCATCTGCGGATTCATTATTCGGGCTTTGACTCACGAGGCTCGAAAAACTGATCGAGCGATTCACGTATTCCGAAATATTCTCTCCGGAGAATACGACAAGGAAAAAGTGACAGGCGGGAAGTTGATCTACCTGGCGAGGTTTGTCACAATCTTATGTAAACTCTCACCAGTTGCTCGGATCATCATCGAAGGAAAATTGAAGCAAGAAGAACACCGCGAAAACCAGCTCAACTCCATGACATCGACGAACGAGTCTCGCACTTCCCCCTCCCTAGATCCCGCCAAAAAAGCAGCTAAGGAAGCAGCCAAAAGAAGAATGGAAGCGATTATGCAGAATTCCGCAAAAAAATCCGCGCAAGCAATGCAGAAACTAATGAAAACTGAGGGTATGAGCGCTGCAGAAGTAAGTAAAGAGGATCCAAGTCAACAGAATCGAAAAAAGTATGAATGTCCTATCTGTGGAGAGCAAGAAACTCCAAATACAGTGGAGAATCCATTTGGAATGTTGGCAAAGGTGGGCAGAATCTAAGATTTTAATTTTTAGAAATGTATTCCAAATAGATTTTTCTGAAGTGAGAGTAACATCAGTTTCTAGAATTTCCCTTTTCATGGAAAATTACAAATGTTTAAAATGAGTGTTCAATTTTTAAAACGAGCAGTACAATCAATATTGGATTTTAATTTTTTTTTTTTCATAATTTTTGGTTCGTACCGATCTGAGGGTTCTATTTTTTCCAGCTGTCGACGAACTTCGTCTGCGAAGAGCAAATCGACGCCACCTACGACTACATTGAAAATCTTCTAGAGTACGACGATTTCGAAGGCGACGAATCGATATCGATGCACAAGGAAACTCGCCGCCATTTTTCCAACAAACGGCGAATGGTTCTAAGGGAGAATGAAGCACAACCAGAGTTCGCCAAAGTCAGAGCCCCTTTAGTGGGCACAGATTTAAAAACATGCGGGCATACAGCTCATATAGAATGCTTCAATGCCTATAGGGCGTCTTTGGTGAGTATGGAGGTGGGGTCGAGTCCTTCTATGAGCATTCTTATTATACATTCAATAGCTGTTTCGGTCTATAAAACATGTATGTTTGAAATGATTGTCATAATTGTAATTGACAAATACTTTGTCGTCTTCCTCAATAATACTGTTGTTCGGGGAAATAAGTTTTTTTGGTTAGACTCATCGCGTTACACGTAAAATTCTTCATCATTCTTATTTGATAATTGGATAATAATTAATATTTAGTAATTTTCGATCTCATTTGTGTGCCTTGCACGGGGCAGTCGCTTCTGTTATTGTAATGCTTAATACAATTCCTCTCTAGTATGACCACCAACAACGCTCCACCGACCGCCGGGAGGTTGGATGCCCCTTGTGCCGATATACTGTCAATGTGATAATTCCGATGACATTCGACAAGCCATATGCGCCAATAAAGACTCCGCCAAGCCCGATTTCTTATTCGGATGTGTGGAAAATAATGGAGGCAGTGATGACGAAAGCCAAAGTATCGGTTTTCCAGGTAAGTATGAGGATTGCCCGTAGAAAAAGTCTGCTTTTTTTTCCTAGGAAGATGAAAAGAACGTAAAGTACTTCACAAACTATAGTACCCGGGAGGGTGGTGGTCTCTCCGAATTGTATATCGGAAGACAGTTCAGCGCTGATTGGACAGAACGACAATCGAGCTTGGATAAATGTACAGTAAGCACTCTAATGGTATCAATCGCAGTAGCAATGGTGGAAAGGTCGTCAATGATGCGGAGGTTAGGAGTGCCGGAGAGAAGGAAGAATGGTAGAAATAGTTTAACAGGTATGAGTGACTGGCTGTAGAATTCGGTTTCTCGTGTGAAGCCAGATGAATCTATGACCTGAAACTATTTGGGAAACAATCACAGTTAATTCAGAACACATTATGACTGCGTCAGTGGCCACATCCAAAGACGTGGATTTCGATGTGGCGCTTTCTGCGATGAGCAACTTATTCGCAAAAGTTACTGAAAGCACCTTGGCTAGAAGATCACCGAGGCCGAAGTCAACAAAAGAAAGTTCGCCCAGAAAATCAGAAGAGAAAGTAGCTGGGTTGACAGCAGAAGAGATTACTTTGTTGGGAAAAGTAAGGATGTTTCGATAGTCTTTATCAGGAAATGTATTTTCTATAAATGTTTGAAGAGAAACAAAAAAAATCAGTGTTTGAACAAGCTTTTAATATACGACAATAAAAACAGTTCTATCTGCACATTTACAAACCTACTTGGCAATCTTGTAAATCATTGTTTACAGAAAACTCCGCAAAAAGTGGATAATAAAATTGACACCAAAGAATACCGCATGAAAGTACCATTATTCGCCCTTGAACCAAAATCAACTCTTGTCCGGATGCTGGCTCTCCTCATCAATAATCAATCAGTGACCCAAGAAATTCAAAGAGAAATGGCTCAAAATATGATTCGCGCCTCCGTCGGTTGGGTTTCCTCTCACACTTTGATGTGTCTCGTTTTGAGACTTGGCAGGAAAAAAATGGAAGCACTGAGCAATGGGGAATTGAAAATCGCAGCGCTCGCTGAGAACCTACAAGAAGAAGCGGAAAGTATTGCCAAGGCTTTAACATATAATCAAAAGTATTTCGAAGAATTAGTACAGAAATTGGTCAAACCGGAAGAGGAAGTAAGTGATTCTATGTAGATATTAAATTGTAAAATAGTGTGACCAACAGCTACAAGATAATTCCAGTTTTATTACGCAGTTTATGGGTCGGATGCTTAGTACGGTAGAGCAGTGGTCTAACATTACCTTTAAGCTTAAGCATCTGGCCAATGAATTATGTGATCCAGATGATCAGCCGTGCCATCATTGGGCAATAGTGCTTAGCAGTCGCAGTGGCCTTCAACGAAAGGCATGCGGCTCACTACTTATCTAATCGTCGCTGTCATTTTTGGTAAAAAATATTTCAGCCAACCGACGACGACGTCCACAAGACGGTGGAAAGGTGTATCATCGATTTTCTTCGCTTCTCATCTGAACTTCTTCTCCATTGTAACCTCGGATGCATCGATATCACTAATTATATCCATGACCCAAATATTGGACTCAATGAGAGTTTGGTGATCATGGGAATTGGTAAGAAATTGGCAAAAATTAGAAAAAAAGTTAGTTTTATAGTGAAATTTTAAAATTATTCAAGTACGAACCTTAAATTATATAACCGATTTAACGGTTTTTTCTTGAGGGGCGTGACGTATGTGTCCATAATTGTATAAACATCGCTGCCTCCGTATTATTTCGGGAATATCCAGCGTAGATGAATGTCGGCCCATACACAGATTTCAGACTACATTATTCGAAGAAATGTAGAAAATGTTTAGATCCAAAAGAGCTGAATCTCCCTGGAAAAGCCAATTATTGGACACTAATGTACAGACACAATTTGATGTGGATGGTAAATTCGAGAAAACTGGTTCGTTTATTATAATATTTTTTAGCAAAAGATCAAATTTTAAATTATTCCAAATTTTGTTCTTGATAAGAAGATGCTTTCACGGATCCGACGACAAGTAGACAAATGATTAGTAAAATGATGATGCAGTAGAAAATCTGAAAGAGATGATGGCGTAGCCCTGTGTAAGTGCTATGTAAGAAATTTACATGAGGTTTTAAAACGCGTTTCTATATAAGTATGTATTTATGTTGAAAATTTGTTCACCTATTTTTACTTAGTTGTTGTGATTGAGCAAGTAATAGGGACATGCGCTGGGCAGCTAGTTGGCCCAGCAACTACTGTGATTTACGCTATTAAATCATTTTATAATAATCAGTTTCGAATTATCGCATTTTTTCGCACAATTTTTCAAAGGCCACATTACAAATAATGGGGCAATATTATCCGAAAGAAAAAATTGAAAACACACCAGAAACGCTGTGCATGCGAAAAATGCGGACCAGTAGATCATAGGATCGCAATAATGACTTTCGAACATTCCTTCGTTGAAATGGACAAATGCTTTCGAGCCATACACCCAAACACAACCTGAAAATTAAGGAAATGATGGCTGAAAATGGGCTAAGAAATAATTTTTAGCTCCGTTGTTTATTTCATTTTCTGGCGTATGACTTTATACCTGGTTTTCCATCTTCCGATATTTTCTGCTGTTTAAAATTTAGTCTACTAAAATAAGAGTGGTTAATCGCGTCGATATTCAGCCAACGCAAAAAGATCACTTCGTGTCAGAAGCCTGGGAAAATTCGAATTCATTTAAATTTAAAGTTCTCCTGGCTGTGGCTACGACGCTCTATAAGTAAAAAAGTGAGTAATTGTAGAACATCCCACTGAAATCAAAAAAAAGGACTTTTATGAAGTCGATTTACGTATTTTTTTAGAGTTCTTCCACAATCTTTGTACGATGATTTGTTGCGCCTGTAGCGCGGCTTTTTGATGGTTTTCAAATTCTGTTGAATGACCGAAAATTAACAATTATTTTGCTTGTATCAACTGGATTTTCTCCCGCTATCTTATTTAATTCGCTGTTTCACCCCACATGATACCCCTCAGTAAGGGGAGTGAGGGCTATCAGAAAGGAACTCGCGAGCCTATTCTCGAACATGCCTAATAGAGATTTCAAAACACATAGCTTCCAGACCTCTTTTTTCAGTAACACCGCCTTCACTTTTACTTTAAAATTTTCACCTACCCAAAATTAACCAAACGATATTAGCGAGTGCAAAAAGAACTTCCACGCCTTTACACAATAAGCTGGCACCAAGTTGTCTTTGTTGTCTTCTGTAGGAAGTTCGTTTCGGCGTAGGAATTAAGAAATAAATACGAAAGGCGGCAGAAATAATGAAAAGAATTCCTTCGACGATGAGCCATATCGGAATCAAAGGCTGGACTGCACAAAACGGTGCATTTAGTAGGCCAAAAATAATTAGGAGAAATGCCAAAAGACTGAAACATGTCAACACGGCTATACTGATTTCTGAAAAGATGGTTTATAGTTTCCTAGAAGTGAAAGTTGTTTTTTTATCTGTTCTCAGATTTTGCTAACAACGGAAATATTCGGAAAACATCCTTTTTTTAGTGCTCATAAAATTAATTCGTTTTTCTGTAAAATTTTATTTGAATCTTTTAAAACTGTCAATATTTTATAAGATATCTGAATACAGACAAATTGACGAATTGCTACTTCCAATTTTGTCGAGAACAGCAAAAACTTACGATACGGTATTTTCTCATTGAGATAGTCACTCAAATTTTTGGCGAACTCCACCGTATCGCCAGACTGAGAATAGACGTCTGACAACTTGTCACGTCGTCTTCTGGATTCACTCGAATCCGCCTGAGAATGTGTTGCAGGCACATCGACGGATGGCTGCAAACGGTTCTGAAAACGGACTGGACGATCATGGGGCGGTTGTGTCGCCTGTGGCAGGAGCGGCCTATTCGAATTAGTGGAGCTCCGATTCGACGTGTTGACTCTTAGGGGATTAGAGCGCGAGGATGTGTAGTTTTGTGATCCTCTGTAACGTTGACAAAAGTTTCAAATTGTTGTTGTTTTTTTTTAATTTTTCACTTCGAACACGAACAATTTTTATTCGTGTTCGAAGTAAAAAATTAAGAGCTGCATTTTATCGACCACGAATACGGATCCTACTTTTTCTTCTCAAATTATAATATACCGGGGAAAAGGATTGCTGGGTGGATTATGAGACATTGAGCTAGACGGTAGGATCGGTGTTTCTCCTTTAGAAATTGGCGTGGACCTGAAAATAGTTTTTGTCTGATCTACATGGAAAATCATAGAAGCTCGCAGTGCATATTTAATAATAATAATAGTAACTACATTCTGTCGAACTCTCTCAAAGTTTCGGTATACTATCTACCTTAAAAAGCGCTGGAAGTTTTGAGCAGTGAAAATTTGAATTTTAAAAACCTTTGAAAACTTTAAATGTTTGCAATTTTAAATTGTTCGTGTAGGCTGTGATTTCTTCATTTTCTACTTGTATAAAACCCCAATTCTGACGAAACATTGGCTGAAATTATGCGCACAATGTATTGCCATTATTTGAGCATATCTTACATATATGTTAGTTTTAATGAAGCTGGTGATTTTTTCTAACAATTTATGAAAGGTATCGTAATCAAAAAAATCTCAGTTTCTACACGAATCGTTATTTTGATAACGGCCCACCCTGAACTGCTCATATCAACGCGTAATTTATGTGTTCCTGGAGATGGTGTATGCCGCATTTCACCAAATGCTCCCATCCGCTCGGATGTTGCCATAGAGTTGGGTCGAGAATGCTGAAACAATTAGATTATAGAAAGGGGGAGGATTGATTAAACTTTAAAAAACTTATGATTTAAATTTTTTGTAGGGGTTAGAGTAACGCGTCGATGATGAGTCGAGTCGACGAAATCGACGAAAATCGAAAAAATCGAGTCGACTAAAGTCAAGTCGACTTTAGTCGACTGAGAGTCGAAGTCGACTTGAGTCGAGTCGACTAAAGTCGACTTCGAGTCAAAGTCGACTCGAGTCGAGTCGACTTTAGTCGACTTTAAGTCGAAGTCGACTTGAGTCGACTCGACTAAAGTCGACTCGACTTCAAAGTCGACTAAAGTCAAGTCGACTAAAGTCGACCACGCTTCAAGTTGCAAATTTGCTCTATTGGACTGCTTTTTAGAGGGGATTCAAATTTTAAAAAATTTTTCTTTTTTTTTCTCAAAAAGAATTAAGAAAAACATTTTTTTTTCTCAAAAAAAAATTTAAGAAAAATTTTTTTTTTTAATTTCAAATTTTTGCACTTGATGCATTTCACTTGAGATCCATCTGGTGATTTCTCGAAAAAATTTTGGAGCTTTTTTCTTGATTTTTTTTCTGAAAATTAAATGAAAATGAAAATGTTTCAAATTATTCATCAAAAAAGTAAATTCAAATTAAAAATTAACGAAAAGCACTCATTTCACAATAAATGTGTGGAAAATTAATTTTAAATTTCCCTCCAAAAAACTGTGCAATAAAGCGCGCTTGCAACTTTGAAGTCAAGTCGACCAAAGTCGACTTGACTTCAAAGTCGAGTCGACTAAAGTCGACTTGACTTCAAAGTCGACTTAAGTCAAGTCGACTAAAGTCGACTTCGAGTCAAAGTCGACTCGAGTCGAGTCGACTAAAGTCGACTCGACTTGAAAGTCGACTTGAGTCAAGTCGACTTTAGTCGACTGAGAGTCGAATTACAGTCGACTTTAGTCGACCACTTTTAATCGGTAGTCGACTCCAAATTCGTCGAAAGTCGAGTCGACGCGTCACTCTAGTAGGGGTTTATCATTAAATATATTTTAATGGCGTCCTGTCTGTTGTCCACACCTTTTTCCGAAAACAAGGAAAACAAATTTGTTTCGTTTATTGCTTTTAAATTTGTTTCATTTGTATTCGTTAACTATACGGAAACAACTGTTTAAATTAGTATGAATACCATCTATCAGAACGAGAAGATGAAACACGAATGACTCAACCAAAAATACTCCGAAATGAAAAAGGTGGCCCTGAGAGAGCCTACATTCAGTGATATAGTTTGCTTTTTCCTCCATTTCTCTATACTACTTGCGCTCCCTTACCTGCGATGGACCTTAGGCCGAACCGGGCGGTCTCATATCGTTTCTCTGTATCAAAATTATTGCTAGATAAAAGCGGCTTTTTTGATCATTTTATATTCACCAAATGTTCTCTACAACTCGCGATCGTTTCCAAAGAATGAAATTCGTTTAGAAGAAAGTTATGAATAAGATTGCCCGGATCACAAGTATACTTTTGCTGCCCGGTTTTCGTTGTACTCGCCGTCGCCTTAACAACTAATAGTCAGCCGGCCGCATCAAAATAAATGTGTGCAAATACAATTGACATTGGGAATTTGCATTCTTACCCCCGCCGGAAACAACGTTTCATTTTGAGAAGCTAACGATCCCTGGGACATCATTTAAAGGCACCTGAAAATTTATAAATTGACCTTTAAAAATCGAAAGTTGAGAATGAAGGAAAACGTTTTTGTTTATGTTTTTCTGGTAATTTTTCGAATATATCTGAGAAAAATTCAATATTTAAAAATTTTCAAAAAAAAATCTGAATGATCCCGAAAATTTCCAGCATTTTCCAAAGCGTTTTAAACGGAAGGAATTCGGATATTTTTTTATTTCTGGTAAAGTCAATCAATTTTCGAATCAAAAATGTATCATTCTTCCAGAATCGCAATAATTCCGAGAATGATGAGAATTTCTGAAATTAGGACTAGGGGAAATAAATTGAGTTAAACGAAAAAGAATAAGAATTTCAGCATTTTAAAGAAAGTGGGGGGAGGGAATGAAAGCAACGCGATGGTGCGTAACTGTGATGTATGCCAAGCGCAAATAGTGTGTTTTTCTTTGTATCTCTGTGCTTCTTCCTCGATCACCATTTAAATGTCTCTAATTACAGCTTCTCACTCACACACGCTCGCAGTGACTATTAAATTTTATCTCATTTCCTGCTATGAAAAAATATATGGTCATCATTTCCTTAAATATAGTTATGCCGGTCTGCCTGCCTGTCCTTGAAGAAAATTGCGGGAAAAAAAGGTTTAAAAATACAATTTTAAATGTGAAACATTTTTGAATCCAGTCAGGCTGACGCAATTCTATCGCCTACTGAAAAAAACGATTCTAATAAATACGCTTTCAGTGTCCTGTCTTTATGAAATGTTCAAAAATATTTTTGGTGATTGTTTCGAAATTGCTATTTGAGGTATTTATTCTTTAGAAGCTTCTGAGTAGAACATGCGCGGAATTGGGCTGGCGGTGGACAGCTACTGAGCATGTATCCCGTGAATTGTGTGAGTAGCCCACTGGAGGGCCGAATGTGATTGGGCAACCTTGTCATCATCAAGGGCAAGATTTCCAAACGCTGTACTTCTTCACTATAATATAGATTCATATATTTTGAAATATCTGGGAATGGAAAATTAGGCAGTTCAAAATTGTATTGTGTTAACAGACATTAAAATGACTCCGATGTCCTTGAAATTCCTTATAATGATGCTTCCGTTAACCTCAGAAGCGAGAACAAAATCATTGGCACGAGACCAGGTTGTAGAATGTACACATAGACATGTGCACAAACAAAACACTGCAATCGATTCCAGTGAAGGCAGTAACGGAGGACGGAGAGAGTTGAGAAAAAAGGAAAAAAACATATACATATAATGATTCACTCACACAAAATTTCATTCAAATCGTTATGACCATGAAAAGCCGGAGAAATGAATGGGAAGATTAAAAAAACAAAACGTTTTCAGAAAGGGGCGGATCATGCTGGGAAAAGGTTGTGCAAACAGAAACCCGACGCGAGGCTGACCACGTGGCCATAAGTAAAACAGAGATCATAAAATATATGTCTTTCTGTGTGCGCGTATGTCTGGAAGCCCGAAAACATATTTTCATTGTCATTTAGCAGTTTTATTGAGCAGTAAAACCACGATAATGTCTGTTAGCGTGAATATCCACATATTCAAAAAATCTTTCATTGTGCTCGTTGATACAAAAAAAAATTGAAGAATGCCTGTAAGAGTTTTAAACATTGGGCTATTTCAATGCTTGTGGTAACTGTCGTTTCTCGACTGCAGTTTGTATTTTCAAATCTCAAGATGTTCGAGTTTGTGTAATTTTCGCAACTCTATTCCTATTATTTACTCTTTTTAAATGTAATGCTTTGTGAAAATGAGCTAAACATTTCGTAACTGTGCCACTCTATTTGCCTTGCTCAACCCTACCTTAAACCTTATTTGCAATCCGGGTTGACCTTGGCTGGCGCATAACTTATTCATAATGAGAATTATTGCCTGGGAAATGTTGGAAATTGTGGATTGTAAATGGAAATTGACGTTTTAAAGCGTTTTTATGAATCTGTTGAACGGATGGAGACCATGCCAAGAGTTTCAAATATTGTTTTTCTTTATTTAGACAGTATCCGTGGTCGGCCGCGGTAAAAACCATTGTTGGCCGTTCTATATTCGAAAATTTTAAATTGTTCTTTAAACCGAATTTCCAATAAAAAATATAATAAAACTCGCCAACACGCCATTTGTGCCAATACAGGGTGTGCCATTATTGACCCGCTACTTTGCGTGAGTGACGCATATGTGATGCATGATGCACAACGCACAGATTCAACTTTTTTTTCGTTTTTGTATTTTTTCATGCATTTTTGTTCCCTGTCTAAGTTTCAAATCATAGTATTACGTTTGAAGGTAATGGTGGCCGCTTCTCCTTATCGTACTACTATCATCGAAACGGATTGCAAAACGGCTTAATGTGCTTATCAAGTTGGTTCAACGAACTCGCTTCTCCATTCTTCTCCATACCGACAAGGATTGTCCGAGAACTGGCCGTCGAGTGTTCGTGACAACTTATCCGATCTTCCATGCCGTCAAAGAGAGAAGTAGGCGAAATCCGGGACGGAGCATGAGAAGGCTGGCTACTGAATTTAGAATGAGTAACACGTCGATGAGAAGAGTTGTCACGAAAATATTGGGTCTTACACCATACAAAATCACCAAGGGTGTCTTTCTGACCGAGCGCAACAAGCAGCTAACACTCCTGACGGCTCGACACCTACTTCGCCTAAAAATCTTCACCGTGGAAGCCAACAAGAACGGTCAAAATCATCAAATCCTTGTCAAAGATATTCGGACCGCCTGCCAGCAAGGAAAAATTCTAAACAAAACCTCTCATCCCGCCTCGGTGATGGTATTTGCTGGAATCACCTTTAATGGAAAAACTCCGCCGATTTTCGTGGATATTGGACCCGTTGGTTAGATGGCTAACATTTTTAATAAATTAAAAATGGAAGAATATATATGATATGATAAGAACAAGATATTTTAAATAAAAGATGCATAGACGGAAAGTCGCTGTAGATCCTTTACTCTGCATTCAAATGTACTCTTTTGAATAACAGGTTTGGTCTAAAATGTTCTGGAATTTTTCCTTGCCTAAGTGTAATTAAATGCACGATCTGAAAGATTGAAACGCAGGAAATTGTCACCAATATTTTTTGACAATAGTTTTAGTTCATCAGAAGCTACTTTGCTCAGCGGTGGTTTTCTAAAATTGTAGACCAATTTAGATATTCAACTATCCGCATTTTCCCATGTTGTTACTGAATCAAAGTAAAAATTGTTAAACTCCATAATTTTTGATTGTTAGAACTGAAAGTTTGTGCAATTCTTATTCTTTGTCACACTGTCAGTTTAAAAACAATTTTGACATTTTAACGGAAAAAATATTGAATTTTGATTTGCGATATTTTCATATTTTGTTTCGAAACCGACGGAAACAAGCAAGAATAACGGCCGATTCAATCAAAGGTTTTCTCCAACTCAACATTTTTGAGGGAAGGTTCATATACGAAATATTTAGTTAATATCTTTTTATAAAATGTTTTCAACACAAAATTCAAGTTTTGCGCTTTACAACTACGCCTATTTGCTCGTTCCGTGATCATGCTCTTTATGAATAAACGGTCTCATGCATGGGAATTTAGCAATTTTAGAATGAAAGTAAACGTTAACTACTTCCAGCTTCAACCATTCATCCTGGAACCGCTCGCCTGGAAGGTTCGAAAGATTCTGCGACCGCCGAAGAACTTTGAAGATCTTTTTACTAGATATTTCCATAGAGAATGCGAGAGATGTAGTAAAGTAAGTATAATAATAGTGATTCCGTTCATTGTCGTAACCCTTGAACTGAAATGTGCACCGAAGTTCATGGAACAGTTTCTCAGTTAGTGAATTCTGCCATATCTGAGTTGCACTGGCTGCGGCTGTGCTCTGGAAACTCGGCACATGTTACACACTTTCTGCCCACATTTCCGCCTATTTTTGTCCGTAAGATGATAGACGTCATTTCTATTTTCAGAGTCCCTCCAACCCTCTAGTGTGTCTATTCTGCGGAGAGCTTCTCTGCCTTGATGACTGCTGTCGGGTGAATCACCAAGATTTCGGAGGAGATCGAGTGATCAGCATGTCTGAAATCGAATCTGTATGTGTCTGTAAAGCTTTGAAATCAAAATACTTTAAAACTAATTTAAATAGCTTCTGTTGTCAGTAATTCACCTATTTATCATCGGTAATTCACCTATTCATTCGACTAAATAACCGAAATGCAATATAAAAATGAGATCACGCTCTACTGACTCAGAGCATTAAAGTTTTGTGGTGAAAAACACACGCAATGAAGATAATTTTCGACAAATCGTCTTTTTCAGCACGCTGAAGGGTGCTCTTCTTCATCGGGTTTATTCATCTCGATAATCTCATCAATGGTAATAGTCTCGCGTGGCAAACAAGCCGCCATCTGGGGCACAATCTATCTGGATGCTCATAAAGAAGAAGATCGTAATCTGAAACGTGGAAAACCGTTATATTTGTGCGAGACGCGTCTGAAATGGCTGGAATACGATTGGGTAGAACAGGAATGGCAAAGAGTCTTTCAATGGTTCAATTTGGCTAATTCTTATGCCTTTATCAATAATATAAAGGAGTGCCACCTAATGCACCATTAAGCATTTCTTGTTCCTTTTTTTGTAATGTTTTTGTATGTTCCTTCTTTTTGCATGTTCATTTGAAAATTTAAAAAAAATAGAAATTAAAATGCTTCCCATTTTTTTCTCTGATGATATTTTATTTTCATTGAAATTTTCAGAAAGAAAATTGTCCTTTGGGTGTTTTTTCTGTTTCTGAAATATCTTTTTCATGTGTGAAAATGACTACCGCGAATCCTAACGTACCTTTTGGTTGTGTTAATTCCGTCTTTTTTCCACTTCACCCGGTACGAATTTTTTCGTGTGTATATATATATATATATTAAATAGTTTACATTTATACATGGTTTTGTAAAAACCGTTCTGTCTCGACTGAAAGTTTGTTTTTGAATTTTTTTTTAGAATATAAAGAACAATTTTTTGAATTTTTTCTCGTAGTTTTAGATCAAATCATTTATTCGGCGCAGAAGTAATATAGTTCAATATGCACCGCATGGGCGTCATCGAGTGACCAAGCCAGTATTCGGGCCTTAACTGTTACGAATAAAAGTTGCAGCCAAAAAAATGAGGAACCTAAATATTATCGGATTGCGAGTACGTGGTTTGTCGTATAGTGGCGGTGTTTGGGTCTCGTTAGGGGATAGCGAGTTTTAACGCGCCAATTTAAAATTTGTAAGGAAGCGCACACACTGCGTATGTGATTTCTTTTTCGAAAAGAACCCCTAACGAGACCCAAACACCGCCACTATACGACAAACCACGTACTCGCAATCCGATAATATTAATTTTACATCAGTTAACAACTTTCGGATATTTTCACCGTAGATTGAGCTACTTGATCACAAAGTGGCATCGGTCTCAAAGCGGAGACATCAGCGAGAACGAGTTGGGGAAGGCTACCAAAAAACACTTTGCCGAATGAATAAAAATTATATTCATTATGAGGCAGCACCGTTAGTCATGTTTTTTTCTTTCTTGTGGCGTTAACCCTATATCCAAATCAAATGGATATTTTTATTGATTGTTGTAATCTTTTCTGTTTGCTCGTTCCCTCTTCCATTATTATTATTAAATTTCTGTGCAGGAGGGGTATAAAAACTCCTCCTGTCTGCTTCTTATTTTTTATTTTTCTATCTTCTTTTCGCTTTTCGCTTTTTTTACTCCAATAAATCTTGTGTTTCAGAAACTGTATTCATTCATTCAAACCAAATAAAGGATCCCACCTTTATTTATAAACCCGGACACTGTTATCCCAAATCGCCTATGTAGTTGTGTAATCGGCCGTTTTACTGCGAGTTCCTACCATCCATGAGCAAAGTAGTGCAGGAAGGTGGGAATGTAATACCATTTTTCAACATTTTCGGCATGCTAGTGATTTTTATCATCTGACAGTTACTTACTTAGTTACGTAGTCGATCCGTTAATCGCTTTCGTGGGTGCGGAGCACTAAAAAGTGTTTATTTTCTGTCAATTTTTTGTAGAGATGTTGATTTCATTTTTTATTTTTTATTTTCTATTTTCATTTTCACTTCTACATTTTACTCAGCCTCTACGTGGCGTAGAAGATCAACAACTGATTCTCTTCTAAATATCCGGAAGAGTTCGGCACCCCGGCAGAGTCTCAGTTGGCCAATGGGTAGAAACGTGTCATATCGGGTCGAAGGTAGCGCCCAATACTTTTTGTCCCGGTAGCTCTAGCTCTGGCTTAGCAGGTCATAATAGAGTAAACAGGCACACAATATTTGCTACAAACAGCAACCAAAACTGCCTCAGTCCTCCGCACTCGGCCTCTGCTTCTGATACGGTAGATTCAGAAATAAGTCGGGAGAGGCGATCAAATCTCGGAGTACCGATCGTCTACCAATCGGAAAAGGAAAAGAAGAAAACACGGCCCAAAACAAGAAGAATCGATTTAAGAGTGTGCACCTTCAACTGCAGGTCTGTCGCATCCGAAAGCAGACTTGCAGAGCTTCTTGAAGAAACAAAACGAATAAAGTACGACATCATCGGACTATCGGAAACAAAGCGAGAAGCAGAAGAGCACAAAACCCATCGAGACGGGACCGGAGTATTCTTAGGATCTCGGAACAGTAGTTCCGTGTCAGGAGGGATCGGCTTCATCGTTAAGAGCACCCTCCTCCCAAAAATCATAGAAGTCAAGTTCCTCAACCATAGGATCGGCCACCTTACTCTACAAGTAGGAAGAAAACTCAGCTGTACCATCTTCCAGGTGTACGCACCTGTCGCTGATACCGATCCAGAGGAACTTGCTGATTTCTATGACAGCCTTCAAGAAGCCTATCTTACCTGCCGTAGCAGGTACAAGCTCATCATAGGCGACTTTAACGCTAGATTGGGTACAAGGAAAGACACGGAACGATACATTGGCACAAATTCAATGGAACCAAGAAACGAAAGTGGCGAATTATTAGCTACCTTTTGTGAATCAAATCGTCTATGGCACATGAACTCGCTATTCAAAAAGCCAATGCATAGACGATGGACACACATCAGCCCCGACCAGAAGCACAAACATGAAATCGACCATATACTGGGAAATGGAAAATTTGTGACGGATGTGTCGGTGCTCCCATCATTCACAAATGGTAGTGACCACCGTCTACTTCGCAGCCACCTGCACTTCAATACCAATATCGCAAGATACGAACAGGTCAAGCGAAGAAAGCTTCCAAAGAGAGAGTTGGACCCGAACACTGCGCACACGCTCAGTGCCACAGTCGCAATAGATCCCAATACGAACATTGATCAAGATTATGAAAATCTAATCGACGTACTCAAGGATCTACAGGACAAAGCAATAACAAGGCCATCCAACCACGCACACAGAAGAATCTCGGAAGCAACTCGTCAGCTTCTAACCAAACGGCGTTTCACAGACAGATCAGACCCAAGCTTCAAGTCACTGTCTCAAGAATGCCGAGAAGCTGTCGAGAAAGACCATGAAGAATTCGCCAGAAGCCACCTACTGAATGCCGCTAATCAACGAAGGAGTCTTAAGAAGGTAGCGAGAGACATCACAGAGTATAAATCTCAAATACCTTGCCTTAAGTCTCCAGCGAGCGGCGAAAGAATCACTTCTAGGACAAAGATGGAACAGGAGATTCAGAAGTTCTACTCGAAACTATTCAGCAGCAACTTCTCTTCTCCCACATCAACCAACACCCCCATCAGAACGGAAACACCACCACCAGCACCACCGTTCCTCCCAGAAGAAGTGCGAACTGCCCTCAATTCATTCCCAAACGGGAAGGCAGCAGGCGATGACAAAATCACGGCAGATTTTCTCAAGAGCTGTCATGACAATGTCATTAGCCTGATCGCACGACGTTTCTCGAAGTATTTAGAAAGCGGAAAAGTTCCATTGAAATGGAAAAACTCGAACACTACTCTGATCTTCAAAAAAGGAGACAGAGAAAATTTGGAGAATTATAGGCCTATCTGCCTTCTATCAGTACTCTATAAGACATTCTCAAAATGTCTATTAAAAAAACACGAAAAACACTAGAAGAAGCCCAGCCTGTCGAGCAAGCAGGATTCCGTCGGTCATTCTCATCGATCGACCACATACACTCAGTACAACGCTTGCTCGAGGTTGGCCGCGAGTACCATATCCCGCTCACACTTGTCTTCATTGACTTCCACAAGGCATTTGACAGTGTGGAACCAAAAGCGATATGGGAAAGCCTTCGAGCACAAGGAGTAGAAACAGTCTATATTAACCTGCTCAAAGAGTGCTATACAAACTGCACTACCACCTTCACACCATTCCATAGACAAGTTGAGGTACCCATCACAAGAGGTGTACGCCAAGGTGATCCAATATCACCAAATCTCTTCTCAGCTTGTCTAGAGCTCGTTCTCGGAAAATTGTCTTGGAATCACCTTAAAGGACACGACGACGACTACGCTCACGTGCCAGGAATAAGGATCAATGGCAGAAATCTCACCCATTTGAGATTCGCAGACGACATCATTCTCGTCGCAAACGACCCACGAACTGCCAGCCAGATGATCCAAGAGTTCACAGAAAGGTGAAAAAAAGTAGGCCTTCAAATAAATACTAACAAAACCAAAGTGTTGAGAAACACATACGCCACCACACATCCGGTGATCATCAGTAACAACACAACCATCACAACAATCGAAGACGTGGACGAGTATGTCTACCTTGGCAGGCTACTCAACACGAGAAATGAGCTAGAACCTGAACTCCACAGAAGAAGACGGGCAGCCTGGGCCGCGTTCAACAACATCAAAAACACCACCGGCGCTCTCACCTGCCCACGAATTCGAGCTCAATTTTTCGACACCATCGTTCTTCCCGCGCTCACATATGGATCTGAAACGTGGACCTTTACACAGAACCTCGCTGAAAGACTCCGTGTGACGCATGCATCACTAGAAAGAAGATTAATTGGAATGACCCTCACGGAACAACGCCAACGAGACTTACACCGCGAAGACATCCGAAAAATCTCCCAAGTCACGGACACACTCAAATACATCAAAAAGAAAAAATTAGGATGGGCCGGGCACATTATGCGAAGAAATGACGGAAGATGGACAAAACTGATACAAGAATGGATTCCTCGAGATCAAAAACGACCTGTCGGACGACCCCCCATGAGATGGTCCGACTCACTACGTAAAGAAATCTCAATATACCGAGGAAATCGACTAACCACTTCATGGACAACCATCGCCCAAGATCGCAATGCATGGTTAGCTGTGATCCGCGCTCATACAAGCGATTGACGGATCGACTAAGTAACTAAGTAAGTAAGTAGTGATTTTTATCATCTGACAGTTACTTACTTAGTTACGTAGTCAATCCGTTAATCGCTTTCGTGGTGCGGAGCACTAAAAAGTGTTTATTTTCTGTCAATTTTTTGTAGAGATGTTGATTTTATTTTTTATTTTCTATTTTCATGCTTAAATTCTATTTCTTTCGTCATTTCCATACTTTTTAAAAAATTAGGAGATGTTGATGTTTTTCTGAAAGTGGTATTATAAAAATAATGCTCAATAAATGACAAAGTTAGACAAAAATCTGAATCCTCTTACTATTAGGTTAATTCTTAAGTTCTGACGGATTTTCAGTCTGAAAAGTTTATTGTATAACTGATTGAAACGTTTTCAGCTAAACTATATATACTGGTTATGTTTATCAATAACGGTCAGCCAACGGTTCACCAACTTGTGAATGCCGTCCTGCCAAAACGCCAAGGGCTGGGACTTATAGAATGACTTCAACTCATTTTCGATATCCTTCCGAGTTGTGAATTTCTTCCCAATGCCGTTTGAGATGACAAGAAAGATGATAATCAGAGGGTGCTAAGTGCGGGCTATACGATGGGTGTGGCACAACAGTCCAGCTATATCCTGCGAGTTCAATTTTTGTCTTCCTTGCAACGTGCGGTTTCACATTATCGTGTTGAAAATAGACCACGGAGTTTATTCCTCGAGCAAGTTTCACATGTAGTATCAGTTTTCGAAGCTAACGAGTGTAAACATCGGCTTTTATAGTAGTACTATCAGGAATAATTTCTCAATACTCTACACCACGAACAGACCACCAAACACGCCTCACGTTTTTGTCATAGAGTATCCACTTTTCATCTCCAGTAATGATTTGATCGAGCCATTCATGAGTGCGGTGTAGTGTGAGAGGATTTAAACAGGTATCAACACGGGTGTCCAAGTTGTGTAGAGTCAAAACGTGGGGAACATATCGGCCGAGTTTTTGAACTTTTCCAAAACCCCAATGGTTGCTTGACTTCGAATTCGCTTATACTGCTCGTGCAAGGATGGCTCAGCGGTTTTCGGTGGGATTCCGGTGAGCGTGGTGGCCAGTAAAAGGCGGAGTTGACAGCATGATATGAAGCATTGGAAAACAAGTCCTGACGACGACGGTTTATGAATGATACCAAACTGGTTCAAAGTATTTACTTCCTGATATGCCACGGCATCTATCCGATTTGAAATGAACATCAACTGATGTTTCCTCGTAGCGGTGAAAGCTCCCCACAAAATTACGGAGCCACCCCCATAGTTCCGCTTGGAAACAATTCTTGGCTCTTTTCTCAAGTCTCTCCAGTAGTGATTCCAACCATCAGGGCCATCGATAGTCAACTTCTTCTCACAAGAGAAGGTGATCGGAAACAAATGTTGCTCCCCCCCTTGCTTTCATTATTAAATATGGCTCGGTAACCATCAGCTTAATGCATCTTCTCCGAATTCGTAGACATATTGCTGCGAGCGAACTGGACTCTCCTCGCTTTATGGTCGGGTTTCAGTCTTGGTGCCGACTTCATGGCTTCTTGAACCATGCGTCCAGAATAATCGTTGGCTCCGAGAACAGTGCTCTCCGAAACCGAAAGCTGAAGATCAGTCTTGATGCTGTTGACAGACTTGGTAGAGTTGGACACAATGCGTTGAATGGTGTGGAGTTCGCGACGGCGGATAAGTGAGAACCACGTGGCATATTGAAAGAAAAAATAATAATGGAGCAAAAATAAAGAAACAACTACCCATTTTCGGCCACCAGAGTAACAATACCCTAAACTGTCTATACTTTTGAAGGCGTCGATTTTTGATTTATCTACTTTAGATCAAGTGCCGAACATCGGATACGATTTAAATTTTTCACCCGTACGTCACTTTTGAAGGGCATTGTATTTTTACCGAAGCTGGTTTAATGGAGAAAGGCTTCCACGATAAACGAAATAAGACCGTCTCGTCTCGTCTTCGTTATCGTCTAAAATTCGTCTGACGCAGAGATTAACATTGTGTTAGTACACATGTATTTCATTTAATTGACGACATAAGATTAACGCACGGCTAACTGAAAGACGAACAAAGACGAGACGAAACGATTCCACGAAAGACGATCGATCTGTTTCGTCTTTCGTGGACGCCTTAAAATGGAGATTTAGATAAACCATTTAGTTTTTTTTTTAATTTTGACAGGAATTTGATTAACTAATTAAATCCACAATAATTGCTTTCCGCTTATTAGTGTTTATTCATAATACGTTAACTGATACAGATGATAGAGCTCAGATCAAACAAGCGTGTCAGGGCGTGTGGCAACCCAGTTGTTGACGGCTGGAATCGTGTAGACCTTCTTTCGCAGAATCTCCAACGATTGATGTTCGGAAGGATCGAAGAGCTTGTGCTTTTCCAAAGTTGTAATGCTCTCAGCAACAACAATATCAGCGAAAGTGAGACCATCTCCAACAAGGAATCCAGATTTGCTCTTCTTGAGCAGCCCTTTCAAGATGTTTAAATAAGAATCTCTTGCCGGAATCGCTACTTCAGAAGCAATTTTGGTGATCTCTTCGGCCGGCCTTTCAGTACGTTGTGCTATAATGAGTTGTCTGAATGCTGCCATAAAATCCTTGAACTGGTCGAGGATAGCGTCAGCCCAAGCTCGCTCTTCTGGGGTCTTTCCAGCGTACCCAAATTTATTGGCTAAATAGCGTATAATTGCAGCAGATTGCGGAATCTCAAATCCGTCGACAGACAACACTGGAAGTTGGCCAAACGGAGTGTCTGCATAAATGTCAACGGTGATCAGAATACATCAGCAAGACTTGCCTGTTTTCAGTTTCTGCCATAATACTTCATCATCTCGGTTGATGCGGATATCTTCAAATGGAACTCCAGCAAGGTGGAAGAGGATTCGAGCCGGCTCGGCGAATCCACGAACATTGAAATAGGTTAACTTGTAGGAAGGCATGTTGAGAAGAGTGCTGAAATATGTTTTAATCGTAGAAAATATGATTTCTTGTTTAAAAAAACAAGAAATTGATGTCATATATCGTCCCGGCAAAAACTATTTATACCAAGCCCACCAATGCTGCGTCTCTTCCGTCCCCACCTCATTCTCGGACTGCCGTGTCTAGGTTTCCATGTCCACTATCTTCATTTTGAAACAGTGCCTGCATCTCTGCGGAAAGAACCACTCTTTTTCATTTATCATCATTTTTGCGAAGCAATTTGTGACAAAATGTGTTCGGCGATAAACATCATCACAAAAGATGAGAGTAAAGTGTAAAGAAACAACGTGTGCAAGTACAGGGTGGCGAAAAAGTATACGGTTATTTTGAGCGCTCCTGGCACCCTGCCAAGTCTGATTTTCGAAAACTTTCGAAACTTTTCGAAAGTCGGGAGTGTATATAAGGAGAGCCCAGAAGCATTTGTTATCTCTTTTCGTTTTTATCTAATTATGCGAGCTTCTTCCCTCCGCCAAGTTGTACCCCGAGGGTCATCGAGTGTGTGACATCGTTCGAAGACTCGATATCGGTCAATCATTAGTCCAGAAAGTTGTGAAGCAATTCAAGACTAAAGGGGACCTCCAGGAGTATCAAAAAACAGGAAGACCGCGTACTGTGAACACTTGCAGGACAAGAGAAATCATCAAGAAGTGAGCATGAACAACATGGCGGAATCCTTTTGAATCAAATGCAAAAGTGTTCAAATGATTGTCAAACAGGACCTGGATCTCAAGAGTTATAGCCTCTGTCGTGGGCAATACCTCATAGATCAGTCCAAGAAAAATCGAAGAAATTGCTCAAAAACCTCAAGGAGCGCCGCCTCTCCGACGTAATTTGCACTAACGAGATGATCTTTACCATTAGACCACTTCCGAACGGGAAAAACTATTACGAACAAATGAGTCGAGACCTCCGAAACATCGTCTAGCATTTGGCCAGCAACTCTTCATTCTCCAACAGGATTGGGCTCCTTCCCACGGCTCCAAATCTACAAAATTTCCAGGATACGGGGGGAAGGACATCTGGCCAGCGTCGTCGCCGGATCTCACGGGTTTCAATCCTTTGGACTTTTTTGTTTGCGGGTACTTGGAGAGTAAGGTAAAGGTAAAAAAGCTCTTAACCAACTGTCGATTCTTTGAAGTAAGCCCTTCTTAAAGCATGAGATGACATTGATTATGACTAACAGCGGCGCACAGTTGACTCAGTTCCGGATGGTCTGAAGGCGTGCATCAATGCAAACGCGTCAAAATTCGAGCACCTTCTTAAATAATTGTTGTATTTATCGGACGCTTTTTGCAGCGGGTATTGTGATAACAGCTGTGGGCTTGGGTGTGCCTGCGACATCTTCTGAATTCTTAACCAGTCAATTCTTGATTCTTAGCCATTTACGAGCACCACATGATTCTTGACGACGTCGGGGAGCCATCTGATAAGGTAATCTAATAGGAGAATAGCTAAATTCTCACAAAGGTGAAATGAGATTTTGAAAGGATTCGCATTTGGGTCAGCTATACATATAGTCCGATAACCGTCCTGGAATATGTGAGTATCTTTCACCATTCACATATAGAGAGTGTGTGAAAGGGAGAGAAAGAGAAAGAGAGAGAGAGAGAGGACCCTCGCTTCTCTGCGCCCTATCTCTCTCTCTCTCATTGAATTGAACATTGATTAAATATTTAAAAGTGAACATTTACGAAAATAGCGATAAAATGGAAAAATTGGACAAACCGTCACACAGATTTTTCTTCCGCTCCTGAGCTTCTTTGATTCTTTTCTCTCGACAACTGTGGAAATCCGCCATGACATGAGCCGCTCTTCTTTCACCTTCTTTCTTCCGATTTTCCTTCTCTTCCTTTCTAGCACGCACTTTTTGCTGCATCTTTTCCTCGTTGTCTGGTCGTCTTCTTTGCAACTCCTTCAGCGGTTTCGGCGCAACTGGAGCACCAGGAGCAGTTCTGTGACTAGGAGATCGGGTTAATTCTGATTGCATTGCAGCCTTCTTATTGACCGGCTCTCCTTCACACGATGATGTCGATGACAATGACGACACAGAGCTAATCGGTCGCTTTCCACATCTCTTCTTTTCCTCATTTTTGCGCTTCCATTCAGACGCCTCCAACTTAACTATTATCTCCAGAATCAACTTCGACTCGTATATATTATATTTGGCTACATACTTTTTTACCTCCAGCTGAATATACATCTTCAGAGGAACATCTCGAAGATTGACGAGCAAAAATGTTACTGTCAAGATAGTGTGCCGCGAGCGCAACGTGCTCAAGCAGTGACATCTGGTTATTGGATGAGGATGCGCCGCTCATTTTCAGTGTGTGATTATTCTGAAAACAAGAGAATTTAATAATGTTGGAAAACGATGCTCTCTTAAAAAAAGAAACAAAAATCAGAGCAGAGCAAAGCCTCTCAGCTCCGGACAATTATGACTGGCAACCTGCCGAATGCCGAAGAAAAACTCTTTGTTGAGTTGCCTTTAAAAGGTCTGAAAGTGAACCTAGATTCAAGAAATAAGATAAGGTGAGAGTAAAGAAAGACTGGGACCAGCAATGATATAGGTCATTTGCGACAAGGGTGACTTCCCAAAGCGATATACATACATACGACCATTGAGCTTTTTGTTTTTTTGTAGAAATATGGTACATGGACCAAAAAGAACTTCAAAATGAAAGGCAGACCTCAGTGGTTTTTACGGGAGGAGAAGGACTTACAGACTAAGGACAAGAACTGAGCAAAGAAAGAAAAGTACTGTATAAAAGAAGGAAAAGACAACCGTTTCTGGGGGCCACTAGAAGACACGAATGACAAAAATAAACCATCGAACAAAGGTGAGTTTCAAAGCGATGTTCGACCATAGGGCACCCTTCCCTCCTGTCACCTTTTCTGCATTCATTTCTGTATCAACGACCTTCCCCTTATGGGAAAAAGCGGGCTGTGGTGCACAGTTTACTCTCGATTATTAGGACACGGCGAGAGTTTTCTATTTAAAGATAAATTGGGAAATGAGAAATTCGGTAATCAACATTATTTTGTGGAAGTATATGGTATATGGATCAAGAAAGTGTCTCAAAAACGAAAGAAACAATTGCAAATGGGGGACAATCATTGGAGCCTGCGGGCCGCCGGCATAACTCTCGTCAGAATGAATCTCCATTCGGCAATTAGTCAAAAGATGACAATTCTGAAAGTGAGCTTAAAATAGCTTAAAAATGGCAGTTTTCTCGTAAGAAGAAGCCGTCCGTGAGGGCCTACTAATCATAGCCACCATTACCTGGGAAAAGTGAGAATATCGAGGTGCTCATAAGCAGATATCTGCGAGCCTACAACCAAAAAGTATCTAACAGAAGTACTATCTTTAAAAACTGATAATCAATGGAGAGCTTTAAGGAAATTCCCATTCTCAGTTTATGTAACATTTTAGCCAGAAAGTGTCCTTGAAATTGAAACGAAACGAAAAATGAAAAATTCTAAAAATTCAGTTTTGAGAAAATATTTTTGTAGAAAATCAAATGCAGAATCCAACTATCTAAATCCCATCAAAGTTGGCCTACTATGAACTGAATTAAAATTTTAGTTTCCGAGTTCTGATTTAGCGCAGGGCGCGCCAAAAGTATGGTAACACACATTCAAAGTGATGTAAGTTTCGCAAAATGACACGTATCAACAAGAAAATTCAAAAATGGTTTATTGAAACCTTTCTGAAAATGAAATTATCAAAATTGTTCGATGCGATTGCTTTTGTTCTTCACGACATCCATCCATGTCAATTCGGAAACGCCTCTACTGTTGCACGGAGGTATTCTAGAGTAGAGTGACGCGTCGACTCGACTTTCGACGAATTTGGAGTCGACTACCGATTAAAAGTGGTCGACTAAAGTCGACTGTAATTCGACTCTCAGTCGACTAAAGTCGACTTGACTCAAGTCGACTTCGACTTAAAGTCGACTAAAGTCGACTTGACTTTAGTCGACTTCAAAGTTGCAAGCGCGCTTTATTGCACAGTTTTTTGGAGGGAAATTTAAAATTAAATTTCCACACATTTATTGTTAAATGAGTGCTTTTCGTTAATTTTTAATTTGAATTTACTTTTTTGATGAATAATTTGAAACATAACTGTTGTTTTATTTTTTTGAGAATCTTCTCGAAGTTTGTTGAGTCGAAGCAGCAAGCTGTTAGAGTTCAAAGTACAAAGGTTAGATTCTTTGTGGTGAACAATTCAAGCATTGATTTCAGATGGAAATCATCAGTTATAAGGCGTTGCTGCATTCTTCTCGTCCTTGTGTTACTTCGTGTCCATTGCAATTCTGGCTCACACATAAAAACAGGTTTCAAAAACTGTCAAAACTTGCCTGTCATATTTTATGTTCGCCTCAGTCTTCTGCGCAGGTCGAACGGCTCTTCAGGTGATTACACTATCAATGAAAGTAAATACGTCGTTATTTCAGCCGTTGCGGGGAAATTGTGAGCTCATCGAGAAGAAATAGAATTTCTTCGAAGACCATGAGCGACATGCTCCTGAATGCAGCTCTTGCCGAACTGAAGTAAGCTTTAAACTAATGCTCGAGTTTTCACAAAAAAAATTCAGAAAACAAGAAGATGACAGCTGCGACACTGACGATGATGACGAATCATCGAGTGACGGGGATAAAGAAAATGAAATGCCACCGACAGATGCCGATAATTCATCTAATAAAAGCAATGATGTACTCGATTAATCGAGTATTACATATATATTTTTAACATTGTTAATGCATTGTAATGCAATGTTAATGTTAATGTTGTAATGTTGTAATTGTAATGTTAATTGTAATGCAATATTGTGCTTTGCTCAGCCTTGCTCCCGCGGGCACATTCCTTTCTTCCCCCGTAGGCTTCGCCTACTAACTGTCTTTGATTTCCCCTCATAAATTTTCATTTCACTTTTCCTTGAATTTCCTTACATTTTTCTCTAATATCCTTTTCTTTATACTTTCTACATAGGTTTAATTACCGAAGTTTGAGACATCAATAAATCCTTCAAACGAAATCCTACAAACAAAACGACTTCACCTTTTTACATCCTATCTACTGTCTACACGAACAAGCGACCGTAGCGAAACCACCGACGAGTTTAAAGAAGAGAAAGGCTAGTGAAACTCTTAATCCATCCAAATTACAAAGCTTTAAAATAATCGTGTGTCAACTGTTACTACTAAAGGAATCATAAAAAAGCTTCAGCAGACTCCAATAATAAAAAGAGGATTTAAGAGACAATGTCTGAGAGATTCGACCATAGCTCAACTGCCCATAGTCACAGTCTAAAAAAGTTGTTTCAATTGATCCGATTTTTTATATAGTGGGTACATGTGATGCCCTAAGTACAAAACCGTATTCAGAATTAGGCTCCGCCCCCTTCGAGTTGAGATACGGTAGGGGTGTGTCGAAAAAAATTTTTTTTTCTTTTTTGAGATAACTTTGATTCCTTTTCTGGAATCGATAACCGATCACTTATGAAGCATTTTTGTAGTGGAGAACATTTTTCTAGCTCTTTTCCTTCCGACCAAAAAATTGAATTTTCGTAAAAAAATAGTTTCATTTCCGTATTGTGGAAAAAATATATATTACCGGAAGTGAGATCTCATCAGAACTTTATACTTTAGAGTATGGGCTACAAGAATTCATAACTCGTTAGCCGCGGTTTGGGTGCACTAGTCATTTTTTTTAACGATTTTTGTCATTTTTCTACTGTTTTGGTACCATTTTTCTCATTTTTTGAAAAAAAGTTGTTTCGATTTGTCTGATTTTTTATATAATGGGTACTGGTGATGCCCTAAGTACAAAACCGTATTCAGAATTAGGCTCCGCCCCCTTCGAGTTGAGATACGGTAGGGGTGTTTCGAAAAAAATTTTTTTTTCTTTTTTGAGATAACTTCGATTTCTTTTCTGGAATCGATAATCGGTCACTTATGAAGCATTTTTGTAGTGGAAAACATTTTTCTAGCTCTTTCCTTCCGACCAAAAAATTGAATTTTCGTAAAAAAATTGTTTCATTTCCGTATTGTGGAAAAAAAATATATTACCGGAAGTGAGATCTTATTGGAACTTTATACTTCAGATTATGGGTTACAAGAATTCATAACTCGTTGGCCGCGGTTTGGGTGCACAATTCATTTTTTTTCACGATTTTTGTCATTTTTCTACTGTTTTGATACCTTTTTCCCATTTTTTGGAAAAAAGGCAGCTGAACCGCGGGCAACCAGTAATAAATTCTTGTAACCCATACCCTGAAGTATGAAATTCTGATGAGGAGTCACGTGGCGTAATATATATTTTTTCCACAATACGGATATGAAACCATTTTTTTCCGAAAATTCAATTTTTTGGTCGGAAGGAAAAGAGCTAGAAAAATGTTCTTCACGACAAAAATGCTTCATAAGTGACCGGTTATCGATTCCAGAAAAGAAATCGAAGTTATCTCAAAAAAGAAAAAAATTTTTTTTTCGAAACACCCCTACCGTATCTCAACTCAAAGGGGGCGGAGCCTAATTCTGAATACGGTTTTGTACTTAGGGCATCACATGTACCCACTATATAAAAAATCAGATTAATTGAAACAACTTTTTCAGACTGTGACTACTGGTGGTCGACCCCCTCAGACATTGTCTCTTAAAATTTACATTTTCCAATTATTAATTGTTTTGTTGTTTTGGATGGATGTTTTTAACTGGTTAACGAATAAACTTCATTAATTTTCAAAACACTCACTCCATTCCGTTCATTTTGATAGCTTTTCTTGCATTCACCATGTTGCAATTCCGAAAAATGTTTCAAATTTGAATCCCCTCTAAAAAAAAATCCAATAGAGCGGATTTGCAACTTGAAACGTGGTCGACTTTAGTCGACTCGACTCAAGTCGACTTCGACGACTCGATTTTTTCGATTTTCGTCGATTTCGTCGACTCGACTCATCATCGACGCGTTACTCTATTCTAGAGATAACTTGGCCATTTTGCTTCCAAAATTCTCTTCAACGAACGTTCAAAATACGAAATTCACTAATTGATAGAGGTCATTATATCATTTTGATTTCCGAACCTGTTACCGCAGATCTTCACGCGGAAGCTTTTGAATTTCTTCAGCGTATGTTCCTTTCTCATTTCGTGGCCGAATGGTCTAGTGGTATGATTCTCGCTTTGGGTGCGAGAGGTCCCGGGTTCAATCCCCGGTTCGGCCCACTTTTTTTCTAAATTCAGCATTTTTTAGTAGACAAATAGAAGAGATTTCTTTAATAGAAGTTAATAATAGAAGCTTAGCGTGCGGTGCGCTTCCGCTTTATTCCACTAATCCACGTGCGCGTGCATTTTAAATAGAAAATTAAATAGATTGTATAAATTTTTTTTCGCGTGTATTTATTTGTTTCTGATTGCTTTTTATTGTTTTTATCCGAAATTGTGTTTTTTAGGTAATGACAAAAACTTGCGAGCATCGGGAAGCCATTTCTCGGCTGTCGGCGTCGGGAATGAAGAACTCGGCAATTGCAACTCGGCTCCGAGTCCCCTGAGAACCGTTCAAGAGATCGTGAAACAATTCAAGGAAGTCGGACACATTAAGACAAAGCCTGGAAGAGGAAGAAAGCGCACCGTGAACACCCGGCAGATGCGAGGAATCATCAAAAAACGCATTGATCGAAAAGATGGCCTCAGCTTGAACAAGATGGCGTCTGATCTCAAAATATCCAGACAATCGGTTCAGTCAATAGTGAAAAACGAACTCAAGATGTTCAGTTACCGATTGCTGAACGGCCAAGTGCTCACTGATCAAGCCAAGCTTAATAGAAAGGAGAAATGCAAGAAGTTGCGCGCTTTTTTGACTGTGCGCCGTTTGGCGGAGACCCTTTGGACAGATGAGAAAGTTTTCACTGTGGAATTGCCAAAAACTCCCAAAATCATCGGCAAATCATCAGCCCGTCTCAAAAAAACACCAGAAAGCGAAAAATTGCTACGAGGTCCCTTTTTCCAAAAAGTTTGATGGTCTGGGGAGGAATTAGCGCTACCGGCAAAACTCCGCTCATTTTCATCGATAAAAACGTGAAAATCAACGCCAAAGTGTACCAAGATGAGATTCTCACAAAAGCAGTGCTTCCCTGGAAGCAATCACACCCCAATATGATCCTACAACAGGACTGGGCGCCTGCGCATGGCGCAAAAACGACTATCCAATTCATCGAGTCAAAAATTGGCAATTTTTTGACTAAGCATCTTTACCCTGCCAACAGTCCGGACCTTAATCCACTTGACTTTTCTGTGTGGGGTCATATGGAGGGACAATTGAGGGACCGCAAAGTGCACAATTTGAAAGATCTGCGTACCGAATTGACCAAAATCTGGGACAATTTGGACGTCAACTACCTGCGGCGCACCGTCGATTCTGTGAAGAAGAGAATTGATGCCTGTATCAAAGCAGATGGTGGCCACTTCGAAAATCTTTTGTAAATCGTTAATGTTTTAGCTTGTTTTGTATAGGAATAAATTTGTTTGGAGATAATATGAAAAAAAATTAATGAAAGCGTTTTTTTTTTGCGCGCGTAATTTTCAGCCACCCTGTACGTAGGTACGGACACGTACAGTACATACAGAAGCATCCGAATAGCCACGATAACTCGACGGCGATTATCCTGTTTGAAATGTGATTTTTTGCATTCGGTGCTGACAGTTAGTTAATTTCGCCTCGGTTTCGAACTTTGAATGTTTTGAGAAATCATTTTAATTTTCTTAAATCATTGAGAAATCTTCTTAAATCCGCGCCTTTTGGAAATAGTGAAAACTTTTGGAAAGTTCCAGTGGCGATCGTTCTGAAATTGTTGCGTGTTTCTTAATTTTTATTATAATCTTGCCGAATTCAGCTCTACAATAAAACTTTTTTTATATCGAACCTGTTTTCACAGACATCTGAAGATTTTTATATACCCTGTAGTCAAGTGAATACCTCTTCTTTTAACACTCGTTCGAAAACATCTCGCTGATGAGTTAGCACTCGATCGCAATTACTCTCATTAGTTCAAGACTAGGCGTACTCCTCTCAAGAAAACCTATGCTATCAATGGATACCTACTACTACACTCAGTTCTTTGAGGTTCTTCACCGATTGCATTAACCGCAGTGCATTAAGATTGCTTCAAACTTTAAAAATGCCACAAATAACATTTCAGAAAATCGGCTAGGATCTCCGTGACGCATCAGAGCCTTCGGTAAGGCTTCCACGAAAGTCTTCGTTCGTCTTGCATTCGACTTACGCAATAAAATAGTTGTCAACACATTGCGTCAGACGAATTCAAGAGGAAGAAGACAAGACGAAGACGAAGATGAGACGAGGCGGACGAAATTTCGCTCAAATCGAAGCCTTAGTCTTCGTTGCCTGACTGTAGTCGGAAAAGCTCAGTGAAACCTAAATTCGGATATTTTCCAATTCCATTACAAGAGTATCTACACAACCATTGTCAGCTCCACGCATCCTTTATGTACAGTGCGTTTCAATATTATACGTCCACTCTTGTTTTTGGCCGTAACTTGAGAACCGGTTGAGATATCAATCTAATTTCATTAAAATTGAATTCAGAGCAACAAATTACATCCAGAAAACCATTTTTGAGAAAAAATATTGAAAACTACTCGAGATACAGAGAAAATTCTGAAAATGTGACATTTGCAACCGTTTCAAAATTATACGTCCACTTCAAAGGTATGTCGATCTTGACCTTTGGCGGAGCCGGAAAAGCTTGAATTTAGTTTTGTTTTTTGCTGCCAATGTGAGAAACTTTTCTCATTATGATTTTCCTTGTTTTTCTCCACTTTTCAACATGTCTCGTGGCCATTTGCTCACTGATGCTGAAAAAGCCTTCATCGACGCGTTCAAAACCTCTGGTTGGACCAACAGGGCTATCGCGAAACATCTAAATCGTTCCCACGATTGCATTAATCGTTTTGTATCGAACCGGACCCGCAACAATCAACCCAACAAGGCTGGACGTCCTCCAAAACTCAATTCAAGAGCCAAACGATCAATCGTTCGTGTGGCTTCAAACACCATGAAGTCTTGTAATGATATCAAAAAAGAGCTGAATCTTGGAGTGAGCAAGTGTACAATCTGGAGGGCTCTTAAGGATGATCCAAACATCAAAAGAGCAGTCATGCGCCCTGCTCCGAAGCTCACTGACAATCACAAAACTCGCCGTCTCGACTTCGCTCGAAAAAACATGGGAACCAACTGGGATAAGGTATTAAATTTAAAATTATCTATCCAAATTATCTTATCTTTTACAGGTAATTTTTTCGGACGAGAAAAAATTCAATCTTGATGGACCCGACGGATTCAAATCGTACTGGCACGACTTGCGGAAGGATCCAGCCGTTTTTGCCAAAAGGAATTTCGGGGGAGGCAGTTTGATGGTATGGGGAGCATTTGCTTCGGCTGGATACTTGGAGCTCGCTTTCACCACTTGTCGAATGAACTCCACAGACTACCAAGACGTTCTCCAGAACCACCTTATCCCGTTTCGTCGTCGATTCAGTCGCCGCCAGTTCATTTTTCAGCAAGATAATGCTGCAATCCATGTCAGCCGCTCCACTTTGGACTGGTTCCAATCGAAAAACATCGATGTCTTGCCATGGCCAGCTTGCTCTCCAGATCTGAATCCGATGGAAAATGTTTGGGGCGAGCTGGTTCGTCGTCTTTACCGCCATGGAAAGAAGTATGCTAGTATTGGAGAGCTTCGGGATGCGCTGATTGCTGAGTGGAGTCTGCTGGAGCAGGAGTTCAAGACTAAGAGCACCCAATACATCCAAAACCTTATCAAATCGATGCCAAATCGTCTCTTCGATGTCATTGCTGCTAAAGGTTCATCCACAAAGTATTGAAATATTTTTTATTCTCTATTTTAGCATTGATTCTGAGAGTGGACGTATAATTTTGAAACGGTTGCAAATGTCACATTTTCAGATTTTTCTCTGTATCTCGAGTAGTTTTCAATATTTTTTCTCAACAATAGTTTTCTAGATGTAATTTGTTGCTCTGAATTCAATTTTAATAAAATTAGATTGATATCTCAACCGGTTCTCAAGTTACGGCCAAAAACAAGAGTGGACGTATAATATTGAAACGCACTGTATTTCTTGTAACTTCTCATACAAATATCTGTTCCTAAATATCAGAATTCCACATCTACTTTCTTCTCTCCGTCAAAAGTGAATATTTTGATTCATATCCAAAGAAGTTCAATAATCATGTAAAACAATTTATTTTTCTCTAAAAAAAAGGAAAAGAATTCTGTAACCGGTTTTGCAGGTTTTTGGGGGAACTTATCACGCCGTTGTTTCTGTTGGTATGATGATGATGATGATAAAAAGAAATATATAAATGAAACTAGAAGGGTTCGACAAAAAAGTCCAGAAAATGAAAAAAAAATTAATAAAAACGGATATCTAGCGAGTTCTATAAGACTTCCATCATCTCTATTCCACAATTTCATATCAGTTCTCTTATCGCCGATTGGCGAAAAACGTGAACAACCTGTTTTTGTAGTCGGGTGTATTGTGGATGACCATCTTGAAGAACTGATCCATTAATCTTTCAAACTCCTTAAATTCTGGCATGAAGTGCAGCGTTTGAACCACGGCTGTGTCTGAAACGGGCGAGGATTACGGTAGGACGGGCGGGGCAGTGATTGTAGGCTGAAACGTTTTTGCTACAGTTAAGAAAACACAGGGCAAAAGAAAACAGGGCGGGGTGAGGCATTCAGTGGGCAAATGCAAAAAAACGTTTTCTATTAAAGGAACCTATATCGCATTCATTGTAGTCGAACACCTCGCGGAATAGGCCTTCCAGTAGTTGACTTTGCTGCTGGTATTCCTTTATGTCGCGTAGGTGAAGGCTGCAAAAATGTGTTACTCTAGCAAGGATAACCAACGCCACCGGCGTATTCGATCTTTGCACTACTATAGAAAATAGCAGTTCTCCATATTGCCAATCTCTCTTCATTTTCCAAAAAACTCACAATGAACATATTTTCGGTCGCTCGCACTTCCCATTGAGCTCAAATTTGCACATTTTAATGAGCACATTACGAGAATCCTCGACGCGGTCCGGCATTGATGAGGATACGACAGGTACCACACCGTCCGGGCTTGGTCTGCATTGAAACAATCCATTTAAATTGAAACAAAATGAAGAAAACTAACCCAGTTCGGACAAACTTGTTGAGCAGTCTTGCTCGGAGGGCTTGTTCAGTGTCAAGAGCAGAAGTGGCTACACTATTTCCAGATGTTACCTCTTCATAATTAGCACTGACTTCAGAAGACGTGGACGGCAACGGAGGCTGATTTGCATTTGTAACATTCATAACAGAAGAGCCATCTTCTTCCACTTCCACTTCTTCGTATTCATCTTCTCCTTCCATTTCTTCCTTGTCCTCTTCGTTCGAATTTTTATTGTCGGTGATGTCTTTCGATTTTGTCCCATCATTCTCCAAATCATTTTCTTTCCACTGTTGCTCATTCTGATCATTATGCTCTTCCACTGATTCTTCGATTCTATTAATGGGCAGCTGTTGGAACGAGTTATCAGTGGTTTTGGAATCCGTAAATGAACAATTGTGGCTAACGAATGCCGGTTCCTCTTTTGGCATCTTTGATGGGCAGAACATGCCGATTTTGACAGAGGTTATGCAGATTTCAGGAAATCTTAAATGGATGATATCATAATAGTCAACGTTTCTCGTTATTTTTTTCAAAAAGATATTTTCTTGAAACATCACAGTATTGCCTTTTAAAAATAAACTTACTCCTCATCATCAATATCCTCCATATCCTCAATGCTCATCAAATCAATTTCTTTCTGTATATTCTGTTTCTCAGAGAGAAGTTTCTTCATATGATCTTTCCCACTCATCAGCTGTTCTTTGCACGTTTTTCTTAATTCCATCGCTCTTTTGTTCATTTCCTCTGCTTTTTTAGCCAATTCAGCAGCCTCTTTTGCCATCGAAACCGCTTCTTTTCCCTGTATACTCGCGCTTTGCACTTTTTCTCGTTCTTTGCAAAATTCCAGCTTGATTTGACGCATTTTCTCTAGTAGTTGTGATCTTTTTTGATCTCGGGTCAACAGGGGCTCTTGCAGCACAGTTTTTAAAGGTGTAGGACTTGAGATGGCAGAGAGTGCGACATGCGAAGATGAGGCAACAATATCAGGTTTGGAGCTCGGAATAGGAATGCCATTCTGAATAACAGCTGATGTAGAAAATTCTTGTATAACAGGCGATTCTGGCGTTTTAGAAGATGCCGTCGATCCAAGTTTCACCTCTATTCGTGGAGCTGGAGGTGGTTTTTGAAGTGGTTTTTTGGCTCCAAATATGTTCTAAATAAAGGTTTTTAATCAGTTTTCGCAGGACGGGCACACAACAGAATTTTAAACAGATAGGAAGAGCCAATATATAAGTTCAAAATTACCAGATACCGGACCGATTTGGTAAGTGTGAACATTCGAGAAAGGTTACTAATTTCTAGTAAATAATTTGATGGCAAATATAATTAGTGAAAGCTCAATTCTTTTTAATTATTAGACGGAAAACAAGCTATTGAGCAGACAGAATAAGACTAACTTGAACAGATTCTGATAGCTTTGCCGTTGCCGAGTTATTTCTGGTTCGCTTCGTCTTCGTAGCCTCCTCGTTGTCGTTCACCGCGCTTCTTTTCTTTTTCTGCTTTAACTGCGACAAAAGCATCTCACGGAGAGCAGCTTCGTCTTCAGTGTGAGCAATAGCTGTAGAGGCTACAGGCGGAGGAGCAGGAACGGGATCAGTAGCTTTTGGAGTAAACGTTCTCACTGCTTCTAGAGGAATTTGAATCGGTGGTTTGACAAATGGGTCATTAACAATATATTGTGGTTCATCTGGAGATACCACCTCCATGCTGACTTCCTCATAATTATCACCTCGATATGGTACATTGATGGGAGTTGGAGATATCGGTTGAAACAACATTTGGGGCTGACTCATTTGATTTGTGAACAAAGGAGGTCTTTGCTGGAATGCCAGAGACATTAATGGAAGTGGCGGTCCGGGTGGAGAATTGAAGTAATGTAGCGGCTGACGTGGAAATGAAGAAGAATGAGGCGGTGGTGGGGGTGGGGGAAACTCCATGTGTTGGGGGTAATAATCAATATGGTTAACAAGGTTTTGGAGGCGGGTTATGTCCTGATTCGGAACCTAAAATAATTCAATTGTTGGTAGAAGGATGAAAAAAATGCTTTTGAATTCGACAGTTTGGAGAATAATTGTCTATTAGGCCTAGGATTTTCGAGTTTCGAGAACTCACGAAATTTAAATTGGAGTTTAAATTGAAGGTCGGGGATTTCTGAATTTTCGCATCGATATAATTTTTTTGCTACAAATAACGTTCCCCTCGTTAGTGAAGTTTTAAAAATGTTATAATCTAGCAAATTTCTTTTTTTATTCTAACGACGGAATTAACGAACAAGGAAGAGCGAAAGCCTAAGTTTAGAATAAATTAACCCAGCTAGTAACATAATAGGGGGCTACGTTACACCTTACATCTCGTGGTAGGTTTAAAAATTTAGCCGTGAAATGTTCAAGCATTTCTTAATTTTGTAAATGTTCCTATTCAATATTTCTGTTTGCCGCACAGTTTTCATAGCATGGTCTATTCTTACGCTGTAGTTTCTTTCGTCGCCTATGATCTTCACATATCGGTCGTAGTGTGTCGTTAGGAACTGCGATTTCTAGAAGAAAACAAAAAATGTTGTGATTACTAGTTTTTCGGTGACAATAAACAAATAATTTAGAACACAAAAACGCCTGAAACTGTATCAACACTTTTTTGAGATAGTTTGCAATATTCGCCGTTCGTTTAAAGAGTGCGTTCCTTTTTTGCAGATTTTTCTAAAGCTCCAGTTATTTTCAATAAGTTTCAAGAAAATTTTCTTCAAAAACCTGTGGAATGATAGCTGGAATTCCAAAAATAACCGAATCCGGTGGCGCCGGCCTTATCTCGTGACCTTCTCCACTACCAGTATCGCTGTTTCCTGCAATCGATCAATAATTTCAATTAGTCAATAGATGCGGGAATACAGTTTAAAGAAAAAGACACACACCACATACGATAAAGTACCGACCATGCCAGCGTGTGTAAACTACCATAGAAATTGTATAGAAATTAGTTTAAAAATAAAAGAAAATGACTGAATAAAGATTTTTAAAAACTTATGGATACGGACCATTTGCATGCCATGACGTTGTCATATTCTTCACATTTGCCATATTCCTAGAAGATTCCTGACGACGAAGTGATGCGCGCCGCGCTGGAAAAAAAAGAAGCAAAATGTCAGAAATTTTCTGTCGAAATTCAGGAAAAATGTGAAACGATTTGCTTAAGCAAATATATGAATTTACTGAAAGCTTTCGAATTTTCGGTACCCGTGCGATTATTTTTCTGCTTTTCTACTACGGACAACGTCGTTGAACTGTTAGTTTTGGATTTCCGCGCTGTTTCATTCTGAAATTTGCAAACACTGCAGATTCCTTTCCATTTTGTTTCAACAAAACCTCCTTTAACACAATTTCATCGATTAAATCTTCATTATTGAAATCTCCAGGGCTCGCAGGATCTGGACTCCGTTCTCTGAAAGTTATTTTTTTAGTTTTTTCTGATTAAATTTCTAATAAAACAAACTTACGACTCCGAATCAATTTCACCGTCTTCCAACGATTCCTTCGACATTTTTAAACTAATTTTTCAACGTTTTTCCAAAATTTAACTAAAATTCTACCTGAAAATTACAAAAAAAACCTCTAAAATTTAATTGTTTTCTGCGCAGTCTTCAAATAATTTTCTAGCACAGTTGGCAACGAGAGAGCACGTGAAACATAGAGTGTGCTACAGAGAATACCGGTTTCGTGGCGAGACCTTGCAGTTGAAACACGGTAGACGATATATTGCTTCTGGCGAACAGCACAACGTTTTTTCGCCTTTACCACCCTATTTTTCTTCATAATAGTCTCATTTTCATGATAATCTGGAGATCTATTGGGACGTATTCTAAACTAACAAGTAATAGATAATCAAAGCTTCTTCTAAAATATCTTGAGCTATTGATAGTTAAGTAATGATTTAACTTTTTGAAAACAAGTGTATTCTTACAGTAATTTTGCCAACCATTTATGGACCAGTAGACGTTATTAAGAAGTGTTTTAAAATTGATATGTTTTGTCTTAAGTTATAACATGTTTCTCATCTCTGATTCTGTGTTAGATTATATTATCTCGATATTTGTTTGAATTTTTGTAATAGGACCTCCTTTCAGAAACATTGTAATTATTCCCCGGTTTTAGTAGTTCCTTAAATGTTATGTGGCACGTTTGTTGTGAGAAAATGTTGTGTTGCTTCAAAATTATAATTTATTTTCGTTACATTCTGCATTTTTCCGTCTGCTACGAATCTACAGTCAAAGTTTTAACGATTATGTCATTGTCGTCTTTAGCCTTTAACTTGAATCTATTCTTGTTTCACAATAATTTCTCCTGCCTTATGTGATTTTTACAGGGTTATTGAAGCAACGAAAGAATGACTGACACCGCCGCCGTTCCTCCAGTTTCTACTTCTACAAATCCAACCGTTCGTCGCGGTTTTGTCAAATCAGTGATTTCCGGGGACGCTGTCGTTCTTCAAGGGCAACCACAAAACGGACCACCACCAGAGTGGACCGTCTATCTCAGCAACGTCTCTGCTCCAAGACTCGGGCGCCGTCCAACGGACTCGCAACCCGCTACTCCAGATGAGCCATATGCCTGGGAGTCAAGAGAGTTCTTACGTCAGAAACTGGTCGGACAATTTGTCACATTTGTTAAGGACTTCACTGCTACTTCTGGGCGTGACCACGGTCGTATTTATTTGGGAGGAACGAGCCCAGCTGACGCAGAAAATGTGACCGAAGAAGCTGTTTCGGCGGGTTTTCTTGAAGTTCGACAAGGGAAAGTCGCGGAGTAAGTCCGTTGTTCATTGTTTTCATTTTTGTTTTCCTTTATTCTAAAGGACGTAGTCGAACTATAATAGGTACCGTAGGAAAATTGAGAAGGTAAATTAATTTTGGTATTCTTAAACATTTATATCAGAGAGTAATCGTATTGGGGGTTGATTATTTACCATCGTCTAGGTGGGTTCATTGAATTTACTACGAGGAAATTCCGCAAAAACTGAATAAAGAGTAGAAGCCAAATAATGAATATCACACTTAAATTTTCATAACCTATATTTGTTGGTGTGGCGAGACCCGTTCACTTCAATACTCCGACTACCGATGTAAGAAATTCATTATGTTCCTCTTGGTTTTGTGTAGATAAACGGGCTCGAACACCGATGTAGAAAACAATATTTCGTTAATTAGTTTAATGCGTATCATAAAAATTATTTCAGTGACTACACGACTAAACTTCTGGAATTCCAAGAACAAGCAAAATCAGCAGGACGCGGAAAATGGAGTTCCGACGCTGGCACTATTCGTGAGATCCGCTGGGTTATCGATAATCCACGCGAACTGGTCGACGAATATGCACAGAAGCCAGTGGACGCTGTCATCGAAATGGTTCGTGACGGATCTACTGTCCGTGCTTTCCTTTTGCCAAATTTCGAGTACATTACCCTCCAACTATCCGGAGTTCGTGCACCATCGACCAGAAATCCAAATGCCACCGATTCACGTGCAGAGCCCTATTCAGAGGAGGCCAAGTTCTTTGTTGAATCACGTTTACTTCAGCGTGATGTTCAGATTATTTTGGAATCTACTTCCAATCAGAACTTTGTCGGATCGATAATACACCCGAAAGGAAATATTGCCGAGTCACTTCTACGAGAAGGTTATGCCAAATGCGTCGACTGGAGCATTGGGTTGTGCACTGGAGGAGCACAGAAGCTTCGTGATGCTGAACGACAAGCAAAGGACAAAAGACTTCGATTGTGGAAGAGCTATACACCTGCTGCTTCTGCTTATTCTGGAGATCGTAAGACCTTCACCGCTAAGGTCACAGAAGTTGTGCTCTCCGATGCAGTTGTAGTACAGAAGGAAGACGGAACCGAAATGAAACTTCATCTCTCGTCGATCAGACTACCAAGAGAAACTGGAGACGATAAGGCGACAGGAGCACCAGGACGGCAGTTCCGTCCACTCTATGATATTCCCTTTATGTTCCAAGCTCGGGAATTCCTTCGTAAACGAATTCTTGGAAAGAAGGTGTTGGTGCAAATCGACTACGTTCAACCAAAAACTGATAATTTCCCAGAAAAGACCTGCGCCACCATCAAAGTTGGAGATCTGAACATTGCCGAGGGCCTTGTCAGCCGTGGACTCAGCAAAGTTGTTCGCCATCGTTCTGACGATGAGAACAGATCTTGCGAATACGACTCTCTTCTTGCCGCTGAGGCCAATGCTGAAAAAGGGAAGAAGGGATTATTTGCCGACAAGACAGCCGAGAAGAAGGATACACTTAGAATTCAAGAAATCACCGGAGATGTTGCCAAGGCAAAACAGTTCTTGCCATATCTTCAAAGAGGAGGAAGGTTAGTTACTCTTTCGAATTTCAAATGTCAATGATATCTCTTTTTTACATTTCAGATCCGAAGGTGTAGTAGAATTCCTGTCTGGTGGATCCCGCCTCCGTGTATACATCCCTAAGGAGACTGTTCTCATCACTTTCCTCCTTGGAGGAATTAACTGTCCAAAAGGAGCACGTGTCGGTCCCGGAGGAGTCACCATTGGAGCTGCCGAGCCATTTGCGGAAGAGGCTGCCGCCTTCACACGCAAGCTTGTCCTTCAACATGAGGTTCAATTGGAAGTGGAGAGCACCGATAAGAATGGAAACTTTGTCGGATATCTATTTGCATACCCAGATGGAAACGCCTCCCGAGCTATAAATTTGAGCGAGGCTCTTGTGGAGCAAGGGCTAGCGACTCTTCATTTTACTGCTGAACGAAGTGGGCACTTCAATGCATTGCAAGCTGCTGAAAACAGAGCAAAGAAGGCCAAGAAAAACATCTGGGCTAACTACGTCGAAGAACAACATTTAGAAGAAGTAGAAGTCCAGCAAGCTGATACCTCTGAGCGCAAGCAAAACTTCCGCCAGGTTGCTGTCACTGAGCTTGCTCCGGGCGATCTCCGATTTTCAGCTCAAAATATTGAAGACGGATCCAAAATTGAGAAGATGACTGCCGATATGAGGCAAGCCATTTCCGAACATCCACCACTTGCCGGATCCTACACTCCTAAACGTGGAGATTTGTGCATCGCCAAGTTCTCACAGGACGGGCAGTGGTATCGTGCTAAGGTGGAGAGCATTCGTGCCGGGCAAGCCGAGATCGTCTACATTGACTATGGAAATCGAGAGACTGTAGAAGCCGCCAAGCTTGCTCAGCTTCCAGCTGGGTTTGCTTCTCAACCTTCTGGAGCTAAGGAATACAATTTGGCTCTTGTCAAGCTCCCAAATGAGGGCTATATTCAGCTCACATTGGACGAATTTGCTCAATACCTGTTTGGACATCCTTCTGTGTTTGTCAACACCGAATACAAGGTCGGAACTGCTGAATATGTCACCGTAAGTGTATATATGCTCTTTTTATTATTTTTGCTTTGAAAAATGTTATTTTCAGGTCTACTACGACAGTGGAGACAAAAAAATTGATATCGGAAGAGCTCTGATCGCGGATGGGCTTGGTATTGTCGATCATCGCCGTGAGCCACGTCTTCAATCAATTGTTAATGACTACAAAGCCGCCGAAGATACAGCACGCAAGACAAGAAAGAACATTTGGGAGTACGGAGACTTCACAGGAAACGATATTTAAAAACCTAAATATCAATTTAGTAATATATTTTCGTCACGCCCCCTGCTGGCCCTAAAAGTTTTATTTTTTTAAAGAATGTCAATGTGATACATTGTGTCCGATTCTAATTATTCAGAGACGCCTCAGTGGTGGTCATTTTTTAAAAAATTGTTCTTTGTGTTAATGTATCTTGTTTTTTTTTCCAAATTACCTCCGGGTTCTTTACATTTGTTTCTTTTCTTTTTTTTTTGAACCCTGCTCTTCCATCAATCTATTGTTGGATTTTCTGAGTACATGTTTATTAAAGAGTATTTATTTATTTATTGCTTTGATTTATTTATCTATTGAATCCCGAAAAATTTCCACTGCTGATGTTGTTGTTAAACAGACGGAATAAATGCTTTTATGCCTTCAAGACTGTAAATGTCAGATTCGCCTCATTTTATAGAGGTATTGGTCTATATTGCCGGTTCTATTGTATGAAAAGAAACAGCAGCAAAACCAATGAAACATTCTGCTAGATGAGCACGACTGGTCACCGTGCTGGAGTTTTCAAGAAGCCTGCCAAAAATCACAAATCGTGGAAGGGAAAGCGAACGAAAGGAGAAATTACTTCTGAAAACCGAGGTAAAAATTGAAGAAGAACCTGAAATAGCATTGCAGAAACCATCTAGTAGTAAAATCTGAATCTGAAACGCTCAGTTGCGGCGTTCTGTTATACACATTCGTCAACTTTTCATCGGAGTGCTTTTCTAGTAAATCTGATAATAAATAGCTCAATAAATACCTTCCGAAAATTCTTGATGTTTGTATTTTCAAGGTCGCGAAGGGGTTAAGCAAATTGCGAGATCCGCTCACTCTACTCATCGTGCCATTTCGAAAGATGCCCGTAGAAATCAGCTCAAAGTCATAAGAGATCGTAAAATGGCTGAAGCGGTGGAGAGACGCAGAACATCAAACGCTCCGTGCCTTGTGGTAGGTAATTTCCTTTTTCAGAGGAATTCTGAAATTTTGAAATTCTTAACTTTTAAAGCGTTTTTACAAGGATTCGTTGGAAACCTTAATTTCCATCTGGGGACATTGAAAATTCGTTTAAATCTTTTAGAAAAAATGTTTCGCATTCAATAATTTTATACTCCCACTGTTTCCAGGCAGTAGTCTCGTTAGGAGTCGGAGCTCGTCCATCGGAGTTCATCAAAAAGTTGGCTACTTGTGACGAAACAATTATCCAGTCTACCTCTCCTTCCACCATTGACTTTTCTATCCCCCGATTTAAATGCCGCATTTCTTTTTTGACTCCAGACAAGGAAAACGTGGATTCAGTTCTCGGCGCCATCCGCGCCTCAGATGTCCTTTGTTTGCTGTGGCCTATGTCGGCTGAACTCAGCGAATGGGATGAGCAACTTTTAACGATAATCAAGGCAAATGGTCTTCCAACGATTGTTAGTGTAGTTCCTGGACTTGGCGGTATTTCCAATCACAAAAAGAAGGAGGATGTTAGAAAAGGAATCGAATTTATAATATCAAAATGGAGTATGAATAGTGTTGGAATTATGCCAGCTGATTCGGTAACGGATAATTTGCAATTGTTGAGAACTTTAAATGAAACTAGGAAGAAGCCATTGACTCTTCAGGTATAGTTATCAACTGAGATATATTTTCGAAATACTCATTAGCTTAGCGTCTGAATTTCTATTCGAAAATTTCAGACGTTGTGATCCGAAGTAAAAATTTTAATAACAAGACATATGTTATTTCAGGCCCGTCACTCGTATCTTCTCGTCGAAAACTTAGATTGCGTAGATACGCTAGGGGAGACTTGTACTCTTGTAGCCCAAGGATATCTTCGTGGCCCTGAGTGGAATGCCAATCATTTAGTGCATTTACCGGGATTCGGAGACTACCAAATTTCAAAAATAGAATCGGCCCCAGATCCACATCCATTGAGACCTAATAATAAGTCACCAGAGATTGAAATCTTTGCGAAACCCGACGAAAAAGTACAAGAATTACAATCCGAAATCGCTCCGGATGCCATGGATGGAGAGCAGACTTGGCCAACTAAGGAGGAATTGGAAGAAGCGGATAAAGAGTTTAGGCGGGTGCCAAAAGGAACGTCTTCTTATCAGGCTGCGTGGATTTTGGATGACTCTAAGGAAGATACAGATTATGACGATTCAGATGAGGAAATGACTGATCATGAAAGAGAAATTGAGGGGGATTCAGAAGCTTCTGAGGAATCGGATGCATCATTTGATATGAAATCTGAAACCTGTGATTCGGAGATGACGTTTGGCGAAGCCATCGACGAAGATATTGATATGTCAGAAGTTGAAAAATACAGAAAAGAAAGGGAAAATGCTCAATGGCCAGACGAGGTGGACACTCCGTTGGATATACCAGCTCGGATAAGGTTCCAAAAGTATCGAGGGCTCAAAAGTTTCCGTACGTCTACATGGGATCCAAAGGAAAATCTACCAGTAGATTATGCCAGAATCTTTCAGGTAAAATAAACATGAATTTGTGTCCGTGTGTCAACAATTTCTATCAATTACTCCTTTTTAAAATTAAACTGCTATATTTAGTTCGCCAACTACAAAAACACTAAAAAAAATGTGGTTGGTAAGATCGGAGTCTTGGATTTAAGTGATACTGTGATCGACAAGAAATTCAATGGAGCCTATGCCAGTGTTTACATCCAAAATGTGCCCATTGCTGCTCTTGATGCCTACAAGAACGAGAAGAACTTGGTGCTCTTTCAACTTCTGCCACATGAACAAAAAATGTCTGTACTCAATATGGTATTGAAGAAACATCCATCATGTACTATTCCGATCACTTCTGATCAGGATCAAAAGTTTATTTTTTACGTGGGATTCCGACAATTCGAGGCGAACGCGTTGCTGTCTTCCAATACACCAGGAGACAAGTTCAAGCTGGAACGTTTCATGCCGACTGATAAAACATTTGTGGCTACTGTATATGCACCGATAACTTTTACTCCCGCAACGGTTTTGTGCTTCAGACAGGATGATAGAGGACGGCAGGTGATTGATGGCAAATATAGATTAAAAAAAAAAGAGTACTGAATTGCACTATTCTAGAAAAACGAGGAATTGGTGCATCCTTACTCACAGGCAACGTAACATATAAAAAATGCAGTAGTGGTTCTACAAATTAGTAAACGTTAGAAGTTTCAGTATTTTTGTTTTTTTTTTTGAAAATGATAAGTAAAGTTATATATTTGTTCTTTTGGTTTAATTTGCGGCATACATATTTTACTCCAACGCTTATTGAAAATAGAAGTCTGGCTTGCATGACAATATATAGCAATTCCCTTATAGACAAAACAATATTCTCCTTATCTTAATCATTATCTCCTTTTAGGAACTCGTCGCCACTGGATCCGTCCTGGACAGCAACCCAGACCGTATAGTTCTTAAAAGAACTGTTCTCTCCGGCCATCCTTATAAAATCAACCGACGTGCTGTCGTCGTCAGATACATGTTCTTTAACAGAGGTTTGCACTGGGAATAATCAGAAAATGTGAAAATTCTTTGCATTTTCAGAAGATATAGAATGGTTCAAACCGGTAGAATTATACACGCCATCCGGAAGACGTGGCCACATAAAAGAGGCTGTCGGAACTCACGGGCACATGAAATGCCGATTCGATCAGCAACTCAATGCTCAGGATTCAGTGATGCTGAATCTGTACAAACGAGTCTTCCCCGTCTGGAATTATTCGCTTTTTGTAAGTTTAAATCATTGAAATTATTTAAAAGGCTTAATTTCTCAAATTTATCAATATTTCCTTTTATTCTTAGTCATTTCCATTTCATATTAGGCGGGCATCGTATGTACTGTCAGTACTCAGTGTGGTTCGCAATGAACTTCGGCGGCAATGGCTGATGTCTTGTAGAACATATCGCGACATAGGTGCCCAGCTACGCCCGTATAGTTTATTTGCATATTAACATAAAGATGCCATTTCAGAACCGCAACATTCTTCCATCCCGATTCGTCGAAAGATCACGCATCGAGAGCATTAGTCTAGTCAACGATGATGCCATGGAGGAATAGTTAATTTTCAGATGTTCCACTTTTCCCTATTGTTTGTTGCTATATTACTCATTGCTCTGCACGTAATCTTGTTTTTGCCTTCTTTGTTTTTTTTGTTAACTCCCTTTCAATTTGTTGACTGGGCTTTCTTTATTAAATTTGTTGGAATTATAGCTCGAAAAATTAATGCTTTTATAAGCTTAGATTTTAGCAAAAATCATTCTGGGCGTACTCAAAGAAAATAGAAACTGCGTAACCCATCTAACAAATTGGCAGCATTTCTTGCAAGACAGTTCAACACGGAATGTAATTTATTAGGTAATTCCACCCAGCTGGAAAAGCAATAAACTAACAAATTCGGTTTAGTGTAAGAAACGATATTGCGCTGAAAATAAAACGAAATGAGAAACAAATGATGGTAGAAAGTGATTTTCAACGCGTTCTAGAGCAAGGCCAATTTGTGAAATTTATTTTGAATATTTCTTATAGCCCTATTCATATTTCACTTTAAACTTAAATTCCTTATGTTTTAAACCGTTTTTCCCATTCAGAATCAGTCGAAAAATGCGCTCCTTTACACCACTCTTTCGTCATTGTTTCCAAGGAATTCTTCATTACTGGTTGGGTATTGTAGAAGTCGAAAAGTATGAATGAGACAACGTGACGATTTACGGAAAAATTGTTTCGAGTATTGCATATTTCCGCTGTTTTTAAAATCGGATTAGCTTAGGATTTTCGGAAAATATTTAAAAAATAATGGCGCAAAAGTTTAAATGAAAATGGATAGTTTCGAAAGAGCAGAGGTGCCGTACCTCGCCGTATTACCATTGACACTATGGTTAGCCGTCAAGAAGGGAGTTTCGAAAGTTGAACTACAAAGCTTTCTTCTTTTTCAACTCGTCGTTTTAGCGTAACACGGATTGCCAAATTCTATAAATTTCAATTTCCGAGTTAAGACTCAACTTCTCACGCCTGTTCCCTATTTCAGAAGTGATCTTGAATTTCAACTTCTATGTTAACATTTTTCAAGTTCTTTTTCACCATCTCGTTCTCTTATTCTGGAATTCGTTAATGCATATGTTCCGCGATGTACTAATTGTAGAGAAAATTGTAGGGCAATAAAGTTGCAGCAACAAATTATCTTCTGAAAATCTATTAAAACATAGCAAAACGCAACTGGAAGTTGCGATGCTTTAAAAAACGTAAATCTATACAACAAAAAGTAGCGGTCACTGAAATATCATTCTTTGGGTTTTCAGCTTTATTTTTTTTAAGGGAGCTAGAAATTTGAAATAAACTGTGAAAATGTTACAAAATGAGCTAGAAAAATGATACCGTTTATTGATTAAAAAACTATTCTTTGAAAAATTCCAAACATTTCATTGTTTTTTTGATTTTTAACTGAAACCAAGTGAAACCATTGCGGTTTTACTCGGAAAACGGCTTGTGAATGACGGCTTGCAATAGAAAAAGTTTCAAAATGATCAATACTTACCTAGTTGCAAACCTTTGAGAATCGATAACCGCTAGACATCCTGGTATCAACAGGATCAGATTGGTCATATCAGACTGTTGAATCTGAGCCAACGAATTCTTCAACTGAGAATTTCTCGTCGGCGTTTCGAGCACAGATACTGGAAACAGTCAAATGTCACTTGATATTTATTGGACTTTCCAACAGGAGGAGCTTTAGCCCAAGTAGTCAAGTCGTCTCAGCAGAGGTGTGAGACTCACCTTTCTGCTTTCGGGAAGGCGTCGGAATGACCAGCTTTCTCGCCAGATAACTTTTTCATTTGACTGTCTTAGGCCTAAAAATCAGCGCTACGCCACACTCAAATGTGAATGATTTGAAGGAGACTCTTTTAGAGGAATGGGACAACTTGTCGGTGGACTACCTTCGTGCCACCATCCACTTGTACACACGTCGTCTAAAGGCTATCATCAAAGTAAAAAGTAGTCGAGTTGAGTAACAATAATTGATAGTTTTTAGTTGAATCTGATCGCAACCTGAAATTTATTTTTGATTTTGTGATAATTCAAACGATAACCGTTTGATTCTGGACTATCCTGTAGGCAATGAATACTTCAGTTAAAAGCGCTTTTTAGCTAAAACTGGGAGAGTGGCGATCATTGCGTGAGGTGAAAGTGACGCTGAATGACAAACCAAAGTGAAGCTCCAGTTCACAGCCAATTATGGAGTTTAATGTATCAACTAACCCGCAGCCTTATTCTATGATAAGACGAGCAAACATATTACATAGGATTGGGGACTCGTTGAAAATGTGAAAAGCGCTTGTGAGCTTTAACCAAGAGAAGCGATCACTACATGAGGAGGAGGGAGCGTTACAATGTTGAATGACGCGTTTAATGATGCAATCTAAACGTACCTTTAGTAGTGCACCCACAAGAGCAGTTGGAATGGTCGCACCAAGCGGGTGCCCGCCGTCCGCGTGGCCGCTTCATTGGCACTAATTGAGAGCTCGTTTAGACTGGAAGCAAAGCACCTACTGTATAGGAGGAATCGTCGGGATCCGCGAGTCGCCTTGGACTATCAGCGATGCGCCCGGCGGCGAGTCGTCAGGGGTAGCCGGAGACATCGAACGGCGCATCTCATACTCATTGTTTCAGATAAATATCGATCCTAAAAAAATGTAAGCTTACTTGATTCTTGAGATCTTTTCAGTTTACATTTTTAGAACTTAAAAAACAACTTGCAAGACTGGTTCCTCAGACTTGCGCAGTTAAACCATCATCCTATCCCAATCTCATATTTTTTCCCGATTCTGAAAATATTTTAAATATTTACTTTCCTTTGAAAATATTCTCATTTTTGTTTTCCGCGAGTCTAAGTAGTTCAAGGGTTTCGAAAAATCAGAACATAAAAACACGCGAGTTCATTGAAATGTAGAGACTATCCAACAGTTTTGGACAAATATTAGGTTGAGCGAAAAGTGTTCGTAATTTTTTGAATTTTTTCTGAACAAAATTTATTCAAAGAAAACGAGATTCAATGTGCGATATATTCATTAGTTAAATACTGCCACTGCCAATGCCAAATATTGCCAACGCGATGGAAGTTGAGCGATTTCAGAACTCGGCAGGCTGGGAGGCGAAAAAGACGTTCAACCACTTCTCGCCTTCCTCGAAATGAAACTTCTACTGGCCAAGGTGATTCTACAGTGTGCGAAAAACATGATAATCAGTTGGGGCCAAGTAAATGCGGTGGGCCACACAAGGCCTGGACTCCGAGCGACTGAAGCTTCAGGCGGATTTTCAAAGCGGTGTGCGGTTTTGCGTTGTCATGTAGCATCATCAAGTTGTAAGTTTTTGGGCGAAGTATGCGATGAAACTGAACCACTTTTTTCATTTGAGTACAGTCCGCTTGGACAGTGGCACAATCCGGAAGAAGCTCTCGAAAGATTACGCCTTTACAGTCTCACCAAATCGACAGCAACACTTTTTTTTCGTGAATTTCTACTTTGAGGTTTTTTTCGACGGTTTCCTCGGCCGGGACTCATTGTTTTTTTTTGTATAATTGACATATATTACCCATTTTTCGTCCCCATTGATATTATTCATAATACAATATAGGTCGTTCGCTTTATAGTGAGCAGAGAAAGTGCTAGGTCACAACACAATTGTTTTTGTGAATCCGTTATTAAGTGAGGGACGAGTTGACCAAACTTTGGCACTCTTTCAGATTCATTAAGATGATCAATGATAGTTCTTGAGGATGCTTGAGAATCGTGGCAAGTTCTCGTGACGTTGCTCTTGGTTCTTCTTCCAGCACTCTCGAGATATCCGTTTCAATATCCACAAGTCGACGACTGGATGTCATAGATCGTAGTATTCTTCGACAAACATTTCGAACAACAACTTGATGACAGTGTAAGAGCAGCGTATTTCGCCTAACACGACAGACAAGTTACGACAAGCTTCTCTACATTTGCGTCCTTGGAGAAACTCGTATAGTAAAAAAAACCTCTTAGAGCATGGCGATCAGCAAACAAATTCTCACTCATGTAGAACGCTTCCTGTAAGTTAGTCAGATGTTTTAAGCCTGCATAATAAGCACTAAAAAAATTAAAAAAATAAATAATATAATTAACACAGAGCAATGACGATACAAAAACGAAATACGAAGACTGTTCGCTCAACCTAATAGATGCCTTAATGACTTTCTTGAGGTTCTCCACATTATCATAGAACTTGCTTCCATTATAAAATTTTTATGCCCGGAGAATCATATTTTATGAGTTAGAAGCGTTTCAGTTCATACATTGAGCGATTCGTTCAGATCTCTCGAAATGTTTTTCGGCGAGACATTGAGATAAATAGACTTTTCTCGTAGTAGGTATGTAGGAGGTTTTCTTCGGGCATGACAGTCGGAAATCACCTTATTTGACCCAAATTCGTAGTTGAATGCCGCAAAATAAAGCAATAAAAATGAAAAATTGAAACAATTGTTTTATCTTGATTTCGCTTTCGCTGTGGGAACAACATATCAACCTTCTAACTAACTAACTAGTAAGAGGATATTAGCAATAAAAAGATATTTCAAACAATTCTACGTTTTTTTTTTGAAGTTTATTGGTACAAATCGTAAAATTATGCGGACACTTTTTTCTCGAGTATTGTATGTGATTAGATAATTAGATTAAAGATTGTAGTAAGACAAATGGTCCTGCTTGCAACGCGATACTCTTGCGCGGATTCAAATAATATTTAACGATGAACTTTTCTGACAAGAATTACAGTACTCTCAGCAGCCCTACTGTTTCTAGAACAATCTGCTGTCAGCTTACAACTTGAAATTAAATGTTTGACAGAAAGGAAATGAGGTAGGAATGCCTAGAAATAGTACAGATTTATAACTTGCGAGAAAAAAGGAAAAGAACATGGCCGGTTTTTAGAATTAATTGAAAATTTCACAAACTACCATATAAAAAATAGTTCTGAAAATAAGTAATAATCAGTAGACAAAAATAAGATGAACGCGGAGTGGGTAAAACAAATAAGACGAAAATGAGAAACATCGAAATTAAGGCGACAATTATTGGACTGTTTCGCTGTTGGTCTTGTCACCGAGCGGCTCGACCATCGATTCGGTAGTCGTCTTAGTGCTATTAGTGTTGATCTGAAGTCCTGGCTCGTCATCTACAATTATGGTGGGGTGAGGAAAAACAGACTAATAGCTATAGAGGAGCTAGATCTCAAGGAAAATTGAGAACTTATAACTCACCGTCCATCTCGACATCGTCGTTTCCAGAGTGATCACCTTCCATCTGATCCTCTCCCTCTTTGTTTTTCCCTTCCATTCCGTCAAGGACGTTGGTGATGCGTTCGTTGAAGCTCTCGTTTAAATCGATCTCCTCGTTACCGCCCTCCATTTCATCTTCCTCCTGAAACGCAATATTACGATTTTCGTAGACCCTTCGGTGGTCTTGGAAATTGGAACATGAACTTTTTATTTTTGTATTAGGACAATTTTCACCTCTTCTTCATCATCGTCCTCTTCTTGACCATCGTCGTTCAACGGCATCAAATCATCTTCGGCGAAGACACGATCCCCTTCCTCGACAGCTGGCGCTGCAGCCGGATCCTCATCGGTCCAACGAATCGGGAACGTCGTCACACGGAGATCGTCGGTTTCTACTTTACGAGAGAGCTGAAACAAAAAACCACGGTTATAGCTTGATTCGAATAATGTCCCCGATTACGTTATACTTGATACATTTTTCCGGTCCGAAAATCTTTCATAACATTTTATTAGGAACACTCATTAGAAACAAAACAACGATTTTTTGAACTTTCAACGCGTCAAAATTACAAAATTCGCCACGAACTCAAAACCAATTTAAACTTTGAAATGCTTGAATATTGTTACTTTTGGTGTATTTTCTTCTTGCTTTAAGCGATTGTTTTGAACGTATCTGCCGAATAAACAGCAATTTTTTTTTTATCAAAAATGTAAGTTTCACCTTCTCCACAATTGGCTGAGCCGGCGGATTCTCCTTGAGCTCTTCGTCCTCGTATTCGTTGGCGACAAACCATCCCATATTGATAAACTCTTGCTCGTTGTATTTGCAACGCAGCAGTAGCACACTAACACCGACGATGTCGACGACAGGAATCTTTGAAATGTCCGGATGATCGGCATCGAATACGAATTTGTGGCGCCCCTCCGGAATCGGTCCGACAAGTGCCGAGTCGAGAACTTGGTCAAAGTCACGGGAGGTACCGGAGCCAACGTAAACCAGCTCCCATTCGAGATCTGAACAAAGAAAAAAAAAATGAAAAACCATCGATTCTTAATTTTGTTTGGAAATTTTCAACGAGGTCAAAACGGAAAATTCAAAATAACGAGCAGTTTTTTGTACAACGACAATTCTGAACTTGAGAAAATAGATTTATCTCTCAGGGACATCAGTAAAATAGGAAATGATTGAGCGAAACTCTCTTTTTTTGGAACTTGTGCCCGGTAGTGTACTTGCACCAAACGTGCATCCGAGAAAGTTCAAAGTATTTCCACTTTTCGTCAAAAATTTACAGAGGATTTTCAGGAACCTTGGAAGGAAAAAGTGCCAGCGATTGCAAACTCGCAAAGGCCTAGTAACACGTTCTCTTGCGTAAAAATTCAAATGACATTTACCGATTGGTTTCTATAAATATCGATATATCGTGTTAAACATGAATAAATTCATTCGCATATATATTTTTTAATATTCTCTTTTGAGAATTGTGTAGGAATTCTAAAATAATCTGAAAGCTACGATCATTATATAACCACAATCCGAGTACTCGAAAATCAGTTTTTAAACTACTTGAATGAGAAACGATCGATCGAATAATATTTAAAAAAAAACGATAATCCCGTTGTCTTTAAAAATTTTTCACAAACTCCTTTAATTTTTAAGAAAAACTAGGTAACACGAAAAGGATTAAGCACCAAAGTGGAGGAAAAATTAAACGTTTAAAATGTCAGCGCACATTTCGTTGACACCCCAATCTTCCTAAAATCTCTGACCCATAGTTTTTTTTCGTTTAAATTATAAAGAATTAATACATATAAGCAAACACACAATAGATACAAATCTCCATAAAGTTCAATTTGAACTCCCAGCAGAAAAGTCCAGGTGAAACGCACACAACTAATGTATGTATAAGGCTTCCACGAAAGACGAAATAAGACCGTCTCGTCTCGTCTTCGTCATCGTCTAGAATGTTTCTGACGCAGAGATACACATTGTGTCGGTACACATGTATTTTATTAAACGATGTAAGACGAACGAAGACGAGACGAAAGGATTCCACGAAAGACGACAGACTTGTTTCGTCTTTCGTAGAAGCCTTATGTGTGTATGCTCATCCCAAATTTCAAATTTCTCTCCTCTTCATCTTCGCTCCTCCAGTACTCTCCTCTTCGCTTCTACAGTTACTCAGCTTCTACGAGACGTAGAAGATCAACAACTGATTCTCTTCTACATATCCGGAGGAGATCGGCACCCCGGCAGGGTCTCAGTTGGCTAATGGGTATAAGTTTAATATCGGGTCGGAGGTTGCGCTCGATACTCAGTGACCCGATAGCTTTAACTTTGGCTTAGAAAGCCATAATATAATAAACAGGCACACAACAATTGCCACAAACATCAACCAAACTGCCTCTGTCCTCCGCACTCATCCTGAGCTTCTGATACGGTAGAGTCAGAAGCAAGTCGAGAGAGGCGATCAAATATCGGCTCGGCTACACACATCAGCTCCGAACAGAAACACATGCATGATATCTACCAAATACTGTTAAATGGAAAGTTTGTGACGGAAGTGTCGGTGCTCTCATCATTCCCAAATGGTAGCGACCACCGCCTACTTCGCAGTCATCTGCACATCGATACAAATATGGCAAGATACGAGCAAATCAAGCAAAGAAAGCTTCCAAAGAGAGTTGGACCCGAAAACCGCGCATACGCAGTCACAGCATTTTTTTTGCATTAAAAATGCAATTGTGCTTTTCATGAATAACCCGATGAGAAATTCTCAAAATATCTATTAAATGGATATCAAAAAATACTAGGCCAAATGAGTACTAACAAGACAAGTGTTGAGAAACACACACGCCACAAAATATCCGGTGATCATCAGTAACAAAACTACTATCACAACAATCGAAAATCCCTCTGAGATTGTCCGACTCACTACGAAAGGTAGTCTCAATATATCGAGGAAATCAACTGATTACTTCATGGACCACCACCGCCCAAGATCGCAAGGCATGGTTAGCTGTGATCTATGCCCAGCGAAATAATTTTTTTGGTTTTCGGTTTTTTTTTTACAAAATGTTTACTTTTCCAGTCTCTTACCATGCGGCAAGTTCTCGAAAACTTCAAATGTGATCTCCAATTTGAATTTGTCAGTGAACATTGCCGGATTGTCGAGAATTTGGACTTGAACGATGTTCACACGTGACGCCATCTGAAAATACCTGAGCGGAGGACGTGAATAAGTGAGTCCTTTAAAAAAATATAATAAACTGGTGAAAAACAGTGCTGAGAAATATAAAATTGTGCAATACAAAAAAAAATGTATTTTTTAACATTCGGAAATAAGTACATAATCGAAGAAGAATTAGACAGAGCTGAAAATTATGATATGCTAGTGATATAGTGAGCCGAATTCGGAATGAGGTTTTTTTACAATGTGATGAACTAGATGTGAAGTAAATCTGAGTAAAATTAACGAAGTATAAATATTGATATTGTACAATGAAATTATCGATACGCGGTTAAAATGTCAGAAATCTTTGCATTTTTATGATGAAATTGGTCTCATCGGAGTCCTGATAATCGCATTTTCTTTCCTAGTCATCGCCTCCTGGAATTTTTCGCCAGGCTGGATCACGATTTCTCCATAAGGCTCCACTTGTTCCACAGTAACTATTTGTGATTTGGCCAATGACAGCAGCGAATAGAACTGTTCGGCTGCATGTTTTCGGGTTTTCGCGCTCGAGGTGACACAGGAGAAGTTCGCACGTCCGGATGTCTCGATGTCAGTTGAGATCTTTTTCAGAATGTGATTAGCTCGTCTAGTCCACTTTTCTTTATCTTCTTTGTGTGCTGAGGCAGTGGAAGTGTTACCGAATCCGTAGGCTTCCAGACGGCCACGACTAGAATAAGAAGAGCCGAACGGGTCCGACCATTCCTCCTCGGCTTCGTTTTCCTTGTTATTCTGATAATTTATTGGATGATTATTATCGCCGTAAAAAAGTTCCGACATTTTTTCGAGTCGGGATTTGAATTTAGAGGCTCCGCCCATTCATCATCGTTGCAGCGTATTTGCTATGCGCGATATATGGGCGGAGCCTCTAAATTCAAATCCCGATTTCCGCGGGCTCGAAAAAATGTCGGAACTTTTTTAAGGCGATAATAGAACCTTTGTAAAAAAGAAATATCATATTTTAAGTACCTCTTTATATTCTTCAGCAGGCCCAGGCATAGGATCGATATCATTCCCCATAGTGTTATCGTGTCTTTCATTAAAACCCATGAGACCATAATTGTCTCCCATATCAAAATTCACGTCATCATAGAAATCATCTATGCCCAAAGGAATTGGTGGTGGTACTCCCAAGTCCTCCTGTATATTCTCATTGAGCTCTAAATCCTCCCAAGGAGCAGCTCGTCGTTCCATTGACGGTGTGCAACTTGAGCCATCACTCAATTCCTGCATAGTGTAGTTCGCATCGAACTCTCGAGCCACAAGACACTTACGATACTCTGCGAGCAAGTCCTTGTTCTTAATTTTAGAGCCTGGGAGACCCATAAGATGTTGAAGGTCTCCCGAGATACAAAGCGTTAGCATTTTGCGAGAAGGTGGGGCCAGTTGCACGGATTGCAAGGTATCAGAAAAGTCCTCTTGGTGCTTACGAAAGTTTTCATTCGAAATCATAGTCTCTTCGTCTACCAAAAGCTTTCTGGGTTTTCGCTGTCGCTTTTTTCGCCCTCCTTCCATATTATCTAGATCAAGAGGCTCCAAAGCAAAAGATTCTGGCGTCCTGGCACGATTTTCAAATAGCAAATCTGGGTTTCGATACTCAATGTCCATCGGCTGAGGCTCGTTTGATAGCTGTTGTTCATCTGGTTGCATCATAGAATCGAATACATCAATGGGTATTGGTGTGCCAGCTGTTATATCTTCATATTTTGGGTTAAGGACTAACTCGCTTCCATAATCAGCATTATCCATAAGTTCAATGGGGTGCACCTGATCTCGTGGAGACTCTGAGAGCAAAATACTCTCCATATCGGATCTGGTCAACGGCATTCCATTGATAACAGAATCATCACGAGCCATTTCCATTATGGATTCTGCAAGGGGTGTTGGGCGGAGCGATGATGGCTCTACTGATCCATAGAGGCGCTCAAGTTGATCCAAGTCAGCGCCAAGACCGAGCTCATCGTCCTCCATACTTTTTTTGAACATTCCATTATAGTCGATATCGTCTTTCAGGGTTATGTCCTCCATGCGGCTTACGTTGGCCTAGGAAACAGAAACTTAGGTTTTAATTGGATAAAAAAATAGGAATTGAGATAGCCATATTGGGAACTAAAATTTCACTTGGAAACACATGATTTTTCGATTATAAAACAGTGGTCGAACTCAAGATCATCCAAATCACATTACATTTAAAACCTACCATAATCAGCTTTTCATTATAATCGGCGTCATGAAATTCTGGAACGGTAATATTGAAATCTTCAGGAAAATTCGAAAAATCGCAATCGACATCTTCAGCATTAAACGGAGTATCCGCTTCGAAAGTGAATCCATCACGAAAGTTAATTTTCAACTGAAGAAAAAAAATTCCATTTTCAAGGTTAATAGTGACATTTGTATTACCTTTGTGTATGCTTCATTCGTATCGGCTAGGAGATAGCGGGTCTTTTTTGAGTAAATTCGCACGATTCCGATGAGGAGATGACCAACTGTTCGGAGGGCCATTTTTACCTGGAATTGTATTATTTTCCAAAGTCTTTTGCAATAAAAACCTTTGGACGAATAACTTCTTCAATGGCTTGTGGAACATCTGTTTCGCAAATTTGCGCCTTCGTCAGTTTCTTTTCCCAGTGGGCCGCCAGCCAAATTTTGGCCAGGGGACCTTTCTTGGCTAACACAAATTGAGCATAGAACATCTGCTAAAGTATTTAATCGTCAGTTTGAAAACCTCGAGAAAAACTAGGAAGATTGCAATTTTTTGAAAAAGAAGAAATTGGAAAAATGAGAAAATTGGCATTTTTATTAAACAAAATCAGTACTGTTATACAGTTGTCAAGGTTCTTTCAAAAATAATAGTAAAAATGATGAGACAATATTTTTTGGAAAACAGTTACATAAAAACGGTTTGCCTTGCACAGTCGTTAAATTTCTACTTATTATATATATTGTTATTATTTTGAACACCTTTTTCTTCATTAAAACAAACAAAAAGAAATAACAGAAGAAATTGCCCGTTTAACCGAGGTGCGCAAAATAATAGGTGGCTGATGTTTAAGAATTTTAAAAATATTTTCTTTTTCTTTTAAATTTGCTTTAATGTGGGGTAAAATAGAAGCAACAATCGTTAAAAAAAAGGTTTTGTTAAATCTGAGCTTTGGAAAACATTTTAAAAATGAAGTTACGTTATATTTTATTATGGAATTCAAAGTCAGGATTTGTCAGAAGTTAACAGAAAGAGACAGATTTTTGCGATTTTCGGTTTTTTAAATATATTTTAGACTGAAAAGAAAAGGATTATAAAAATATTACATTAAAATTTTAAAGCTTTTGCGGGAAAAAAACGATTTTTCAAATTGTTTTTTCTCCCGCCAAGGTCTCACCACGACTTTGAGGTACGGTGACACTTGTTTCACTTGTACGAATTGTCATTTAAATTTATTTTCTAGCTTTCTTTAAACTTTTAGCCTTTCTTGAAGGGAACGCTTTTAGTTTTTTATTGCTTAAACATTTATGGAGTTATTCATGAAAAGCACAATTGCATTTTTAATGCAAAAGAAATGCATTTTTTGCATTAAAATTCAATCGTGAATAACAGTAAAGTGGCATTTTTTGCATTAAAATGCAATTGTGCTTTTCATGAATAACCCCGTTAAACATTTGAACACTTTACCATCTAGTATTAAATCATTTGTTTCTGCTGCAGAATGGCAAATAAACGTGAACCAATCATGGTGGAACCGGTTGATGTTGGCGAGATCAGCGAACTCGACAACTTAGCTCATTTGGCGGCTCATGTAGTTTTTATTATTCCATTAAAAAAACATTTACATTTTCTCAGGGAGGTGATGGCCGTCTGTTCAAAATGGAGCAGGATTACACCAAGCAAGTGGATGAAGCTCTCCTCAAGGCTCGCGACATTTCTCAAAAGGATGTAGTGGCTGCCGTGGAGAGCTTAAATAATATTGAAAAACTCACTCGCCTCGGTGCAGATATGAAGAGCAACACTCGTGTCGTTCAGTACATGGTGAGAAATTTCTTTCAGAATATTTCTAAAATTTACTCCAAAGCTATAATTTTTGTATATCAGACAAAGCTCTGCTTCGAGGGTCAAAAATGGGATCTTCTCATGGAGACCATTATGACTCTTTCCAAAAAGAGGCTTTTGATCAAGATGGCTATCGCCAAAATGGTACGAGACGCGGTGGTCATGATTGAGAAAATGCCGACTGAAGATCTCAAAATGAAGCTGATCGAAACGTTAAGAACGGTTACTGCTGGGAAAATCTACGTGGAAGTGGAGCGTGCTCGTCTCACATCGATGGTTGTCCAGAAACTGGAGGCGGAGGGGAAGCTCGATGAAGCTGCTACTATGCTCCTTGAACTTCAAGTAGAGACATATGGGTCCATGGAGATGAAAGAGAAGGTTTCTTTTCTTCTGGAGCAGATGAGACATTCACTTGTTCGCAATGACTATGTCCGCGCCACAATCATCTCGAAAAAGATCAACATAAAGTTTTTCAACAGATCCGATACTGAAGAGGTGCAAGACTTGAAGTTGAAGTTCTACGACTTGATGATTCGCATTGGACTCCACGACGGAAACTATTTGGATGTCTGTCGCTACCATCGTGAGATTTATGAGACCAAAAAAATCAAAGGAGACGCTTTAAAGGCAAACGAGCATCTTCGTTCAGCTGTCGTTTACTGTCTCCTTGCGCCACATACCAATGAGCAATGGGATCTCTTGAATAGAATCGCCATCCAGAGAGAGTTGGAGGCTATTCCGGAATATAAAGTGAGTATTATGGGAATATATTATGGTAGTAATGGTGAAGTGGTATTTTTAGCAGAAGAAATTCATTTGAATTAACATTGGGTTTTGGGAGGAAATAGAGAGATTAGAGCCTGAATAATTTTTCAGAATTAAACCGAAAACGATCCAATCTACTTGAAAATTCATGCTCCATTATATATCGAAATAAGGAATTAAACAAACTGCTATCCCCCGTCTTTAAAAACATAAGCGAATTTCAAAAAATAAATCTAGAAAGCCGTGTCTTTCAGGACTAACAATTTATTTTTTATCGGTCTGCTGAAAATTATACTCAAACTTACCGAATCGTGTAATCAAGAAATTCACACATTTTTATCGTTAAGCTAATCAGTGATCAGATCATGAATTTTTATTCTGCGAACTAATAATTACAGGTTTTTAAGTTTCAAACTTGGTACTCTAATTGGCGCGTATATATAAATGAGAAAACTAATCTTCGATGGACAACGCGACGTTTCGAACGGAGTTTATATTTTTTTTTAATTTGAGGTTGAGAATTTTTGAGATTTCTTATTTTCTCTGTATCTCTAGTGAAAAATTATATATTTTATCTCTAAGTTCATTAGAGACATTTTTCTTACGGAGAACTGAAAACTACTGCAATCAAGATATCGAATTTCCCTAAATTAACATTTATTATCATTTTAAAATTGAGTGTCTTTTCTAGATTATCATCGACCTCTTCATTAATCAAGAGCTGATCTCCTTTAAAGGAACAATTGTGGCGAAATACGAAAAACTTCTGAGAAGGGGAACAACGACGTCTCCAGATACTGGAATTTTTGATAAATCTGCCGATGGGGTGAAACGCTGGTCAGATCTTCACCTTCGCGTCGGAGAGCATGTTAGTTTTTTCTTGTTATCTATTTATGACAGATATGTGTAAGTAGTGATATCGTGCAGCTTTGGTGAGAGGCGTTATTTTATAGCTAGATGTAAGAGAATTATGGCTGCAGAGTGTGAAACGAGTGCACCTGTTTTTCGTATGTAACTAAGCTGAAATTACTTGCATCAATGTGAAATTCCATTGTCTATTAAATATTTTAAAAAAATAGACTGGTGTAGAATCGTGCGATGAACACGATTTGTTGTTTCATCTTCACAATTTCCAAAAAAATATTTTTTTTTCGCTGTTCTGCTATAATCGAACGCTTTTTTTAATATCTGCATTTTGCATTATGCTTTAAAATACGAATTCCCTCTGCTATTTGATGTTCTTGTTGGTTACCTAAACCTTTAACTTAGAAGCACTGGCTGCACTGGGACCTATTTGAGATCTTGAATTTAATTTATTTCCATTGCAGAACATGCGAATGATTGCCAAGTACTACACCCAAATTACGTTTGAAAGGCTTTCCGAACTTCTTGATTTCCCCGTCGATGATATGGAATCCTTTGTCTGCAACCTTATCGTTACTGGACAGATCACCGGAGCTAAGCTGCACCGTCCATCGAGAATAGTGAATCTTCGTCTTAAGAAAGCTAACGTGGAGCAACTGGACGTTTGGGCTAACAATGTGCACAAGCTAACAGACACACTCAACAAAGTGTCGCATTTGATCCTGAAGGAACAAATGGTGCACAAAAACTTGGATCTCGCTGCACCGCGTGCCTAAAGTATTTTTTTGTTTATTATGTGTATTTTTCTCCCCGCACTATCCTTTCCTATGTATTCGTATTTTCCCGAGTATCATTAATTTATTGATCGGTTTTTCTTTTAGTCTTCCGGAAAGATCCAATGGGCGGCTTTCCATTTATATTATGTCTCTGCGCCGCCTACAAGGTAACTGGAATAACTGGTCCGCAGATTTTTGACGATTATGGGAGTTATTAATAACACTAGTGAAAAAAACCGGAGCTTAAGTCACATTTAGAAAAACGGGATAGTTAGAAGTTTACATAATTGGCTAGTCATTTGACCATGACCAACGATTGTTTTCACAACATCCTTGAAATGTGCAGGAATCACAAGAATCTTCAATTTCTTTCCATATGTCCATTTCCATTGCGTCTTCATTACAACAGCTCCAGGAATCTACTATCAGAAGTGAGTTTGTTGGAATGGATGATTAAAACCTTTAAGGTACCGCTTTCGAAACGTTCCAAATTTTCCTTTCTAGGACAATTCGAATAAGCCTTTTTTTTCTGAAGCAGAATAAAATAAAACGGAAATATGCATATTAAAAATGATATACTTACAAGGGAACCATGTTTAGGTATCATCTCAGAATTTTTTCTAAATTTGCTCATTTATAGTTTCGAATACGGGCTTTCTCGTGGTGTATTCGGTTTTCTGCACAAATTTCTAGAAGTCGAGAAAATTCCATCAGAAAATATGCTGCGAAAGTGGCCGAGTGGATAGTGGGGATGCATAGGAATCACAATCCACTCGGCCACTTTTGCTCGCTTTTTCCACTGTGGAGAATGTATAGAGGAAAGTGGAAAAGAAGGAGGAGAGCAAAAAACAGCATATTTTCAGATGGAATTTTCTCGTCTTCTAGAAATTTGTGCAGAAAACCGAATACACCACGAGAAAGCCCGTATTCGAAACTATAAATGAGCAAATTTAGAAAAAATTCTGAGATGATATCTAAACATGGTTCCCTTGTTAGTTGATTCGTAATTAGCCTGCGTGGGTGTAGATCTCAGCTAACCTTGCCTGCGGTCCTGGGCAATGGTGATCCATGAAGTATTCGTCAATTTCCACGATATATTGTGTTTGAAATTGAGATTGAGTCTTTGTGAGGCTTCCTTTCGCAGTCAGTCGGACCATCAGATCTGCAGTGCTCCGCATCATCTTATGTTCACCCCGGAAATGTTCGAAATCTCGAAAACTGGCTCTTCAACCAAAATGCTTCCTATTGAAGAAATATGGCCTTTTAGTAGGAGTTTCATGATAGAAACTTAAAATAGGCTTAAAATTCACACATCAGAAAAAAACCAACATTTTATTAAAAAAAGGTTTTAAAAAAATTCCACAAAAGCATACGTTCACTGCTTCAAAACAAAAAAAAAAAAATAACAGACGATTGATGATTAATAATCAATGGAACGACCACTCTGTCTAGCAACTTCAAAAATTCCGCCAAAAATTTTCAGGCAAAACGCAGCGTTTCTGCAATGAAATCGCACCAGTCTGAGTATTCATGTTTTTTTCTGTTTATGCAAAGGGACGGTATACAAGACATTACCATCAAGAGGTTTGTAATCTATTAAGAATAAATTTTCATAGAAAATTTGCAATGTTCAGATAGAAAGGAAAGTAGACCGGATTATCTAACGATTGAATATTCTAGTAACGGTATTAACGGATTTCACAAAGGACCATCCGGGGTCCTAGCAAAATGTATGCCCTATGAAACTCCAATTGATCTTCTGCACAATTTGGGCGAAGGAATATTTGAAGTTATCACGAAAAGTAGTCAAATTTGGATAATGTATGCACGAATTCTATTAATTTAGAGATTCTCTCGACGAGCAATACACTTTTGAAGAAATCTTCTCTGTTTGAAACAGATATGCAGCAATTAAGCAATGAATTAGACACGGTGATTATGCCGTCAGAGTATGCTGAAATCAAAAACTGTTGAAATGGTACAGGAATATCTATTATCGTCGTAAAAAAGTTCCGACATTTTTTCGAGTCGGGATTTGAATTTAGAGGCTCCGCCCATTCATCATCGTTGCAGCGCATTTGCTATGCGCGATATATAGGCGGAGCCTCTAAATTCAAATCCCGACTCGAAAAAATGTCGGAATTTTTTTTCGAGCCCGCGAAAATCGGGATTTGAATTTAGAGGCTCCTTATTTTTTCTTCTGAATTTTCAGAATTGAACTGGATTAAAAGAACGAAATTGTATTAATCGTGAATTTTTTTATACGTTTCTTCGAATGTTTAAATATATCAATTTGCGTCATTTATTTTTTTTTCGTTTCTTCTGATAAAAATATATCGCGCATAGCAAATGCGCTGATGAAATGGGCGGAGCCTCTAAATTCAGATCCCGATTTTCGCGGGCTCGAAAAAATGTCGGAACTTTTTTACGGCGATAATATGTCATCTCCCATCAAACAATGAAATGTTTGGAAACGTAGGAACCTTGTCAACATTTAGCTTTGAGGCATCTTATCAGTTCGCACTATTGGGTTACAATGGTAGATTAACCAAAAATTTCTGTGAAACAGTTTGCTCAAGGTATTCCTTTGTTTCAATTTTCTTTTTCTTAACATGATTTCAGGGTAATACTCCATAATGCAGTGAAAAGAGAATTCGTGATTATCCTTCTGCCTCATTTCTAAAATTTTTAACTTTGACCAAGGGAATTGCACCAAGAAATACTATTCATAAAAAGTGAATTGAAATTCGTGAGCATAGACAAAGATATTGTCAATAGGCAACCACTTTTTTCCACACTTATATTAGATAACGGAAAGATAAAGTCGGAATATGGAGATTCTGAATCCAAGAATGATGTATTTTTCACCAGAGAAGCACATGAGGGATTCAATTGTTTCCGTTTTGTTGGATGCCTTGTAACAAGCAGTGAAGTCAAAGTGCTGGCTGAACCATTTGTTGAAGTGCCAAATAGTCGAAAATTCCTTTCGTTGCGTCTCGCTCTTGAAACATTAAGTGGAACGGATTATTATTTCGCTCGGGAAGTTCTGAAAATGATTGAAAGATACGAAGGAGTGAAACATTGTGAATTATCCAGAACTAGAGTAATGGCTATAAATGGAGCCATGGTTCACAACTAGTCAATGTTCAATACGTGTTTTCCACAGTTCTTCTTTGTCCTAATTCCCATTCTTCCACTTCGTTCACTTTTTTGATTTCGTTGTTCTATTTTTACATGTCCCTTTTCTTAATAAAATAAAGATTACAACAACAACAAAAATTGAAAACACTGAAAAATAAAAACAAAAAAAAAACAATTTGAAAGCAATTTAAAAACAATTGAAATAATGACCTAGCGTTCTTATGCTGAAATACTCTTTCATGGCGCGTGAACTCCTCTGGGACAATGATCACACGGTGAATTTTTCGGGACGTATTTAAATTTATCGGATTCTCGTAAATTTTAAATTTTAAGGTAGCATTTTTCGCTGCGCGGTTGCAAAAGCTGCAAAAGCTCTTTAAATGATCCATAAAGCATTATGCAGCGAAATCTGAGTGAAAATGCAAGTTTCATACGGTTTTCACTGCGAGAGTTTTCTGTTAAACCGTATGCGCCAGAACTAAGGATGAGCATTGAACGTCCCGGCAAATTCACCGTGCGCTCTCCCTAGTTCACTTTTTGTCGCTATCCTACTTGAAACGTGTTTTTCACCTAATTTGATGATTTTTAAACAATTTTTTTCAGCGATAAGGTATTTGGGGGGAGGAGCGCTGTTTCTATGTGTTTTTTTGTTGTTGTTCACACGTTTGCTTGTTTGCTTCTTACTTTTTGGTTAAGAGAAAATTGTTTGTTTTTTCAGTCCACAATGGTGTATGGTACCAGAAGCAAAGAGAACGCTCAGCCAATTGAAAATACCGTGGAAAATGTGAAAATATGCGGTTCGTCGGGAAAGGTAAGAAATCTTAATTCGAAAAGCCTATATTCGAAAAGAAGAGCGCTTGAAGAGCAGCTCAGAAACCGCAAGGTCACAGTTGCGGTCATCCGATATGGCTAACGAAATGCAGCCACCCGGCGCAACGGTTGAAGAAATTCTTCAACGCCAACAAGAACTTGAACGCCTTGCGCGTCAAGCTGAGATCCCTCCGACTGAGCACGAAATCCGTGATTCTACCCAGGCACCTGTCACCACTGCCCCAGCGAGTGTCATGACCGTACAGGTCCCCACTGAAAACGCTGCAGATGCAGCTGATCACCGTCGCAACCAGGATTTTTAAATGCCCTCCAAGATATCACACGCCGTTGTTTTCTTGTTTTCCGTGTCGATAAAAAAAAACTAACTACTTCATGGACAACCATCGCCCAAGATCGCAAAGCATGGTTAGCTGTGATCCGCGCCCTCACAAGCGAATAACGGATCGACTAAGTAACTAAGTAACTAAGTAAGTAAGTTAAACAATTTTTCTCAGCGATAAGGTATTTGGGGGGGGGGGCACTTTTTCTATGTGTTTTTTGTTGTTGTTGTTCACATGTTTGCTTGTTTGCTTCTTACTTTTTGGTTAAGAGAAAATTGCTTGTTTTTTCAGTCCACAATGGTGTATGGTACCAGAAGCAAAGAAAACGCTCAGCCAATTGAAAATACCGTGGAAAATGTGAAAATATGCGGTTCGTCGGGAAAGGTATGAAATCTTAATTCGAAAAGCCTATAATTTTTATAAATCGCAACTGTTCATTACAGAAAGTAAAGTTGGCGGAAAATTGATCTACTTTATGAAAAAGGGAGAATTCGGCAATTCGTATTCCCCATTTCTCCAGGAAGTCCATCATTGCGCCACTGGATGCACGACAACACAGAAAAGATGAGTTTGAAGATACTAACTATGAAGACGAATACGAAGAGAGAGAAAATGACGAGCTCGCAGCTGATTCATTTCCACTGCATCCCTCTCCTCCAAAGCTTCCCAGAACTAGAGATCTTCCGAATACTACGCCACATAAAGAAAATGAAGAATTGGAAAATGATCCACACATTTATGAAAAAAAATGAAAAAGTGCAGTCTTCGAGCAACTTAGGTTTGTGGAAACATATAACATTCGCGACAAATAACATTTACGATAGTGCTCGAGGAGTTCCGATCACGAGTGCCGAATGCGAAGTTAGTATTGAATATCTAATTCAACTTTTAGTAAGTAGTCATTTCACAGGAAAATCTTCAAAAATTGATTCGAAATCCAAAAGAAACCGACTTTTACCCATTTTTGAATTTGACTTCCACTTTTCATGGAACGAACGAAGACCTAGAGAATCTTTCACTTGGACTGGCCTATGTGACGGCAATGGTAATTCCAAACTCTAAAATATACTGAAAAACTGTTGTTTTCCAGAATAACCACGTTTTTTAAAAACTGAAGCGAGCCGAATCCAAGGAAAATGCACATAGGGATGCTCAAGTGAGAAAAATGTCAATTTTTGTCAGTGTCTTAATATTTATTATATTTCAGGGCACGTTACAATCCGGCAAAGGATTCGATTTAGATGAAGCTGAGAAGCATGACGGTCGGATTTCCCTTCCTAGCCGAAAATGCTTCTGCATGATGCAGGTGATCGATTCGCACCAAGCTTCAAAGTGGACGTCCACAAGGTTTTCTTCATGTTGCCGATCTCTACTTCGAAAACCTACAAAAAGGTATAATTTGTGTACTCGATTACGAGCACTTCCAGTCATTTTCCATCTAAGCCCCACCCCTTCTTCCTCATCCTATGATATCGAGTTGTTTACGACTCAAAATCATATTTGAATTTGTTGTTCATTATCTTGCGCAAATTATTGTAGTTTGTTATTGTAACTGCAGATGCGCGTTCACGCCCCGCCCCTTCTTGCTCATCCTATGAGAACGAGTTGTTTACGACTCGGGATCATATTTGAATTTGTTGTTAATTTGTTTTCCATTCTACCTTCAAATGGATTTTATCTTTTTAACTTTATCTTTATCTTAATTTTATCTTAATCTTTAACTTTATCTTTAACTTTAACTTTAACTTCATCTTTAACTTCATCTTTCTCTTCATCTTTCTCTTCATCTTTCTCTTTATCTTAATCTATAACTTTATCTTATAATTTCAATAAAATGGTTTAATTACCCAAGTTTGAGGTAAATCAATACGACCGAAATAATTTGGGATAATTTTATATATGGTGATTCGACCATCATAGAAACGAACCCCGAAGGACAAAAACACCCGCGTGGCGCACAACGAAAAATTGATCGAAATCAATTCGAAAAAAAAAACGATGACTCTCAGCGCGAAACAAGGAGCAATGACCAGAGCGAACAACGCTCTCCGGAAAACCATCGATGAAACAATCCAGAAGATCCCCTTCTGGAAAGAACTACCTGATGATACAATTATCATACACAAACAGGACATGGAGGAATTGGAATTCCTGCTAAAATCCAAAGCAGAAACGCTGCAAAACACATGAACAAAGTATGCCAACGCCGTGGACAGTATCCAGAAAGGTGAGACAGAAGCCATAGCAGCTGCTGAAAAGCTTTTGGACAATGCTAATGACACAATGGACAATTATCATACAGTCAAAGACCAGCTGGCTTTTCAACTGCAAAGACTGAAGGTAAAGAACAGTCCAACACCACCATACCCATTGCTCCAAACGGACAACGGACAAAATCAACCGATCGTACAGATTGTTGATAAACAAAATCTCCCCAAGCTCCCCAAGTTCAAGGGAAACGCTTGGGAATTTTCCAACTTCTGGGCACTATTCGAGGAGCTGGTAGATCAAAATCATTGGACAGAACTGGTCAAGTTCAACAAACTGATGGAGAATCTGGAAGGAGATGCTAAGCTGATCGTGTCAAAGTATATCAGCTCGGAAAACAAGTACCAACTTGCGGTGGACCATCTTCAACGACGATACAACAATAAAGAAGCAATCGTCGCAGAGCTCTCAGCTAAAGAAGGAGAAGGCGCCATCGTTCTCCACAAAAGACCAGAGACATCTTTTGGATAGAATACTGTGCCTGACAAATCAGTTGAAGGATCTAAAGGAAAATATTGAAACCAGAATGCTCAAGGACGAAATCATCGGAAAATTTGCCAACCGCATCCGAGAAGCTGTCTTCAAGATGAAGAAAAAATCGAATGCGGACTGGACAATTGACTGTGTAATGCAGGACTTGGAAGATGTCATTGAGAGCGAAGAGGAACTTAATCGATACATGGGACGAGACGATGCCCAGAAAAACAATAGGAAACACTCGGCAAAGGACAACTCCTCCTCTCAATCGACGCAAGCACCGAAATCGAGCAAAAAACAACTCCCTTGTGTGTTCTAGAGAATGAGGGACATCGGAGTCACGAATGCAGGACAGTAGTCAACCAGAAAGATCGTCAGAAAATTTTGGAAGCTAAAAAACGATGCCGCAGATGCCTTAGCTCAAATCATACATTAGACAATTGCAAGAAAACATCCACTTGTTTCAATTGTAAGTCAAAAGACCATCATGCATACTTCTGCAACAAGCAGAAGACCAGTGAGTCATATGCCAAGGACAAATCGGCTTTACAACCGAAAGATCAAATCATACAGGCAGTGGCTATCTCAAGAGGACACAAGTGCCAAGAAGGCGATGAGACATGCCAACAACATGCACATGGCAACACACAGTGGATGCATGATAGAAAAGAGACAAGGCATCAGGAATGCAAAACAAACATTGCTCTAAAAGATCACCAAACCTTCATTCCAACAATTGAAGCAAGAGCGTACAATCCGAGGGAGCGTTGCTGGACTCCTATTGTACTCATGCTTGACACTGGTTCAAACCAGTCCTATATAAAGTCAGACATAACAAAAACGTGGGACTACCAAATCATGGCACCCAAACTATGCATACCAGAGTCTTCGGATCACACGCTCCGGAAGAAAAGGAATACCAAAAAAACGATAATTAGCCTTCAAACTGACAATCAGCAAGTCCTGGTATTGGAACTATTCTCAGTGAAAGACATAGCGGGATCAATCAGGAAGAGTCAGCTAACCAACGAAGACATGCAAATGATTCTAAAGAAACGTTGGATAATAAATGAAGATGCCGTCAAAACAAAATCAGAACCCCAAATACTGATCGGATGCGATTACCTGAGCAAGATATTAGAAGGTCAACTTTACAACCTCCCATCTGGGATCTCCCTAATAAAAACCAAAATGGGATTCACTACAATGGGAAAGCAAGAATCAACACAACTTCCAGAGCCGTTAACAGAACATCCGACAACGGACAATCCAATTTGCATGATAAGCCAAAACATCGACTATGAAAGAAACATGGGAGACCACCAGAAAATGGATATGTGCATGAAATCACCAGAGGAATTCACAGGTCCACTCACTGAAGAACAATCAGAATTGGATAAAAAGACCATTGCTTTCTTTGAAGAAACGGTAGAGAGAAGAGACAATGCGTATTACGTACGCCTTCCGATGATCGAGAATTATCCAATAATTCCGGATAATTTCAACATAGCGATCAGCCGCCTACAGAAAGTCCAGAAACAGTACTCAACGGAAATACTCCAAAAGATGAACGAAGTGTTCATGGAGCAAGAAGAACGCCAATACATCGAAAGAGTTCCACTTGTTCGTGGAGACACAACGGGAAGAGTTCACTACAACCCTTGCCAACCAGTCATCACCCCTCACAAAACTACCACCAAATGCAGAGTAGTAGTTGATGGATCAAGTCACACAAAAAATCAACCATCACTCAACGACATCATCAAGAAGGGACCGGTCATCCTCCCAGAAATCGTGGACATGCTCATCAGATTCGGCGCAGGACGCACGGTTATCATTTCTGATGTTGAAAAAGCCTTCTTGCAAGTATTTTTGCACGCCAACGAATGATGAAACAGCCGTGCAAGTATCCAGATATGGGACGAATGCCGAAGGATAAGATCACGATCAGCAGACCGTTTGCAACCGTCGGATTCGACAACTTCGGACCAATTACAGTCAAAAACGAGTACTCGGGAAGTGGAGTGGTCTTCGGAACGATTTTCACGTGCGCAGTCACACGACTTGTGCACATCGAGATCGTCATGGACGCATCCGCACTCGAATTCGTGAATGCTCTGAGAAGATTCGTGGCCATCAGAGGAGTCCCAGACAAGATCATCTCAGACAATGGAACCAACTTCGTCTTGGGACGAAAGTTGATTGAGGATGCCATCAAAATGAATCCAGAAGAACTCCAAGTGATCATATGGACATTCATCACTCCGTACTCACCGTGGAAAGGCGGATTCTATGAGAGGCTCATCAAATCCATCTAACACATTTTTTGGAAGTCACAGAAGAGGGCGAAGCTCACCACTGAAGAAATGCGAATAGTATTCTACGAGATTGCCGCAACCGTCAACTCCAGACCACTCACTGACGTCGAAGACGACATCAACAGTGGACAAGCATTGAGACCGACGGACTTCATCAATCCAGAAATGAAAATGATCCTACCAATGGAGAATCTCGTGGAACTCGAAGACGACTACCGACCGACAGCCGAACAAAGCGCTCTGGACACAAAAAGGGGAACGATCGCAGCTCTGAAAGCATCAATGGACTCGTCAAGCAAAGCCTGGAAGAAATGGCAAGGCAAATATTTGGCTGAACTCCGAGAACATCACAAGACCAGGATGGACAAGAAGCGAGGATCACCAAAAATGCCCAAAAAAGGAGAACTTGTTCTTCTTTGTGACGAGAACCAACCCAGAAACTCGTGGAAGTTGGGTCGTATCACTGAACTCATTAGCTCATCCGACAATGTCATCCGAAATGTGAATCTCATCACGGACACAGGACGGACACTCGACAGATCGATTAACCAAATTGTTCCATTGGAAATCGATGAAGATTCTGATGAGGACGAGTCATTCGAGACGGTACCTGGAGAAGCACCGAAGGACGCTAATACAGAAGCAGGAGAATTGCCAGTCAACGGCACCAAACTCGAAGAGCAGCCAGAACAACGCTACAATCTTCGGAAGCGGAAGCCGATCGACTACGACGAGGACACCGCAAGTACCGCAAAATCAATGACCAACTTATCAGCCCAACAATTCTGATGGTCACCTTGATCATGTCCATGTTCTTTGGAAAAATCCACGGAGCTGAAATGAAATGAGATATCTGAAAGTGCAGACCACTCAGATAACTAGGGACACCATGGCCATAGCCGGCAATCTCGGAATCTCGCCAGAGGACTCCACGCCGAGGGGAGGGCCTCTCACTTTCATCGAGGCTTCTCCGAAGGAGAAGAAAGCCGAGCCAAGGGAAGAGTCGCGTGAAAAAGAAAACGTCAACGAGGACACAATCTCAATCGTCATCGACGAGAAAACCACCAGAGAGAAGGGTGCGGCAAACAAGGACACCAAGGTAATGTACGTCGTCAGAGAAGACCAAGTGGTCTGGCAATCAGACGACGAAAACAAGAATCTCAACGATTGGTTCGTCGAGAAGCCCAAGAAGATCGCCGAGGACTCCGAGAAGCCGAAGCAGGACATTTGGAAACAGGTCGTCAAGACCCAAGACCAAAATAAACCCAGGACGCTAATCAGAGACATCGCTCATGACATCGACGAGGACAAGGGACGCAAGTGCGCTTTCTGCAGCCGCGGCCACTTCGCCGATCGATGCCCCCAATATCCGGACGCGGACACGAGACGAAGCCGGCTCAAGAAACTCAACGCTTGCCGCCACTGCCTCAGCATCAAGGGAAGTGGAGCCCATCGATGCCACCCCAAGGCCTGCCGGTACTGCCACGGATTCCACAATTCGGCAGTGTGCAACGTCGAGAGCAGAGTCGAGGAACTCAAGACCAAGCACGTCTCGAAGGTCCACAAGAGACACCACTCTCCGCCACACGAAATCTCCAAGAAATCCAAGACAAGGAAATTTAATTGATTATTTTGTCTCTTTATTTTTTGTATTTCTTCGTTCCCCCCCCCCTCACATTTGTCCCCCGGGAGTGTACTCGATTACGAGCACTTCCAGTCATTTTCCATCTAAGCCCCGCCCCTTCTTCCTCATTACGACTCGAAATCATATTTGAATTTGTTATTCATTATCTTGCGCAAATCTTGTAGTTTGTTATTGTAACTGTAGATGCGCGTTCACGCCCCGCCCCTTCTTGCTCATCCTGTGAGAACGAGTTGTTTACGACTCGGGATCATATTTGAATTTGTTGTTAATTTGTTTTCCACTCTACCTTCAAATGGATTTTATCTTTTTAACTTTATCTTAACTTTATCTTAATCTTTAACTTTATCTTTAACTTTAACTTTAACTTCATCTTGCTCTTCATCTTTCTCTTTATCTTAATCTATAACTTTATTTTATAATTTCAATAAAATGGTTTAATTACCCAAGTTTGAGGTAAATCAATACGACCGAATTAATTTGGGATAATTTTATATAACATTCGCGACAAATAACATTTACGATAGTGCTCGAGGAGTTCCGATCACGAGTGCCGAATGCGAAGTTAGTATTGAATATCTAATTCAACTTTTAGTAAGTAGTTATTTCACAGGAAAATCTTCAAAAATTGATTCGAAATCCAAAAGAAACCGACTTTTACCCATTTTTGAATTTGACTTCCACTTTTCATGGAAAGAACGAAGACCTAGAGAATCTTTCACTTGGACTGGCCTATGTGACGGCAATGGTAATTCCAAACTCTAAAATATACTGAAAAACTGTTGTTTTCCAGAATAACCACGTTTTTTAAAAATTGAAGCGAGCCGAATCCAAGGAAAATGCACACAGGGATGCTCAAGTGAGAAAAATGTCAATTTTTGTCAGTGTCTTAATATTTATTATATTTCAGGGCACGTTACAATCCGGCAAAGGATTCGATTTAGATGAAGCTGAGAAGCATGACGGTTGGATTTTCATTCCTATTCGAAAATGCTTCTGCATGATGCAGGTGATCGATTCGCACCAAGCTTCAAAGTGGATGTCTACAAGGTTTTCTTCATGTTGCCGATCTCTACTTCGAAAACCTACAAAAAGGTATAATTTGTAGCTTTGAATTTGCATCACTGAAAACCTCCAAGTTGCTCAATACGATCACTTCTTTCCTGCATACACTGCGTCTGATGTCTCTAAAGAATATTTGCCCATCGGCGCAGAATTTTTCGATAAAACCACAAGTAGGCTATAAGAATATGAGCTTAACCAATTCCTTTTTTTCAGTGTTCGTATTGTCCGGTTTTCGACAAGAACCCAAATTGAAGAAAATCACCGATGTCAAAGTAATGGCACGAGAGTCACTCGAGTATTTTATGATCAGAGATGATCACAATAGCAAACGTGAAATAAAGTTACATTTTCAGTGACAGATTAAGAAAAGAATACTCCAAGAAAATGAACGCAACAACAGCTCTACTGGCCAAATATTTATCGGATCAATTGGATACAAATGCGAACTTAATGCGAACTGTAATTTGAAGCAACATCATTGTGTTTTCAGATAGGAACTCAATTTTTCGAATCCAGAGCCCCCACACAAGGATTTCAATTGTTTGAAATAATCGATCGAATCGCACCATATCGGCTCATTCTATTACTACTAATAATTAGTGATATATGAGTGACAAGTGCTAAACGGTAGCCAGCGATAAGCATACGGAATGCGCATAGCAGAATACGGGCCGTATATGGTTGCACACTCATTTTGAGGGCCATATATTATCGCCTTAAAAAAGTTCCGACATTTTTTCGAGCTCGCGGAAATTGGGATTTGAATTTAGAGGCTCCGCCCATTCATCATCATTTGAGCGCATTTGCTATGCGCGATATGTTTGTTGAATTTTTATTTTTTCTTCTTCTTTTTCTTCGCAAAGTGATATATTTAAGAAATTGTATTAATCGTGAATTTTTTACACGTTTCTTCGAATGTTTAAATATATCAATTTGCGAAGAAAAAGAAGAAGAAAAAATAAAAATTCAACAAACATATCGCGCATAGCAAATGCGCTCAAATGATGATGAATGGGCGGAGCCTCTAAATTCAAATCCCGACTCGAAAAAATGTCGGAACTTTTTTACGGCGATAATATGGGACCCGTATTTTACCCGCCTCAAGTTCCTAAATGACCCGTATTTCATCCGCCGCGTTTCTCCTGTGAGGGACGGGAGTCTGGAATGTGTGGGTTCGGTTACGCCTTCATGGCATCTTCTTTTGCTTTTTTTAAAAGTTTAATTGGATCCAAGGCTGGGAAATCGCCGGCGATCGCCATCGTTTAGCCGTTCTCGGGGCAGCCGAAAAAAAGCCGGCGAAAAACGGCTGGCAGCCGTCGGCGGCTTTTTTTCGGCTGGAATTTTTTATTCATCAAAATGAGTAATGTTGAGAATAGTTGGAAACTCTTTTAATCCGACAGTTATTATCATGAAAATTAGATGCAAAAATAAAAATTATTTGAAACGAAAATTTTTATTAATATTTGAGAATTTTAACAAGTAAAAAAAAAGGAAGGGTAGCGCTATGGCATTTTAAATATCATGATGAAGCGAACTTTTACGATTTTTTGTGCGTATTTTTGTTGTCTGTCAATAAAAGTTGTGTAAAAATGGTTAATGTTACTCAAGGGTGATAGTGAACATTAGCCCCCACCCATATATGACCCCCCACATGGGTAATATATCCCCCCAATTGCACAATAAAGCCCCCCACCACAGCACAAAATCGTTTTTGTTTTTTTTTTGGGGCCTAATCTACACAACTAATTTTGGGGGGCTTTAATTTCGTGTTTCACAGTTTTTAACCTCCACAACTGTCTTTGGGGGGTTTTACTCCCACCTCGGACCTCGTGAACTGAAGTCCCCCACGAGAGGAACATTGACCCCCCACTTTCCAACTTATTTTTTGGCTCATAGAGGGGGGCTAATGTTCACAAGGTGGGGGGTTTATATTCACAACTTCTATAACCATCCCACACTTTTGAGAGAATAGGTGGGGGGGGGGGTTAATGTTCACAAGGTGGGGGGTTTATATTCACAACTTCTATAACCATCCCACACTTTTGAGAGAATAGGTGGGGGGGGGGGGTTAATGTTCACAAGGTGGGAGGTTTATATTCACACCTTCTAAAACCCACAGTTTCAAAGAACAAACAAGTTTAGTTTATTAATAGCTTACCTCTAAACTAGACTGTCTGGTTCTTAGTGTCATCTCTTCTCCGCATTTATCGCATTTCGTGGATTTCTCAAAGAAACCTTGCTCCATGAGCGCTGCTACCAGAGACTTTTCATCGGGAAAGTTGGTCGTCAAATCGGTAACACTCTTCAGACTAACAATTTCGGTCATCTGATAAATTTACATAATTACAACGACCATAGATAAAATTGGAAAAAAAACCGGCAAAAATTATTCAAAACTAATAAAATTAACAATGAAAAAGCACCGCGCATGCTTCGCCACGTGTCATTGAAGACACGTGGAACACGTGACTTAGCAATATCCACGTGAATCGCGTGAATCGCGTGAGTTTTTTTTTACATACATCGCTTTTCTTGCTGGGGGGGGGGGGGGGAAACTCCTATACTCATGTGGGGGGACAAATCTCCACTGTGGGGGGTACTAATTCCACATCCGGGGGGTTCTATTCCATGTGGTGAGGGGTCAATGTTCATTCCTACCTTACTCAAGTATGTCTAATAAGATTCTCAGAAACAAAAATAATCTAAAAAATACTAAAAACCATCGGAAAAAGCTAAGATAGCGCCTGAAATTCCTATTTCAGCAAGGCCGTGTTGATGAACAGATACTGGTTGGAAGCGCTTGTGAAAATGAAGGATAAAGCGATGGACGAAGACTATAATTGGCACGTGTTGAACACCCGTTATAACGGCGAAACCCATCGCGATACAATTTACAATATTAAAACGAATCGTTATCGAATGGTTCCATGTCTTCTGAAAAATGCGGATATTTGTATTTTGCCGTCAACTTCCAAGAATTTTGAAAAAAGTGAGGCCGACCCGATCATAAGTTTGCAGCCGCCAATTTTCAGATCGCAATGAATGAAAGAAGATTATCGAGATGCTTGGTGGTACATATGTGAACATGACGGATATTAAGCCGGATGATCCCAAAACGATTAAACCATACTGGACAAGAACTGAAGCGTATAAAGGCGAGATGCACAAAAAATCGCTGCTGGATCCTGAAGACGAAAGGTTGTCGGGTGAGTCGGTTTATCAGTATGTCTACATGTGTCACGAATGGCCGTGATCTTCAAACATCTACGTGCAACGGCACATTCAATACAATATTCATTATGATAATCACAAATTAATGAAGCACGAGGATGGTCGTGGCGTTCGCAATACAGTCTAATTATAGCCCGCTTTGTACCTTTAATACAGCAAATTCGCGGTATAAAAGGCCCGGTTTTTCCCTGTCCTGACATGATTTTCTCATTTGCCTTTTTGTTTCTTATTCTAAATAAACGTTTAATTACCCAAGTTTGAGGTATCGTGTCACAACTAAAAGAAATCTGTTGGAATTCAAAAGGAAACCCGACAATTGGTGACCCAGGCAGGGACCGAACCTGCAATCTTCTGATTAGAAGTCAGATGCAGTCGTTAATGATCGATTACGGACTCCGATAACAGAGTCCGAAGGTCAACCTCATTCAACAATCGTCTTGTGGTTCCAGCATTAATCAAGCTCCTCTTGAGAATTCCCACAACTCTTTCATAGATACCTCCACTCCATGGAGATAATGCTGGGATGAATTTAAATGACGGCAGTTCACTACTTGGCAGGTGTAGACGATCTTGTTGGTGGCGTGCTTCTTGAACCACCTTTTCCAGCAACTTGATTTGTTGAGCGTTGTCTGTGTAAATCAGTTGTGGACAGCCGAATTGTGCTGCAATTCGTCGAACAGCATTCAATAGTGTTCCGCTTTCCATGTCTCCTACCAATTCGACTGCAGTGAACCGACTTGTCAAATAAGTGAAGATGACGAAATAGTACTTCCGGGTGTCCATACAGCATTTTGCTTTGACCGGTCCGCAATAGTCCATTCCAAAAATGGTGAAAGGACATGTCCAATTGAGCCGAATGTCCGGTAAAGGTGGAAAATCCGGTTGATAGAAAGGTCGAGCTAACTTTCTTTTGCAATAGAGACAATCCTTCAGAGTCTTTTTGACAGTTGATACTCCTTTCGTCATCCAAACTTCTTCTCTCAACTTTGATATAAACAGTCAACATTTTGCTGATATTGCACAGGGTGGAATTTAAATAATGCAACGCAAGTTTGCTGGGTGCTGGGACTTAAAGATTGACTTACTTCAATGTGAATTTCCCAACAAGATATTGTCTGGTTCCATTTATTGCCGGATTCCAGTGCTCTTCTTTAACTTTTTAAACTCCTTTCCTGAAAAATTAGGCAATGGATCATCGGAAAATCAGAAATGCCTCGAAAAAAGGAAAGAATTAATCGAAATAAAATAGTCCCAAAATGGAAGCTCGCTATTCTTACACAAAGCAATGCAAAAACGCTCTATCCAAGGCGATGCGTTTTTTTTTCAATAAAAAGTCATTTTTATAAAGTTTGTTGAGCATTGGTCCTTATTTTCACGAACTGACACTATATTTTTTTGGATTTTTAAAGAGAAATAAAGAAATTTTTCATGAATTCATCGAGAATTAAGAAAATAATTGTGTTTTTGAGATTCACCATTTGAAAAAGACGATGTCAGCCTTTTCCCCCCTACTCCACCCATGCTCTGGCTCGAGAGCCAAGAATAGTGTTCGAGTTTTTCCATTTCAATTAAATTCAAATCAAGAGAACATTTCAACTACCATTTGTGAATGATGGGAGCGCCGACACATCCGTCACAAACTTTCCATTTTCCAGTATATGGTCGATTTCATGTTTGTGCTTCTGGTCGAGGCTGATGTGTGTCCATCGTCTATGTATTGGCTTTTTGAATTGCGAGTTCATGTGCCATAGACGATTTGATTCACAAAAACGTACGGAAAATTCAGAACAGCCAAAATTAAGGGAGTGTCTATATTTTTGAAGGGCACTGTACAAGGAAAACTTGCCTCCACCGAATGGACTTAGAACCAATTAAAACGTATTTTTCATTGTAATAATGTGTACTTGCAATTGTGTGTCCTATGAATTAAAGCTTAATGAATAGATTTCAGAACTCTAACAATATTTCAGATGCGTTTCAGCTACAACAAAAATTGTATTTGAGCATAAATCACCCGATCACATATCGATTATGCAATATACCACAATCAATGAATAACAATCAATATCAAAATCAATAAATCAATAAATCAAAAAAGAAAGAGACAGAAAGATGGGAATAATAGAAGCAAACGAGGTAGGAGATCCACTTGAAGAGACAAAGGGAACCCGTGTAGTGACTTTTGAGTCTTGTACGGTCATTGGGATGGAATTGATGTAGACGTTTATTGGAATTTCAATTGCGCTATACTGCGCATTATGAAACGATCTCTGTACATCATTCGGATCAACTAAGCCATATTTGAGAGCATCGGAGCATTTGATGCGAGTTGGCCATTGACCATAATGTCGTGATAAAAGGGAATAGTTGACGACAATATCATTTTGAGTTGAAGGCGTCAATAGAGGTACACACTGAAACTGAAATTGAATGGATTGGAAGATTTGCGGACACATACATTACTGTATTCGCATGAAATGAAAGCCTGCAAAGCACGGACGTCGATACAGCATTCACTGAAATAAAACAATGAGTACGTTGTTGCTGAACTTAAGTTAACAAACCAAGGGGAATTGAAGATCTTCGAATTTGGAATTTGGTAAAATGGCAGTTGCGGCAATGATGGGGTGGGGTAGGAAGGTGTGACATAATAGTTTGGGGTAGGGACCGGGGTTAACGGTGTCATTGGTGTAGTCGTAGTGATTGTCAGAGTTGTTGGTGGTGTAGTTGTAATAGCCCCTGTTGGAGGTGTTGTAGTGGTTGTATGTGGTGTCATTGGTGTAGTCGTAGTGATAGTCGGAGTTGTTGGTGGTGTAGTTGTAATAGTCCCTGTTGGAGGTGTTGTAGTGGTTGTATGTGGTGTCATTGGTGTAGTCGTAGTGATTGTCGGAGTTGTTGGTGGTGTAGTTGTAATAGTCCCTGTTGGAGGTGTTGTAGTGGTTGTATGTGGTGTCATTGGTGTAGTCGTAGTGATAGTCGGAGTTGTTGGTGGTGTAGTTGTAATAGTCCCTGTTGGAGGTGTTGTAGTGGTTGTAGGTGGTGTCATTGGTGTAGTCGTAGTGATTGTCGGAGTTGTTGGTGGTGTAGTTGTAATAGTCCCTGTTGGAGGTGTTGTAGTGGTTGTAGGTGGTGTCATTGGTGTAGTCGTAGTGATTGTCGGAGTTGTTGGTGGTGTAGTTGTAATAGTCCCTGTTGGAGGTGTTGTAGTGGTTGTATGTGGTGTCATTGGTGTAGTCGTAGTGATTGTCGGAGTTGTTGGTGGTGTAGTTGTAATAGTCCCTGTTGGAGGTGTTGTAGTGGTTGTAGGTGGTGTCATTGGTGTAGTCGTAGTGATTGTCGGAGTTGTTGGTGGTGTAGTTGTAATAGTCCCTGTTGGAGGTGTTGTAGTGGTTGTAGGTGGTGTCATTGGTGTAGTCGTAGTGATTGTCGGAGTTGTTGGTGGTGTTGTTGTAATAGTCCCTGTTGGAGGTGTTGTAGTGGTTGTAGGTGGTGTCATTGGTGTAGTCGTAGTGATTGTCGGAGTTGTTGGTGGTGTAGTTGTAATAGTCCCTGTTGGAGGTGTTGTAGTGGTTGTAGGTGGTGTCATTGGTGTAGTCGTAGTGATTGTCGGAGTTGTTGGTGGTGTAGTTGTAATAGTCCCTGTTGGAGGTGTTGTAGTGGTTGTAGGTGGTGTCATTGGTGTAGTCGTAGTGATTGTCGGAGTTGTTGGTGGTGTAGTTGTAATAGTCCCTGTTGGAGGTGTTGTAGTGGTTGTATGTGGTGTCATTGGTGTAGTCGTAGTGATTGTCGGAGTTGTTGGTGGTGTAGTTGTAATAGTCCCTGTTGGAGGTGTTGTAGTGGTTGTAGGTGGTGTCATTGGTGTAGTCGTAGTGATTGTCGGAGTTGTTGGTGGTGTAGTTGTAATAGTCCCTGTTGGAGGTGTTGTAGTGGTTGTAGGTGGTGTCATTGGTGTAGTCGTAGTGATTGTCGGAGTTGTTGGTGGTGTAGTTGTAATAGTCCCTGTTGGAGGTGTTGTAGTGGTTGTAGGTGGTGTCATTGGTGTAGTCGTAGTGATTGTGGGAGTTGTTGGTGGTGTAGTTGTAATAGTCCCTGTTGGAGGTGTTGTAGTGGTTGTATGTGGTGTCATTGGTGTAGTCGTAGTGATTGTCGGAGTTGTTGGTGGTGTAGTTGTAATAGTCCCTGTTGGAGGTGTTGTAGTGGTTGTAGGTGGTGTCATTGGTGTAGTCGTAGTGATTGTCGGAGTTGTTGGTGGTGTAGTTGTAATAGTCCCTGTTGGAGGTGTTGTAGTGGTTGTAGGTGGTGTCATTGGTGTAGTCGTAGTCATTGTCGGAGTTGTTGGTGGTGTAGTTGTAATAGTCCCTGTTGGAGGTGTTGTAGTGGTTGTAGGTGGTGTCATTGGTGTAGTCGTAGTGATTGTCGGAGTTGTTGGTGGTGTAGTTGTAATAGTCCCTGTTGGAGGTGTTGTAGTGGTTGTATGTGGTGTCATTGGTGTAGTCGTAGTGATTGTCGGAGTTGTTGGTGGTGTAGTTGTAATAGTCCCTGTTGGAGGTGTTGTAGTGGTTGTAGGTGGTGTCATTGGTGTAGTCGTAGTGATTGTCGGAGTTGTTGGTGGTGTAGTTGTAATAGTCCCTGTTGGAGGTGTTGTAGTGGTTGTATGTGGTGTCATTGGTGTAGTCGTAGTGATTGTCGGAGTTGTTGGTGGTGTAGTTGTAATAGTCCCTGTTGGAGGTGTTGTAGTGGTTGTATGTGGTGTCATTGGTGTAGTCGTAGTGATTAGTCGGAGTTGTTGGTGGTGTAGTTGTAATAGTCCTGTTGGAGGTGTTGTAGTGGTTGTAGGTGGTGTCATTGGTGTAGTCGTAGTGATTGTCGGAGTTGTTGGTGGTGTAGTTGTAATAGTCCCTGTTGGAGGTGTTGTAGTGGTTGTATGTGGTGTCATTGGTGTAGTCGTAGTGATTGTCGGAGTTGTTGGTGGTGTAGTTGTAATAGTCCCTGTTGGAGGTGTTGTAGTGGTTGTATGTGGTGTCATTGGTGTAGTCGTAGTGATTGTCGGAGTTGTTGGTGGTGTAGTTGTAATAGTCCCTGTTGGAGGTGTTGTAGTGGTTGTATGTGGTGTCATTGGTGTAGTCGTAGTGATTGTCGGAGTTGTTGGTGGTGTAGTTGTAATAGTCCCTGTTGGAGGTGTTGTAGTGGTTGTAGGTGGTGTCATTGGTGTAGTCGTAGTGATTGTCGGAGTTGTTGGTGGTGTAGTTGTAATAGTCCCTGTTGGAGGTGTTGTAGTGGTTGTAGGTGGTGTCATTGGTGTAGTCGTAGTGATTGTCGGAGTTGTTGGTGGTGTAGTTGTAATAGTCCCTGTTGGAGGTGTTGTAGTGGTTGTATGTGGTGTCATTGGTGTAGTCGTAGTGATTGTCGGAGTTGTTGGTGGTGTAGTTGTAATAGTCCCTGTTGGAGGTGTTGTAGTGGTTGTATGTGGTGTCATTGGTGTAGTCGTAGTGATTGTCGGAGTTGTTGGTGGTGTAGTTGTAATAGTCCCTGTTGGAGGTGTTGTAGTGGTTGTATGTGGTGTCATTGGTGTAGTCGTAGTGATTGTCGGAGTTGTTGGTGGTGTAGTTGTAATAGTCCCTGTTGGAGGTGTTGTAGTGGTTGTAGGTGGTGTCATTGGTGTAGTCGTAGTGATTGTCGGAGTTGTTGGTGGTGTAGTTGTAATAGTCCCTGTTGGAGGTGTTGTAGTGGTTGTAGGTGGTGTCATTGGTGTAGTCGTAGTGATTGTCGGAGTTGTTGGTGGTGTAGTTGTAATAGTCCCTGTTGGAGGTGTTGTAGTGGTTGTATGTGGTGTCATTGGTGTAGTCGTAGTGATTGTCGGAGTTGTTGGTGGTGTAGTTGTAATAGTCCCTGTTGGAGGTGTTGTAGTGGTTGTAGGTGGTGTCATTGGTGTAGTCGTAGTGATTGTCGGAGTTGTTGGTGGTGTAGTTGTAATAGTCCCTGTTGGAGGTGTTGTAGTGGTTGTAGGTGGTGTCATTGGTGTAGTCGTAGTGATTGTCGGAGTTGTTGGTGGTGTAGTTGTAATAGTCCCTGTTGGAGGTGTTGTAGTGGTTGTAGGTGGTGTCATTGGTGTAGTCGTAGTGATTGTCGGAGTTGTTGGTGGTGTAGTTGTAATAGTCCCTGTTGGAGGTGTTGTAGTGGTTGTATGTGGTGTCATTGGTGTAGTCGTAGTGATTGTCGGAGTTGTTGGTGGTGTAGTTGTAATAGTCCCTGTTGGAGGTGTTGTAGTGGTTGTAGGTGGTGTCATGTCATTGGTGTAGTCGTAGTGATTGTCGGAGTTGTTGGTGGTGTAGTTGTAATAGTCCCTGTTGGAGGTGTTGTAGTGGTTGTAGGTGGTGTCATTGGTGTAGTCGTAGTGATTGTCGGAGTTGTTGGTGGTGTAGTTGTAATAGTCCCTGTTGGAGGTGTTGTAGTGGTTGTAGGTGGTGTCATTGGTGTAGTCGTAGTGATTGTGGGAGTTGTTGGTGGTGTAGTTGTAATAGTCCCTGTTGGAGGTGTTGTAGTGGTTGTATGTGGTGTCATTGGTGTAGTCGTAGTGATTGTCGGAGTTGTTGGTGGTGTAGTTGTAATAGTCCCTGTTGGAGGTGTTGTAGTGGTTGTAGGTGGTGTCATTGGTGTAGTCGTAGTGATTGTCGGAGTTGTTGGTGGTGTAGTTGTAATAGTCCCTGTTGGAGGTGTTGTAGTGGTTGTAGGTGGTGTCATTGGTGTAGTCGTAGTGATTGTCGGAGTTGTTGGTGGTGTAGTTGTAATAGTCCCTGTTGGAGGTGTTGTAGTGGTTGTAGGTGGTGTCATTGGTGTAGTCGTAGTGATTGTCGGAGTTGTTGGTGGTGTAGTTGTAATAGTCCCTGTTGGAGGTGTTGTAGTGGTTGTATGTGGTGTCATTGGTGTAGTCGTAGTGATTGTCGGAGTTGTTGGTGGTGTAGTTGTAATAGTCCCTGTTGGAGGTGTTGTAGTGGTTGTAGGTGGTGTCATTGGTGTAGTCCGTAGTGATTGTCGGAGTTGTTGGTGGTGTAGTTGTAATAGTCCCTGTTGGAGGTGTTGTAGTGGTTGTATGTGGTGTCATTGGTGTAGTCGTAGTGATTGTCGGAGTTGTTGGTGGTGTAGTTGTAATAGTCCCTGTTGGAGGTGTTGTAGTGTTTGTATGTGGTGTCATTGGTGTAGTCGTAGTGATTGTCGGAGTTGTTGGTGGTGTAGTTGTAATAGTCCCTGTTGGAGGTGTTGTAGTTTGGAGGTGTTGTAGTGGTTGTAGTGTTGTGTGGTGTCATTGGTGGTAGTCGTAGTGATTGTCGGAGTTGTTGGTGGTGTAGTTGTAATAGTCCCTGTTGGAGGTGTTGTAGTGGTTGTATGTGGTGTCATTGGTGTAGTCGTAGTGATTGTCGGAGTTGTTGGTGGTGTAGTTGTAATAGTCCCTGTTGGAGGTGTTGTAGTGGTTGTATGTGGTGTCATTGGTGTAGTCGTAGTGATTGTCGGAGTTGTTGGTGGTGTAGTTGTAATAGTCCCTGTTGGAGGTGTTGTAGTGGTTGTATGTGGTGTCATTGGTGTAGTCGTAGTGATTGTCGGAGTTGTTGGTGGTGTAGTTGTAATAGTCCCTGTTGGAGGTGTTGTAGTGGTTGTATGTGGTGTCATTGGTGTAGTCGTAGTGATTGTCGGAGTTGTTGGTGGTGTAGTTGTAATAGTCCCTGTTGGAGGTGTTGTAGTGGTTGTAGGTGGTGTCATTGGTGTAGTCGTAGTGATTGTCGGAGTTGTTGGTGGTGTAGTTGTAATAGTCCCTGTTGGAGGTGTTGTAGTGGTTGTAGGTGGTGTCATTGGTGTAGTCGTAGTGATTGTCGGAGTTGTTGGTGGTGTAGTTGTAATAGTCCCTGTTTGGAGGTGTTGTAGTGGTTGTAGGTGGTGTCATTGGTGTAGTCGTAGTGATTGTCGGAGTTGTTGGTGGTGTAGTTGTAATAGTCCCTGTTGGAGGTGTTGTAGTGGTTGTAGGTGGTGTCATTGTGTAGTCGTAGTGATTGTCGGAGTTGTTGGTGGTGTAGTTGTAATAGTCCCTGTTGGAGGTGTTGTAGTGGTTGTAGGTGGTGTCATTGGTGTAGTCGTAGTGATAGTCGGAGTTGTTGGTGGTGTAGTTGTAATAGTCCCTGTTGGAGGTGTTGTAGTGGTTGTAGGTGGTGTCATTGGTGTAGTCGTAGTGATAGTCGGAGTTGTTGGTGGTGTAGTTGTAATAGTCCCTGTTGGAGGTGTTGTAGTGGTTGTAGGTGGTGTCATTGGTGTAGTCGTAGTGATTGTCGGAGTTGTTGGTGTGTAGTTGTAATAGTCACTGTTGGAGGTGTTGTAGTGGTTGTATGTGGTGTCATTGGTGTAGTCGTAGTGATTGTCGGAGTTGTTGGTGGTGTAGTTGTAATAGTCCTGTTGGAGGTGTTGTAGTGGTTGTAGGTGGTGTCATTGGTGTAGTCGTAGTGATTGTCGGAGTTGTTGGTGGTGTAGTTGTAATAGTCCCTGGTTGGAGGTGTTGTAGTGGTTGTATGTGGTGTCATTGGTGTAGTCGTAGTGATTGTCGGAGTTGTTGGTGGTGTAGTTGTAATAGTCCCTGTTGGAGGTGTTGTAGTGGTTGTAGGTGGTGGGTCATTGGTGTATCGTAGTGATTGTCGGAGTTGTTGGTGGTGTAGTTGTAATAGTCCTGTTGGAGGTGTTGTAGTGTTGTAGGTGGTGTCATTGTGTAGTCGTAGTCATTGTCGGAGTTGTTTGGTGTTAAGTTGTAATAGTCCCTGTTGGAGGTGTTGTAGTGGTTGTAGGTGGTGTCATTGGTGTAGTCGTAGTGATTGTCGGAGTTGTTGGTGGTGTAGTTGTAAATAGTCCCTGTTGGAGGTGTTGTAGTGGTTGTAGGTGGTGTCATTGGTGTAGTCGTAGTGATTGTCGGAGTTGTTGTGTGTAGTTGTAATAGTCCCTGTTGGAGGTGTTGTAGTGGTTGTAGTGGTGTCATTGGTGTAGTCGTAGTGATTGTCGGAGTTGTTGGTGTGTAGTTGTAATAGTCCTGTTGGAGGTGGTTGTAGTGGTTGGTAGGTGGTGTCATTGGTGTAGTCGTAGTGATTGTCGGAGTTGTTGGTGGTGTAGTTGTAATAGTCCCTGTTGGAGGTGTTGTAGTGGTTGTATGTGGTGTCATTGGTGTAGTCGTAGTGATTGTCGGAGTTGTTGGTGGTGTAGTTGTAATAGTCCCTGTTGGAGGTGTTGTAGTGGTTGTAGGCTGTCTCTTATACACATCTAGATGTGTATAAGAGACAGGTTGTAGTGGTTGTAGGTGGTTTCCTGTGGGTAGTCGTAGTGATGGTCTGAGTTGTTGGTGGTGTAGTTGTAATAGTCCCTGTTGGAGGTGTTGTAGTGGTTGTAGGTGGTGTCATTGGTGTAGTCGTAGTGATTGTCGGAGTTGTTGGTGTTGTAGTTGTATAGTCCCTGTTGGAGGTGTTGTGGTTGTTTTGGTGGTGTCATTGGTGTAGTCGTAGTGATTGTCGGAGTTGTTGGTGGTGTAGTTGTAATAGTCCCTGTTGGAGGTGTTGTAGTGGTTGTAGGTGGTGTCATTGGTGTAGTCGTAGTGATTGTCGGAGTTGTTGGTGGTGTGTTGTAATAGTCCCTGTTGGAGGTGTTGTAGTGGTTGTATGTGGTGTCATTGGTGTAGTCGTAGTGATTGTCGGAGTTGTTGGTGGTGTAGTTGTAATAGTCCCTGTTGGAGGTGTTGTAGTGGTTGTAGGTGGTGTCATTGGTGTGTCTTATACACATCTAGATGTGTATAAGAGACAGGTTGTAATAGTCCCTGTTGGAGGTGTTGTAGTGGTTGTAGGTGGTGTCATTGGTGTAGTCGTAGTGATTGTCGGAGTTGTTGGTGGTGTAGTTGTAATAGTCCCTGTTGGAGGTGTTGTAGTGGTTGTAGGTGGTGTCATTGGTGTAGTCGTAGTGATTGTCGGAGAGATGTGTATAAGAGACAGCTGTTGGAGGTGTTGTAGTGGTTGTAGGTGGTGTCATTGGTGTAGTCGTAGTGATTGTCGGAGTTGTTGGTGGTGTAGTTGTAATAGTCCCTGTTGGAGGTGTTGTAGTGGTTGTAGGTGGTGTCATTGGTGTAGTCGTAGTGATTGTCGGAGTTGTTGGTGGTGTAGTTGTAATAGTCCCTGTTGGAGGTGTTGTAGTGGTTGTAGGTGGTGTCATTGGTGTAGTCGTAGTGATTGTCGGAGTTGTTTGGTGGTGTAGTTGTAATAGTCCCTGTTGGAGGTGTTGTAGTGGTTGTAGGTGGTGTCATTGGTGTAGTCGTAGTGATTGTCGGAGTTGTTGGTGGTGTAGTTGTAATAGTCCCTGTTGGAGGTGTTGTAGTGGTTGTAGGTGGTGTCATTGTGTAGTCGTAGTGATTGTCGGAGTTGTTGGTGGTGTAGTTGTAATAGTCCCTGTTGGAGGTGTTGTAGTGGTTGTAGGTGGTGTCATTGGTGTAGTCGTAGTGATTGTCGGAGTTGTTGGTGGTGTAGTTGTAATAGTCCCTGTTGGAGGTGTTGTAGTGGTTGTAGGTGGTGTCATTGGTGTAGTCGTAGTGATTGTCGGAGTTGTTGGTGGTGTAGTTGTAATAGTCCCTGTAGATGTGTTGTAGTGGTTGTAAGGTGGTGTCATTGGTGGTAGTCGTAGTGATTGTCCGGAGTTTGTTGGGTGGTTGTAGTTGTAATAGTCCCTGTTGGAGGTGTTGTAGTGGTTGTAGGTGGTGTCATTGGTGTAGTCGTAGTGATTGTCGGAGTTGTTGGAGATGTGTATAAGAGACAGGTTGGAGGTGTTGTAGTGGTTGTAGGTGGTGTCATTGGTGTAGTCGTAGTGATTGTCGGAGTTGTTGGTGGTGTAGTTGTAATAGTCCCTGTTGGAGGTGTTGTAGTGGTTTCTTATACACATCTGGTGTAGTCGTAGTGATTGTCGGAGTTGTTGGTGGTGTAGTTGTAATAGTCCCTGTTGGAGGTGTTGTAGTGGTTGTATGTGGTGTCATTGGTGTAGTCGTAGTGATTGTCGGAGTTGTTGGTGGTGTAGTTGTAATAGTCCCTGTTGGAGGTGTTGTAGTGGTTGTAGGTGGTGTCATTGGTGTAGGCGCAGTGAATGTCGGAGTTGGTGGTGGTGGAGTTGTAATAGTCCCTGTTGGAGGTGTTGTAGTGGTTGTATGTGGTGTCATTGTTGTAGTCGTAGTGATTGTCGGAGTTGTTGGTGGTGTAGTTGTAATAGTCCCTGTTGGAGGTGTTGTAGTGGTTGTATGTGGTGTCATTGGTGTAGTCGTAGTGATTGTCGGAGTTGTTGGTGGTGTAGTTGTAATAGTCCCTGTTGGAGGTGTTGTAGTGGTTGTAGGTGGTGTCATTGGTGTAGTCGCTGTCTCTTATACACATCTAGATGTGTTGTAGGAGGTGTAGTTGTAATAGTCCCTGTTGGAGGTGTTGTAGTGGTTGTAGGTGGTGTCATAAGAGACAGTTGTCGGAGTTGTTGGTGGTGTAGTTGTAATAGTCCCTGTTGGAGGTGTTGTAGTGGTTGTATGTGGTGTCATTGGTGTAGTCGTAGTGATTGTATATATTTTTTGAAATGTAGTTGTAATAGTCCCTGTTGGAGGTGTTGTGTTGGTTATAGCTGGTGTCATTGGTGTAGTCGTAGTGATTGTCGGAGTTGTTGGTGGTGGTGTAGTTGTAATAGTCCCTGTTGGAGGTGTTGTAGTGGTTGTATGTGGTGTCATTGGTGTAGTCGTAGTGATTGTCGGAGTTGTTGGTGGTGTAGTTGTAATAGTCCCCTGTCTCTTATACACATCTGGTTGTAGGTGGTGTCATTGGTGTAGTCGTAGTGATTGTCGGAGTTGTTGGTGGTGTAGTTGTAATAGTCCCTGTTGGAGGTGTTGTAGTGGTTGTAGGTGTGTCATTGGTGTAGTCGTAGTGATTGTCGGAGTTGTTGGTGGTGTAGTTGTAATAGTCCCTGTTGGAGGTGTTGTAGTGCTGTCTCTTATACACATTTAGGTGGTGTCATTGGTGTAGTCGTAGTGATTGTCGGAGTTGTTGGTGGTGTAGTTGTAATAGTCCCTGTTGGAGGTGTTGTAGTGGTTGTAGTGGTGTCATTGGTGTAGTCGTAGTGATTGTCGGAGTTGTTGGTGGTGTAGTTGTAATAGTCCCTGTTGGAGGTGTTGTAGTGGTTGTAGTGTGGTGTCATTGGTGTAGTCGTAGTGATTGTCGGAGTTGTTGGTGGTGTAGTTGTAATAGTCCCTGTTGGAGGTGTTGTAGCTGTCTCTTATACACATCTGTGTAGTGATTGTCGGAGTTGTTGGTGGTGTAGTTGTAATAGTCCCTGTTGGAGGTGTTGTAGTGGTTGTAGGTGGTGTCATTGGTGTAGTCGTAGTGATTGTCGGAGTTGTTGGTGGTGTAGTTGTAATAGTCCTGTTGGAGGTGTTGTAGTGGTTGTAGGTGGTGTCATTGGTGTAGTCGTAGTGATTGTCGGAGTTGTTGGTGGTGTAGTTGTAATAGTCCCTGTTGGAGGTGTTGTAGTGGTTGTAGGTGGTGTCATTGGTGTAGTCGTAGTGATTGTCGGAGTTGTTGGTGGTGTAGTTGTAATAGTCCCTGTTGGAGGTGTTGTAGTGGTTGTAGGTGGTGTCATTGGTGTAGTCGTAGTGATTGTCGGAGTTGTTGGTGGTGTAGTTGTAATAGTCCCTGTTGGAGGTCTGTCTCTTATACACGTCATTGGTGTAGTCGTAGTGATTGTCGGAGTTGTTGGTGGTGTAGTTGTAATAGTCCCTGTTGGAGGTGTTGTAGTGGTTGTAGGTGGTGTCATTGGTGTAGTCGTAGTGATTGTCGGAGTTGTTGGTGGTGTAGTTGTAATAGTCCCTGTTGGAGGTGTTGTAGTGGTTGTAGGTGGTGTCATTGGTGTAGTCGTAGTGATTGTCGGAGTTGTTGGTGGTGTAGTTGTAATAGTCCCTGTTGGAGGTGTTGTAGTGGTTGTAGGTGGTGTCATTGGTGTAGTCGTAGTGATTGTCGGAGTTGTTGGTGGTGTAGTTGTAATAGTCCCTGTTGGAGGTGTTGTAGTGGTTGTAGGTGGTGTCATTGGTGTAGTCCGTAGTGATGTGTCGGAGTTGTTGGTTGGTGTAGTTGTAATAGTCCCTGTTGGAAGGTGTTGTAGTGGTTGTAGGTGGTGTCATTGGTGTAGTCGTAGTGATTGTCGGAGTTGTTGGTGGTGTAGTTGTAATAGTCCCTGTTGGAGGTGTTGTAGTGGTTGTAGGTGGTGTCATTGGTGTAGTCGTAGTGATTGTCGGAGTTGTTGGTGGTTGTAGTTGTAATAGTCCCTGTTGGAGGTGTTGTAGTGGTTGTAGGTGGTGTCATTGGTGTAGTCGTAGTGATTGTCGGAGTTGTTGGTGGTGTAGTTGTAATAGTCCCTGTTGGAGGTGTTGTAGTGGTTGTAGGTGGTGTCATTGGTGTAGTCGTAGTGATTGTCGGAGTTGTTGGTGGTGTAGTTGTAATAGTCCCTGTTGGAGGTGTTGTAGTGGTTGTATGTGGTGTCATTGGTGTAGTCGTAGTGATTGTCGGAGTTGTTGGTGGTTGTAGTTGTAATAGTCCCTGTTGGAGGTGTTGTAGTGGTTGTAGGTGGTGTCATTGGTGTAGTCGTAGTGATTGTCGGAGTTGTTGGTGGTGTAGTTGTAATAGTCCCTGTTGGAGGTGTTGTAGTGGTTGTATGTGGTGTCATTGGTGTAGTCGTAGTGATTGTCGGAGTTGTTGGTGGTGTAGTTGTAATAGTCCCTGTTGGAGGTGTTGTAGTGGTTGTATGTGGTTGTCATTGGTGTAGTCGTAGTGATTGTCGGAGTTGTTGGTGGTGTAGTTGTAATAGTCCCTGTTGGAGGTGTTGTAGTGGTTTGTAGGTGGTGTCATTGGTGTAGTCGTAGTGATTGTCGGAGTTGTTGGTGGTTTAGTTGTAATAGTCCCTGTTGGAGGTGTTGTAGTGGTTGTATGTGGTGTCATTGGTGTAGTCGTAGTGATTGTCGGAGTTGTTGGTGGTGTAGTTGTAATAGTCCCTGTTGGAGGTGTTGTAGTGGTTGTAGGTGGTGTCATTGGTGTAGTCGTAGTGATTGTCGGAGTTGTTGGTGGTGTTGTTGTAATAGTCCCTGTTGGAGGTGTTGTAGTGGTTGTATGTGGTGTCATTGGTGTAGTCGTAGTGATTGTCGGAGTTGTTGGTGGTGTAGTTGTAAATGTGTCTGTTGGAGGGGTTGTAGTGGTTGTAGGTGGTGTCATTGGTGTAGTCGTAGTGATTGTCGGAGTTGTTGGTGGTGTAGTTGTAATAGTCCCTGTTGGAAGGTGTTGTAGTGGTTGTAGGTGGTGTCATTGGTGTAGTCGTAGTGATTGTCGGAGTTGTTGGTGGTGTAGTTGTAATAGTCCCTGTTGGAGGTGTTGTAGTGGTTGTAGGTGGTGTCATTGGTGTAGTCGTTAGTGATTGTCGGAGTTGTTGGTGGTGTAGTTGTAATAGTCCCTGTTGGAGGTGTTGTAGTGGTTGTAGTGGTGTTCATTGGTGTAGTCGTAGTGATTGTCGGAGTTGTTGGTGGTGTAGTTGTAATAGTCCCTGTTGGAGGTGTTGTAGTGGTTGTAGGTGGTGTCATTGGTGTAGTCGTAGTGATTGTCGGAGTTGTTGGTGGTGTAGTTGTAATAGTCCCTGTTGGAGGTGTTGTAGTGGTTGTAGGTGGTGTCATTGGTGTAGTCGTAGTGATTGTCGGAGTTGTTGGTGGTTGTAGTTGTAATAGTCCCTGTTGGAGGTGTTTGTAGTGGTTGTAGGTGGTGTCATTGGTGTAGTCGTAGTGATTGTCGGAGTTGTTGGTGGTGTAGTTGTAATAGTCCCTGTTGGAGGTGTTGTAGTGGTTGTAGGTGGTGTCATTGGTGTAGTCGTAGTGATTGTCGGAGTTGTTGGTGGTGTAGTTGTAATAGTCCCTGTTGGAGGTGTTGTAGTGGTTGTATGTGGTGTCATTGGTGTAGTCGTAGTGATTGTCGGAGTTGTTGGTGGTGTAGTTTGTAATAGTCCCTGTTGGAGGTGTTGTAGTGGTTGTAGGTGGTGTCATTGGTGTAGTCGTAGTGATTGTCGGAGTTGTTGGTGGTGTAGTTGTAATAGTCCCTGTTGGAGGTGTTGTAGTGGTTGTATGTGGTGTCATTGGTGTAGTCGTAGTGATTGTCGGAGTTGTTGGTGGTGTAGTTGTAATAGTCCCTGTTGGAGGTGTTGTAGTGGTTGTAGGTGGTGTCATTGGTGTAGTCGTAGTGATTGTCGGAGTTGTTGGTGGTGTAGTTGTAATAGTCCCTGTTGGAGGTGTTGTAGTGGTTGTATGTGGTGTCATTGGTGTAGTCGTAGTGATTGTCGGAGTTGTTGGTGGTGTAGTTGTAATAGTCCCTGTTGGAGGTGTTGTAGTGGTTGTAGGTGGTGTCATTGGTGTAGTCGTAGTGATTGTCGGAGTTGTTGGTGTTGTAGTTGTAATAGTCCCTGTTGGAGGTGTTTGTAGTGGTTGTATGTGGTGTCATTGGTGTAGTCGTAGTGATTGTCGGAGTTGTTGGTGGTGTAGTTGTAATAGTCCCTGTTGGAGGTGTTGTAGTGGTTGTAGGTGGTGTCATTGGTGTAGTCGTAGTGATTGTCGGAGTTGTTGGTGGTGTAGTTGTAATAGTCCCTGTTGGAGGTGTTGTAGTGGTTGTATGTGGTGTCATTGGTGTAGTCGTAGTGATTGTCGGAGTTGTTGGTGGTGTGTAGTTGTAATAGTCCCTGTTGGAGGTGTTGTAGTGGTTGTAGGTGGTGTCATTGGTGTAGTCGTAGTGAATTGTCGGAGTTGTTGGTGGTGTAGTTGTAATAGTCCCTGTTGGAGGTGTTGTAGTGGTTGTATGTGGTGTCATTGGTGTAGTCGTAGTGATTGTCGGAGTTGTTGGTGGTGTAGTTGTAATAGTCCCTGTTGGAGGTGTTGTAGTGGTTGTAGGTGGTGTCATTGGTGTAGTCGTAGTGATTGTCGGAGTTGTTGGTGGTTGTAGTTGTAATAGTCCCTGTTGGAGGTGTTGTAGTGGTTGTATGTGGTGTCATTGGTGTAGTCGTAGTGATTGTCGGAGTTGTTGGTGGTGTAGTTGTAATAGTCCCTGTTGGAGGTGTTGTAGTGGTTGTAGGTGGTGTCATTGGTGTAGTCGTAGTGATTGTCGGAGTTGTTGGTGGTGTAGTTGTAATAGTCCCTGTTGGAGGTGTTGTAGTGGTTGTATGTGGTGTCATTGGTGTAGTCGTAGTGATTGTCGGAGTTGTTGGTGGTGTAGTTGTAATAGTCCCTGTTGGAGGTGTTGTAGTGGTTGTAGGTGGTGTCATTGGTGTAGTCGTAGTGATTGTCGGAGTTGTTGGTGGTGTAGTTGTAATAGTCCCTGTTGGAGGTGTTGTAGTGGTTGTAGGTGGTGTCATTGGTGTAGTCGTAGTGATTGTCGGAGTTGTTGGTGGTGTAGTTTGTAATAGTCCCTGTTGGAGGTGTTGTAGTGGTTGTAGGTGTGTCATTGGTGTAGTCGTAGTGATTGTCGGAGTTGTTGGTGGTGTAGTTGTAATAGTCCCTGTTGGAGGTGTTGTAGGGTTGTAGTGGTGTCATTGGTGTAGTCGTAGTGATGTGGAGTGTGGTGGTGTAGTTGTAATAGTCCTGTTGGAGGTGTTGTAGTGGTTGTAGGTGGTGTCATTGGTGTAGTCGTAGTGATTGTCGGAGTTGTTGGTGGTGTAGTTGTAATAGTCCCTGTTGGAGGTGTTGTAGTGGTTGTAGGTGGTGTCATTGGTGTAGTCGTAGTGATTGTCGGAGTTGTTGGTGGTGTAGTTGTAATAGTCCCTGTTGGAGGTGTTGTAGTGGTTGTAGGTGGTGTCATTGGTGTAGTCGTAGTGATTGTCGGAGTTGTTGGTGGTGTAGTTGTAATAGTCCCTGTTGGAGGTGTTGTAGTGGTTGTAGGTGGTGTCATTGGTGTAGTCGTAAGTGATTGTCGGAGTTGTTGGTGGTGTAGTTGTAATAGTCCCTGTTGGAGGTGTTGTAGTGGTTGTAGGTGGTGTCATTGGTGTAGTCGTAGTGATTGTCGGAGTTGTTGGTTGTGTGTAGTTGGTAATAGTCCCTGTTGGAGGTGTTGTAGTGGTTGTTATGGTGGTGTTCATTGGTGTAGTCGTAGTGATTGTCGGAGTTGTTGGTGGTGTAGTTGTAATAGTCCCTGTTGGAGGTGTTGTAGTGGTTGTAGGTGGTGTCATTGGTGTAGTCGTAGTGATTGTCGGAGTTGTTGGTGGTGTAGTTGTAATAGTCCCTGTTGGAGGTGTTGTAGTGGTTGTAGGTGGTGTCATTGGTGTAGTCGTAGTGATTGTCGGAGTTGTTGGTGGTGTAGTTGTAATAGTCCCTGTTGGAGGTGTTGTAGTGGTTGTAGGTGGTGTCATTGGTGTAGTCGTAGTGATTGTCGGAGTTGTTGGTGGTGTAGTTGTAATAGTCCCTGTTGGAGGTGTGTAGTGGTTGTAGGTGGTGTCATTGGTGTAGTCGTAGTGATTGTCGGAGTTGTTGGTGGTGTAGTTGTAATAGTCCCTGTTGGAGGTGTTGTAGTGGTTGTATGTGGTGTCATTGGTGTAGTCGTAGTGATTGTCGGAGTTGTTGGTGGTGTAGTTGTAATAGTCCCTGTTGGAGGTGTTGTAGTGGTTGTAGGTGTGTCATTGGTGTAGTCGTAGTGATTGTCGGAGTTGTTGGTGGTGTGTTGTAATAGTCCCTGTTGGAGGTGTTGTAGTGGTTGTATGTGGTGTCATTGGTGTAGTCGTAGTGATTGTCGGAGTTGTTGGTGGTGTAGTTGTAATAGTCCCTGTTGGAGGTGTTGTAGTGTTGTAGGTGGTGTCATTGGTGTAGTCGTAGTGATTGTCGGAGTTGTTGGTGGTGTAGTTGTAATAGTCCCTGTTGGAGGTGTTGTAGTGGTTGTATGTGGTGTCATTGGTGTAGTCGTAGTGATTGTCGGAGTTGTTGGTGGTGTAGTTGTAATAGTCCCTGTTGGAGGTGTTGTAGTGGTTGTATGTGGTGTCATTGGTGTAGTCGTAGTGATTGTCGGAGTTGTTGGTGGTGTAGTTGTAATAGTCCCTGTTGGAGGTGTTGTAGTGGTTGTATGTGGTGTCATTGGTGTAGTCGTAGTGATTGTCGGAGTTGTTGGTGGTGTAGTTGTAATAGTCCCTGTTGGAGGTGTTGTAGTGGTTGTATGTGGTGTCATTGGTGTAGTCGTAGTGATTGTCGGAGTTGTTGGTGGTGTAGTTGTAATAGTCCCTGTTGGAGGTGTTGTAGTGGTTGTATGTGGTGTCATTGGTGTAGTCGTAGTGATTGTCGGAGTTGTTGGTGGTGTAGTTGTAATAGTCCCTGTTGGAGGTGTTGTAGTGGTTGTAGGTGGTGTCATTGGTGTAGTCGTAGTGATTGTCGGAGTTGTTGGTGGTGTAGTTGTAATAGTCCCTGTTGGAGGTGTTGTAGTGGTTGTAGGTGGTGTCATTGGTGTAGTCGTAGTGATTGTCGGAGTTGTTGGTGGTGTAGTTGTAATAGTCCCTGTTGGAGGTGTTGTAGTGGTTGTATGTGGTGTCATTGGTGTAGTCGTAGTGATTGTCGGAGTTGTTGGTGGTGTAGTTGTAATAGTCCCTGTTGGAGGTGTTGTAGTGGTTGTAGGTGGTGTCATTGGTGTAGTCGTAGTGATTGTCGGAGTTGTTGGTGGTGTAGTTGTAAATAGTCCCTGTTGGAGGTGTTGTAGTGGTTGTAGGTGGTGTCATTGGTGTAGTCGTAGTGATTGTCGGAGTTGTTGGTGGTGTAGTTGTAATAGTCCCTGTTGGAGGTGTTGTAGTGGTTGTAGGTGGTGTCATTGGTGTAGTCGTAGTGATTGTCGGAGTTGTTGGTGGTGTAGTTGTAATAGTCCCTGTTGGAGGTGTTGTAGTGGTTGTATGTGGTGTCATTGGTGTAGTCGTAGTGATTGTCGGAGTTGTTGGTGGTGTAGTTGTAATAGTCCCTGTTGGAGGTGTTGTAGTGGTTGTATGTGGTGTCATTGGTGTAGTCGTAGTGATTGTCGGAGTTGTTGGTGGTGTAGTTGTAATAGTCCCTGTTGGAGGTGTTGTAGTGGTTGTAGGTGGTGTCATTGGTGTAGTCGTAGTGATTGTCGGAGTTGTTGGTGGTGTAGTTGTAATAGTCCCTGTTGGAGGTGTTGTAGTGGTTGTAGGTGGTGTCATTGGTGTAGTCGTAGTGATTGTCGGAGTTGTTGGTGGTGTAGTTGTAATAGTCCCTGTTGGAGGTGTTGTAGTGGTTGTAGGTGGTGTCATTGGTGTAGTCGTAGTGATTGTCGGAGTTGTTGGTGGTGTAGTTGTAATAGTCCCTGTTGGAGGTGTTGTAGTGGTTGTAGGTGGTGTCATTGGTGTAGTCGTAGTGATTGTCGGAGTTGTTGGTGGTGTAGTTGTAATAGTCCCTGTTGGAGGTGTTGTAGTGGTTGTAGGTGGTGTCATTGGTGTAGTCGTAGTGATTGTCGGAGTTGTTGGTGGTGTAGTTGTAATAGTCCCTGTTGGAGGTGTTGTAGTGGTTGTAGGTGGTGTCATTGGTGTAGTCGTAGTGATTGTCGGAGTTGTTGGTGGTGTAGTTGTAATAGTCCCTGTTGGAGGTGTTGTAGTGGTTGTAGGTGGTGTCATTGTGTAGTCGTAGTGATTGTCGGAGTTGTTGGTGGTGTAGTTGTAATAGTCCCTGTTGGAGGTGTTGTAGTGGTTGTAGGTGGTGTCATTGGTGTAGTCGTAGTGATTGTCGGAGTTGTTGGTGGTGTAGTTGTAATAGTCCCTGTTGGAGGTGTTGTAGTGGTTGTAGGTGGTGTCATTGGTGTAGTCGTAGTGATTGTCGGAGTTGTTGGTGGTGTAGTTGTAATAGTCCCTGTTGGAGGTGTTGTAGTGGTTGTAGGTGGTGTCATTGGTGTAGTCGTAGTGATTGTCGGAGTTGTTGGTGGTGTAGTTGTAATAGTCCCTGTTGGAGGTGTTGTAGTGGTTGTAGGTGGTGTCATTGGTGTAGTCGTAGTGATTGTCGGAGTTGTTGTGGTGTAGTTGTAATAGTCCCTGTTGGAGGTGTTGTAGTGGTTGTAGGTGGTGTCATTGGTGTAGTCGTAGTGATTGTCGGAGTTGTTGGTGGTGTAGTTGTAATAGTCCCTGTTGGAGGTGTTGTAGTGGTTGTAGGTGGTGTCATTGGTGTAGTCGTAGTGATTGTCGGAGTTGTTGGTGGTGTAGTTGTAATAGTCCCTGTTGGAGGTGTTGTAGTGGTTGTAGGTGGTGTCATTGGTGTAGTCGTAGTGATTGTCGGAGTTGTTGGTGGTGTAGTTGTAATAGTCCCTGTTGGAGGTGTTGTAGTGGTTGTAGGTGGTGTCATTGGTGTAGTCGTAGTGATTGTCGGAGTTGTTGGTGGTGTAGTTGTAATAGTCCCTGTTGGAGGTGTTGTAGTGGTTGTAGGTGGTGTCATTGGTGTAGTCGTAGTGATTGTCGGAGTTGTTGGTGGTGTAGTTGTAATAGTCCCTGTTGGAGGTGTTGTAGTGGTTGTAGGTGGTGTCATTGGTGTAGTCGTAGTGATTGTCGGAGTTGTTGGTGGTGTAGTTGTAATAGTCCCTGTTGGAGGTGTTGTAGTGGTTGTAGGTGGTGTCATTGGTGTAGTCGTAGTGATTGTCGGAGTTGTTGGTGGTGTAGTTGTAATAGTCCCTGTTGGAGGTGTTGTAGTGGTTGTAGGTGGTGTCATTGGTGTAGTCGTAGTGATTGTCGGAGTTGTTGGTGGTGTAGTTGTAATAGTCCCTGTTGGAGGTGTTGTAGTGGTTGTAGGTGGTGTCATTGGTGTAGTCGTAGTGATTGTCGGAGTTGTTGGTGGTGTAGTTGTAATAGTCCCTGTTGGAGGTGTTGTAGTGGTTGTAGGTGGTGTCATTGGTGTAGTCGTAGTGATTGTCGGAGTTGTTGGTGGTGTAGTTGTAATAGTCCCTGTTGGAGGTGTTGTAGTGGTTGTAGGTGGTGTCATTGGTGTAGTCGTAGTGATTGTCGGAGTTGTTGGTGGTGTAGTTGTAATAGTCCCTGTTGGAGGTGTTGTAGTGGTTGTAGGTGGTGTCATTGGTGTAGTCGTAGTGATTGTCGGAGTTGTTGGTGGTGTAGTTGTAATAGTCCCTGTTGGAGGTGTTGTAGTGGTTGTAGGTGGTGTCATTGGTGTAGTCGTAGTGATTGTCGGAGTTGTTGGTGGTGTAGTTGTAATAGTCCCTGTTGGAGGTGTTGTAGTGGTTGTAGGTGGTGTCATTGGTGTAGTCGTAGTGATTGTCGGAGTTGTTGGTGGTGTAGTTGTAATAGTCCCTGTTGGAGGTGTTGTAGTGGTTGTAGGTGGTGTCATTGGTGTAGTCGTAGTGATTGTCGGAGTTGTTGGTGGTGTAGTTGTAATAGTCCCTGTTGGAGGTGTTGTAGTGGTTGTAGGTGGTGTCATTGGTGTAGTCGTAGTGATTGTCGGAGTTGTTGGTGGTGTAGTTGTAATAGTCCCTGTTGGAGGTGTTGTAGTGGTTGTAGGTGGTGTCATTGGTGTAGTCGTAGTGATTGTCGGAGTTGTTGGTGGTGTAGTTGTAATAGTCCCTGTTGGAGGTGTTGTAGTGGTTGTAGGTGGTGTCATTGGTGTAGTCGTAGTGATTGTCGGAGTTGTTGGTGGTGTAGTTGTAATAGTCCCTGTTGGAGGTGTTGTAGTGGTTGTAGGTGGTGTCATTGGTGTAGTCGTAGTGATTGTCGGAGTTGTTGGTGGTGTAGTTGTAATAGTCCCTGTTGGAGGTGTTGTAGTGGTTGTAGGTGGTGTCATTGGTGTAGTCGTAGTGATTGTCGGAGTTGTTGGTGGTGTAGTTGTAATAGTCCCTGTTGGAGGTGTTGTAGTGGTTGTAGGTGGTGTCATTGGTGTAGTCGTAGTGATTGTCGGAGTTGTTGGTGGTGTAGTTGTAATAGTCCCTGTTGGAGGTGTTGTAGTGGTTGTAGGTGGTGTCATTGGTGTAGTCGTAGTGATTGTCGGAGTTGTTGGTGGTGTAGTTGTAATAGTCCCTGTTGGAGGTGTTGTAGTGGTTGTAGGTGGTGTCATTGGTGTAGTCGTAGTGATTGTCGGAGTTGTTGGTGGTGTAGTTGTAATAGTCCCTGTTGGAGGTGTTGTAGTGGTTGTAGGTGGTGTCATTGGTGTAGTCGTAGTGATTGTCGGAGTTGTTGGTGGTGTAGTTGTAATAGTCCCTGTTGGAGGTGTTGTAGTGGTTGTAGGTGGTGTCATTGGTGTAGTCGTAGTGATTGTCGGAGTTGTTGGTGGTGTAGTTGTAATAGTCCCTGTTGGAGGTGTTGTAGTGGTTGTAGGTGGTGTCATTGGTGTAGTCGTAGTGATTGTCGGAGTTGTTGGTGGTGTAGTTGTAATAGTCCCTGTTGGAGGTGTTGTAGTGGTTGTATGTGGTGTCATTGGTGTAGTCGTAGTGATTGTCGGAGTTGTTGGTGGTGTAGTTGTAATAGTCCCTGTTGGAGGTGTTGTAGTGGTTGTAGGTGGTGTCATTGGTGTAGTCGTAGTGATTGTCGGAGTTGTTGGTGGTGTTGTTGTAATAGTCCCTGTTGGAGGTGTTGTAGTGGTTGTATGTGGTGTCATTGGTGTAGTCGTAGTGATTGTCGGAGTTGTTGGTGGTGTAGTTGTAATAGTCCCTGTTGGAGGTGTTGTAGTGGTTGTAGGTGGTGTCATTGGTGTAGTCGTAGTGATTGTCGGAGTTGTTGGTGGTGTTGTTGTAATAGTCCCTGTTGGAGGTGTTGTAGTGGTTGTATGTGGTGTCATTGGTGTAGTCGTAGTGATTGTCGGAGTTGTTGGTGGTGTAGTTGTAATAGTCCCTGTTGGAGGTGTTGTAGTGGTTGTAGGTGGTGTCATTGGTGTAGTCGTAGTGATTGTCGGAGTTGTTGGTGGTGTAGTTGTAATAGTCCCTGTTGGAGGTGTTGTAGTGGTTGTAGGTGGTGTCATTGGTGTAGTCGTAGTGATTGTCGGAGTTGTTGGTGGTGTAGTTGTAATAGTCCCTGTTGGAGGTGTTGTAGTGGTTGTAGGTGGTGTCATTGGTGTAGTCGTAGTGATTGTCGGAGTTGTTGGTGGTGTTGTTGTAATAGTCCCTGTTGGAGGTGTTGTAGTGGTTGTATGTGGTGTCATTGGTGTAGTCGTAGTGATTGTCGGAGTTGTTGGTGGTGTAGTTGTAATAGTCCCTGTTGGAGGTGTTGTAGTGGTTGTAGGTGGTGTCATTGGTGTAGTCGTAGTGATTGTCGGAGTTGTTGGTGGTGTAGTTGTAATAGTCCCTGTTGGAGGTGTTGTAGTGGTTGTAGGTGGTGTCATTGGTGTAGTCGTAGTGATTGTCGGAGTTGTTGGTGGTGTTGTTGTAATAGTCCCTGTTGGAGGTGTTGTAGTGGTTGTATGGTGGTGTCATTGGTGTAGTCGTAGTGATAGTCGGAGTTGTTGGTGGTGTAGTTGTAATAGTCCCTGTTGGAGGTGTTGTAGTGGTTGTAGGTGGTGTCATTGGTGTAGTCGTAGTGATTGTCGGAGTTGTTGGTGGTGTAGTTGTAATAGTCCCTGTTGGAGGTGTTGTAGTGGTTGTAGGTGGTGTCATTGGTGTAGTCGTAGTGATATGTCGGAGTTGTTGGTGGTGTAGTTGTAATAGTCCCTGTTGGAGGTGTTGTAGTGGTTGTAGTGGTGTCATTGGTGTAGTCGTAGTGATAGTCGGAGTTGTTGGTGGTGTAGTTGTAATAGTCCCTGTTGGAGGTGTTGTAGTGGTTGTAGGTGGTGTCATTGTGTAGTCGTAGTGATTGTCGGAGTTGTTGGTGGTGTTGTTGTAATAGTCCCTGTTGGAGGTGTTGTAGTGGTTGTATGTGGTGTCATTGGTGTAGTCGTAGTGATAGTCGGAGTTGTTGGTGGTGTAGTTGTAATAGTCCCTGTTGGAGGTGTTGTAGTGGTTGTAGGTGGTGTCATTGGTGTAGTCGTAGTGATTGTGGGAGTTGTTGGTGGTGTAGTTGTAATAGTCCCTGTTGGAGGTGTTGTAGTGGTTGTAGGTGGTGTCATTGGTGTAGTCGTAGTGATTGTCGGAGTTGTTGGTGGTGTTGTTGTAATAGTCCCTGTTGGAGGTGTTGTAGTGGTTGTATGTGGTGTCATTGGTGTAGTCGTAGTGATAGTCGGAGTTGTTGGTGGTGTAGTTGTAATAGTCCCTGTTGGAGGTGTTGTAGTGGTTGTAGGTGGTGTCATTGGTGTAGTCGTAGTGATTGTGGAGTTGTTGGTGGTGTAGTTGTAATAGTCCCTGTTGGAGGTGTTGTAGTGGTTGTAGGTGGTGTCATTGGTGTAGTCGTAGTGATTGTCGGAGTTGTTGGTGGTGTAGTTGTAATAGTCCCTGTTGGAGGTGTTGTAGTGGTTGTAGGTGGTGTCATTGGTGTAGTCGTAGTGATGTCGGAGTTGTTGGTGGTGTAGTTGTAATAGTCCCTGTTGGAGGTGTTGTAGTGGTTGTAGGTGGTGTCATTGGTGTAGTCGTAGTGATTGTCGGAGTTGTTGGTGGTGTAGTTGTAATAGTCCCTGTTGGAGGTGTTGTAGTGGTTGTAGGTGGTGTCATTGGTGTAGTCGTAGTGATAGTCGGAGTTGTTGGTGGTGTAGTTGTAATAGTCCCTGTTGGAGGTGTTGTAGTGGTTGTAGGTGGTGTCATTGGTGTAGTCGTAGTGATTGTGGGAGTTGTTGGTGGTGTAGTTGTAATAGTCCCTGTTGGAGGTGTTGTAGTGGTTGTATGTGGTGTCATTGGTGTAGTCGTAGTGATTGTCGGAGTTGTTGGTGGTGTAGTTGTAATAGTCCCTGTTGGAGGTGTTGTAGTGGTTGTAGGTGGTGTCATTGGTGTAGTCGTAGTGATTGTCGGAGTTGTTGGTGGTGTAGTTGTAATAGTCCCTGTTGGAGGTGTTGTAGTGGTTGTAGGTGGTGTCATTGGTGTAGTCGTAGTCATTGTCGGAGTTGTTGGTGGTGTAGTTGTAATAGTCCCTGTTGGAGGTGTTGTAGTGGTTGTAGGTGGTGTCATTGGTGTAGTCGTAGTGATAGTCGGAGTTGTTGGTGGTGTAGTTGTAATAGTCCCTGTTGGAGGTGTTGTAGTGGTTGTAGGTGGTGTCATTGGTGTAGTCGTAGTGATTGTCGGAGTTGTTGGTGGTGTAGTTGTAATAGTCCCTGTTGGAGGTGTTGTAGTGGTTGTAGGTGGTGTCATTGGTGTAGTCGTAGTCATTGTCGGAGTTGTTGGTGGTGTAGTTGTAATAGTCCCTGTTGGAGGTGTTGTAGTGGTTGTAGGTGGTGTCATTGGTGTAGTCGTAGTGATAGTCGGAGTTGTTGGTGGTGTAGTTGTAATAGTCACTGTTGGAGGTGTTGTAGTGGTTGTAGGTGGTGTCATTGGTGTAGTCGTAGTGATAGTCGGAGTTGTTGGTGGTGTAGTTGTAATAGTCCCTGTTGGAGGTGTTGTAGTGGTTGTAGGTGGTGTCATTGGTGTAGTCGTAGTGATAGTCGGAGTTGTTGGTGGTGTAGTTGTAATAGTCCCTGTTGGAGGTGTTGTAGTGGTTGTAGGTGGTGTCATTGGTGTAGTCGTAGTGATTGTCGGAGTTGTTGGTGGTGTAGTTGTAATAGTCCCTGTTGGAGGTGTTGTAGTGGTTGTAGGTGGTGTCATTGGTGTAGTCGTAGTGATTGTCGGAGTTGTTGGTGGTGTAGTTGTAATAGTCCCTGTTGGAGGTGTTGTAGTGGTTGTAGGTGGTGTCATTGGTGTAGTCGTAGTCATTGTCGGAGTTGTTGGTGGTGTAGTTGTAATAGTCCCTGTTGGAGGTGTTGTAGTGGTTGTAGGTGGTGTCATTGGTGTAGTCGTAGTGATAGTCGGAGTTGTTGGTGGTGTAGTTGTAATAGTCACTGTTGGAGGTGTTGTAGTGGTTGTAGGTGGTGTCATTGGTGTAGTCGTAGTGATAGTCGGAGTTGTTGGTGGTGTAGTTGTAATAGTCCCTGTTGGAGGTGTTGTAGTGGTTGTAGGTGGTGTCATTGGTGTAGTCGTAGTGATAGTCGGAGTTGTTGGTGGTGTAGTTGTAATAGTCCCTGTTGGAGGTGTTGTAGTGGTTGTAGGTGGTGTCATTGGTGTAGTCGTAGTGATTGTCGGAGTTGTTGGTGGTGTAGTTGTAATAGTCCCTGTTGGAGGTGTTGTAGTGGTTGTAGGTGGTGTCATTGGTGTAGTCGTAGTGATTGTCGGAGTTGTTGGTGGTGTAGTTGTAATAGTCCCTGTTGGAGGTGTTTGTAGTGGTTGTAGGTGGTGTCATTGGTGTAGTCGTAGTGATAGTCGGAGTTGTTGGTGGTGTAGTTGTAATAGTCCCTGTTGGAGGTGTTGTAGTGGTTGTAGGTGGTGTCATTGGTGTAGTCGTAGTGATAGTCGGAGTTGTTGGTGGTGTAGTTGTAATAGTCCCTGTTGGAGGTGTTGTAGTGGTTGTAGGTGGTGTCATTGGTGTAGTCGTAGTGATTGTCGGAGTTGTTGGTGGTGTAGTTGTAATAGTCCCTGTTGGAGGTGTTGTAGTGGTTGTAGGTGGTGTCATTGGTGTAGTCGTAGTGATTGTCGGAGTTGTTGGTGGTGTAGTTGTAATAGTCCCTGTTGGAGGTGTTGTAGTGGTTGTAGGTGGTGTCATTGGTGTAGTCGTAGTGATTGTCGGAGTTGTTGGTGGTGTAGTTGTAATAGTCCCTGTTGGAGGTGTTGTAGTGGTTGTAGGTGGTGTCATTGGTGTAGTCGTAGTGATAGTCGGAGTTGTTGGTGGTGTAGTTGTAATAGTCCCTGTTGGAGGTGTTGTAGTGGTTGTAGGTGGTGTCATTGGTGTAGTCGTAGTGATAGTCGGAGTTGTTGGTGGTGTAGTTGTAATAGTCCCTGTTGGAGGTGTTGTAGTGGTTGTAGGTGGTGTCATTGGTGTAGTCGTAGTGATTGTCGGAGTTGTTGGTGGTGTAGTTGTAATAGTCCCTGTTGGAGGTGTTGTAGTGGTTGTATGTGGTGTCATTGGTGTAGTCGTAGTGATAGTCGGAGTTGTTGGTGGTGTAGTTGTAATAGTCCCTGTTGGAGGTGTTGTAGTGGTTGTAGGTGGTGTCATTGGTGTAGTCGTAGTGATTGTCGGAGTTGTTGGTGGTGTAGTTGTAATAGTCCCTGTTGGAGGTGTTGTAGTGGTTGTATGTGGTGTCATTGGTGTAGTCGTAGTGATAGTCGGAGTTGTTGGTGGTGTAGTTGTAATAGTCCCTGTTGGAGGTGTTGTAGTGGTTGTATGTGGTGTCATTGGTGTAGTCGTAGTGATAGTCGGAGTTGTTGGTGGTGTAGTTGTAATAGTCCCTGTTGGAGGTGTTGTAGTGGTTGTAGGTGGTGTCATTGGTGTAGTCGTAGTGATTGTCGGAGTTGTTGGTGGTGTAGTTGTAATAGTCCCTGTTGGAGGTGTTGTAGTGGTTGTAGGTGGTGTCATTGGTGTAGTCGTAGTGATAGTCGGAGTTGTTGGTGGTGTAGTTGTAATAGTCCCTGTTGGAGGTGTTGTAGTGGTTGTAGGTGGTGTCATTGGTGTAGTCGTAGTGATTGTCGGAGTTGTTGGTGGTGTAGTTGTAATAGTCCCTGTTGGAGGTGTTGTAGTGGTTGTAGGTGGTGTCATTGGTGTAGTCGTAGTGATTGTCGGAGTTGTTGGTGGTGTAGTTGTAATAGTCCCTGTTGGAGGTGTTGTAGTGGTTGTAGGTGGTGTCATTGGTGTAGTCGTAGTGATAGTCGGAGTTGTTGGTGGTGTAGTTGTAATAGTCCCTGTTGGAGGTGTTGTAGTGGTTGTAGGTGGTGTCATTGGTGTAGTCGTAGTGATAGTCGGAGTTGTTGGTGGTGTAGTTGTAATAGTCCCTGTTGGAGGTGTTGTAGTGGTTGTAGGTGGTGTCATTGGTGTAGTCGTAGTGATTGTCGGAGTTGTTGGTGGTGTAGTTGTAATAGTCCCTGTTGGAGGTGTTGTAGTGGTTGTAGGTGGTGTCATTGGTGTAGTCGTAGTGATAGTCGGAGTTGTTGGTGGTGTAGTTGTAATAGTCCCTGTTGGAGGTGTTGTAGTGGTTGTAGGTGGTGTCATTGGTGTAGTCGTAGTGATTGTCGGAGTTGTTGGTGGTGTAGTTGTATATAAAACATAGGATGGGGATGTTTGGTAACTGGTACTGTTATAGAGAGGATATGAATTGTAGTATGGATGTAAAGGGTAGAATGATGAGTTTCCGTATGTTTTATATCTGAAAACACCTGGTACATCCTCAATAATAAATAAGATATTCTTTCAGTCATTAAATAATTGTCATTTCTTTTCAAAGTTGTGTGTCAGTTAATAAAAAATAACCGCTTTATCTCATTTGGAGTACTTTAACTGAATCGCGACTGTGATTCTCCACTTTGCACATCATTTGTTTACGAGGAAGGCGGTTTTCTAGGCGCTTGCTCAGTCTGATCAGTTAATTTCAGATCATTGGCAAAAGAGAAGATATGGTCCGTCAGATGGAACAATCTCAAGGAGGCCGTTTTTGTGAATTAAAAGTATGAATCGATCTATCACTGATACATGCATATCTTATGGAAGAGCTTCAGTGTATATATTTAATTTGACATTATGAGCTAAATTTAAAAAAAATGCGATAAACCAATTGCACAATTTTGTAAGACTTACCCTGCATTTACACCGTAGTTCTGATATGGCGGATAATATGTTGGAGGTGGATACAACCCGAAGTAGCCGATGCCGCTGAAAAGAATATTATAATAGTTTGAAAATTAACAAATTCTACGCAAAATTGCATTAAAATATGGGTAATACCACCAGAAACTTTAATTTTAGTCCGCTGCTCTTTGCGGCACAAAAAACCGTTCTAGATGACCATGGGCGAAATAGACCCAAAGCATCTCTGAATCTTTCGAACAACAGTTTGGAGGGTTTTCAAACGATAGGAAGAGCTGAACAAGTTTAAAAATCGTCCAAAAAGCGGAAGACCCGGTGCTTCGGTAGGAATCAAGGCGGTAAGAAAACGAGTTTCTAATAATCCGTACCGTACCTTGACGTAGATGAGCTTGAATCTCAAAATGAGCAATTTCTCTATGAGAAGAATCGTGAAAAGATAGCTTAAACTGACCCCGTATCGTGCTCAAAAGGCTGAAATTCTAAAGAAGAAAAGAACAAGTTGACTGGAATGCAGAAGTGTAAAACAGTCTTTACCGACGGGAGAATCTTAATTCTGAATGCCCAATTCAGCCCAAAAAACCAACAAAAGCAGAGCTTCTCATCCACTGCAAGTCATGGATTCTGGAGCAGTAACCTCCGACTGTAAGATGCCGCTCTTTTTCGGTGAACTTCAGCAAAGTAGGAGATTTTGAAGAAGCTCGCGCTTCCGTGAGCATTCCGTGAGGTTCAGACGTCAATGCTTCTTCTCCAACGACGTGAATAGGCTCTTTGATAGGGATGAGAACCGTGATTTTCGACACTGCAGCTGGAATTCTGCCTTGATCTTGTTGGCGGGCTTCAGCGTGTCGTGTCGTTGGATAGTGTGGCCTTCCCGATCATTGAGCAGGTCCAGAGTCTTGGTTTTGTAGATGATTGGATACCCTTTTGAGGTGCTTTTCGTGTTGAGAGACTACGGAGGTCCTTGAGATGCCCCTCACAGCCAGCACATCGATTCGCGCGCTATACTTTTGAGACGGTTCATTTTTAAGATTTTTGTTCTGCACTGGTCTAGTCAAAGTTGCCCGATCTGATTAAAATGTTAAATGCATGACGTCATTTACTGGAAATCTGGAAACGCTGAGTGCGCACTGTGCAGATGTTCAGAATACCTTCAGGGAAACATTGGAACTCACGCTGGTGAATGAAATTGATTTAATCGGGGTCCCGAGGATATCAATATGCTACCACTTGCATCAATCGACAACACACAACTTCGGCATCTCTGAAAATATCAACTTGATTTTCTGAACTTGGCTGTGCAAGCTGAAATTCAATTTCTCTTACTATGACGTCTTCATTTCCATTTTGGATAACGATATAATCCTTTTCAAGCAATGCGGCATTCGACTGTAAATCCATTGAATAAGAAATGCTCCGCGTATCTTTGTGAACTGCAGCCATACAGTAGGACGGCAGAAGAAGAAGAAGTAGAAGAAAAGTTTTGAGAATCCGCATTATTAAACTGGAAAAGGAGGGTATTTATCTGAAAATAAGTAATCGTTGAGATTATGAAATTAACAAAATGAAGCGAATTTGAGAACTCATCTGAGAATTCATATTTTCAGACAAAATTTCATGCGAACTTGCAAACATGCATTGCTGAAAATCAAAAATTGTCTTCAAGTCTTTTTATAATCATCATTGAAGAAACTGAAAACTAGTGTCTGAAATTTAAGTCTGAAATTCTGAAATTCTGAAAAAACACGGTTTCTAAATACTAAATAAAGGTGTTTAGAAGGCATGGTTTAGAATTGACTTTAAATCCAAAATTTTGAAAAAGAAAAATCATTTTGTTTTAATTAAAAAGTAATGAACAAAGCTTCCATTTGTGGCCTAGGAAAAGTTCAGCCACACCAATCACGGCTCTTAGTGTGGCGGATCTTTATTCTTCCTTCTATTTATAGCATTAACTAGAATATGAGCATCCAGTGGGTGCAAAGTTTAATTATAAAGTTTAATTATAAATGATTCAGCAATAACGGGAGCACCTATTCAGGTCTCCCATTGAACATCAAAAGGTTATGTAGTGGCACAATAGATAATTTAATGTATTGCGTGATTCATATCAATTTATGTACAGGGTGCGCCAAAATTATGGTGACACATTCAAAGTGCGGTACCTTCTACAAAAATACTCGAATCGACTTGAAAATTCAGCTATAGTTTATTGAAACGATTACAAAACATATTAAATTAAAGTTGTTCGATGCGGTTCCCTTTGCTGTTCACGACATCCTTGAGTCTCTTCGGGAATGCATCCACTGTGGCATGAAGGTATTCTGGTGATAGCTTGGCCCATTCCACTTCCAAACTTTTCTTCAACGACTCCAAATTGCCATGAGGACGTACTTGGACTCTCGGTTGAAGAACTCCCCATACCGAATCGTCGAGCAGATTGAGATCTCGGGATGAGGCTGTCCATTCAGAACCGGAAAATTGGCTGAACATCAGGTCTAGACGATCTTTGCTTTGTGAGCCGGACCAGAAACCTGTTGAAATGTCCAAACCTGGTTTCCAATACGGGATTTTGTCCATAAAAGCACATGCTTTTTGAAATTTCCTCCAAATAATATTCTTTGTTGATTTTCATTCCAGGATCCACGAAGATGAGCGGCATCTTCCCATCAGAAGTCCAAAACATCCAAAAACCATTACTTGCTGGGGATGGGAAGCTCTGTTGATGGCTCTACCGTGTAGAGCGTGCTCGACTCTTTGATTTTGGAAGTTGAATTCGTCTTCGATAGTGAACAATTTTTCGTCAGTGAACAGCATCCTCAAATGTTCATTCTGACGCGTGCCAGCATGGCTTTGCACTTCTTCATCCGGGCATCTTGTTCCTTTCCGATAGAATCGCAGCTTTTCGAACACGATATGGGGTCATCCCGAGCTCTTGTTTTACAATTCTTCTGATCGAAGAATGACTGATTCTGAGCTCTGTGCTCAACTTTCGCATGCTTCGGTGCGAATTCCGACGTAGGCGTTCACGGGCCGTCTTGATCCTATCCGGAGTGGCAGAGCTTCTTGGTCTTCCGCTTCTGGGACGGTTGTTGAGTGTGCTAAGATCTCTCGTCCTCCAAACGGTTTGTCGAGCAATCCCAAAAGCTTTGCCGATGGTGCTTGAACTCTGCTCTCTTTTCGCCATTTCAATAATGGTGCCTCGGTGTTCCAAATTGGATACTATTTCTGTGAAAATTGAGCTAGCGATTAGAAAATCTGGCAAAATAATAATGCTGAAAAAAATGGGAAAAAAATTATGCTAAAAAAATGTCACCATAATTTTGGCACACCCTGTACCGTACCGGCCATAAAGGTGTTATACAGTGCTTCACATAATCTTACGTTCACCCCAAAAATGTTCGAAAACTCGAAAACCGGCTTCTCAACCAAAGTGCTTCCTATTAAAGGAATATGGGCTTTTAGTAGGTGTTTCATGATAGAAACTTAAAATAGACTTAAAATTCACACATCAGGAAAAAATCAAAATTTTATGAAAAGGTTAAAAAATGTTCCACAAAATCATACGTTTACTTTCTAAAAACTGTAAAAAAAGGAAAATAACAGACGAATAAGATTATTGATATTCAATGGAACGACCATTCTGGCAAGCATATTCACAAATTTCGTCATCCATAGACGAATAAAGATTGTCGAGCAGCTGTTGGTCCACTTTTGGCCATGCTTCAATGATAACCTTTTTTGAGGGATGGAATGTCCGCATACCGTAAAAACCCAAATAGTGTTGCATGCAATACTATTGTTCAAGCTTGTCTTTGCGGGGCAATACTAATAGGGGCGCAAATCAATTAGGGGGTGCAATACTATTGTTCAAAAGCTATTTTTCTCGTTATTTTTTTCCAGCCATATCAACACGTAGGATTTTCATCACTTTCTTGGTATCCGTGTTAATGTGGCAACGATATGAACGATATGAATCCCAGACTAACAGTGTTTTTACAAACAAAGTGGTTCCGATGATAGATTTAAGGAGATGCTCTGTGGTGTTATCATTGAAAAAAGATTCTCTCTGACCATGAAAGCTCCATCGAGGAACCAATTTTTTTAATAATCGATGCTATAGGAAATTTTTTCAAAAGCAAAACAAACGGACGACATTTGAATCCGTTCGAGCGAACAGGAAGCATGACAGAGGTGTGATGTCATGTTCAGTTGTATGTAGTTACGGAGACCTGAACTCCTTCTCAATTCATTTTATTGTTGAATGACGTACCTGATTTGCACCCAATTTATCGATAATCAAACTATTTGAGAAATCCAAATAATCCGCAGTTTCATTACAGGAATAAACGTAGTTATAGAAAAAACAATAAAAAACGATGAAATAAAGAAAAAATAACAAATCTTGGTTTGCTCTCTTTTCACTATTGAAAAGCGTATGGGTGGTTTACAGTTCTCAAACATCAAAAGTGAATTTAAAAAATCTGTCGTGGCGCCGATTTTGTCATCACGAAGGGGCAAGACAATTAGGGAGGCAATACTATTAGGGGTGCAAATCTATTAGAGGTTTTACGGTAAATTTTGTTTCCTTCCTAGATGTTCCGTACCATGTATTCCCAGACATTTTCGATGATATTTATGTCAGGGGAGCAGGCCGGCTAATCGATAATCGGGATTCCGCAGTCACCTATCCACTTGATGGTGTGTCGAGCCCGATGGCATGGAGCTCCGTCTTGCTGATAAGTGAAATTTTTGGCGCTATTCCGACGGATAAATGGTATGAGATCTCTTCTTATCACGTATCGATATTGGCAACCGTCCGTCTTCTTTGGTACAAAGCAAAGTTTGACATTACCTTGGGCACTGATTGCTGCCCAGACCATCACTCCTCCACCTTTGAAGTTTCGACGTGAGAACCGCAGTTTTTCTTATCTCAAATCATGCCAGTAATCACGGTAGCCATCCGGTCCATCGCAGCTAAATTTCTTCTCATCTCTGAAGGCAAGCTGAAAACAAAATACCAGTTTAAGAAAGGTACAGTAATCCTTACCTGTTTCCATTCAGTTCTTTGGTTCTTCTTAGCAAATTCAATCCGATTTTCTCGGTGTTTAACGATCACATTTGGAGCCTTTCTCATTTTTCGGCGTCTGATGAATTTGCTCTTCGAAAGAACGCGGCGAACAGTCTCTACGGATACGAAAAGTCCAAGTTCGCTCTTGATCTTTGAGCGAGTGACTTTAGAATTTGACGCTCTGCGGATAATTCTTTGCTTGTTTCGTCCAGAAAAAAGAGATGGACGACCAGAAGACTTTTTTATATCATAGCCAAGTGGATTTGCAGCATATCGATTGGTTAAATCTAGGGAACGCTTCATTTCTTTAGAGATTTGACGGTGCGAGAGCCCTATAAAATAAAAGTGAACGTATCATTATGTGGGAAAAAATACCCATTTTTCGAAAAAATTTGAAATTCTCGATTACTCAGTTTTATTATATTTTCGATCCAGGACCCATAATTGCATTCTAAAAGGTACTTCCATATTATATATGATAAATAATTAGGAATTACAGAAAATCAAAATTTTGAGATTTTTGGGGGTGAACGTAAAATTATGTGGAGCACTGTATTATAGGTTTTCGACAGGCTGTTTCACAAAGCTGAAATGCTCCGGAGAATCGACGCGAGAGAGTTACCCCGAGAGAAGAGACGCGCGTCACACTATTCTAGAACTCCACTCCTCGAATGCTATTCCGATGATACAGAACAGGAAAAGAGAGAAAAATAGAGAGCCATACGGTTGCAAAACCCCGCCCACAAGAAGAGACACGCCTCCCCTTCCTTCCACTACTTATTCCGAGTCACTTCTGCTCGATGCTCATTTGCAGTATGCTCTCATCACCCTGAGCTGAGCGGAAAGCGTTACAATTTCTTGTACGAGTTGCTTCGTTTTTAGAAATATTTTCTGTATTTCATTCGTTTTCCTTTTTCGCTATGAGATTCCGTGTGTACTGTAATAGCCTGCCGTCCCCCCCCCCCCCTATGCCATAATTCGAAATCTGTTTATCTCAGTTTCTGATTGATACCGAAGAGATGCAAAGTGCTTTACATGTTTCGTCAGTTAAGAGCATTTTGAAGTCTCCACTATGAGCTGAGATAAACGAACGGAAAGTTACGGTAGGGCATTGCCGGACAATTAGAGTAAATACAGTATGCGTTGGTGCGTTTTCAGTACTCCAAATTCTTAATTTTCAGAACAATATGTCTGCCGGAAGACCACTAACCTACCCTAGTCTACAATGCATATTATACCATTTGGAAGCGAACATAAGGTGACTTTTTACCTATTTCTTCACTGAAAACTCGAAAAAAAAAGAAATTATTGTGCGACTTCTTCCAAGAATACGGTTGCTCGCGGAATCTGATTTCCGCGTGAGACCTGACTTTTCACGGAAATTCCTTGCGATAGCCATGACATCAAAGAGAGAAGTGGCACAGAAAACTAGTCAGATTCACTCTGAAATTCTATTTTTGGCATTATGGCAAAGTGCCAGAGCCGATCAATTTTCCTGAGAGCTCGTTAAAACCGAAATGTTTCAGATTCAACATAGCTCGATGCTGTCCGTCGATCGAAAAAGTGGAGAAAAAAGTTCCGCTGAAAATCCGGAATCTAGTCTTTGGCCTTCAACAATTTTCCATAAATAGTGTTCATTACGATGTTTCATTAATCTGCGAAGCTCTCGGAGAAGGAATCGAGTCGAAATACGGATTCGAGAGCGATGAGGATAACAAACTAGTTAACTATAATGATTCATTCCTGAATTCAATAGAGCCGGGCACTTCCATTCCCTTCAGGTTGGATTACTTTGATTCGGAAGAAGAAGTGGCGGAGAATGCGAGATGGGAAGCCTTCCGGAATGTAATGGATCGCGGCCCACGCGGAAAGTTCAGCCACCACATATTACTGGAATCTTGGAGCACCGAATCCCAGATTGGAAAACGAATCGAGAGGGTGGCGTATAATAAGACGTTGAGCGAAGCCAGGGATTACCTGGCTAACAAATTCTTAAGCGGACGCATTGTTCATGTGGACTCGCTGTTCATCCAGGACGATGAAGAATATATGCCACCATTACCTTCAAAAGCGAAGCTGACGTGAGTTCTTCCATCACATTTCTTTTTTATTTTCGCAAATTTCACAAATGAGAGCCGCACAGAGAATACGGTATTTTCAATTGTGTGTTTTCAGAGTCGCTCACCTGACAAGGGAACTGTTTTTAGACAATGGCTGAGAATTTTATGAAAATTGGTACACAGACACTTTCGAGCATGCTGAAAATCATGACAAACTTTTTTTTTGCCCAATACTCTCCAGAAGCTGAATATTCGCATCTGAAGTTTCATCGCATCTGAAGTTCTCCCATCATCTCGCGACTTCACTCTTCTCTATGCTTCCATATCATTCATTTCCGGAAGCAGCGGTGGTGTAGTGGCAGTGGGATGGTGTGGAACCCTGGGGGTCGCAAGTTCGAACCCTATTATGGAAAATTTTTTTTGTTTCTTGTAATTTCATTTTCTAGAGGTCTCCAGAGCACCTTGGTCTCGAATGGAACTTGCAGAATGCCGAAAAAGGGTATATGAGTTGTGTTTAATTGTTTTTTGATCTCAAAGGCTTCTACTCTGACCTTTAGAAAACGACAGAAATTTACTGAAACATCAAAAATTAACACATATGATACTTGAAAACGAAGTCCTTGAAGCAAAGATACTTCTCACAATGGATACATCTAATAAACGAAGTACTAGACACTTCCAACAACACAGTGAACATCTTTGGATCCGGTAAATGTAAGAGTCCGAGCTGTGTTCATTTCGAGCTGGAAGCCAGTCTGATCAGCATTGTAAATGTTGGATGGGTGGTACAAAGGGAAGTGTTGGTTGGCAGAATCCACGAAATTCTTGGAATCCTTCTCAATCTGATCGCGAGTCTTGTGTCGAACGGTAGACACAAATTTCGTGATTTTCCTGGAGGAAATTCCGTACATTTTCTTCCATCCAGCCAGCCAACTATCCGATTCGACAAAGTTTCCAATGCAAATGTTGTTCTTCCTTATGATGTCAGCAATAAGATAGCGTAGAACGTTATCATGTAGGATTTTCCCATCTTCGATGTGCCTCTTCACCTCCTTTTCCAGTTCGGCCGAGATGAATTCCAAATCGGTTTTCCGATTGGATTTGGCGAATCCTACAAATTATAAGTTTTCGCAATCAGAGAAAACGAGCCACACGAGTGAAAGCAGCTGAAATTCAATTATTCAATAATGCCTCCTTGACTTTAGAAAGCTCGACGAATTCTCTAATACTGAATTGAATCAAGTTGGGGGCTCCAGGAAGGTTGACCACATCTGGATCTGGACATCGAATACAAATATAATAATTATAAAAAACTCGAATGTTTGACGCTTTTTTTAAATTCTACAAAAAGTTTCTTCGAATTAAAATAATTTTGCGTTTTGCCGACTCCTATTCGATAAATACAGTTCCGTGCAAAATTATACGAACCGGGGTGATTTTTACCGAAACTCGACTTCGGATGATCCGATTGACCCCAAAGTTTCAGGTATTGAGAACAACGATGGATGAGCACGATGTATCATTTTGAGTATTCGGGATCTCAGAGCATGTGGTATCACGATTCGACCATTGAACATCAAACAGTCCGCCACGATGGAGAGTTGAAATTGTGAGGATGAAGCAATTGGCAAGATCACTAGTCTACTGGCCAGCCATTGATAAGGATATCGAGAAAATGGTACGTAGTTGTGATGAATGTGCTTCTGTTTCTAAAAATCCAATCAAAAATACTTTGTGCTCCTGGCCGATTCCAACAGCTCCATGGCAACGCGTTCACTGCGACTATGCTGGACCAGTGGATGGACGCTACTACTTAGTAATAGTGGACGCATTTTCCAAATGGCCAGAAGTCGTCTCAACCACATCCATAACATCCACAGCGACCATCAACATATTGAGAAGAATTTTTGCACAATTTGGAGATCCGGAGACGCTCGTAACGGACAACGGCACACAGTTAACGTCATCTCAATTTCAAAGCTTCTGCAAAGATCGAGGAATCAGTCACAATCGATCTCCACCGTTCCATCCTCAGTCAAATGGACAAGCAGAAAGATTTGTGGATACCATGAAAAAGGGATTAGGCAAGTTGAAAGGGGAGGAAAACACAGATACTGCCTTATATGTGTTCTTCCAGAACTACCGCTCAACTCCTTGCTCAGCCAGCCCAGATGGCCTCACCCCTGCTGAGAACTTCATTGGTCGGAAGATCCGTACTTTCCTGGTTAAATTGCTCCCCACGATCAACTTCCCGTCTCGCATGATACAGAGATGGAGAAGAAGTTCAATGCTCAGCACGGTGCCCGGCGAGGCAGCTTCACAGCCGATGAAAAGGTTTATGTTAAAAATTTCAGTAACATAAATACTACCACTTGGATTCCAGGAACTATCCAAAGACGGATTGGACGGACGCTGTATCGTGTGCTCGTCAAGGATAGTCAAGGAGGCTGTAGAATATTACGGATCGAGGCAGAAATTCTACAACAACGGGAAAGATATTCGTCAAAGATATTCGTCCGAGTCTCGCTACAATTTGCCATAAATATAGATTCATCAGAAACGAAAGTCACTTGTTCAAACTCCGACAGTACGAGTTGAATGGTGTGTTAAATGCAATTTTCTCTGATTGCGAAAACTTCAAATTTGTAGGATTAACCAAATCCAATCGGAAAACCGATTTGGAATTCATCTCGGCCGAACTGGAAAAGGAGGTGGAGAGCACTTGGAAAGACACGGCAGCAATTGACACCGTCAAGCCTCCATCGAACAAGCTGAAACTTTTGACGATTCCGGCCGGCTGCACTGGAAACATCCAACCATGTGATGTTGGCATATTCGGAAACTTCAAAAAAGTTGTGAAGACTATAACCAACTACGCCCATCTCACTCACAGAAATTACAAAATACACACAACAGTTGAAACCTTGAAGGTATGACCCACTTAATAAGGCATTATTGAATAATTGAATTTCAGCTACTTTCACCCGTGTGGCATCAGATGTGCTCTACGAAGCTGGAATCTTGGGCTAAGTACGACTGGCATGCTTCTGGATACGATGTTCCTCGTCCTTCGGAAACTCCATCCCAACTTCTCTTCCCAAGCGGAGTGGCCAGAGATTGCGATATTCATTAGATGTATCCATTGTGAGAAGTATCTTTGCTTCAAGGACTTCGTTTTCAAATACCATATGTGTTAATTTTTGATGTTTCAATAAATGTCTGTCGTTTTCTAAAGTTTAGAGTCGAAGCCTTTGAGATCAAAAAACAATTAAACACAACTCATATAACCTTTTTCATCATTCTGCAAGTTCTATTCGAGACCAATGTCTCGTCGATACTCGTCTGACGCAGTGTGTTGACAACTTTTTTATTGCGTAGGACGAATGCAAGACGAACAAGGACAACTCGACTTTTGAAGACGACTTTTTGTCTTCATCTTTCATGGAAGCCTTAATGGTAATTCCAGCTTAAGAGCGTGTACGCGCCATTGACTAAACAGCGCAATACGGCACTCCGTTTCTGTGGACAATCAGCAGAAGGGGTTAGAAGAAACGGAGGGTTGCTCACTATTCTCCTCTGTAAGTCCGCCGTTTCTACGCCACTGTTTGCAGAGAAACTGTAGTGTTTCCGATTCAATTCTCGCTGTCAGCATTCTTTTGGAACTAAAGTATAATTCCAGAATGTTCCAGAAAGTTCTAGAACAGCGGCGTTGCCGCGAAATTTCCACTGTTGAATTATTATTGAAGTCATGTGTCAAAAAATTCAAAAACAATACGGATTTATTTTCAATGATTATAGAATACATATTAGCAATATTTTTCAGTATCGCAAGAAGCAACTTCGCACATATAATACTCAGCCGAACCGTATGAATATACATTTTGCCATCCGACTGAAAGAGCTGAGCTAAATTGCTGATTCAAGACTCCAGGATTACTGCTGATGGATTTTGGAAACGATGGGTTCCATTGAGTGTATCCGGAGAGCTGAAAATACAGATGATAAGCGATTTGTTCTCTAAAAGATTTAGGAGATTTCAGTTTTCAATAAGAACTATTAAAATGACCGGCGCGATGAAATAGGCGCGGATTTGTAGTTTGAAGAAATTGATGAAGGAGCCAAAAAAAATGTCAGTGACTACATATTTTCTTTTAAACATTGCAAATCACTGAAGACTGGTAGGGAGCATCTTGAAGAATTCTGTTCATCAGAAGTGGTGGAGGGGAAAAGGGTTTACAAAACAATGGAAAGCCAGACATGCTCATTAGTGATTGATATGTGAAACATCGGATTGTCGTACAGCGAATCCACGTATTGATTAAAAGATAAGAAGATATTGGAGTCTTGTATTGATTAGCTTAAAGAATTCTAATTATCTGTGGTGGAGGGAAAACGGTTATGAGAAAAACGAAGCATCGTATTGACACATTAGTAGAAAAAAATGTTGATGTTTTGAACATCGGATCGTCGTTAAGCGATTATAAATTGGTTGCTGGGTATTGGAGCCTCGTACAGATCAACTTCAGATCGCCTGAAGACGAGAAAGAAAACAATAGAGTGCCGTACATTTGTTAATAAACTGATAAGATGTGGGACATCGGAGGATCCTATAGCATTATGACTACTCGACATGTTAGACAAAAACTTTAGACAGCCTTTTTAAGGGAGGTGTCTAGTATGGAAACCTACTTTCTTCGTTTGACACTACAGTAATAAATATCATTTCTGTTCCTCAAAATGTCTCTGCTAATTGGTCAACTTTTGAGCCATTTTTGAGCTTTCTAGCTTTGATCAATAGAAAAAACAACTGACTGGTTTGAGTGGATATCCGGCTGGTTGCTGCCAGTACCATCCTCCATTAACATAGTTCAATCCAATGTGATAAATGTATGGTGCGGTGAAAACGGAGTTGTTCCGAGCGATATCTGAAAACGGTGACGGTAACGGACGGAATCGTGTGTTACTCTAACAACTGTGCCGTAATCTATTATATAAACTAGTGAAGACCGCTCTTTTATATCGATTATTGCTTGCGGGAGGCTCATCGGAAATACGGTTGTTAGAGCAGATCGGGCCTCACCGATATATAGTTTTTTCCGGAGTTTGCGTTCCGTCATTGCTAAAAGACCTGCCGCCGGTCATCTATCAAAGGCTTTCAATGCAAAGTTTCTTCATACAGTTTCTGATTCTGCTACATTTTTTGACTGTACCAACGGAATCAGTTAGCCAAAGAAATATCTCAGTAGGGGAACTTTTTCTCGGGAAAACGAGCCTTCTCCTCGAATGCTCCAAACCCGGAGTTTTGAAACGATTAGCTCCAGCTGACCATTTCTTTCACTTGGAACTGAGTCAAAGAACAGCTCAAGTCTAAAAGTAGCCCACAGTTATGTTTTCCAATAAGATAAAACCCAAACTTTCAGAGTAATTTGTTTGGACGTCACTTACGTAACACGTAGTTGTGCTTATGCAGATCGTACTCGGATACAAGGTATCCGTTCTTGGCGAGACTCTGGCAAGCGAACTTGGCAGTGATCCAAGATGAGGAGATGGTAGCAGCACGGATACAAACTCCGTATCCGTAAGAGTACTCGTCATTGTAGTGGGCCCTATATTGAATCCACAGATTGGGACAGAAGCAGTTGGCTGAAATTATGAATGCGTATGGCGATGCGAAACCGTAAAAAACAAACTCTGGAGAGCGGCTCCTTGAAGTTCTCCAACCAAGCCAAAGTCGGTGGAATTGAACGCACAGTTTGGCGAGGAGATGTTAGCGAGTGCGGCAAGAAGATATTCATCACCGTCTTGGTTGAAGGCAACGGTACAGATTTTTTCTCCAGATGCTTTCATACGATTGGCTTTAGGAAGTGGGTCAAGCTCCCCTTCTCCTCTGGAATAAAGCATTAAATTATATGTTTCAAAGATGCATCAGCTCAAACGTGGGCATTTGCAGACGCATTATTCTTTTGCTGAGCAGCGGGAAAAGGAGACTTGTGGACACACCGACATACAGATATCGGGGGGAGGGGGAAACGAAATGTGCAAAAATTTAGACAACCAAATATCAGAGATATCGTTATTCCAAAACTCTGCCGACTTTCGAAAACTTACTTGTAAGTTGATGCATAGACAATGACCAATTGCTTATAATTATTTCTGACTCCATTGGCTCTTCCATTTTGGAAAACAATATCAGCAGCATCAAGCCCTGTAGCAAGGAAAGAATCATCCGAATTACTGACGCTATTTAGATTAGAGAAAACAGTGTTGAAGAAATCATCACTGGATTGGATTTGGTTCAAATCGGCGACCACTGTGGCCTGACTGTTGTAGGTGACGATGCCAATCCTAGTGGATCGCGGATCAGTGTATTGATCTCCGATTCTGGTTCCATTTCCGAAGACGGTAGCAATGTTACCGGCCACTTGAACGATTCCTTCATTTGTCATTCCTATCGAGTTATCAACGACGAGCACGATGTCAAGCCATAGATTCTCTAAGTTTCCTCCACATTGACGATCCACGTTGGTGTTCCGTGTAGAGCTGGGAGATTGCGTATAATCGGTAGTATAATCTTGTGCGGAGGCAAGTGCCAGAGTGGTCAGTATGAAACTTGCAAATTTGAACATTGCTGGAAATTTGATAAATTTTTGACGGAAATTTCGTACTCGATGAAGACGACGGATTTATAAGAATAATGAATTATTAATTAGAAATAAAATGTTTTGTAACCGATATTTTCCGAAAAAATGCTTCAATGAGCCGGCAGTCTGCAATTGGCCAATTGAATAATGCGCGGCACCTAGTGTTGCGATGACGGAATCTCGAGATGTGTTGGCTGTTCACAATCGTCACAATAGGTTCAATACTGGTGGATAATACGAAATGGGATACATTATTTTGGAAACTACATTTGAAACCGTCGTTTTCGGCGACGCATTCAAATGTAATTGTAGAAGACTATGGTTGGAGCAGTTCGTGAGCCCGGATTGTGCTCAAACATTCTTAAAATACCGTAAAACGTGTAATTAAAGAACATCCGCTTCTATTACCATTTGTCCTCTGCTGCTGGTCACACCGTTAAAAACGGCAGCTTGCCGATGGACAGCTAGTAGGTGCATAAAATGCGCAGAAATGGGCAGACAGTGGAACTTGAGCAGTACAGGACAGCTTCTGGGCAGCTAGCGATTTAAATATTCAAAAATTTCCTTTTACGATGCTCTAAACTATCATAGAATGAGAAAATAATGGGGAACGGCAGAAAAGGGGCGTCATTTAAGCGAATTTCTTCATGATAACGGCCACCTACTCCACATTATCACTTATATGGAGCACGAATGAAAACGCTTCGAAAAGCATTACCGCGAAAATTAAAAAAAGATTATTAATTTTTTAAACCGAATTCGATAAGGAGAATTGATAAAAGCGCTTATCATAAAGCCGCCATACATACAGTAATCCAATTAACTATAGAGTAAAGTCCATTTTTCAATGTGTTTACCATTACCATTGGCCTTTCATGATTTCCAAAGAATTTTATGGAAGATTTCGAAATGTTAAATGAATATTTTTGTCGGCGTCCTTCTGTTATGTCTGTGCGTTCTTTAGAATGCAGCAAAACTGGAAGATTTCGTGCGGAAATCGAATGGAACTCTTGTAAATTCTATTGTTTTCGACTTCTCTAATTTCCGGGTAACCTTTGCAAACTACCCGCCCCGACCAACTCTTTCAGCCCGCTAATTTTTGGTTCTTGGTTTCATTGATTCTCTCATTGAAAAGAAAACAAGAAGGAAAAGAGCAAAGTTCAGATGAAGCCACTGGCCACGTCGCTTAGTTTCTCATTTCGCCCATCTTCTGCCCATCTTTTGCACAGGAGTTCCCGAGCGACCGAGAATGCGGCTCCGATCTTTCGAATCTATGGCTTGATGTGGCAGTCGTTGTTGACAGTTCTGTGGGGATGACGAACGATGGGTTGATCCAGGTATGACGTAATGCATATATTGTTGCTGATCGATTATATTTTCTTATCAGGTGGCTGCTCAAAATGGTGTGAGTTTTCGGTGCTGGCCCGCGAATTGGAACAAATTATGCTGACAAACGAACAACTAGAGTTGGACTGGTTACTTACAATTATGTGGCTACTATTGTAAGTGATATTGAGCAGAGAATGGAGGAAAAAAGAATTATTTAATTAGGGTTAGGTGTTTCACAAAAGGATATAGTGTTTGGGTATGTGTGACACTTAAAGCATCCCTCCCCCCAACTAAGCAGAATTACATGTGGCTACTAGTTGCAACTTGATCTCTGCTCACATAGTTAATTGGCAAGATGGCCAGGAGCTGCCACTAGTCGTCAAGTCAACTAGCAGCAACAGACAGCTGATCAATGTCAGCTCGCAAGCTATTCCCCGGCTGGCCACTAGCTGCATGTGTACCCATTAGCAAGCGGCCCATATCCATACACAACCTGCCGTTTTACTGATCACTATGCTCATACTTCTCCAGAGTTATGTGAATGAGAAGCTGAAGACTCATTAAAAATGTCTGATTCTCAGGTCAGAAACCGTAGTTTCCAAGAGTAGTTACTGTGAAAAGTGTTGTAGTATTCATTCAAGAAAACACGATTTAATGAACCACTTTCAAGTATTGTGATATCATCCGGATTCATAGTTCATAATTTTTAGAATTTTTCTCAAATTACGAGATTAAAAACACTTACTCAAATCACCCAAGTACCCAAATGAGTGGTCGGCAAAGTTATGTCTATCCACACATTTCTAATGGTAACTAAATAATTCCTGAGCTCGAAAAACCCATTTCTCTAAAGGAATTTCAGTTTCTAAGGCTTTTATTTTCAGTATTTAAAGCTGCTCCGCCCCGTCGGAACATTCAGCACTAGGGCCGATGGCTTAGAATATTTCCAGCTATTTCAAGAAGATGTTCAGCAATTCATGATGGCGGTGACGCAAATGAATTCAAATAGTCATTTACGTTCATCCATTCATTTCGCATAAAATAAACATAACTATAAAGAATACAAAAACTCGTTTACAGACACGAATTGCGATCCACTCGGATCGGAGATGTAATTCTAGAGGTCGACGGGCAGCCGACACTTATCAAAGAGTTTGTGCAAGACACAGTTAAGCTCATTACTATGTATGTACATATATATTATTACTAACTTCAATTATCTGCGGAATTATGAAAACCCGAAAAGCAAAAGCAAAACGCGTTGTGTGAATGAGCGTGAATGTGAATAGAACACCGTGAGCTGGAGCCGGCTCTAATGGAGACCGCTACAACATCGTAATTAATTAAACGTTTTTATCGCTGTATAATTTGTTTGTTAGCTTTCATTAGTCTTGTTGCGAAGATCGCCGGCTTTCGCATTTGTTTTGGAAATACGTTCGATCCGAAAGTGTGCACGCACACCGAGGTTGGCGCGCATATTTACCGTAAAAACTCAAATAGTGTTGCATGCAATACTATTGTTCAAGCTTGTCTCTGCGGGGCAATGCAATTAGGGGCGCAAATCAATAAGGGGTGCAATACTATTGTTCAAAAACTATTTTTTTCGTTGTTTATCCTGTCGACTTTTCAAAACAATAAGAATTTATTACGATTTTCAAAAAAGTTTCAGTCAGAAATGGCAAGACTGTCAGTAAGAAAACGGCAAAAGTTCCAATCAAAAAACAACAAAATTTTGAACAAAAAATCGAAGCAAAAAGCAAACAAAAATTATGAAATAATATGAATGGAAGTGTCCAATTCATCATAATCTTCACTTTCTTCGTTTTCTTCGCCTTGTAAGTCAATATCACCAATAAGGACGGCAACTGAGCCTAAAGACAATGACTGAGCAGCTTCTTCTCTTTTTCGTTTCATCAGTTCCAATCCCTCTGGTATTATGCCTTCGGCTCTGAAACAATGAATCTTGCAATCTTCGGATCCGTCCATAGAATTCTTCATCCCACATCCGGTGAAAGATTTTTTGATCAAAGATTCTGATAGCTGTTTCGAAGCGTCCAAAATCCATTGTAACTAAATTTTCATTAGAGAAGGACGCATGTTTCCTGAGTCTGTGTACGACTTGACTCCGTGAATCATCCAACTCTCATACTTTTAAATGGACTGTTCCAATACACATCTGGTACCTATGATTGAAATCCTATCGGAATGCTAGAAATTAAACGTCTTCTACTTTAATGAATTTAGTGGTCCCTCCTGAATCACAGCCATATCAACACATATGATTTACATCACTTTCTTCGTATAATGTGTTAATGTGGCAATAGTTTACAGTTCTCAAACCTCAAATTTGGATTTAAAAAATTTGTAGTGGCGCCGATTGTGTCATCACGAAGGAGCAAGACAATTAGGGAGGCAATACTATTAGGGGCGCAAATCAATTAGGGGGTGCAATACTATTGTTCAAGCTTGGCTCTGCGGGGCAATACTATTAGGGGCGCAAATCAAATAGGGGTGCAAATCTATTAGAGGTTTTACGGTAATTGGATTACTGTAAGTGTGACGGCTCTATGATGAGCGCTTTTATCAACTATTCTTATCGATTTCGGTAAAAAAAAATTAATAATCTCTTTAAATTTTCGCGGTAATGCCTTTCGAAGCGTTTTCATTCGTGCTCCATATAAGTGATAATGTGGAGTAGGTGGCCGTTATCATAAAGAAATTCGCTTAAATGACGCCCCTTTTCTGCCGTTTTCCATTATTTTCTCATTTTGTGATAATTTAGAGCATCGTAGAAAGAAAGTTTAGAATATTTAAGAGACAATGTCTGAGACATTCGACCACAGCTCAACTGCCCATAGTCACAGTCTAAAAAAGTTGTTTCAATTAGTTTGATTTTTTATATAATGGGTACTTGTGATGCCCTAAGTACAAAACCGTATTCAGAATTAGGCTCCGCCCCCTTCGAGTTGAGATACGGTAGGGGTGTGTCGAAAAAATTTTTTTTTCTTTTTTGAGATAACTTCGATTTCTTTTCTGGAATCGGTAACCGGTCACTTATGAAGCATTTTTGTAGTGGAGAACATTTTTCTAGCTGTTCTCCTTCCGACCAAAAAATTGAATTTTCGGAAAAAAAATGGTTTCATTTCAGTATTGTGGAAAAAATATATATATATTACACCACGTGACTTCTCATCAGAAATTTATACTTCAGGATATGGGTTACAAGAATTCATAACTGGTTGGCCGCGGTTCAGCTGCCTCCAGTCATTTTTTTCACGATTTTTGTCATTTTCCGTAGCCACGCGCCCTTTCCTCGCCTTCTTCCTTTCCCCTTTTTTATCTATGCATTCCAAAATGTGAAACAACAATGCAGCGGTGGCCAAGGGGCGAAGAGTGGGGGATGGGGGACTGCACAGGTGATTTGCGGTTAGACTAATATAGATGGAATATAGCTCGCGCAAAAATTGGCTGGGTACGGGAGATAGTGTTTGTAATCAGTCTATAATAGACAAATCGGGAGTTACCACCTATAAACTGCACATATCGCGAGCAAAAGTAGTACATATTTATCCTATCGCGAGCACCGTTATAAATCTATTGCATTCTCAAAATCGGACAGTAGTAATCCATAAAAATTTATTTAAAAAAGAAAGTTCTGTTGAATGAAAACAAAAACAGCGATATTAAAAATCAACAAAAGATGGGTCAACAACATTGAATTCTAACAGCACAATAAATTAAATTTACTAATCGAGAGCGTCGACGAGTTTCAAGTCGTCGCCTTTATCTTCGATTTGTGCAGTAGTCTCCGTGTGAGTTCCATCCTCCGTATTCTCATCGTGATCGTCGTCATAAGGGAACATTAGTTAACTGTAAGAAAACGTGAGAAATAATATTCCTCTAATTTTATATTTTTATCTATTTTTAAGAAATGCATGACGGATACTTTAATAGTTCAGAGAGCTATTCCAGTATCGAAACTAGTTTTTATGAATTTTTGATTCCGATATTCTATCATTCAATCAATTAGAAAGGGTTTTCCAACTTTTTAAACGAAATTCGAAAATTTTCTTAAATTTTGCTTTTGCTTCAATTTGGAATGCAAATTACCTTTGGAATATTCCGTTTAGCGTTGCGCTAAAAAAATTAATTTGCTGATCGATAACATCTAATGGAGACTTGCGAAATTGCAAAAAGTGTTTCTATGACAGCCTTCAAGACGCCTATCTAACCTGCCGTAGCAGGTACAAGCTCATCATAGGCGACTTTAACGCTAGATTGGGTACAAGGAAAGACACGGAACGATACATTGGCACGAATTCAATGGAACCAAGAAACGAAAGTGGCGAACTATTAGCTACCTTTTGTGAATCAAATCGTCTATGGCACATGAACTCGCAATTCAAAAAGCCAATGCATAGACGATGGACACACATCAGCCCCGACCAGAAGCACAAACATGAAATCGACCATATACTGGGAAATGGAAAATTTGTGACGGATGTGTCGGTGCTCCCATCATTCACAAATGGTAGTGATCATCGTCTACTTCGCAGGACAAAGCAATAACAAGGCCATCCAACCACGTACACAGAAGAATCTCGGAAGCAACTCGCCAGCTTCTATCCAAACGGCGTTTCACAGACAAAACAGATCCAAGCTTCAAGTCACTGTCTCAAGAATGCCGAGAAGCTGTCGAGAAAGACCATGAAGAATTCGCACAGAAGCCGCCTACTGAATGCCGCTAATCAACGAAGGAGTCTTAAGAAGGTAGCGAGAGACATCACAGAGTTTAAATCTCAAATACCTTGCCTTAAGTCTCCAACGAGCGGCAAAAGAATCACTTCTAAGACAAAGATGGAACAGGAGATTCAGAAGTTCTACTCGAAAATATCTAGCAGCAACTTCTCTTCTCCCACATCAACCAACACCCCCCATCAGAACGGAAACAACACCACCAGCACCACCGTTCCTCCCAGAAGAAGTGCGAACTGCCCTCAATTCATTCCCAAACGGGAAGGCAGCAGGTGATGACAAAATCACGGCAGATTTTCTCAAGAGCTGTCATGACAATGTCATTAGCCTGATCGCACGACTATTCTCGATGTATTTAGAAAGCGGAAAAGTTCCATTGAAATGGAAATACTCGAACACTACTCTGATCTTCAAAGAAGGAGACAGAGAAAATTTGGAGAATTATAGGGCTATCTGCCTTCTATCAGTACTCTATAAAACATTCTCAAAATGTCTATTAAATAGAGTAAGAAAAACACTAGAAGAAGCCCAGCCGAGTAGAAACAGTCTATATAAACCTGCTCAAAGAGTGCTATACAAACTGCACAACCACCTTTACACCATTCCATAGACAAGTTGAGGTACCCATCACAAGAGGTGTACGTCAAGGTAATCCAATATCACCAAACCTCTTCTCAGCTTGTCTAGAGCTCGTCCTCGGACAATTGTCTTGGAATCACCTGAAAGGACACGACGATGACTACGCTCACGTGCCAGGAATAAGGATCAATGGCAGAAATCTCACTCATTTGAGATTCGCAGACGACATCATTCTTGTCGCAAACGACCCACGAACTGCCAGCCAGATGATCCAAGAATTCACAGAAAGGTGCAAAAAAGTAGGACTCCAAATCAATACTAACAAAACCAAAGTGTTGAGAAACACATACGCCACCACACATCCGGTGATCATCAGCAATAGTACAACCATCACGACAATCGAAGACGTGGATGAGTATGTCTACCTTGGCAGGCTACTCAACTCACGAAATGAGCTAGAACCTGAACTCCACAGAAGAAGACGGGCAGCCTGGGCCGCGTTCAACAACATCAAAAGCACCACCGACGCTCTCACCTGCCCACGAATTCGAGCTCAACTTTTCGACACCATCGTTCTTCCCGCGCTCACATACGGATCTGAAACCTGGACCTTTACACAGAACCTCGCTGAAAGGATCCGTGTGATGCATTCACTAGAAAGAAGATTAATTGGAATGACCCTCACGGAACAACGCCAACGAGACTTGCACCGCGAAGACATCCGAAAAATCTCCCAAGTCACGGACCCACTCAAATACATCAAAAAGAAAAACTTAGGATGGGCCGGACACATCATGCGAAGAAATGACGGAAGATGGACAAAGCTGATACAAGAATGGATTCCTCGAGACCAAAAACGATCTGTCGGACGACCCCCCATGAAATGGTCCGACTCACTACGTAAAGAAATCTCAATATACCGAGGAAATAGACTAACTACTTCATGGACAACCATCGCCCAAGATCGCAAAGCATGGTTAGCTGTGATCCGCGCTCACACAAGCGAATGACGGATCGACTAAGTAACTAAGTAAGTAAGTTCAGCAGATTAAGAAATAACTCAGAAAACGAACTTTTTGGGAATAAGAAAGAGAAAGCCCGCTTAATCTCGAGTCCGCAAACACCGCATGTCAAAACAGTAATTCATTGAATTTTTCAACTAGCTGGGTTTTAAATGAATGTGAGTGATTATCCTAACGATCTTTACTGAAAATCAAAAATGATTAATTAATGTGACATATTTACAACAAAACTTTCGTATTTTCAAAGAATTTAAACAATTTATTGAGCAGCTGTGTCTGGCTACGATGGTTATCGCTTTTTCTTAAAGAAATGTTATTGTTTTCTGCGCGGGAATTTAAAATCAATATACAAACGCTATTTTCTAAATTCCAAAAAATGTTTTTCCTAAGGTCACAATTTCTCGTGAACTGAGCTGAGTCTGAGGCTTGAAAAAATGACGTTTTAGCCATTTAGATACCGCTTTTTACGCACTCTTTGGGCCTTAACGTTTCAGCGTTGCTTATTTGATTAAAAAATTTAAATGAAAACCTTTTTCATATTCATTCGTATTTTAGTTAAAGTTTCTTCGCGCATTCCGGCTTCTTGCCCAAAAACTCAGAGACATGCACATTATTGTTAAATGTCTTTTACAATTGTTCACAAAACATACGTTGTGAGATTATCGAAAAATCAGTTTCAGCCTGGAAAACGATAAATAATCGTTTTTTGCACAAGAAGTGCGCCAACACTAGGCGCCATCGCGCTCTACCTCGATTTCCAATCGAGAGTGCCGTGTTCGACTTCTGCTAAAAATTAGTTATAATGACACAAAACAGTTAAAAAAATTGTTGAAAAGTTGAAAAAAAAAGAGAAAAAAACATCAATTTAGTGAGTAAAAAAGTTCGAAATCATATTGGCATCATCTTCTCGCCGATATGCAGAATGTAGACTTATTATAGACTTATCGCAAGTGCTCGCGATATCTACTTATTATTAAGCGAATAGTTCTGTCTGTCCGTGACTCTGTCCAAGACGTTTCATTGAATAACTCAAAAGATCGTGGGTCTTTTACTTTGATATTCGGGATGGAGTCATGACCACCCGAGCGCTTCGAAACCATATATTTAGGAGGTCGCAGGGTACTAGGGATACTGTAGAACCGTACACTATAAATCTACAAAACTGTCTTAAAATCGATAAAAAAAACCAAAATTTTGCTGAAATATCTATTGACATGTCCGTATATCACATTTAAAAAATCAGCTTGATATCTTTAAAACTACAATTTTTATGAACATTGTTTCCAACGTTTTTGGAACATCACTATCTACTTATTATTAAGCGAATAGTTCTGTCTGTATGTGACTCTGTCCAAGACGTTTCATTGAATAACTCAAAAGATCGTGGGTCTTTTACTTTGATATTCAAGATGGAGTCATGACCACCCGAGCACTTCACATTCATATATTTAGGAAGTCGCAGGGTAGTTGGGATACGGGACGGGATGTAAATTTTATTTGGTTTTTGACGTTCTGCTAATAAATTGTTTTACTAATAAGAGAAAAACAGAACGACTACAAATATTTCTAAACGAAAGCCAGTGGAAGCCAGTGGAAGTCGCGGCGTAGCCGCGAACTTTCCGCTGGTATATATGTACAGTGCGTTTCAATATTATACGTCCACTCTTGTTTTTGGCCGTAACTTGAGAACCGGTTGAGATATCAATCTAATTTCATTAAAATTGAATTCAGAGAAACAAATTACATCTAGAAAACCATTTTTGAGAAAAAATATTGAAAACTACTCGAGATACAGAGAAAAATCTGAAAATGTGACATTTGCAACCGTTTCAAAATTATACGTCCACTTCAAAGGTATGTCGATCTTGACCTTTGGCGGAGCCGGAAAAGCTTGAATTTAGTTTTGTTTTTTTGCTGCCAATGTGAGAAACTTTTTTCATTATGATTTTCCTTGTTTTTCTCCACTTTTCAACATGTCTCGTGGCCATTTGCTCACTGATGCTGAAAAATCCTTCATCGACGCGTTCAAAACCTCTGGTTGGACCAACAGGGCTATCGCGAAACATCTAAATCGTTCCCACGATTGCATTAATCGTTTTGTATCGAACCGGACCCGCAACAATCAACCCAACAAGGCTGGACGTCCTCCAAAACTCAATTCAAGAGCCAAACGATCAATCGTTCGTGTGGCTTCAAACACCATGAAGTCTTGTAATGATATCAAAAAAGAGCTGAATCTTGGAGTGAGCAAGTGTACAATCTGGAGGGCTCTTAAGGATGATCCAAACATCAAAAGAGCAGTCATGCGCCCTGCTCCGAAGCTCACTGACAATCACAAAACTCGCCGTCTCGACTTCGCTCGAAAAAACATGGGAACCAACTGGGATAAGGTATTAAATTTAAAATTATCTATCCAAATTATCTTATCTTTTACAGGTAATTTTTTCGGACGAGAAAAAATTCAATCTTGATGGACCCGACGGATTCAAATCGTACTGGCACGACTTGCGGAAGGATCCAGCCGTTTTTGCCAAAAGGAATTTCGGGGGAGGCAGTTTGATGGTATGGGGAGCATTTGCTTCGGCTGGATACTTGGAGCTCGCTTTCACCACTTGTCGAATGAACTCCACAGACTACCAAGACGTTCTCCAGAACCACCTTATCCCGTTTCGTCGTCGATTCAGTCGCCGCCAGTTCATTTTTCAGCAAGATAATGCTGCAATCCATGTCAGCCGCTCCACTTTGGACTGGTTCCAATCGAAAAACATCGATGTCTTGCCATGGCCAGCTTGCTCTCCAGATCTGAATCCGATGGAAAATGTTTGGGGCGAGCTGGTTCGTCGTCTTTACCGCCATGGAAAGAAGTATGCTAGTATTGGAGAGCTTCGGGATGCGCTGATTGCTGAGTGGAGTCTGCTGGAGCAGGAGTTCAAGACTAAGAGCACCCAATACATCCAAAACCTTATCAAATCGATGCCAAATCGTCTCTTCGATGTCATTGCTGCTAAAGGTTCATCCACAAAGTATTGAAATATTTTTTATTCTCTATTTTAGCATTGATTCTGAGAGTGGACGTATAATTTTGAAACGGTTGCAAATGTCACATTTTCAGATTTTTCTCTGTATCTCGAGTAGTTTTCAATATTTTTTTCTCAACAATAGTTTTCTAGATGTAATTTGTTGCTCTGAATTCAATTTTAATAAAATTAGATTGATATCTCAACCGGTTCTCAAGTTACGGCCAAAAACAAGAGTGGACGTATAATATTGAAACGCACTGTATTACATGTACACCATTCTCGCCGATGTATGTTTTATAGGTAGTTTTTGCACTCGGAGATATAATAGACTAACCGCAAATCACCTGTGTGGGAGTCGTGGTTCGGTTCCGCTCCACTCCACTATTTTTTTTTATTTTTTCAGAAACAATCCAAAAAAGTCGAAAAACCATTGACATTGCCTCTTATTTCTCATTTTCTCAGTGTTTCGTTTTTAGTACTTCTTGTTTACGCCAACATAATGAACATCTGTCCAACTGTAGTCTGAGGAAGAGCACGTCGATGCTGGCTGGATCAGATTCATGAAAGATGAGGCGTTTTTCATGGAAGTGGATGGGGTGGGATGACATTTTCTATGATGTTCTTAATGATCTAGATCCAGTATTCGAATACACAAAATCATAAATTGGAGTAAAGTCATTTTTCTTGATGCTGTGAATAAATCGTGAAAAAAATGACTGGAGGCAGCAGAACCGCGGCCAACCAGTTATGAATTCTTGTAACCCATACCCTGAAGTATAAAGTTCTGATGAGAAGTCATGTGGCGTAATATATTTTTTTCCACAATACGGAAATGAAACCATTTTTTTCCGAAAATTCAATTTTTTGGTCGGAAGGAGAAAAGCTAGAAAAATGTTCTCCACTACAAAAATGCTTCATAGGTGACCGGTTATCGATTCCAGAAAATAAATCGAGATTATCTCAAAAAAGAAAAAAAATTTTCGACACATATACATAACTCGTTGGGCTTTTAATACTTTTTTTTAGCGCAACGCTGAACGGAATATTACAAAGGTACTTTGTATTCCAAATTAAAGCAAAAGCATAAATTTAAGAAAATTTTCGTTTAAAAAGTTGGAAAACCCTTTTTAATTGATTGAATGATAGAATATCGGAATCAAAAATTCATAAAAACTAGTTTCGATATTCTTTAAGAAAGCGCATGACTGGAATAGCTCTCTAAACTATTAAAGTATCCGTCATGCATTTCTTAAAAATAGATAAAAATATAAAATTAGAGGAATATTATTTCTCACGTTTTCTTACAGTTAACTAATGTTCCCTTATGACGACGATCACGATGAGAATACGGAGGATGGAACTCACACGGAGACTACTGCACAAATCGAAGATAAAGGCGACGACTTGAAACTCGTCGACGCTCTCGATTAGTAAATTTAATTTATTGTGCTGTTAGAATTCAATGTTGTTGACCCATCTTTTGTTGATTTTTAATATCGCTGTTTTTGTTTTCATTCAACAGAACTTTCTTTTTTAAATTAACAGGTTATTCCGAAACGACTGGTTCTGAAACAACTGGTTCCGAATTGGCCGGTTCTGAAAAGGCAATTCCGAAATGACCGGTTCTGAAACAGTCTATTCTGAAACGAGCGGTTGCGAAACAGACTATTCCGAAACCACAAGTTTTGAAAGAGGTTATTCCGAAACGACTGGTTCTGAAACAACTTGTTCCGAATCGGCCGGTTCTGAAACAGGCAACATAATTACTTAATAAATATAGTTAGTATAACCTGTTAATTTTTTCTCGATTTCCAGAAATTTCGGCATTTTGTTTTATCTTTTTTTAAGATTTCCATGATCCAATTAAATCAGAAAAGCAAAAAAAATTTTGCCGTGAAGCGAAATTTGCTCATTTGCTTTCTCGTGGTGTCATCGGATATCATCGATATCATCGGACTTTCGGAAACAAAACGAGAAGCAGAAGAGCACAAAACGCATCGAGACGGGACCGGAGTTTTCTTAGGATCTCGGAACAGTAGTTCCGTGTCAGGAGGGATCGGCTTTATCGTTAAGAGCACCCTCCTCCCAAAAATCATAAAAGTCAAGTTCCTCAACCATAGGATCGGCTACCTTACTTTACAAGTAGGAAGGAAACTCAGCTGTACCATCTTCCAGGTGTACGCACCTGTCGCTGATACCGATCCAGAGGAACTCGCTGATTTCTATGACAGCCTTCAAGACGCCTATCTAACCTGCCGTAGCAGGTACAAGCTCATCATAGGCGACTTTAACGCTAGATTGGGTGTAAGAAAAGACACGGAACGATACATTGGCACAAATTCAATGGAACCAAGAAACGAAAGTGGCGAATTATTAGCTACCTTTTGTGAATCAAATCGTCTATGGCACATGAACTCGCAATTCAAAAAGCCAATGCATAGACGATGGACACACATTAGCCCCGACCAGAAGCACAAACATGAAATCGACCATATACTGCGAAATGGAAAATTTGTGACGGATGTGTCGGTGCTCCCATCATTCACAAATGGTAGTGACCACCGTCTACTTCGCAGCCACCTGCACTTCAACACCAACATCGCAAGATACGAGCAGGTCAAGCGAAGAAAGCTTCCAAAGGGAGAGTTGGACCCGAACACTGCGCACACGCTCAGTGCCACAGTCGCAATAGATCCCAATACGGACATTGATCAAGATTATCAAAATCTAATCGAAGTACTCAAGGATCTACAAGACGAAGCAATAACAAGGCCATCCAACCACGTACACAGAAGAATCTCGGAAGCAACTCGTCAGCTTCTAACCAAACGGCGTTTCACAGACAGATCAGACCCAAACTTCAAGTCACTGTCTCAAGAATGCCGAGAAGCCGTCGAGAAAGACCATGAAGAATTCGCCAGAACCCGCCTACTGAATGCCGCTAATCAACGAAGGAGTCTTAAGAAGGTAGCGAGAGACATCACAGAGTATAGATCTCAAATACCTTGCCTTAAGTCTCCAGCGAGCGGCCAACTTCTCTTCTCCCACATCAACCAACACCCCCATCAGAACGGAAACATCACCACCAGCACCACCGTTCCTCCCAGAAGAAGTGCGAACTGCCCTCAATTCATTCCCAAACGGGAAGGCAGCAGGCGATGACAAAATCACGGCAGATTTTCTCAAGAGCTGTCATGACAATGTCATTAGCCTGATCGCATGACGATTCTCGAAGTATTTAGAAAGCGAAAAAGTTCCATTGAAATGGAAAAATTCTAACACTACTCTGATCTTCAAAAAAGGAGACAGAGAAAATTTGGAGAATTATAGGCCTATCTGCCTTCTATCAGTACTCTATAAGACATTCTCAAAATGTCTATTAAATAGAGTACGAAAAACACTAGAAGAAGCCCAGCCTGTCGAGCAAGCAGGATTCCGTCGATCATTCTCAACGATCGACCACATACATTCAGTACAACGCTTGCTCGAGGTTGTACCATATCCCGCTCACACTTGTCTTCATTGACTTCCACAAGGCATTTGACAGTGTGGAACCAAAAGCGATTTGGGAAAGCCTTCGAGCACAAGGAGTAGAAACAGTCTATATAAACCTGCTCAAAGAGTGCTGCACAACCACCTTCACACCATTCCATAGACAAGTTGAGGTCCCCATCACAAGAGGCGTACGCCAAGGTGATCCAATCTTCTCAGCTTGTCTAGAGCTCGTTCTCGGAAAATTGTCTTGGAATCACCTTAAAGGACAAGACGACGACTACGCTCTCGTGCCAGGAATAAGGATCAATGGCAGAAATCTCACCCATTTGAGATTCGCAGACGACATCATTCTTGTCGCAAACGACCCACGAACTGCCAGCCAGATTATCCAAGAGTTCACAGAAAGGTGCAAAAAAGTAGGACTCCAAATCAATACTAACAAAACCAAAGTGTTGAGAAACACATACGCCACCACACATCCGGTGATCATCAGTAATAGTACAACCATCACGACAATCGAAGACGTGGACGAGTATGTCTACCTTGGCAGGCTACTCAACTCACGAAATGAGCTAGAACCTGAACTCCACAGAAGAAGACGGGCAGCCTGGGCCGCGTTCAACAACATCAAAAACACCACCGACGCTCTCACCTGTCCCCGAATCCGAGCTCAACTTTTCGACACCATCGTTCTTCCCGCGCTCACATATGGATCTGAAACGTGGACCCTTACACAGAATCTCGCTGAAAGACTCCGTGTGACGCATGCATCACTAGAAAGAAGATTAATTGGAATGACCCTCACGGAACAACGCCAACGAGACTTACACCGCGAAGACATCCGAAAAATCTCTCAAGTCACGGACCCACTCAAATACATCAAAAAGAAGAAATTAGGATGGGCCGGGCACATTATGCGAAGAAATGACGGAAGATGGACAAAACTGATACAAGAATGGATTCCTCGAGATCAAAAACGACCTGTCGGACGACCCCCCATGAGATGGTCCGACTCGCTACGTAAAGAAATCTCAATATACCGAGGAAATCGACTAACCACTTCATGGACAACCATCGCCCAAGACCGCAAGGCATGGTTAGCTGTGATCCGCGCTCACACAAGCGATTGACGGATCGACTAAGTAACTAAGTAAGTAAGTAAGTGGTGTACTTGGTTTTCTGCGCAAATTTCCAGAAGTCGAGAAAATTCCTGAAACACCAGCACAGTACCTTTTCCCCAAAAAGGTATCCCAGGAATGTCATGGAAACGGATGCAGCAAAACCTCATTTATAAAATGCATTTATTGTTACTTACTTACTTAGTTACTTAGTCGATCCGTCATTCGCTTGTGTGAGCGCGGATCACAGCTAACCATGCCTTGCTATCTTGGGCGATGGTTGTCCATGAAGTGGTCAGTCGATTTCCTCGATATATTGAAACTTCTTTACGTAGTGAGTCGGACCATTTCATGGGGGGTCGTCCGACAGATCGTTTTTGGTCTCGAGGAATCCATTCTTGTATCAGCTTTGTCCATCTTCCGTCATTTCTTCGCATGATGTGTCCGGCCCATCCTAATTTTTTATTTTTGATGTATTTGAGTGGGTCCGTGACTTGGGAGATTTTTCGGATGTCTTCGCGGTGCAAGTCTCGTTGGCGTTGTTCCGTGAGGGTCATTCCAATTAATCTTCTTTCTAGTGATGCATACGTCACACGGATCCGTTCAGCGAGGTTCTGTGTAAAGGTCCAGGTTTCAGATCCGTATGTGAGCGCGGGAAGAACGATGGTGTCGAAAAGTTGAGCTCGAATTCGTGGGCAGGTGAGAGCGTCGGTGGTGCTTTTGATGTTGTTGAACGCGGCCCAGGCTGCCCGTCTTCTTCTGTGGAGTTCAGGTTCTAGCTCATTTCGTGAGTTGAGTAGCCTGCCAAGGTAGACATACTCATCCACGTCTTCGATTGTCGTGATGGTTGTACTATTACTGATGATCACCGGATGTGTTCCCAGGAATGTCATGGAAACGGATGCAGCAAAACCTCATTTATAAAATGCATTTATTGTGAGGAACATTTTTGTTTCCAACACTTTGTACTTGTTCACCATAGATGCTGTTGATTTCCTGTTTTCGGTCTTCTTTTTTGTAATAATAAATATACAGTGCCGTGCAAAATTATACGAACCGGGGTGATTTTTACCGACGAAACTCGACTTCGGATGATCCGATCGAGCCCAAAATTTCAGGAATTGAGGAAAACGCTTTAAAAATAAGTTTGAATAACAAAAGAACGAATTTACTCAAAAAAAAAGTTGTTTTGAAAAAAAAATTAAAAAATTGAAAAAATGGATATTTTTATTTTTGATATTCATGAGAAGAAAAAACAAAAATGACAAGTTAAAAATCGGGGGAAATGATACGAAATGATTAAATTAACTTAATACTTGGTCGCCATGCCTTTGGCTTTGATAACGGCCTCACATCTTCTTGGCATCGAGTCGATCAAGTTCTTCAGGGTCTGAAGTGGGACTTCGGTCCATTCTTCCTTAAGTTTCTCGAATTTTTCGGTACAATTTTTTGCTTTTCTGGATTTCAGACGTATGCCAAGAACCTCCCAGAGATGCTCAATGGAATTCAGGTCAATGGGATTCGGATTGGCTTGGCCAGGTTGACTAGACGCTGTGCGAACCAATCCTTGAAAAAGAGGGAAGAGTGTTTCGGATCGTTGTCTTGTTGGAACAACCAACCACGACCTATCTGAGACCTTCTATATGGCAACATTTCCTTCTCTAAAATGTCCTTGTACATGTACCCTGTACTTGTACTTCGTATTTGTCCTTTTACTTGGCGTGGAAGCAGCCCCAAACCATGACGTTACCACCACCGTTTTTTACAGTCGGAACCTGATACTTGGGATTGTACCGTTTGTTAACTGGACGTCGTACATGAGTGATTCCTTCTAGACAATCATCAAATACTTCGATTTGTCGCTCTACAGTACCTTATTCCACTGCTGAGGTGTCCAGAGCAGATGATCCTTCTCCCACTTCAATCGAGCCAGACGGTTCTTCTCGGAAATCATTTGCTTTTTCACTGGGCGCCTTCCGAAGAGTCCAGAATCACGCACACGTCTTTTGACAGTGTCGTTGGACACCTATAAGCCATATTGATTGAAATTTTTTGAGAAATGTCCAAAAAACTGACCTCGACTCCATATTGGGCCTTCAGTTCCGAGTTGATGTCCGTACTTGTCAGCCGCGGATTTTTCTTGCACATCCTGACAATGATTCTGTCGGTTCCTGGTGATGTTTTCAAAAGTCTTCCAGTACCTTTCAATCGGTTTCGAGTGTTTAAAGTTGCCCATATTACCGATTTAGAAGTCTTGAACTGTTTCGCGAGGGTGGGCATATCCAGACCCATCTGACGACCACGGATGATAGCCATTTGCTGCGATTCTGATAAATTAAGTGAGCCACGTGGTCTACCCATTCTAAATAACAATAAAATAACGATAATAATTGAAAAAATTAAAAAAAATTTAAAAAAACCAAAAAATCGGATTTTACCGATTATCGAAAAGTTCAAAAATAAGTCCGCAATTGTTACTGCTTACCGTCATCTATCATTCAAACTCATTTTTTAAGCGTTTTTCTCAATCCCTGAAAGTTTGGGGTCGATCGGATCATCCGAAGTCGAGTTTCGGTAAAAATCACCCCGGTTCGTATAATTTTGCACGGCACTGTAGATAGTAAAAGATTTTTCTAATTGAGAGAAATAGGGTTTAAAATTCTTCCAACATCAAAGAAAAAAAAAGAAAAAAGAAAATCACTTAATATACTCGCATCCCCCCTCTTTACCTCTCTGCCACCGCCCGCTGTTTTTTTTACTACAACGTGGAATGCATATAGGAAAGAAGGGGAAGGAAGGAGGCGAGGAAAGGGTGCAGAGCCCCGGATTTTCAGATCGAAATATCTCGATTTCCAGAAGTTTGCGCAGATAGCCACTATGTGTACTGAATTTTCCGTAGTCGAAAGTACCTGTGGTCAAATTTTTAAAAACAGTTAGGAGGAATTTTATTCGAGGTTCCCTTGTTAGTGGTAATTCCAGCTTAAGAGCGTGTACGCGCCATTGACTAAACAGCGCAATACGGCACTCCGTTTCTGTGGACAATCAGCAGAAGGCGTTAGAAGAAACGGAGGGTTGTTCACTATTCTCCTCTTTAAGTCCGCCTTTTCTACGCCACGGTTTGCTGAGAAACTGTGGTGTTTCCAATTCAATTCTCGCTGTCAGCATTCTTTTGGAACTACAGTATCTGAGTAGTTAAAGCAAAAATAAGTATAGAGTAACGGAGATAAATATGTATTTACTTATTTTTAAGCGAATATGTATAGTTCCGTCTGTGTTTTCGCCTGTCTGTCCAGAACGTTTTTTTGAATAACTCAGAGGAACGTGGGCCTCCTACTTTGATATGCGGGATGGAGTCATAGCCAACTGAGCGCTTGGCAACCATATCTTTAAGGGGTCACAGGGTACTTGAGATACTGTAGAACTATACACACGAAATATACAAAATTTTCTTAACAACGATAAAAACAGTCTACATTTTGCTGATCTGAATGTCCGTGTGTCACATGTAAAAATTCAGCTTCATATGTGCAACACTACAACTTTAATAGACATTGTTTTCAAAAGTTTCAAAGACATTCCAGAAAGTTCTAGAACAGCGGCGTAGCCGCGAAATTTCGACTGTTGAATTATTATTGAAGTCAAAAAAAATACGGATTTATTTTCAATGATTATAGAATACATATTAGCAATATTTTTCAGTATCGCAAGAAGCAACTTCGCACACATAGTACTCAGCCGCACCGTATGAATTTATATTTTGCCATCCGACTGAAAGATCTGAGCTAAATTGCTGATTCAAGACTCCAGGATTACTGCTGATGGATTTTGGAAACGATGGGTTCCATTGAGTGTATCCGGTGAGCTGAAAACACAGATAATAAGCGAGTTGTTCTCTAAAAGATTTAGGAGATTTCAGTTTTCAAGAAGAATTATTAAAATGGCCGGCGCGATGAAATAGGCGCGGATTTGTAGTTTGAAGAAATTGATGAAGGAGCCAAAAAAAATGTCAGTGACTACATATTTTCTTTTAAACATTGCAAATCACTGAAGACTGGTAGGGAGCGTCTTGAAGAATTCTGTTCATCAGAAGTGGTGGAGGGGAAAAGGGTTTACAAAACAATGGAGGGCCAGACATGCTCATTAGTGATTGAAGTAATATGTGAAACATCGGATCGTCGTACAGCGTATTGATTAAAAGATAAGAGGATATTGGAGACTTGTATTGATTCGCTTAAATAATTCTAATTATCTGTGGTGAAGGGAAAACGGTTATGAGAAAAACGAAGCATCGTACTGACACATTAGTAGAAAAAAATGTTGATGTTTTGAACATCGGATCGTCGTTAAGCGATTATAAATTGATTGCTGGATATTGGAGCCTCGTACAGATCAACTTCTGATCGTCTGAACGAAAGCAATAGAGTGCCGTGCATTTGTTAATATACTGATAAGATGTGGGACATCGGAGGATCCTATAGCATTATGACTACTCGACATGTTAGACAAAAACTTTAGACAGCCTTTTTAAGGGAGGTGTCAAGTATGGAAACCTATTTTCTTCGTTTGACACTACAGTAATAAATATCATTTCTGTTCCTCAAAATGTCTCTGCTAATTGGTCAACTTTTGAGCCAATTTTGAGCTTTCTAGCTTTGATCGATCAAAAAAAACTGACTGGTTTGAGTGGATACCCAGTTGGTTGCTGCCAGTACCATCCTCCATTAACGTAGTTCAATCCAATGTGATAGATGTATGGTGCGGTGAAAGCGGAGTTGTTCCGAGCGACATCTGAAAACGGTGACGGTGACGGACGAAATCGTGTGTTACTCGAACAACTGTGTCCTAATCTGTTATATAAACTAGTGAAGACCGCTCTTTTATATCGATTATCGCTTGCGGGAGGCTCATCGAAAATACGGTTGTTAGAGCAGATCGGGCCTCACCGATATATAGTTTTTTTCCTGGTGTTTGCGCTCCGTCATTGCTAAAAGACCTGCCGCTGGTCATCTATCAAATGCTTTCAATGCAAAGTTTTTTCATACAGTTTCTGATTCTGCTACATTTTTTGACTGTACCAACGGAATCAGTTAGCCAAAGAAATATATCAGTAGGGGAACTTCTTCTCGGGAAAATGAGCACTCTCCTCGAATGCTCCAAACCCGGAGTTTTGAAACGATGGGCTCCAGCTGACCATTTTTTTCACTGGGAACTGAGTCAAAGAACAGTTGAAGTCTAAAGTTAGCCCACAGTTATGTTTTCCAGTAAGATAAAACACAAACTTCCAGAGTAATTTGTTTGGACTTCACTTACTGAACACGTAGTTGTGCTTCTGTAGATCGTACTCGGATACAAGGTATCCGTTCTTGGCGAGATTCTGGCAAGCGAACTTGGCAGCGATCCAAGATGAGGAGATGGTAGCAGCACGGATACAAACTCCGTATTTGTAAGAGTTCTCGTCATTGTAGTTGGCCCTATATTGAATCCACAAATTGGGACAGAAGCAGTTGGCTGAAATTATGAATGCGTATGGCGCTGCGAAACCGTACAAAACAAACTCTGGAGAGCGGCTCCTTGAAGTTCTCCAACCAAGCCAAAATCGGTGGAAACGAACGCAAAGTTTGGCGAGGAGATGTTAGCGAGTGCGGCAAGAAGAGCTTCATCACCGTCTTGGTTGAAGGCAACGGTAGAGATAGCGACTCCAGACGCCTTCAGACGATTGGCAATTGGAACTGGGTCAAGCTCCCCTTCTCCCCTGAAAATTATATGTTTTAAAGATTCATCAGCTCAAACGTGGGCATTTGCAGATGCATTATTCTTATGCTGAGAAGCGTGAAAAGGAGACATGTGGACATACAGACATACAGATATCGTGGGGGGATAACGAAATGTGTAGAAATTTAGACAACCAAATATCTGAGAACTCGTTATTCCAAAACTCTGCCGACTTTCGCGAACGAACGGGCTCAAACTTACTTGTAAGCTGATGCATAGACAATGACCAATCTCTTATAATTCTCTCTGACTCCGTTGGCTCTACCACTTTGGAGAACATTTTCAGCAGCACCAATCCCTCGGGCAAGGAAAGAATCGTCCGAATTACTGACGCTATTTAGATTAGAGAAAACAGTGTTGAAGAAATCATCACTGGATTGGATTTGGTTCAAATCGGCGACCACTGTGGCCTGACTGTTGTAGGTGACGAGGGAAATCCTAGTGGATCGCGGATCAGAGTATTTATTTCCGATTTTGGTTCCATTTCCGAAGACGGTAGCAATGTTACCGGCCACCTGGACGATTCCTTCATTTGTCATTCCTATCGAGTTATCCACGACGAGCACGATGTCAAGCCATAGATTCGCTAAGTTTCCTCCACATTGACGATCCACGTTGGTGCTTGATGGAGAGCTGGTGCTACTCAATGGAGAGCTGGTGCTAAAGCTTTCAGTACTATAGTAAGTGGGAGATTGCGTAGAATCGGTATAATAACCACTCCATTGTGCGGAGACAAGTGCCAGAGTGGTCAGTATGAAACTTGCAAATTTGAACATTGCTGGAAATTTGAGAAATTTTTGATGGAAATTTCGATGAAGACGACGGATTTATAAGAATAATGAATTATTAATTAGAAATAAAATTGTGTTGTAACCGATATTTTCCAAAAATAATGCTTCAATGAGCAAGCAGTCTGTATGTAATTGGCCAATTGAATAATGCGCGGCACCTAGAGTTGCGATGACGGAATCTCGAGATGTGTTGGCTGAAAAGAGAAGCGAGAACACTCTAGCTGTCTGCGTCCGGCAACAAGAAGCAATGGGTAAGCATTTTCTCATTAAGGGATAAATCTCTCAATCTTCCCAATAGGTCCAATACTGGCGGGTATTACGAAATGGGATACATTATTTTGGAAGCTTCACTTGAAACCGTCGTTTCCGGCGACGCATTCAAATGTAATTGGAGAAGGCTATGGTTGGAGCAGTTCGTGACCCCGGATTGTGCTTAAAAATTCATAAAATACCGTAAAATATGTAATTAAAGAACATCCGCTTCTATTACCATTTGTCCTCTGCTGCTGGTCACACCGTTAAAAAGGGCAGCTTGCCGATGGGCAGCTAGTGCAAAAATGCTCAGAAACAGGCAAACAGTGGAACTTGAGCAGTGGACAGCTTCTGGGCAGCTAGAGACTTGAATATACAAAACTTGCCTATAACGATGATCTAAACTATCACAGAATGAGAAAATAAGTGCAAACGGCGGAAAAGGGCGTCATTTAAGCCTATTTCTTAATGATAACGGCCGCCTATTCCACATTGCCCCTTATCACTGATATGGAGCACGAATGAAAGCGCTTCGAAAGGTATTACCGCGAAAATTTAAAGAGATTATTAATTTTCTTTACCGAATTCGACAGGAAGAGCTGATAGAAGCGCTCGTCGTAGAGCCGCCACACATACAGTAATCCACTTAACTATAGGAAAAGTCCGTTATTCAATGCGTTTTTTTTAGTCTTTTGAAGCGGAAACTTTTATCAAAAGTTTACCATTGACCATTCACAATTTCCAAATAATTTTATGGAAGATTTCGAAACGTTAGATAAATATGTTTGTCGGCGTCCTTCCGTTTTGTCTGCGCGTTCTTTAGAATGCAGCAATAAGATTTCGTGCGGAAATCGAGCGGTTCCATTCTTTTGTTTTAAAATCAACTTCTCTAATTCTCGGGTTATAGAAACTTATAATTGAAATGCGCTTCGCTGATAATGTCGTCTGAGACAATATCAGCAGAGCGCGCTTGCACTTGTTTAAAATGGCGAGTGGTTTTTCATTGAAACTTGATCCGGGTTCCTTCGAAAAAATGGTTACCGAACCCTTCCCAGTTGGATATCAGAAAAAAGAGTGATATCATTGAAGTCAGAGAAGCGAGATGTCTCGCGCTTCTCTACCCATTTCCCTCTATTTCTTTCTCTCTCTCTCTCTCTCTCTCTCTCTCTCTCTCTCTCTCTCTCTCTCTCTCTCTCTTTCTTTTTCTGTCTCTCTATCTCACTATCTCAATGACATTTTCAAAATCATCAAGTGACAATGACGTGTGTCCTTTCTATGCTCTTATCATCAAAATTGCGTGCTTCTTAAAATTATATTGAAAAAATATTCGTTAGTCGTAGTTTGTGAGTATGATTTATCATTGCCGGGCAACTTCAACAAACTGCCCGCCCGGCCCACTCTTTCAGCTCGCTAATTTTTGGTTCTTGATTTCATTGATTCTCTCGTTGAAAAGAAAACAAGAAGGAAAAAAGCAAAGTTCAGATGAAGCCACTGGCCATGTCGCTTAGCATATCATTGTTACTCATTTTGCCCATCTTCTGCCCATCTTTTGCACAGGAGTTCCCGAGCGACCGAGAATGCGGCTCCGATCTTTCGAATCTATGGCTTGATGTGGTCGTCGTTGTGGACAATTCTGTGGGGATGACGAACGATGGGTTGATCCAGGTATGATGTCATGTATATATTGTTGCTGATCGATCATCAACTCTTATCAGGTGGCTGCTCAAATTGTGTCAGTATTCAGTGCTGGCACGCGAATCGGAACAAATTATGCTGATAAACGAACAACTAGAGTTGGACTGGTTACTTACAATGAAGTGGCTACTATTGTAAGTGATATTGATCGGAGAATGGAGGAAAAAAAAGCATATTGTTAGGGATAGGTGTTTCGCAAAGGGATATTGGGTATGTGCGTAGTTTCCAAGAGTAGTTACTTTGAAAAGTGTTGTAGCTCCTTCTACAAATTTCAAGGAAGTGGAGGTTTTTGTAAAATTGAAGAGAGTGTTCTTTTATTAGAACAGAATATTTACAGAAGCGAACATTTGAGCTTTGCTCAGAGAAAGCACCTACAAACGGACATTTCAGCTTGTTTTTTTCAGAAAGCGAATCTGAGCGTTTTCCAGTCTTCCAGTGACCTATTCGCCTCTGTTTTCGATAATCTCCAGGAAGTTAGCACTTCTGATACGGTTTATTTGGCAAAGTAAGTACATTCAAAGAGTTAGAAGGGAGGGGGGTGCGTGATCGGAATTCAAGCTGAACATTTTATAATAATATGCTGTGCCATTTGAGCTGGGCTCTCTCCAATTCTAATTGTGCTCTAACGGCTCAGATGGGTAATGACTAGAATATTGGTAAGAATGTTTGATGTGCAGGTGCTGCTTTCTTTCTATCTCTGTTTCATTTCTCCAGTATAGTATTCCAGAGGACTCGAGGCCGCTGAAAAAGTGCTCGCCGAGGGTCGTAATAACAACATTCGCGCCAACTACAAACAGCTGGTGATCATCTATGCATCGGACTATAACGACGAAGGAATGGAAGATCCAAGGCCAACGGCAGACCGGTTAAAGGCATCTGGTGTGAACATTGCCACGGTGTCATTTGATCAGACGGGAAATGAGGGCGTTTCGGACAAATTGGGAGAAATTTCGACGCCTTCCTTCAATTTCTCCAATAAGGATAACAATTTAGTCAGGGAGATTCAGACAGCCATGATACAAAGTGAGTCCACGAGGTGAGAGAGAGAGAGAGAGAGAGAGAGAGAGAGAGAGAGAGAGAGAGAGAGAGAGAGAGACATTAAGCAAGAGAGCGCAGAGAAACGATACCATTCTAGTTTCTCTGCGCTCTCCGCATTGTTGTCGGATTACAACTCGTCGATTTGTTTAGCCAATTGCTATTGCTCCAATCTGTGGCACCAGTACCGTGACGACTATGACGACCAAAAATCGTACAAATATGGGGTGTGTCTGATGCCAGTTGCCATCACGGCTGCATGGGCACCCGCCAGGCTCTCTTGCCAAAATATGATAAAAGCTGGATACATGGTAACGGAATATAATGAAAAGAAGCATAATTATGTGTTCAGTAAGTGATGTTCTCATCAAATGGATCAAATGGAGAGTGGAAAGGAGAACTGCTTTTTTTTGGTTTTCAGGAATGATTCAAAACAACACGGCTTTTCGGGAACCATACATTTATCATATCGGTTTGAGCAACGTTAATGGAGGATATTTCTGGCAGCAACCAGCTGGAAGTCCGTTGGTACCGGTCAGTTTATAGGTAGAAACACACGCGATAGAATGGAGGTGCGCAGAGAAGCTAGCTTCTCACATAAGTTTTTTTGCTTTTGAGGCACTTTGGCAATTTTCCGAGAATTGCGAATTATTTGAGTTGTCTAACTTTCTGACCGACAGACTTCCGATTTGGTACGTCATGCCCGTTTTCAGCGCCACTTCCTTAACTGATAGGAATGTTGGAGTTTGTATTTACGTATTTGCCATCTTTGAGCCATTTTGAATCATGTTGCTCAAAGAAGGCGCTCAGCTGGGCATAACAGTGCCATAGAACAGTCAGAAAACAGAGTTCCGTTTCAGCTGGACGATGTTCTCTGGAATCCAGGTTTCCCGCAGCAACCCGCCAGTAACACCGGTGTTGTCAACCAGCAACAAAGCTCCGCGTTTAAAATAGGATGGCAGAATATCAATCAGTATACGGTAGCAGAGAAATATGTATGTGAAGTTGCTTCATGTGACACGGACAAGTACTGTGAATAACTCGTTCTTTTTTTTTGCTCATTTCTGTTTGTCCTTTTTATTTACATTCTCTCAGATAAAAAAATCATAAAAGTTGAAAATTGAAATGAAATTTTGAACAAACAGGATGCTGACAGACTTTTTTCCTTTGATTACGGGAACCAATTGCAACAAAAACGGGCGGAGTCTAGTTTATAGTTGAAAAGAAACCTCGTATCGATAATTATCATTAAAATCTCATTAATCACGTGTTCCATTGATAAAAAAGTGTATCTTTCATTTTCCGTTGCCGTCGAAGGCAAACATATAGTTTCCAATTGATAGCAATGGGTTATGAAGGACTGAAAATTGGTTTATGCCAATGTGAAGATAGGTTGGGACACATTTCGCTTCAGCCTGTTCTTTAGCTAAAGTGCCTTCATGTTTTGATTCTGATCACTTGGAGAGCACTTTCCACTTGCTTTTGAACACTTTGGTGAAGCAGAGAAATGAATGAACTGAAACTTTCAAGGAATCTTACTTGAGAATTCGATTGAAGATACTTGCACATTCTATTCATGTGCTTAAAGAAGTACAGTGGCACCTTCGACCTGAAATGCTGAAAATTCTTTATGGGGTTATTCATGAAAAGCACAATTGCATTTTAATGCAAAAAATGCCACTTTAATGTTATTCACGGTTGCATTTTTTTGATTTTCGATCTTTTCACGAATAACCCCATTAGTGAGTTTACCGAAAATTAGTGAATTTACCCCATTACCGAACATGTCGAGTAGCCTCAACAACCACGAGTCATTTAAAAACCATACTAGCAGAAACCGATTCCTCCTGGCACTGATGCAGGGTTCTGTTTACCTTGGAAAATGAAGTCCCCATTCCGGTTTTTTAAAAATATTTTTTTTCATTTTTTAAGTTTTTTTTAAACTTTTCTTGTAGTGAAATCCCTTATGCTGTCTTTTCACAATCACTGATTACAGTACCGGCCATAAAGGTGTAATATTATGGTTTTTCGACCATATCTCGTTCGATATAGAACGAATCAATTTGATTTTTTTACAGTTTCTTTATCAAGCAACAATGTATCAGCTAAGAACATTTGGATTTGTGAGACTAATGAATACTGGAGTAATTTGAAAAAGAATAAACTAAAAACACTGTTTTGTATAGCAGAAAAAGCGCTATCAGATAAATACATACACTTTGCCAAACAACAAGAACATTGTTGTGAAACAAAAGATAATATAAAACCTCTACGAACTTAGGCAGGCCAATATTCAATAACTACCTAATCTTTGGCTACTTGATCAATGGCTACCTGATATTCTTTGGCTACTTCTGCCTTCGAGTTTCAATGGCTACTTAGTTTCAATGGCTACCCAGTTTTTTTTCTGATTTTTAATCTTTAAAGACACTGATAATTATTTCCACTCAGTGGGTAACCAGAGTTTATTTTGTAGTTACCCCTTTTTTAAATCAATATCAATAGTGATTTTTTGAAAAAAACAAAAATAACAGGATAACAAGAAAATTAAATGAAAACTCAAAAGAAAACGATAACAGCATATTAACAAATTTTTGAAAATTCTATAATAAGATTAATGAAAAATTATTTTTTCTTTGCAACAAAAGTGAAACCAAATGCCTCAAGTGTGGGTTCTGCATATCTGTAAAAACGAATATAGTCTATATTTACAAAACTCTCTGCAACCTTTTTGATTTTTTCTCCTGTGGAGTTGAAGAAGCCATTGGTGTTTTATACGAAATTATTGAAACATTCAAATCGGTCGGCTGCATTTGAATTTCTTCGAGTGATTTTAGTTGAGAAGAACTATCATTTTTCAAAAATGTGAGAAAATCCGTTTCCTGTGCCAACAAATATGTTCAACTTATTTTGTGGAAGCTCTTGAACAAAAAAAAACAAAAACAAAAAAAACAAAAACAAAAAAAAGTTTAAAAAGTTATAATTGAAACTTATATATTTTTAACTTGCGTTTTTACTATGCCTTTTTACTTGTTGATTTTATTTGTTTCTTATGGAAAGATGGAAAATCAGAAAAAACTAGGTAGCCATTGAAAATAGGTAGCCATTGATAATCGAAGGCAAAAGTAGCCAAAGAATATCAGGTAGCCATTGATCAAGTAGCCAAAGATTAGGTAGCCATTGAATATTGGCCACGAACTTATTCCTCAACCCAATATAACGATTTGTGGGACTAATGCATAGTGGAGTAATTTGAAAAAGAACGAAAACAACAAAAATCCATATTTCTTCAATGAAACTTCGTGCTCTTAGAAATTGTTCTATCTGCGAGATTTCAATATTTTGTAGGAAAATTATTTGCATCTATTACTGCCTGACATCTATGGGGCATGAAATTGATCATTGTGTAGATGGTTAATTGGGGAATCTTCTTCTACTCCTACTCGAGAAGTTTGAACTTCTCGTCGATGTTTGAAGCAGTTTTTCCGGTCAATCTTCTCCCCAATTCCTCCCATAGGTGCTCAATAATGTTCAGGTCCGAGCTTTGACTTGGCCAATCCAAAAGGGTGACACGGCGGTGGTTGAACCAGTTGCGCACGTGATGAGAACGATGCTTGGGATTATATCCTGCTTATACAGAAAGGTACGGCCTACGCTAGAAAGTGCCCAGAGTCTCATGGTGTTTTCCAAAATATCCTCATATCCATAGCGATCGAGATAACCGACGATGCGCTTGAGAGAACCCATTCCCGTGGCGGAGAAGCAACCCCAAACAATGCTGGAACCGTCACAGTGCTTCATGGTTGGCAGTTGATACTTGGGGACGTAGCGAATGCCGGTAGGACGACGAATCCACTTCACACCGTCAATTCCGAACAAGTTGTACTTGCTTTCGTCCGACCAGACGATATTGGCCCAGTCCTGGCGGGTCCAATGAGAATGAGTTCTGGCCCAGATGGTTTGGGGTTGCTTCTTCGCCACGGGAATGGGTTCTCTCAAACGCATCGTCGGTTATCTCGATCGCTATGGATATGAGAATAGTAGGCCGTACCTTTCTGTATCAGCAGGATAATGATCCCAAGCATTATTCTGTTACCCTTTTGGATTGGCCAAGTCAAAGCTCGGACCAGAACATTATTGAGCACCTATAGAAGAAATTGGGGACGATATTGACCGGAAAAACTGCTTCAAACATCGACGAGAAGTTCAAACTTCTCAAGGAGGAGTAGAAGAAGATTCCCCAATTAACCATCTACACAATGATCAATTTCATGCCCCATAGATGTCAGGCAGTAATTGATGCAAATGGTTACACTACAAAATATGGAAATCTCGCAGATAGAACAATTTCTAAGAGCACGAAGTTTCATTGAAGAAATATGGGTTTTTGTTGCTTTCGATCTTTTTCAAATTACTCCAGTATTCAATAGTCTCACAAATCCAAATGTTCTTAGCTGATACATTGTTGCTTGATAAAAAAAACTGTGAAAAAATCAGATTAATTCGTTATGTATCGAATGAGATATGGTCGAAAAACCATAATATTACACCTTTATGGCCAGTACTGTATATAATATACCGTGAAACCTCTAATAGATTTGCACCCCTATTTGATTTGCGCCCCTAATAGTATTGCCCCGCAGAGCCAAGCTTGAACAATAGTATTGCACCCCCTAATTGATTTGCGCCCCTAATAGTATTGCCTCCCTAATTGTCTTGCTCCTTCGTGATGACACAATCGGCGCCACGACAAATTTTTTAAATCCAAATTTGAGGTTTGAGAACTGTAAACTATTGCCACATTAACACATTATACGAAGAAAGTGATGTAAATCATATGTGTTGATATGGCTGTGATTCAGGAGGGACCACTAAATTCATTAAAGTAGAAGACGTTTAATTTCTAGCATTCCGATAGGATTTCAATCATAGGTACCAGATGTGTATTGGAACAGTCCATTTAAAAGTATGAGAGTTGGATGATTCACGGAGTCAAGTCGTACACAGACTCAGGAAACATGCGTCCTCCTCCAATGGAATTTTATTTACAATGGATTTTGGACGCTTAGAAACAGCTATCAGAATCTTTGATCAAAAAATCTTTCACCGGATGTGGGATGAAGAATTCTATGGACGGATCCGAAGATTGCAAGATTCATTGTTTCAGAGCCGAAGGCATAATACCAGAGGGATTGGAACTGATGAAACGAAAAAGAGAAGAAGCTGCTCAGTCATTGTCTTTAGGCTCAGTTGCCGTCCTTATTGGTGATATTGACTTACAAGGCGAAGAAAACGAAGAAAGTGAAGATTATGATGAATTGGACACTTCCATTCATATTATTTCATAATTTTTGTTTGCTTTTTGCTTCGATTTTTTGTTCAAAATTTTGTTGTTTTTTGACTGGAACTTTTGCCGTTATCTTACTGAAAGTCTTGCCATTTCTGACTGAAACTTTTTTGAAAATCGTAATAAATTCTTATTGTTTTGAAAAGTCGACAGGGAAAACAACGAGAAAAATAGTTTTTGAACAATAGTATTGCACCCCTTATTGATTTGCGCCCCTAATTGCATTGCCCCGCAGAGACAAGCTTGAACAATAGTATTGCATGCAACACTATTTGAGTTTTTACGGTAAACTACATACAGTATCGGCCAAAAAGGTATTCGCAAACAGTTTTTCGAGCATAACTTTTCTGAAACTTCCCGGATCGTTTTGATATTTTGAGACAAAATTTAAAACGGTAAAAGAAATTGATTCAACAACAAGAATAATCAAATTTTCAAAAATTTGAAAAAAATATCGAAAAATTTATGAAAATGGCAAAAAAACTGTAAAATGGAACTTTGACTTTTGAGATCTAGGAAAGACCGGTAAATGAAAAACTACAATAAAACATGACTAAAATAGTTTTAATACTTCGTTGGGTAGCCTTTGGCGTCGATGACCGCCTGACATCTTCTTGGCATCGAGTCGAGAAGGGTGTCGATAACAGACAGGGGGATGGCCTTCCAGACAGATTGGAGTTGATCGAATTTCTGATTGGCATTCGATGCACGGACCCGTCTGAGTTGTCTCTCGACATGCTCCCAGATGTGTTCGATCGGATTCAAGTCAAGAGAATGATTGGGAAAGTCCAGAAGATCCACGTGGCGGCGTCGGAACCAGTCCTTGATGTGCTTCGAGGTGTGTTTCGGGTCGTTATTCTGCTGAAAAACGAACGCCCGGCCCACATTAAACCGTGCCCAGGGTCTCATTGTGTTTTAAAAGATGTCTTCTTACACAAATCAATCCATGATGCCTGTAATTCTTCTCAGGAGGCTGATTGAAGTCCCCGAGAAACGTAGCGTAGCATGGGCCAGAGCTCATCTTCACTGGGGACGCCAGGATTGGGCTAATCACGTGTTCGGTGACGAATCCAAGTATAATCTGTTTGGTACTGACGGTATCAAATGGATTCGCCGTCCGGTTGAATGTCGGTTCAATCCCAGCTACCAGCTCCAAACCGAGGTGGTTTGGAGCTGTTTCTCTGGGACTTCAATCGGCCCCCTGAGAAGAATTACGGGCATCATGGATCGATTTGTGTAAGAAGACATCTTTTAAAACACAATGAGACCCTGGGCACGGTTTAATGTGGGCCGGGCGTTCGTTTTTCAGCAGAATAACGACCCGAAACACACCTCGAAGCACATCAAGGACTGGTTCCGACGCCGCCACGTGGATCTTCTGGACTTTCCCAATCATTCTCTTGACTTGAATCCGATCGAACACATCTGGGAGCATGTCGAGAGACAACTTAGAGGGGTCCGTACATCGAATGCCAATCAGAAATTCGATCAACTCCAATCTGTCTGGAAGGCCATCCCCCTGTCTGTTATCGACACCCTTCTCGACTCGATGCCAAGAAGATGTCAGGCGGTCATCGACGCCAAAGGCTACCCAACGAAGTATTAAAACTATTTTAGTCATGTTTTATTGTAGTTTTTCATTTACCGGTGATTCCTAGATCTCAAAAGTCAAAGTTCCATTTTTCGGTTTTTCGCCATTTTCATAAATTTTTCGATATTTTCTCAAATTTTTGAAAATTTGATTATTCTTGTTGTTGAATCAACTTCTTATACCGTTTTAAATTTTGTCTCAAAATATCAAAACGATCCGGGAAGTTTCAGAAAAGTTATGCTCGAAAAACTGTTTGCGAATACCTTTTTGGCCGATACTGTATAAAGGGGAGTCCTCAAGTTAATCAATACGATGTTCCAGTATCCGGAATTTTTGACATCGCTGTACGACCCTCCGATGTTCTCTCCTCCTCCCTTCCAGATGAACAAAAGTCTTCACGTCGATGAGTACGACGCTCCAAAATCCCGATATCCATATGTTTAGTCGAGTGGCGAAATTTTGTAAATAAATGCACCTGTAATATGTTTTCTGAGAAGAAAATGTTAAATTAGAACGATATTTCAAAAAAACTGATAGCAGAAAAAGTTTGAATTTACTTACTTAGTTACTTAGTCGATCCGTCATTCGCTTGTGTGAGCGCGGATCACAGCTAACCATGCCTTGCGATCTTGGGCGATGGTTGTCCATGAAGTAGTTAGTCGATTTCCTCGGTATATTGAGACTTCTTTACGTAGTGGATCGGACCATCTCATGGGGGGGCGTCCGACAGGTCGTTTTTGGTCTCGAGAAATCCATTCTTGTATCAGTTTTGTCCATCTTCCGTCATTTCTTTGCATAACGTGTCCGGCCCATCCTAATTTTTTCTTTTTGATGTATTTGAGTGGGTCCGTGACTTGAGAGATTTTTTGAATGTCTTCGCAGTGAAAGTCTCGTTGGCGTTGTTCCGTGAGGGTCATTCCAATTAATCTTCTTTCTAGTGATGCATGCGTCACACGAATCCTTTCAGCGAGATTCTGTGTAAGGGTCCACGTTTCAGATCCATATGTGAGCGCGGAAACGATGGTGTCGAAAAGTTGAGCTCGGATTCGGAAACAGGTGAGAGCGTCGGTGGTGTATTTGATGTTGTTGAACGCTGCCCAGGCTGCCCGTCTTCTTCTGTGGGGTTCTGGTTCTAGCTCATTTCCTGGGTTGAGTAGCCTGCCAATGTAGACATACTCGTCCACGTCTTCGATTGTAGTGATGGTTGCGTTGTTACTGATGATCACCGAACGTACGTGTAAAGAAAATTCCCAAACTTTGTAGTACTGGTTGGCTCCAAGCCGTGTCGATACCTCAAGCTTGGGTAATTAAACCGTTTATGATTATTATAAGATACAAATTAATAACAATAAAAGAAACTTAAAGAAAATGAAGGTAGGCTTTAAGAGGCAATGTCTGAGAGATTCGACCACAGCTCAACTGCCCATAGTCACAGTCTAAAAAAGTTGCTTCAATTGATCTGATTTTTTATATAGTGGGTACATGAGATGCCCTAAGTACAAAACCGTATTCAGAATTAGGCTCCGCCCCTTCGAGTTGAGATACGGTAGGGTGTTTCGAAAAAAAAAATTTTTTTTTGAGATAACCTCGATTTCTTTTCTGGAATCGATAACAGGTCACTTGAATTCATAACTGGTTGACCGCGGTTTGGGTGCTCCAGTCTTTTTTTTCTACTGTTTTGGTACCTTTTTGCCATTTTTTGGAAAAAAGGCAGCTGAACCGCGGCCAACCAGTTATAAATTCTTGTAACCCATACACTGAAATATAACATTCTGATGAGATCTCACTTCCGGTAATATATTTTTTTTCCACAATACGGAAATGAAACCATTTTTTTTCCGAAAATTCAATTTTTTGGTCGGAAGGAGAAGAGCTACAAAAATGTTCTCCACTACAAAAATGCTTCATAAGTGACCGGTTATCGATTCCAGAAAAGAAATCGAGGTTATCTCAAAAAATAAAAAAAAATGTTTTTCGAAACACCCCTACCGTATCTCAACTCGAAGGGGGCGGAGCCTAATTCTGAATACGGTTTTGTACTTAGGGCATCACAAGTACCCATTATATAAGAAAATCAGATCAATTGAAACAACTTTTTTAGACTGTGACTACTGGTGGTCGAATCTCTCAGACATTGTCTCTTAAAAAGTTAAAGTGAAATTTAGGGAGTTGAAATCCCACGCGTCAAAACATGCGTGGGAACAAAATACCGTATTTTCACTGCGGTGCGAGATATCCTAGGCGAAAGGTGGACAGCGCCTTTCATACCTAGCAATTCGCTATACAAATTAATAAACAGCTGACAGGAAGGGGAGCAACGCAGAGGAGAGATTAGAAAATGAGATGATAAATAACGTGATAGAGAGGAGGATTAGAGACGAAAAAAATTAATATTAAAACTAATAAGAAAAATACAAATAAATTAATTCAGTAATTTAATTTCGTATGCAGAGGAATTTATAAAAGACATCAAAAATCCGTAGTGCTCGAATTCTCGAGTACACTCCCGGGGGAAAGAATGAAAAGAAAGGGGGAGGGGGCAAGGAAGATGAACTGATAAGGCAAGATTTGGGGGAGGGTATCATTTGAGATCATCATTCCAGGTGAGACGTGACGACTAAGAGTCGATTGAAGAGTTTCCTTTGATCTCGAATCTTCGTGGATGCTGCTGTATCTGTTCGCAGCTTCGAAGTGAGCTTGAATATGATGACTTCCTTGTTGTTGTATTTCTTAATCAGAAGTTCCACTGCTTTGTCGTAGTTTTCATCAGTGATTTTGAATCGAGCTAAGAGCTCTTTCGGCTCTCCCTCAAGGAGGGTCAGCAGCCTGTTGATCATCAGGAATTTCGGTTTCTGGCTTTTATCGACGATGTTGGAGAATTGTAACCAAAAGTTTTCAAATTCCCATTCGTCACCTTTGAACTTATCAATCTTGATCTGTTCCAATAACAGCTCTTGGATTCCTAGATCTTGGCGGTGATCCTGGGCTTGTCGCTGTTGCGGACTTCCCGTGTTGTGGAATTCTGTTGTTGCTGGTTGTTGTGCTCTTCTCTCTTGGATGAAGAGTTTGTCGATGAAGCCCTGTGCTTGATCCGTAAGTGCTGCGACTTTCTCAAACAGTGCTTAGGCTCCTTTTTGAGCTTCTTCATCGTCCTCGGTGATGATATCAACTTCTTTGGCGAAGCTTGTTGTTTTATCTTTAAGCGTGTTCATCTTTGCTTGAAGATATACTTTTATCTCGGTGATGTCTCTCAGTTGGGGCACTAACTCGTCTTCGGACATCTCTAGCCAAACTTCCAGTCGAGTCGATATGTCCCCCATCGTCTTCTTGAGCGTGTTATATGCTCTTGTGACGTGAACTTTCCGATGACTAAGAGGTATTTTTTTTCAATCAGGGATCGATAATCTTCTTTTTATTTTTCTTTTTGAAAGAAATCGAAAAAATGAAACGTACTTCGCAAACTGACGTCACAGGAAGGAGAGCAACGCAGAGGAGAGATTAGAAAATGAGATGTTAAATAACGTGATAGAGAGGAGGATTAGAGACGAAAAAAATTAATATTAAAACCAATAAGAAAAATACAAATAAATTAATTCAGTAATTTAATTTCGTATGCAGAGGAATTTATAAAAGACATCAAAAATCCGTAGTGCTCGAATTCTCGAGTACAGTACGTGTTTCTCAAAACTTTGGTGTTGTTAGTATTGAATTGGAGACCTACTTTTTTGCACCTTTCTGTGAACTCCTGGATCATTCTGCTGGCAGTTTGTGGAACGTTTGCGACAAGAATGATGTCGTCTGCGAATCTCAAATAGGTGAGATTTCTTTATCCTTATTCCTGGCACGTGAGCGTAGTCATCGTCGTGTCCTTTCAGGTGGTTCCAAGACAATTGTCATAGGACGAGCTCTAGACAAGCTGAGCAGAGGTTTGGTAATATTGGATCACCTTGGCGTACACCTCTTGTGATGGGTACCTCGACTTGTCTGTGGAACGGTGTGAAGGTGGCTGTGCAGCAGAGAAGGGCGGAATTCCGTTTTCCGGATTCCGGATTCCGTGAAAAAATTTTTTTTTCCGTTTTCCGTTTTCCGGATTCCAAGTTCCCAAAATCCAATTCCGCCCTACTCTGCTGTGCAGTTTGTATAGCACTCTTTGAGCAGGTACTCCTTGTGCTCGAAGGCTTTCCATATGGCTCTCGGTTCCACACTGTCAAATGCCTTGTGGAAGTCAATGAAGACAAGTGTGAGCGGGATATGGTACTCACGGCCAACCTCGAGCAAGCGTTGTACTGAGTGTATGTGGTCGATCGTTGAGAATGATCGACGGAATCCTGCTTGCTCGACTGACTGGGCTTCTTCTAGTGTTTTTCGTACTATATTTAATAGACATTTTGAGAATGTCTTATAGAGTACTGATAGAAGGCAGATAGGCCTATAATTCTCCAAATTTTCTCTGTCTCCTTTTTTGAAGATCAGAGTAGTGTTAGAATTTTTCCATTTCAATGGAACTTTTCTGCTTTCTAAATACATCGAGAATCGTCGTGCGATCAGGCTAATGACATTGTCATGATAGCTCTTGAGAAAATCTGCAGTGATTTTGTCATCGCCTGCTGCCTTCCCGTTTGGGAATGAATTGAGGGCAGTTCGCACTTCTTCTGGGAGGAACGGTGGTGCTGGTGGTGGTGTTTCCGTTCTGATGGGGGTGTTGGTTGATGTGGGAGAAGAGAAGTTGCTGCTGAATAGTTTCGAGTAGAACTTCTGAATCTCCTGTTCCATCTTTGTCCTAGAAGTGATTCTTTCGCCGCTCGCTGGAGACTTAAGGCAAAATATTTGAGATTTATACTCTGTGATGTCTCTCGCTACCTTCTTAAGACTCTTTCGTTGATTAGCGGCATTCAGTAGGCGGCTTCTGGCAAATTTGTCATGGTCTTTCTCGACAGCTTCTCGGCATTCTTGAGACAGTGACTTGAAGCTTGGGTCTGATCTGTCTGTGAAACGCCGTTTGGTTATAAGCTGGCGAGTTGCTTCTGAGATTCTCTTGTATGCGTGGTTGGATGGCTTTGTTATTGTGTTGTCTTGTAGATTCTTGTAGATTCTTTTACAATTTTCGATACCCAAGTTTACATTTTTAGTGTTTTGCAACGTTTTTTTTTCCAAGTTTTCTTTATTTTCAGTTAGTTTCTGAAAACTTCAAAAAAGCTGACAGTGCTCCTGCCTGAAAATTATCTTTAAAAAAAACTGGAAAAATTAAAAAAAGTGGAGTTATCACGTTCACTCCTACTTGACACAGCCTAAACCGTGCCGACCATGGCACGTCTCCTATCTCGTCTTAATATACAGCCGAGCACAATTCGGATCCGTTTTCCATCAATGACGCAGTCGCCATTATTGGTTGGTCTGAAAGATTTTCCATTTATTGAAATTCGTAGAGCTCATCAAGCTCTACGATTTGCCCAATTTTATCAGACATAACTTTTATTTTGAAGAAAATTATGATCCGGCCCGTCTCACTCTTCTTACTTTACCCATTCAGTTATGAAATGAATCGACGGTGGAGTAGGAATGAATGCAACAAATTCTGAATGCAGAAATGACAAAACGGAGCAACGAAATATCAAAATGCGAGCACATGCATCTGTGAAAAATATTCCAGATGGAAGAAAAAAATCTCAATCGAAAGCTGCGCGTACGCATCATAGTTCATGTTGTATTCCTTACCTGCATTAGTTGATCTACGTAGTTTTTAATCCATTCAAACAAATTGGCCTGCCTAATTTAATATTGTTTTACACGCGCGTCTAACGTGTGACGTGTGATTGCTCACGTCACACGTCACCACCACTATTTAACGCGACAGATTTTACCTCGTTAGGTTCATTCACATCGCCACTTCTCTATTTCTATTCCCATCCCTTTGAACTAACGTCTTCTATTATTATCTCCTATTATCTTCTCTTTCGAATAAAGGTTCTCTACGTAACCTCAGAGGGCCAATATTCAATGGCTACCTAATCTTTGGCTACTTGATCAATGGCTACCTTTTGAATTTTTTGAATCTTTTGAATTTTTTGAAAATTTTGAAAATTAAATTAAATTTTGCTCATTTTCTGAATAATTTTCGACTTTTAGATCGTTTTTGCGTAAAAATCGTATTTATTAAATCAATGGTTACAAACTGGGTAGCCATTGAAACTAGGTAATCATTGATAATCGAAGGCAAACGTAGCCAAAGAATATCAGGCAGCCATTGAAAATAGGTAGCCATTGATAATAGGTAGCCATTGATAATAGGTAGCCATTGATAATCGAAGGCAAAAGTAGCCAAAGAATATCAGGTAGCCATTGATCAAGTAGCCAAAGATTAGGTAGCCATTGAATATTGGCCACCTCCGAGACCATTGTATCTGGGCGTTTCTCTATGGATACAACAGTTCATTAGTTTAAAGTGTTCGCCCGTTGGCGAATGCATTTTTCTACAAATGGAACTTTAAAAACTGATTTCATAATGTATCTCTGCCTTTCAATGAGGGGTCGCCAGAAGGAAATCGCCCTCACCGCTCCCTCATCCCGCCTCCTTAAGTGCACACTTTTGTATAGGTGTGTCTGGCAGTGTGAGGGCGCCCGTGTTTTCACCAATCCACATGAAAGTTCTGTTCTCCTTTCATAGCCCAGGATTGCATTTTTTGTGGTAGTGAAGGTTGAATATAAATCACATCTCGTCTGCACAATGCCAACGCATCCTTCAAAGCTTTAAAGACATTCGGACATACCTAAACATTCCGGACACCATTCAAATTCAAACAATTAGCAGACATTTTCAGAAAAAAGGCTGTCTGAATTTTCAGATTTTAAATTTAGAACTTACTTACTTACTTAGTTACTTAGTCGATCCGTCAATCGCTTGTGTGAGCGCGGATCACAGCTAACCATGCCTTGCGGTCTTGGGCGATGGTTGTCCATGAAGTAGTCAATCGATTTCCTCGGTATATTGAGACTTCTTTACGAAGTGAGTCGGACCATCTCATGGGGGGTCGTCCGACAGGTCGTTTTTGATCTCGAGGAATCCATTCTTGTATCAGTTTTGTCCATCTTTCGTCATTTCTTCGCATAATGTGCCCGGCCCATCCTAATTTCTTCTTTTTGATGTATTTGAGTGGGTCCGTGACTTGGGAGATTTTTCGGATGTCTTCGCGGTGTAAGTCTCGTTGGCGTTGTTCCGTGAGGGTCATTCCAATTAATCTTCTTTCTAGTGATGCATGCGTCACACGGAGTCTTTCAGCGAGATTCTGTGTAAGGGTCCACGTTTCAGATCCATATGTGAGCGCGGGAAGAACGATGGTATCGAAAAGTTGAGCTCGAATTCGGGGACAGGTGAGAGCGTCGGTGGTATTTTTGATGTTGTTGAACGCGGCCCAGGCTGCCCGTCTTCTTCTGTGGAGTTCAGGTTCTAGCTCATTTCGTGGGTTGAGTAGCCTGCCAAGGTAGACATACTCATCCACGTCTTCGATTGTTGTGATGGTTGTGTTGTTACTGATGATCACCGGATGTGTGGTGGCGTACGTGTTTCTCAACACTTTGGTTTTGTTAGTATTGATTTGGAGTCCTACTTTTTTGCACCTTTCTGTGAATTCTTGGATCATCTGGCTGGCAGTTCGTGGGTCGTTTGCGACAAGAATGATGTCGTCTGCGAATCTCAAATGGGTGAGATTTCTGCCATTGATCCTTATTCCTGGCACGTGAGCGTAGTCATCGTCGTGTCCTTTTAGGTGGTTCCAAGACAATTTTCCGAGAACGAGCTCTAGACAAGCTGAGAAGAGGTTTGGTGATATTGGATCACCTTGACGTACACCTCTTGTGATGGGTACCTCAACTTGTCTATGGAATGGTGTGAAGGTGGTTGTGCAGTTTGCATAGCACTCTTTGAGCAGGTTAATATAGACTGTTTCTACTCCTTGTGCTCGAAGGCTTTCCCATATCGCTTTTGGTTCCACACTGTCAAATGCCTTGTGGAAGTCAATGAAGACAAGTGTGAGCGGGATTTGGTACTCGCGGCCAACCTCGAGCAAGCGTTGTACTGAGTGTATGTGGTCGATCGTTGAGAATGATCGACGGAATCCTGCTTGCTCGACAGGCTGGGCTTCTTCTAGTGTTTTTCGTACTCTATTTAATAGACATTTTGAGAATGTCTTATAGAGTACTGAGAGAAGACAGATAGGCCTATAGTTCTCCAAATTTTCTCTGTCTCCTTTTTTGAAGATCAGAGTAGTGTTCGAGTTTTTCCATTTCAATGGAACTTTTCCGCTTTCTAAATACTTCGAGAATCGTCGTGCGATCAGGCTAATGACATTGTCATGACAGCTCTTGAGAAAATCTGCCGTGATTTTGTCATCACCTGCTGCCTTCCCGTTTGGGAATGAATTGAGGGCAGTTCGCACTTCTTCTGGGAGGAACGGTGGTGCTGGTGGTGGTGTTTCCGTTCTGATGGGGGTGTTGGTTGATGTGGGAGAAAAGAAGTTGCTGCTGAATAGTTTCGAGTAGAACTTCTGAATCTCCTGTTCCATCTTTGTCCTGGAAGTGATTCTTTCGCCGCTCGCTGGAGACTTAAGGCAAGGTATTTGAGATTTATACTCTGTGATGTCTCTCGCTACCTTCTTAAGACTCCTTCGTTGATTAGCGGCATTCAGTAGGCGGGTTCTGGCGAATTCTTCATGGTCTTTCTCGACGGCTTCTCGGCATTCTTGAGACAGTGACTTGAAGTTTGGGTCTGATCTGTCTGTGAAACGCCGTTTGGTTAGAAGCTGACGAGTTGCTTCCGAGATTCTTCTGTGTACGTGGTTGGATGGCCTTGTTATTGCTTTGTCCTGTAGATCCTTGAGTACTTCGATTAGATTTTGATAATCTTGATCAATGTCCGTATTTGAATCTATTGTGACTGTGGCACTGAGCGTGTGCGCAGTGTTCGGGTCCAACTCTCTCTTTGGAAGCTTTCTTCGCTTGACCTGCTCGTATCTTGCGATGTTGGTGTTGAAGTGCAGGTGGCTGCGAAGTAGACGGTGGTCACTACCATTTGTGAATGATGGGAGCACCGACACATCCGTCACAAATTTTCCATTTCCCAGTATATGGTCGATTTCATGTTTGTGCTTCTGGTCGGGGCTGATGTGTGTCCATCGTCTATGCATTGACTTTTTGAATTGCGAGTTCATGTGCCATAGACGATTTGATTCACAAAAGGTAGCTAGTAATTCGCCACTTTCGTTTCTTGGTTCCATTGAATTCGTGCCAATGTATCGTTCCGTGTCTTTTCTTGTACCCAATCTAGCGTTAAAGTCGCCTATGATGAGCTTGTACCTGCTACGGCAGGTTAGATAGGCGTCTTGAAGGCTGTCATAGAAGTCAGCGAGTTCCTCTGGATCGGTATCAGCGACAGGTGCGTACACCTGGAAGATGGTACAGCTGAGTTTCCTTCCTACTTGTAGAGTAAGGTAGCCGATCCTATGGTTGAGGAACTTGACTTCTATGATTTTGGGGAGGAGGGTGCTCTTAACGATAAAGCCGATCCCTCCTGACACGGAACTACTGTTCCGAGATCCTAAGAAAACTCCGGTCCCGTCTCGATGGGTTTTGTGCTCTTCTGCTTCTCGTTTTGTTTCCGATAGTCCGATGATATCGTACTTTATTCGTTTTGTTTCTTCGAGAAGCTCTGCAAGTCTGCTTTCGGTTGCGACAGACCTGCAGTTGAAGGTGCACACTCTTAAATCGATTCTTCTTGTTTTGGGCCGTGTTTTCTTCTTTTCCTTTTCCGATTGGTAGACGATCGGTACTCCGAGATTTGATCGCCTCTCCCGACTTACTTCTGAATCTACCGTATCAGAAGCAGAGGCCGGGTGCGGAGGACTGAGGCAGTTTTGGTTGCTGTTTTTAGCAATTATTGTGTGCCTGTTTACTCTATTATGACCTGCTAAGCCAGAGTTAGAGCTACCGGGACAAAGAGTATTGGGCGCTACCTTCGACCCGATATGACACGTTTCTACCCATTGGCCAACTGAGACTCTGCCGGGGTGCCGAACTCCTCCGGATATGTAGAAGAGAGTCAGTTGTTGATGAAATGAAAGTTCTGTTCTCCTTTCATAGCCCAGGATTGCATTTTTTGTGGTAGTGAAGGTTGAATATAAATCACATCTCGTCTGCACAATGCCAACGCATCCTTCAAAGCTTTAAAGACATTCGGACATACCTAAACATTCCGGACACCATTCAAATTCAAACAATTAGCAGACATTTTCAGAAAAAAGGCTGTCTGAATTTTCAGATTTTAAATTTAGAACTTTCAATTTTTAACACGCTATTCAAGAAGCTTGAATGTGCACTGACGGCCTTAATAACCTCCGTATTATTTTTATTTTTTCATAATACTTTCTTGCCACTATTGCCACACATGAACTTTACAATTGCTTTAGTGCGCATAATTATTTTGAAAAATACGAATATTTTTATGCGATTGCCAAGAGATCAGTTTTCAGTCTCTTCCATTCGAGTTCGGTGTTCCTTCTCACCCATTAACGTATGTTTCACTTGAAGCAGAAGCCGGAAAGCATGTACACGAATCAAACGGACGAGGAGCTGGATGCAATGCGATGCATGTCAAGTGACAAATTTGAATCACTAAACTCTGTGTGGCAGAAATTCAATTTTCTGTGGTTCTCTCTCATCGTGCTTCTCACATTTTATTTCAGTCTTCGAGCAGCTAAACTGCTCAAGAATCACAATGTCTATTCGCATGGAGCGCAGTATCTTCTATTCTTCACACTGTTCAATGGAAATTTGAATCAAGCAGTTTTCCTCGAAATTAAGGTGAACTTAGAGCCGCCATCACTTTGTTCACGTTGAACTGAAAGACTATCAGAATTCTCTGAAAATTTAGATTCCCTCGTATCTTTTGTACCTGCCCCGATTGCATTTTGAAGGTGTGAATCTTATGTTATTAGTATTATAAAAAATACGACGCATAATTTTTCTGTCTCTCTAAATACAGTACCTGCTGAAAAGCGTATTTGCTGAAAATTTCTAGATTATGCCTAAAGTTGTCCAGTAGTTACATTTCCCGAGACTGGTAAGCACTGGACTGTCGTACAGCAACTAGATAGAATGATTTCAAGGTATCGAAATATCGGAGCGTCGCACTTCTTTCCATGAATGCTGTTCCTCATGAAAGTGAACAGCTGACTTTTGATGGGGGCGTACAGTGAAGAATGTTGAAGATCTGATTAATTCCACTGTACATAACCAAATTGAGGCTTCCATTTGGACTAAATTTCGGCTCTCTTGTCTTATCTTCGTGTTCTTCTTCGTCTTGAATTCGTCTGACGCAGTTTTGTTGACAACTTTTTTATTGGGCAAGACGAATGCAAGACGAACTGAAAAACGACTCAACTTTTGAAGACGACTTTTTGTCTTCGTCTTCCATGGAAGCCTTATCCTCAATATATTATATTGAAAAACCTGTTTGCTGATCCCTTGATCATTTTAAACTTTTCTGATCTCTCGAAGAAAGATTTCTAAAAACTAAGAGCGTCTGAAGCATTCTGTTTATTCTGAAAGTCCTTTAATTCGAAAAATAATGTGATCTAGGTGCTTGAAGTCTAAATGATTTGTGTTTAGACCCGGCAACTTGCCCATATTCTGGCCTATTCCAATGATCCGTGCAAAATTGAGTTTCGAAACTCGGAATGCGTTTATGATCACGATATCTTTGCATTTTCAACGGTTCTTTCCACGTGGCTTGTTTCAGCATTAACTTGTGATAGGTGAGTCAAAATCTCAGTGCAAATTTCGTTGTTGTGTTCGTTTGATATATGGACATGTCCAACGCACATTTTATAAATCTTCAGTTGCAAAACGGCCGGCTGAAGTTCTGAAATGTTACGCTTACAAAAAAGTTGAGTGTTAGTGCTAAATATACGCCAGGAATATGGCTCTCTATCAGTTCATTCTCATCTGACCTGGATGATGACAACGTTATTATTATTCACCAATTTTCAGATTTGTATCATTCTTCGCTCCTATAACATATAAAAAACAATCGAAGATGGTGGCCTACTTCTTTCTGATTTCATCGGTATATTTATCGCTTAGTCGCATTTTAATGCCTGTCTATGTGAATTTTTTAAAGATTATACTCACATTTCCTGTTCACTTCTATGTATACGGTGGAATCAGTCGCGCTGGATATGTACCTTCCTGCCTGTACACTCCTCGACGCTCTTCTGAGGCCTCGAAAGTAGTCCGTTATGGTAAATTCTGGCTTATAATGGCGAATTTTGTGTTGATCATTCTGATTCTTCTGCTGAACGTCGTCAGAAATAGAAAGTGGGATTGCAATGGCTGGAATTTTTCTGGAAAATTATCGAGTTTCAGAATAAAGAAGACCGTATTCGACACTGCGGCTCGCTACAGTTCATTCGAGAGCTTAGAAACGACTAAGGCCATTTGCAGTATTTGCTCAACTCAGTTTGCATTTTTGAGTTTTGGCATGGCTGTTTGTTCGTTTGTTTCAGTATTCACAAAATATTTAAAAACTATAGTAATGTGTGTAAAAATATTAAACGCACGCTTCAATACGGAAGACGGAAAAAAGTGAAGAAAGGGGAGAGGGGGGGAGGGTTAAAAATTGCAAAACATCTCTCTCGTTTCTGTATGTTTTCCTATTCAAGGATTTGAAAACCTAAAGAAAACATTGTAATAAACGAGGAAAAACTAAATTTACAGCGCTAAACTTAAAGTTGCTTGTGTATTTTCTCGTAGAATAGAGTGTTGCTACAGATAGCTTTCTCTCACCAGCTTTCTTGAGAAGTGGGGGTTTATATTGATGGTGGCCAATTTTGAAGTGCTAACTGCTGGTAGTTTTGTCGGTTACTTTTCCCCTCTCTACTCCAAAAAAAGTGTATTTTCGTAGTATCTTACGTAAAACCTCATGCAATTCAGAAAATGTCAGAAAATTTTAAAAGTTCCATTGAAAATGAAAAGGCGAGATTTCAACAATATGAGAAAATTCTTGAAAAAGTTGAAGATTTCAGTCTTAATTATCCGGCCCATAATAGTTGGCAGCATACCAAAGGAAGTCATTCATATCATTGCTCAATATATCGTGGTGAGTAGACAACGAAATGATGTTTAAATGGGGATGGGAATGTGTCCAATTGCAGTGCACGTGGCGCTTGAACCTCCCACTCAACTTGTAGTAAAAAGTTTATTTTGAGAAATACATAGTTCTCCAGGAGTAGTACACGGAAAATGTTTTTGAGGGTACATTAAGCGATTAATATAACTATAACGCTTACAATCGAGCTATAAAAGAGTCTCTTAAAGCAGCCTTTCGTGGGCTTGAAGCCTTGAAGCCTTTTGTGGACACTTGAAACCATTCTGAATTATTTTTTCAACGGGGGTGTAAACTTCGAATTTTCAGACAATTCTGAAAAACTTGAGAACGCATTCATTTTTCATTATTAATAGTAATTTTCAGGGAATTGAGACCTATGGGAATTTGTCAATGCCAATTATTATAATCCTCAAGACAAATCAATGCATCGAGAAAAGACGAACATCGATCGGCAAGATGACGAAACATTCTTTTCACGAAAACGCCTATTTCAAATCACTGAAAACCGCTTGGGAAGCGTGACTATTCCAATCCACAGTAACCGCTAATGAAATACCTTTTTTTGAAGTGCTCTGATGAAAAACGGACACTTTGAATGATATTCACGAATACTGGAACAAAACAAAACATCAAAACAACAAAACACAACAAAACAGTCTGACAAATGCTGATACTGGTTCAACCGAATGAACATTGAATATTTTCAGCCATTAATTTTCAGTAAAGCTTCCACGAAAGACGAAAACAAAAAGTCGTCTTTCGTCTTGCCTTTCGTCTCCCCGTCTTCGTCTCGTCTTTATTTGATTTTCAGTTCGCCTTGCACTCGTCTTACGCAAAACAAAAGTTGTGTACTGTGTACACGATGTATTTTACTTGACCAACGCAATGTCTACCTCTGCGTTAGACGAATTCAAGACGAAGACGAGACGAAACGATCTTATTTCGTCTTTTGTGGAAGCCTTCCTTTATTCTTTCTTTCCCCTTGTTTCATTCACGCTGATACCCAACTTTTCACTTTTACGAAAGAAATTTATTAGAGATTGCAGTCAATTTGAAAACAAAATAATACATTGTTCTTCACTAACAAGGGAACCTCGAATAGAAATCCTCCTAACTTTTTTTAAAAATTTGCCCACAGGTACTTTCGACTACGGGAAATTCAGTACACATAGTGGCGAACCCACACTTAATATACCCGCATCACCCTCTTTACCCTTCGGCCACCGCTGCTTGTTTTTCATTCAGCGTGGAATGCATATAGGAAAGAAGGGGAAGGAAGGAAGCGAAGATAGGGCGCAGAGCTCCGGATTTTCAGATCGAAATATCTCGATTTCCAGAAGTTTGCGCAGATAGCCACTATGTGTACTGAATTTCCCGTAGTCGAAAGTACCTGTGGGCAAATTTTTAAAAAAAAGTTAGGAGGATTTCTATTCGAGGTTCCCTTGTAAGAGTACTATAGGAATTTTCCCTGACTTTGTGTGGTCTCAGTTGGCCCAGCCTTGTCGATTACCTCAAACTTGGGTAATTAAACCATTTATGAGAATTATAAAGAGAAAAAAAAGGTACAATACAAAAATCAACAAGAGTGAATTAAGAACCAAGAAAGCTAACTTAGAATAATAAGTTTAGGGGTAGAAAACATACGATTTTCCACATAAGGAGGTTCCACGTAAGGAATGCGTGGCAACCACGTGTGTGCGCTAGTGCGCATTTACAAACAGTAACAATAAAAAAGATTGCTCATCGAGCACAAGTACACGTCTGAGAGTGTGCTCGATTCGAGCACTCTCCTGGCCTCACATTGGCCATCAAATATGAACATACTGTAGGCCTTAGCTCCAACATTCCTTATCTCTCCCTCCTTATTTTAATAATTTCACACCTAATGTGCTCGCATGAGCACTTCGATCATTCCTTTCCTCTGAGTAATTTACCGTTGTTTTTCATCCTAACAAATATTGTAAATGAGCTAAATTTTAAAATACAACAAAAAACAAGTGTCTCAATACTTTGCATCAAGGCCAAAGGCTCAAACATCGAATATCTCATCTGATAACTTTTCTATTACTGTCATTTGGTTCTTTTGTTAAAACTCTATTTTTGAAAATACAACAAAAAACAAGTGTCTCAATACTTTTCAGCCACACTGTAGTTTAAATTCTTTTGTGTTTAATAAAATTGCTTGGGTTAACCAGTTTAATTACCCAAGTTTGAGGTTTCTGCTTGCCCCACATCGACCCCACGGAGTGCCACTATAATTCACTTCATGGTGGTCCCGGCACCCAAAAAACAAGTGACGAACAAGAATGTTTCAAAGTCGGACAGCGCGGGCGCGATGAAATCATTCATTTCCGAATTAGACAATGCAATATCACAGAAAATACAAGAGTTGAGCTCGAAAAATAAGAGGTTCCACTAAGTATGCGGTACAGTGGAAGAAGCCGAGTTTTCATACGATGGTTTCGAGACGGTCTTGATGAGAAGAGAAAGGGATGCTGCAGCGGTGAAAAACTATTCTGAAGAAGACGTTTTGTCTTTCAAGGTTTCCTTGAAACGCGGAAATCTCAATCCAGGTTTTCCAAACATTGCCTCATCTTTCAGTGCACTGAAGTGACTCAAAAATTTGCTGTTATGACATTTCAGACTGTATCTAGTCTCTTAAATTTGACGCGCAAAATTCAGAGTGTGCAACTCAGTAAGCAGTAGTTCCACTATTTTGAAAATTTGTGGGTGAAATCTTCTCACCTACCCCTACTTTTTTCTAGTTGGCATCATTTGTGTACAGTTTCAGACAACCCGGCTAAAACTCATTAAAGTGAGCGCTTCTGACAATTTTTCACTTCATTCGGCTTGCTAGAGAACTACAAAAAACATAGAAAACTAACAAAAACCCGTTTGCACAGTATTCAGATTTCACTCAGAACATTTCAACACCTTCAACACTCTTTAATCTCTTTATCTCTATCATTATTCTCACCATTTAAGAGATAATGTCTGAGAGATTCGAGCACCAGTTACACACTGAATTCCGGATTTCTATCTTTGATAATCTGATGCATATTGACATGCTCTTTCATGATTTTGATGAATCTCAACGAGCATTAGTACAAAAGTTTTCAGGAAACTAGAAAAACTGGGCTCTTTCTAAAGGAAGGGAAACAAAAAAAACTAAATTTCAGTTCGTATTTACTCTGAACTTGATCTGAAATAGTTCCTCTAGTATTCATGTTTCATTGCGAAGCTGAAAACTAATAATAAAAAAATGAAAAAAAATATATATTCGACAAAGCGGATTTCCTATTTCAATGGCAAGGAGTCCGATTAAACAGTAGCCGTGAGCGAATCATTGATGGATTTGTCATATCGGACCATAAAACGAAAAACGAATTTCTCATTGGCTGATTTTTTTTGCTTTATTAAATTTCAAATGAGATTTTAGACTGAATAAAAATGGGTTTCAAACGTTATCGTTTTTATTTCATAAGTTATATTATTTTAGAAGTTTCTCAAGAAGACGAGTCGAAGATCAATAAAGACGTTAATGATATGCTCCTAAAAATTTATTCAGATGAGCTGAAAAAAATGAGCAAGAAAAAAGATCTGCAACATGTCCAGAAAATTCCACAAAGACACAATCTTCTCAGGCAAGAAAAACTTCTACTTTTCACATGGAAAGTTCAGAAGAAAGACTCACAAACGCGTCCAATAAGAGGAAGAATTCATTGAAAATGAAAAAAGTTGCTCTGTGCGAGCAACACGAACCATCCACTTCATCAGCCTGTGAAGTTGAAAAACGACTAGCGGAAGAATCGGAGCCAACGGTCAAAACACTTTTGGATCAGCTGAAGCGGGAAAAAGCGATAAACCAGCAATTGATGAAGCAACAGAAAAAAACTGAAAAATTGGAGAAAGAGAAGCAAAGAAAACGAGAAAAGGCGGAGAAACAAGCTACTGTTAGGAAAAACAAGAGTTGCCGGTGGCAGAACTCCCTACCGTCCTACACGTTGCTGCAATGATCACAAACACTTCGCAACGACGCTCCATCGAACGGGGCGCGCATTCTTCAGCTAAAGCGTGGCGGATGAGCTTGTTTTTTTAGGATAGTTTTTTTGTTTTGTGCTAGCAGAGAGATTTTTGTTGAGTTTTTAAGTGGTGATTGTCTTTCGTTTTCTGTAAATTTTTGTTCTCATCGCGTTGATTTTAATTCTTTAAAGTTAATTCCAAAGTGATCTTGGAATAAAGTTTTTCTTTTGTTTGTGTATCATCTTCTTTTTTTATTTGTGGACCCAATACCCCGTACTATACGTGGGCAACTCAAGGTTGTCATCTTTCAACGTAAGTTTGGTTTTAAGAGGTAACTTTGAGAAAAAATTACATGTTTTCGTTTTAAACTGACCACTAAAACCAGAAAAACTTGCCTAGAAAACTAAACTTGGAAGAAGTACCCTTCAGAGTATCTTGATAGCTTTGCCTATTTACTGCAGGTTTCTGCTGTTACTATTACTTTATAATGTTAAAATTACTTTATAAGAGACGCGTGGATACTGTCGGAGTTACTGCAGTAACCGACAGTAAGCGCAGTTTGCCTGTTGAAGTCGAGGGGAAAACGGTGATGTTTCAATTGGACACTGAGAATCAGATAACTCTCATCAATGCAAGGAGTTGGAAAGCAATTGGAAGTCCACATCTGGAAGCCGTTTCTCACAGGATCTCATGCGGACTCCAATGACTGTCAAGAGTAGATGTCGGGTTTCGTTCAATTTGAAAAGTGAAAGGTACACTGAGTATGTTTATGTCCAGGAAAGAGACACGAACCTGATAGGGATGAGATGGCTTTGCCATTCACCGGAGATGCGACAAGCAATGGACATTATGGTCAACGAGATGTCCAACAAGGAAGATGAAGTCAGGAAAATTGAGACGATCACCGATAAAGACTTTCGGAAGGATTCGGAAAGAGACACGGAAATAGTCATCGTGATGCGATTGGTTAAAACCGACTCGTGGAAGCCAAATCCGTCTTCAAAGCTTGAAAAATATTGGACCCGTCGCAAGGACAGGCTGAAAATTATCAGCGGGTGTCTACTCGTTGATGAAAAAGTTGTAGTGCCGAAGAGCCTACAAGGTGCTGTTGTGAAGCAACTTCATGAAGGACACCAGGGTGTGGTCCGAATGAAGCAAAAAGCGCGTGCATTTGTGTTTTGGAGAGGTCTAGATGGAGATGGGCTGTTTACTTATCGAAACACTCCACACGCTGTTCTGAATGGTGCCACACCAACAGAATGTCACTTCTGTCGTAAAATCCTAACGACGATGTCGCTGCCCTTGCCACGCGTAAATCTAGGTATCTGCGTTAAATTGTCTAAGCATCAGCAAAGTATGAAACGCCAGTACGATTTTAAAAACGCGGCGCGCGACAAATATTATGAAGTGAGGCAACAGGTGTACGCAAAAGTACAGCACGGGAACAAATGGCAGTTGGAACATGGGGTTGTCAGAAGAAGAATTGGTAAGGTTCTTTATGACATCCAAATAGGGACACGTTATCAACGGAGTCACGTTGATCAACTCCGTCAACGTCAGGGAGAGCGTAGTCGTGAAGAAATTTTTACAGACACCATGTATCCTCTATTTCTTGATTCCAAACCGTCAGTTCCACAATAGGGCGCCGGGGGAGATGCTAATCTTTGCAAGATTGCAGATTTGGCTCGTGTTAGCTCAGATAGTAGCATTGGTCGACGTCCTGGAAGCAACCAGCCCTCACCAGCCAGTGCTTCCCAGGGAATGCGCGATGTCGTGGATCCAATAGAAACTAGTGACGTGAAGAGAACTCCGATGTTAAAAAAAAGGAGAGATTGTCCAGGGAAATTTGGACAACAATGCATCAGAGCCACGGACAACTACAGAAGCACAGCCAATGGTCCACCCGAAGCCACGGGATGGTTTACGCTAGCACCCTCCTAAGCCATTCTCTGAGACGAAGACACAGATTTCGACGAGCTCCAATCCGCTACGATCCGTGTGCCTCCATCGATTAGGATCGGGTAACCACGCTACCGATCAAGACGCCACTCGCACCAGAAGACCCTCTACTTCTGGAAACCGTCAATCAGCCTCTTGCCAAGGTCAACGTGGATCTTCGTCGAAGGGGGGGGGGAGGTGTTGGGAAGGCACGTGACCTTCCCCGTTGGCACTGACACGTGACAACGACGTGGCATGAGAACTAGTTGCATGTTCATTACTGGCCGGGAAGACCCCGCATCGTCTCCAGGAACGTTGTTCGAAACATCCTGCGCGCGGCTCGAGAGGGTCCTAGAAGGACTTCTACGGAGATTCAGATGATTGTCACTTCTCCAATGGAGCCCGTGCCTTCAAGGAGAACTATTAGAAGACGTCTCCAAAAAAATGCATGTTCATGTATGATTAACAGTTCGTTTTCCAACTGATTCCGCTACTAATAAACTATTATCTTTTCACCACGTTCCACAACGATACAATAATAACGACTGACGTTATTACTCACGAAGAAAAGCGAGTGCGCCAGAGCTCATTTACAGTAATTGTTTGGATGAAAAACAACGTTAAATTACTCAGAGGAAAGGAATGATCGAAGTGCTCATCCGAGCACATTAGGTGTAAAATTATTAAAATAAGGAGGAAGAGATAAGGAATGATGGAGCTAAAGGCCAACATTATGTTCATATTTGATTGTGGGAAGACGTGGGAGGAAATATACTAATATTAAATGAAAAGACAATGTGAGGCCAGGAGAGTGCTCGAATCGAGCACACTCCCAGACGTGTACTCCTAGTGAAGAACAATGTACTATTTTGTTTTCAAATTGACGGCATTCTCTAATACATTTCTTTCGTAAAAGTTAAAAGTTGGGTATCAGCGTGAATGAAACAAGGGGAAAGAAAGAATAAGGAAAGGCTTCCACAAAAGACGAAATAAGACCGTTTCGTCTCGTCTTCGTCTTCGTCTTGAATTTGTCTGACGCAGAGATTGACATTGCGTTGGTTAAGTGAAATACATCGTATACATAGTACACAACTTTTGTATTGCGTAAGACGCAAATAAAGACGAGACGAAGACGGGGAGACAAAAGGCAAGACGAAAGACGACTTTTTTTTTTCGTCTTTCGTGGAAGCCTTACTAAAAATTAATGGCTGAAAATATTCAATGTTCATTTGTGCTTTGTTGTCCACCTTTTGAAAGAATCAATTCAATCGGTTGAACCAGTATCAGCGTTTGTCAGACTGTTTTTTTGTGTTTTGTTGTTTCGTTGTTTTGTTTTGTTCCAGTATTCGTGAATATCATTCAAAGTGTCCGTTTTTCATCAGAGCACTCCAAAAAAGGTATTTCATTAGCGGTTACTGTGGATTGGAATAGTCACGCTTCCCAAGCGGCTTTCAGGGATTTGAAATAGGCGTTTTCGTGAAAAGAATGTTTCGTCATCTTGCCGATCGATGTTCGTCTTTTCTCGATGCATTGATTTGTCTTGAGGATTATAATAATTGGCATTGACAAATTCCCATAGAGGACTCCCTGAAAAATTACTATTCTCAATGAAAAAAGAATGCGTTCTCAAGTTTTTCAGAATTGTCTGAAAATTTGAAGTTTACACCCCCGTTGAAAAAAGAATTCAGAATGTTTTCAAGTGTCCACGAAAGGCTTCAAGGCCCACGAAAGGCTGCTTTAAGAGACTCTTTTATAGCTCGATTGTGAGTGTTATAGTTATATTAATCGCTCAATGTACCCTCAAAAACATTTTCCGTGTACTACTCTTGGAGAACTATGTATTTCTCAAAATAAACTTTTCACTACAAGTTTAGTGGGAGGTTCAAGCGCCACGTGCACTGCAATTGGACACATTCCCATTCCCATTTAAGCATCATTTCGTTGTCTACTCACCGCTAAATATTGACCAACGATATGAAAGACTTCCTCTGGTATGCCAACCTCCATGGATCGAATAATTGAGACTGAAATCTTTAATTTTTTCAAGAATTTTCCCATAAAATATTTTTGAAATCTCGCCTTTTCATTTTCAATGGAACTTTTAAAATTTTCTGACTTGCATGAGGTTTTACGTAAGATACTACGCAAATACACTTTTTTTGGAGTAGAGAGGGGAGGAGTAACCGACAAAACTACCAGCAGTTAGCACTTCAAATATGCCACCATCAATTTAAACCCCCACTTCTCAAGAAAGCTGGTGAGAGAAAGCTATCTGTAGCAACACTCTATTCTACGAGAAAATGCACAAGCAACTTCAAGTTTAGCGTTGTAAATTTAGTTTTTGCTCGTTTATTACAATGTTTTCTTTAGGTTTTCAAATCCTTGAATAGGAAACTACGCAGAATCGAGAGAGATACAGTACTGGCCATAAAGAATGTTCGCGGGCTTTTTTTTGGTATAACTTCGCTGGCACTGCTCCGATCGGTCTAAATTTTTTTGCCAGTGTTGAAACTGGTCTGAGTATTATAATCAGTGAATTGTAGCTAATAAATATAGATAGTTTTGGAGAAAATCCAAAATTTGAGAAAATCGTGAAAAATTCAAATTTTAAACTTTTTAAAACAATATTAGGAAAAAAAATTTCAAAATAGCTAACCAATATGCGATTTTAGAATGTTTATTACTTCGTTGGGTACCCAACAACAAAATATCTGTTTTCAGCGTAGTTATCCCAAAAAAAAGCCGCGGACATTCTTTACGGCCAGTACTGCAGTTCGCAACTTTGAACCCCCTCCCCTCTCGTCCACTTTCTTCCGTCTTCCGCATCGAAGCCTGCGTTTAATGTCCGAATAATCTTACACACATTACTAGAGTTTTTAATTATTTTGTAGGTACTGAAACAAACGAACCAATAGCATAGCTAAAACTCAAAAATGCAAACTGAGTTGAGCAAATACTGCAAATGGCCTTAGTCGTTACTAAGTTCTCGAATGAACTGTAGCGAGCCGCAGTGTCGAATACGGTCTTCTTTATTCTGAAACTCGATAATTTTCCAGAAAATTCCAGCCATTGCGATCCCACTTTCTATTTCTGACGACGTTCAGCAGAAGAATCAGAATGGTCAACACAAAAGTCGCCATTGTAAGCCAGAAGCTGCCAATATTGACTACTTCAAAAGCCTTCAAAGAGCGTTGAGGAGCGTACTGGCAGGAAGGTACATATCCAGCGCGACTGATTCCACCGTATACATAGAAGTGAACAGGAAATGTGAGTGTAATCTTCAAAAAACTCAAATAGACGGGCATTAAAATGCGACTAAGCGATAAATATACCGATGAAATCAGAAAGAAGTAGGCCACCATCTTCGATTGTTTTTTATATGTTATAGGAGCGAAGAATGATACAAATCTGAAAATTGGTGAATAATAATAACGTTGTCATTATCCAGGTCAGATGAGAATGAAGTGATAGAGAGCCAGATTCCTGGCGTATATTTAGCCGGCCGTTTCGCAACTAAAGATTAATAAAATGTGTAGTTTCGAAACGTCCAGTGGCAAAATATCAGCTTCCTTCTACTCGTTTTTCTTGTATTTTTTTAATTTGGGCTGGCTCTTCGGATCAATCCGAACTTTTCTAAGACGAGCTTCACTTCAGCGGTAAAGCTACGTGCCGCAGCTAACCACAGTTCATTGAGAGCTCTAAACTTCTAAATTTGAGAAATCAGAATAGAAAACGGTAGTAAGCTGCGTTGCTTTAGCGCTTAGGCAAAGTTCGTCTTATAAAAATTTGTATTGATCCGGAAAGCCAGCCCAAATTAAAAGGTACGAGCAAAATAAGCAGTAGGAAGGTGCTGTTTCTCCACTGGACGTTTCGAAACCATACATTTTATAAATCTTTAGTTGCAAAACGGCATTTTGACACAATTAGTTAAATGCGATGCGGCAGAACTTATGAGAGACCAAAAAAAGAAAGGCGCATTCATGTTGTCGAAGGAGCATGGGCTACGTGTTGTATTGGGAACCGATATATAGAATCATGCGTTGGACATGTCCATATTTCAAACGAACATAACAACGAAATTCGCACTGAGATTTTGACTCACCTATCACAAGTTAATGCTGAAACAAGCCACGTGGAAAGAACCGTTGAAAATGCAAAAACATCGTGATCATAAACGCATTCCGAGTTTCGAAACTCAATTTTGCACGGATCATTCGAATAGGCCAGAATATGGGCAAGTTGCCGGATCTAAACACAAATCATTTAGACTTCAAGCACCTGGATCACATTACTTATCAAATTCAAAGACTTTCAGAATAAGCAGAAGGCGTCAGACACTCTTAGTTATTAGAAATCTCTCTCCGAGAGATCAGTAAAGTTTAAAATGATCAAGGGATCAGCAAACAGGGTTTTTAATATAATATATTGGGGAAAAGGCTTCCATGGAAGACGAAGACAAAAATTCGTCTTTAAAAGTTGCGTCGTTTTTCAGTTCGTCTTGCATTCGTCTTACCCAATAAAAAAGTTGTCAAAATACTGCGTCAGACGAATTCGAGACGAAGAAGAAGACAAAGATAAGACGAGAGAGCCGAAATTTCGTCCAAATGGAAGCCTTAATTGGGTATACAGTGGAAGTGGTGGTCATGACTCCATCCCGAATATCCAAGTTGGAACCCCACGATCTTTTGAGTTATTCAAAGAAACGTCTTGAACAGAGTCACAGACAGACAGAACTATTCGCTTAATAATAAGTAGATAACATAAGATTCACACCTTCAAAATGCTACCGGGCAGGTACAAAAGATACGAGGGAATCTCAATTTTCAGAGCATTCTGATAGTCTTTCAGTTCAACGTGAACGAAGTGATGGCGGCTCGAAGTTCACCTTAATTTCGAGGAAAACTGCTTGATTCAAATTTCCATTGAACAGTGTGAAGAATAGAAGATACTGCGCTCCATGCGAATAGACATTGTGATTCTTAAGCAGTTTAGCTGCTCGAAGACTGAAATAAAATGTGAGAAGCACGATGAGATAGGACAACAGAAAATTGAATTTCATCCACACAGAGTTTTGTGCTTTAAATATGCCACTTGACGTGCATCGCATTGCATCCAGCTCCTCGTCCGTTTGATTCGTGTACATGCTTTCCGGCTTCTGCTCCAAGTGAAACAGACGTTAATGGGTGAGAAGGAACACCGAATTCGAATGGAAAATTGACTGAAAACTGATCTTTTGGCAATCCACTAAGCCGAAGTCTAATCGCATAAAAATATTCGTATTTTTCAAAATAATTATGCGCACTAAAGCAATTTTAAAGTTCATGTGTGGCAATAGTGGCAAGAAAGTATTAAAAAAGAAGGAAAAAAACAAAAATATTACGGAGGTTATTAAGGACGTCAGTGCACATTCAAGCTTCTTGAATAGCGTGTTAAAAATTGAAAGTTCTAAATTTAAAATCTGAAATTTCAGACAGCCTTTTTTCTGAAAATTTCTACTAATTGTTTGAATTCGAATTATGTCCGGAATGTTTATGGATGTCCGAATGTCTTTAAAGCTTTGAAGGATGCGTTGGCCTTGCACACCTACAGGCACACCTACACAAAAGTGTGCACTTAAGAAGGCGGGGTGAGGGAGCGATGAGGGCGATTTCCTTCTGGCGACCCCACATTGAAGGGCAGAGATACATGATGAAATTAGTTAGTTGCCGGTGGAAGAACTCCCTACCGTCCTACACGCTGCCACAATAATCACAAAAACTTAGCAACGACACTCCGCCGAACGGGGCGCGCGTTCTTTAGCTAAAGCGTGGCGGGAATGTTTCGAGAATTTTTGTTTGAGGATTTTTTTTTATTTTAGGAGAAGTCTCCCGCTAGTTTTTTGGAGTTTTGGTTTTGTTTGAACTGTTTTGGACTTTAAGAGTTTTTTGTGTCGTTTTCTTGTAATTTTTGCTTACACCGATTCAAATATTATTTTTAATTGTTTCCAAAGTTAACTTGGAATAAAGTTCTTCCTTGGTTTGTATGTTTTTGTTTTCTTTATTTTGCCCCTGAACGTGGGCAACTTGGGGGCTGAACCGATTCGTATCGTATAATTTTTCCGTTTTTTTCTTGCCCTTCTTGTATCTCCCCGGGTCGATTGAATAATTGGCCAGGGTAAAAGAAAATTTTGTCGATTGAATAATCGTCAAAAACGATACGAAAAATCTGTTTACGATTGAATAATTTGCCAGAGTAAAAGAAGATTTTTTTCGATTGAATAATCGTTAAAAAATAGATGCTTTTGAATAAAAGTGTTGCTTCCAGGAAAATACACACACCCTTGAATGGAAGAACTTGGTGTTAGGAGCAGACAGGAGGAGGGCGAGGGATCGACGAAAGCCGAAGAAATGAATGTAGAAGAGGTAGGCATTAAGGAGCAGAGGAAACGAACAATAGGGTTCGGGCAGTTCCTCTACACTGTCACTGCGGTAGAGGAAGAAATGTCAAAACAGTTCGAACGGATCACGAAATGCAGTGAGCGGCAAAAGAAAGTCGCTATGACGCCAATAAAAAAATTCCACGTAGAGTTGGTGGAAAGATATCAGGAAATAGGCGAAGAAAGATGGCCGCAAAAGGTGATCAGAACAATGAAGGAATGTGGAATAGACACAGTGGAAGAGTTGAAGAAGGTGTGCAGTGGCACGCTAGGTGATGAAAAGGAAGAAGGAATGGGCAGATTGGGGAACAGTCGATTGGAAAAACTGAGTAATGAATATTATTTGTTACAGACGCAGTGGGATGCAGAAAAGGAAATGCTGCAAGGCGAGATTGAACGGCTCCAAAAGGAAAAACACGAATGCGAGCAGAAAATTCGACGACTGGAGAAGCGTCTAAAAGAAGAAAAGAAGGTAGCGGAATCTTTGAAGAGCAGCCTGAACCATGAATCAGGTAAATCACGAGAAAGAGGTGAAAGAAATACTCCAAGCAAATTTCTAGAACCCTTGCGGAATGCCGAGCCATCGTCGAGCAATTTAAGCCAAGGAAGCAAAAGCAATGGAGGACTACGGCAGATGCAAGGTGAGCAGAAAAAGTGGGTGGAAAGTGAGAGATGGCGCGCTAAGGTTGAAAACTGGGACATGGATAGAACCGGTAGAGATGTATATGTAGATGGAGATCCACGGGAACGAAGAACGGAGTGGGGAAGTAGGAAAAGATCTACTGGGTATAGAAGTTTGGAGGGGAGTAGGATTACGCAGCTAGTGGACTGCATGAACAGAATGATAAAAGCGAACGGTCCCCAAGTTGCCCACGTTAGTTACGGGTATTGGGTTCATAAAATAAAGAAGACAAAAATATACAAACCAAGGAAGAACTTTATTCCAATTTTGGAATCAATTAAAAATAATATTTAAATCGGTGTAAGCAAAAATTACAGGAAAACGACACTCTTCAAGTCCAAAACAGTTCAAACAAAACCAAAACTCCAAAAAACTAGCGGGAGACTTCTCTTAAAATCAAAAAAAACCTCAAACAAAAATTCTCGAAACATTCCCGCCACGCTTTAGCTAAAGAACGCGCGCCCCGTTCGGCGGAGTGTCGTTGCGAAGTTTTGGTGATTATTGTGGCAGCGTGTAGGACGGTAGGGAGTTCTCCCTACCGTCCTACACGTTCTGCCACCGGCAACTAACTAATTTCATCATGTATCCCTGCCTTTCAATGTGGGGTCGCCAGAAGGAAATCGCCCTCACCGCTCCCTCACCCCGCCTTCTTAAGCACACTTTTGGGTAAGTGTGCCTGGCAGTGTGAGGGCGCTCGTGTTTTCACCAATCCACATGAAAGTTCTTTTCTCCTTTTATAGCCCAGGATTGCATTTTTTGTGGTAGTGAAGGTTAAAGAGGAATCACTTCTCGTCTGCACAAGGCCAACGCATCCTTCAAAGCTTTGAAGACATTCGGACATACATAAACATTCCGGACATAATTCGAATTCAAACAGTTAGTAGACATTTTCAGAAAAAAGGCTGTCTGAAATTTCAGATTTCAAATTTAGGGCTTTCAATTTTTAACACGCTATTCAAGAAGCTTGAATGTGCACTGACGGCCTTAATAACCTCCGTATTATTTTTGTTTTTTTCCTTCTTTTTTAATACTTTCTTGCCACTATTGCCACACATGAACTTTAAAATTGCTTTAGTGCGCATAATTATGTTGAAAAATACGAATATTTTTATGCGATTAAACTTCGGCTTAGTGAATTTCCGGAAAATTGCCAAAAGATCAGTTTTCAGTCAATTTTCGAATTCGGTGTTCCTTCTCACCCATTAACGTCTGTTTCACTTGGAGCAGAAGCCGGAAAGCATGTACACGAATCAAACGGACGAGGAACTGGATGCAATGCGATGCACGTCAAGTGGCATATTTAAAGCACAAAACTCTGTGTGGATGAAATTCAATTTTCTGTTGATCTATCTCATCGTGCTTCTCACATTTTATTTCAGTCTTCGAGCAGCTAAACTGCTTAAGAATCACAACGTCTACTCGCATGGAGCGCAGTATCTTCTATTCTTCACACTGTTCAATGGAAATTTGAATCAAGCAGTTTTCCTCGAAATTAAGGTGAACTTCGAGCCGCCATCACTTCGTTCACGTTGAACTGAAAGACTATCAGAATGCTCTGAAAATTGAGATTCCCTCGTATCTTTTGTACCTGCCCGGTAGCATTTTGAAGGTGTGAATCTTATGTTATCTACTGATTATTAAGCGAATAGTTCTGTCTGTCTGTGACTCTGTTCAAGACGTTTCTTTGAATAACTCAAAAGATCGTGGGGTTCCAACTTGGATATTCGGGATGGAGTCATGACCACCACTTCCACTGTATACCCAATTAAGGCTTCCATTTGGACGAAATTTCGGCTCTCTCGTCTTATCTTTGTCTTCTTTTTCGTCTCGAATTCGTCTGACGCAGTATTTTGACAACTTTTTTATTGGGTAAGACGAATGCAAGACGAACTAAAAAACGACGCAACTTTTGAAGACGACTTTTTGTCTTCGTCTTCCATGGAAGCCTTGTCCTCAATATATTATATTGAAAAACCTGCTTGCTGATCCCATGATCATTTTAAACTTGTCTGATCTCTCGAAGAGAGATTTCTAATAACTAAGAGTGTCTGACGCATTCTGTTTATTCTGAAAGTCTTTGAATTTGATAAGTAATGTGATCCAGGTGCTTGAAGTCTAAATGATTAGCGTTTAGATCCGGCCACTTGCCCATATTCTGGCCTATTCGAATGATCCGTGCAAAATTGAGTTTCGAAACTCGATCGAAAAATGGACATGTCCAACGCATGCTTCTATATATCGGTTCCCAATACAACATGTAGCCCATGCTCCTTCGACAACATGGATGCGCCTTTCTTTTTTTGGTCTCTCATAAGTTCTGCCGCATTTGACTAATGGTGTCAAAATGCCGTTTTGAAACTAAAGATTTATAAAATGTATGGTTTCGAAACGTCCCGTGGCGAAACAGCACTTTCCTACTGCTCATTTTGCTGAACTGTGGTTAGCTGCGGCACGTTGCTTTACTGCTAAAGTAAAGCTCGTCTTTGAAAAGTTCGGATTGATCCGGAAAGAGCCAGCCCAAATTAAAAAATACGGGCAAAATGAGTAGTAAGAAGCTGATATTTTGCCACTGGACGTTTCGAAACTACACATTTTATTAATCTTTAGTTGCGAAACGGCCGGCTAAATATACGCCAGGAATGTGGCTCTCTATCAGTTCATTCTCATCTGACCTGGATAATGACAACGTTATTATTATTCACCAATTTTCAGATTTGTATCATTCTTCGCTCCTATAACATATAAAAAACAATCGAAGATGGTGGCCTACTTCTTTCTGATTTCATCGGTATATTTATCGCTTAGTCGCATTTTAATGCCCGTCTATGTGAATTTTTTAAAGATTATACTCACATTTCCTGTTCACTTCTATGTATACGGTGGAATCAGTCGCGCTGGATATGTACCTTCCTGCCAGTACGCTCCTCAACGCTCTTTGAAGGCCTCGAAAGTAGTCCGTTATGGTAAATTCGGGCTTATAATGGCGAATTTTGCGTTGACCATTCTGATTCTTCTGCTGAACGTCGTCAGAAATAGAAAGTGGGAATAGAAATGAAATTTTTCTCGAAAATTATCGAGTTTCAGAATAAAGAAGACCGTATTCGACACTGCGGCTCGCTACAGTTCATTCGAGAACTTAGTAACGACTAAGGCCATTTGCAGTATTTGCTCAACTCAGTTTGCATTTTTGAGTTTTGGCATGGCTTTTGGTTTGTTTGTTTCAGTATTCACCAAATATTTAAAAACTCTAGTAATGTGTGTAAGATTATTAGGACATTAAACGCACGCTTCAATGCGGAAGACGGAAGAACGTGGACGAGAGGGGAGGGGGTTCAAAGTTGCGAACTGCAGTACTGGCCATCCGCCGGCTTTTTTTTGGGATAACTATGCTGAAAACAGATATTTTGTTGTTGGGTTCCGAACGAAGTATCAAACATTTTGAAACCGTATTTTGGTTAGCTATTTTGAATTTTTTTTCCTTACATTGTTTTAAAAAGTTTCATAAAATGAATTTTTCACGATTTTCTCAAATTTTGGATTTTTTCCAAAACTACGAGAAAATCGGATTGAATTTGCTAAGAAGAACCAAAAAACTGACTGGAAACAGGTAAGGATTACTGCAGCATTCTTAAACTGGTATTTTGTTTTCAGATTATCTTCAGTGATGAGGAGATATTTATCTGCGATGGACCAGATGGCTACCGTGATTACTGGCATGATTTGAGAAAAGAAAAACTGCGGTTTTCACGTCGAAACTTCAAAGGTGGAGGAGTGATGTTTTGGGCAGCCATCAGTGCTCAAGGCAAAGTCAAAATTTGCTTTGTACCAAAGAACATGGACGGTTGCCAATATCGATACGTGATAAGAAGAAGTCTCATACCATTTATCCGTCGGAATCGCTCCAAAAAATTCACTTATCAGCAGAATGGAGCTCCATGCCATCGGGCTCGGCGCACAATCAAGTGGATAGGTGACCGCGGAATCCCGATTCTCGCTTGGTCGGTCTGTTCCCTGACATAAACATCATCGAAAATGTCTGGGGATACATGGTACGGAAAATCTACAAAGGAAACAAAATTTATGCTAACATGACATCCCTCAAAAAGGCTATCATTGAAGCATGGCAAAAAGGGGACCAACAGCTATTCGACAATCTTTATTCGTCTATGGATGATCGAATTTTTAAAGTTGCTCGCCAGAATGATGGTCCTATCGATTATTAATCATCATTCGTCTGTTATTTTCTATTTTTTTACAGTTTGAAGAAAGTGAACGTATTATTTTGTGGAAACATTTTTACCCTTTTTTCATAAAATTTTGGTTTTTTTCTGATGTGTGAATTTTAAGTCTATTTTGAGTTTCTATCATGAAACACCTACTGAAAGGCCATATTTCTTCAAAAGGAAGCATTTTGGTTGAAAAGCCAGTTTTCGAGATTTCGAACATTTCTGGGGTGAACGTAAAATTATGTGGAGCACTGTATTTATTTGCTACAATTCACTGATTATAATACTCAGAACAGTTTTAACACTGGCAAAAAAAATTTAGACCGGTCGGAGCAGTGCCAGCGAAGTTATCCCAAAAAGAAAGCCCGCGGACATTCTTTATGGCCAGTACTGTATCTCTCTCGATTCTGCGTGGTTTCCTATTCAAGGATTTGAAAACCCAAAGAAAACATTGTAATAAACGAGCAAAAACTAAATTTACAACGCTAAACTTAAAATTGCTTGTGCATTTTCTCGTAGAATAGAGTGTTGCTACAGATAGCTTTCTCTCAAATTAAAGATTTCAGTCTCAATTATCCGGTCCATAGAGGTTGGCATACCAGAGGAAGTCTTTCATATCGTTGCTCAATATTTATCGGTGAGTAGACAACGAAATGATGCTTAAATGGGGATGGGAGTGTGCCCAATCGCAGTGCACGTGGCGCTTGAACCTCCCACTAAACTTGTAGTGAAAAGTTTATTTTGAGAAATACATAGTTCTCCAGGAGTAGTACACGGGAAATGTTTTTGAGGGTACATTAAGCGATTAATATAACTATAACGCTTACAATTCCAACCCACAGTAACTGCTAATGAAATACCTTTTTTGGAGTGCTCTGATGAAAAACAGACACTTTGAATGATATTCACGAATACTGGAACAAAACAAAACATCAAAACAACAAAACACAACAAAACAGTATCTGACAAATGCTGATACTGGTTCAACCGATTGAATTGATTCTTTTAAAAAGTGGAAAACAAAGCACAAATGAACATTGAATATTTTCAGCCATTAATTTTCAGTAAGGCTTCCACGAAAGACGAAAACAAAAAGTCATCTTTCGTCTTGCCTTTCGTCTCCCCGTCTTCGTCTCGTCTTTATTTGCTTTTCAGTTCGCCTTGCACTCGTCTTACGCAATACAAAAGTTAAGTACTATGTATACGATGTATTTTACGTGACCAACGCAATGTCTACCTCTGCGTTAGACGAATTCAAGACGAAGACGAAGACGAGACGAAACGGTCTTATTTCGTCTTTTGTGGAAGCCTTTCCTTATTCTTTCTTTCCCCTTGTTTCATTCACGCTGATACCCAACTCTTAACTTTTACGAAAGAAATGTATTAGAGAATGCCGTCAATTTGAAAACAAAATAGTACATTGTTCTTCACTAGGAGTACACGTCTGAGAGTGTGCTCGATTCGAGCACTCTCCTGGCCTCACATTGTCTTTTCATTTAATATTAGTATATTTCCTCCCACGTCTTTCCACAATCAAATCAAACATTCCTTATCTCTCCCTCCTTATTTTAATAATTTTACACCTAATGTGCTCGCTTGAGCATTTCAATTATTCCTTTCCTCTGAGTAATGTAACGTTGTTTTTCATCCTAACAAATATTGTAAATGAGCTAAATTTGAAAATACAACAAAAAACAAGTATAAATTCTTTTGTGTTTAATAAAATTGCTTGGGTTAACCAGTTTAATTACCCAAGTTCTAGGTTTCTGCTTGCCCCACATCGACCCCGCGGAGTGCCACTATAATTCACTTCATGGTGGTCCCGGCACCCAAAAAACAAGTGACGAACAAGAATGTTTCAAAGTCGGACAGTGCGCGCGCGATGAAATCATTCATTTCCGAATTAGACAATGCAATATCACAGAAAATACAAGAGTTGTGCTCGAAAAATAAGAAGTTCCACTAAGTATGCGGTACAGCGGAAAAAGCCGAGTTTTCATACGATGGTTTCGAGACGGTCTTGATGAGAAGAGAAAGGGATGCTGCAGCGGTGAAAAACTATTCTGAAGAAGACGTTTTGTCTTTCAAAGTTTCCTTGAAACGCGGAAATCTCAATCCAGGTTTTCCAAACATTGCCTCATGTTTCAATGCACTGAAGTGACTCAAAAATTTGCTGTTATGACATTTCAGACTGTATCTAATCTCTTAAATTTGACGCGCAAAATTCAGAGTGTGCAACTCAGTAAGCAACAGTTCCACTATTTTGAAAATTTATGGGTGAAATCTTCTCACCTAACCCTACATTTTCCTAGTTGGCGTCTTCTGTATACAGTTTCAGACAACGCGGCTATAACTCATTAAAGTGAGCGCTTCTGACATTTTTTCACTTCATTCGGCTTGCTAGAGAACTACGAAAAACATACATAGCAAACTAACAAAAACCAGTTTGCACAGTATTCAGATTTCCCTCAGAACATTTCAACATCCAGTTTGTTCAGTTTTTTGTTAGATTGTGTCACTGTGTAAATGAAATACAACATGGATGGTTACTACTTGGTCGAGAGCCTTGTCTGCAAAGTATGGTATGTTTTGTGACAGAAAACGGCGGAAAACGGAAATATTCCGCAATTTCACATTGCGGAACACAACACACAAGTGACTAACAGATCGACTAAGTAACTAAGTAAGTGTACATAAACTACAAAACCAAATAATAGGATTTCATCGACTTTATTCCGGAGAAAGTATATAAACCATGTACAGGGTGGCATCCAAATACGGTTACACGCTTTAAACGTTATAAATGTCTTCAAACAAGTTCAATTTTCACCAAAATTGGACAGAAGTTTATTGAAATGATACAAAAACAAGTGTTAACAATAGTTTTCAAATCGCCCTCCTTTGGCCTTCACCATCGCTCTCAATCTCTTCGGGTAAGCGTCCACCACGGCACGCAGGTAGTTGGCATCCATTTCGTCCCAGGCTTTCACAAGTGCGACCTTCAGAGCGCTCAAATTAGCGTAGTTTTTGGTGGAAACCTTCTGGGTCAAATATCCCCAAACGGCGTAGTCCATAGGATTCAGGTCGGGTGACGACGCTGGCCATTCTGACGAGGAGATGAACTCAGGAAAATTGTTTTTGCACCACTTCTGAGTGGCCTTGGCGCGATGAGCCGGTGCGCCGTCTTGTTGGAAGCACCAGGGTCGGTTTCCGTAATGCGATTTGGACCACGGAAGAACTGCAGCGTCTAAAATGTGTTTTCTGTAGTAAGTTTGGTTCACCTTGGCTCCCAAATCAACAAAAATCAGCGGGGTTTTGCCATCGGAGCAAATTCCACCAAAAACCATGACTGAAGACGGATGAGATGTCTTATTGAGAATTTTTCCGTTCTTTCAGGAAGTTTGAAAGTCTTTTGCAATAATCCGATGGTTTTGGCCATTCTTATTAGCTTCGACGGTGAAAATTTTCTCGTCTGTGAACAGTGTCGAGAGGTGCGTGCCTGAGTGCGTGCCGTGAAGAAGTTTTCGTGCTTTTTGCATTCGGAGAGCTTTGTTTTTCTCGGTGAGGAATGCGCCGTGTTGCATACGGTACGAAGTCATCTTCAGCTTCTCTTTGACAATGATTCCCATAGAATATCGGCTCATTTTGAAGCTTCCTCATGCTTCGCTCCGGATTTCTTCGAATTCTTTCTTGAAAGGCTTTCACAGCTTTTGGCGTCGTCACAGTGACAGGATGACCCGATCTTGGACGGTCATCAAGTGTACGAAGACGGTGGAAGCGAGTGACAGTCCGATGAACAAGCATTCGGTTGACGTTCAGCCGTTTAGCGATCTCCGAATTCGACACACCCTGCTGCATCATTTTAATAATAGAACCACGATGGGGTGAAGCAGCCGCCATTACCTTAAAAATGGAAGTTGCGACCAGAAAATTGAAAAACATAATAATAAATATGTAATAATTAATAAAAAATAAAATTGGTAGAGTAGCGACTTGTGCTCATGCGCCAGAATCCACGCAAAGTTGCGTAACAGTACATGGCTGCCACCCTGTAGATTACATAGACCAAGTCGTTTTCATGCATATTTTATGATTGGAAGTTGAAGGGAAAGTGTGCGGGTTTTTTTAAGGACGAAGTTTTGGAAGCTCGGCTGCCACGGATGCCGGAATGCGGAATAAGGAATGCAGAATTCGGACATAATTCCAACCAGAATTCAAATTAGTTTTTATCTATTTCCAACCAGATTTTAACAATTCAATTTGCCCAGCCAACCTTTAGATTATAAAAATAACATAAAGCATCACAAAATCTCAGCTAACTACACACACTTTATTTGATATGTTCAATTCGCAATTTTCTGTATCATCTCCCCAGTATATAGATTGTGTGGTTGGTGGTTTTCCTGGAGAAAAAAAAACACATGTAGAGTCCGTGGAGGTCTTCACGAGAGAGCGCAGAGATGCGAAACTCCTCTCGTTTCTCTGCGCTCTCTGCAAGCTAATGTGCTTACGATAATGGTTGTGTGTTCCTCAGTACTTTTCGTGTTTGTTTGGCGTCGTTTTCTTTGAATCGCCGACAATTGCGATTCGGGTGGAATTGAAGTGATATTTTTCAGCGAACCATCCGGACTTATCGAGTTGGAATTGCTCCAGTTTTCCTGTTCTCGTTTTTGTCGCAACACTTCCTCTGCCTGCCTTTTCTTTGCTAATTCATGAGCTTGTTTGCGAATTATATGCTTTTTGATGTCTGAAAAAGCGAATAAGTGGGTTTCTGGTCACGGTCTTTGCACATCAAATCAGCTCTTGTATAACTCTGCTCTTGCTCTCCACAAGATGTTCTGCTCACCTGCATTAGGAACCCGATTCACCAGCTCTACTTCTCCTAAAGCCTCTTTACTATTTCTGTGTGATGAAGCACCTGCATTGTTTCCACTTTTCACTTCTTCTCCAGATTTCGCAAACTGAAATCTCAATTTTTGAGCGTAAAGGTGACACGAGTGTTACGGGTGTTCATTACTCTCTCAATCAGCTCCTCCACATATCTCTCTTGTGCCGTCTGAGCATTCGTAGCTTCTCTTTGCCTTTCAAGCTCGCTGGTGATATCCAATTTATCGTGAGACTCAACTGATTCAATCGGCTGAGTGGAGTCTTCTTCAAGCTGAAAATGCGATTTGTTGAGTTTTGGGTCTTGCAACGAAATATTTCATTCTCTTTCTTTTTTCAATTCAGTCTCAGATTTTTTGAATACACGGAATTTCTGTGAATTCCAGACTTTCAGATTTCAGAATTTTAGCATGCATTTAAGCCGGGAGCATCAATGTTTTTTTTTTATTTTTTCATAAAAACAATTGATTTGCTCAAATTGATGGTGAGAGAGGAAAATTCGCAACAATAAAAGACAAAAAATCAATTTGACATACGGACAAAAGGTTTCGGTCACGCGTCTTTAATCTCTTTATCTCTATCATTATTCTCACCATTTAAATATTTCTTTTGGAGTATTCCGAGTGGAGTTAAAAAACGAAATTTCGGAAGATACGGAAATCGGGAACTATCGGCATTCCGGAGTACTCGGAACTCCGGAATAATTAGAATTCCGGAACTATCGGGATTCCGGAACAATCGGAACACGGGAGCTATCGGAATTCCGGAACTATCGGGATTCCGGAACAATCGGAACATGGGAGCTATCGGAATTCCGGAACTATCGGGGTTCCGGAATTCTCGGAACTCCGGCACTACCAGGATTCCGGGATAACCAATAAGATCGCAGCTTTTCTCACACGGTAAGGCGTGAGGCCAAGCTGGCCTTCGACAATCCGTCCCATCCATCTCCTGCTCATTTTCATCTCCGTAGCCATCTTGCTGATGCTTCTGTGGGCATTTCGTCTGATCCTCTTCCTCACGGCCTTAACACGTTTGGGGGTGATGAATGACAGTAGCCTTTCTACCTCGCCCAGCTCTGTCACGAAGCCCACGAACCTCCTTGAACCGGCAGAATGCATCATAGACGATCTGGCGTGGAGCTCCGAGACGTTTTGCAATCTCTATTCCGGATAAGCCTTGCTTGGAAAGGGTCACAATGGAGGTACCGTGATTGCTAGCTCGCACCATTTAGCTGAAACTTGAGCAAATGATCTAAAACTTGGCAAAATAGTTAAAAACATATAAATAAACAACATTTTGAAAAATGTACGCGCCGAAAATGCGCCAGTGTCTCGCGCTATGGCGCGAAACTTCATCCCGGGTAATTGCGCCCAACCCTGTACTACAATAGTCTCATGAAAAAGCTCATACACATGCATTTAACATGAATACTAGTTCAAAGGGTTTCAGCTCGAATTGACTAACCATTTCCTTTAATACTGGACTTCTGTCTGTGACTTCTTCAGGTTTACTGTGTCTTGCTTCGCTTCCTCTCTTCTTTTTCATTTTAGCGCGGTTCGCCATCTTTTTCCATTGTTTCTTAGATTTTATGATTTGCGGAACAGGCGAATTCATAGGTGGGGTATTATTCTCGCTTTCTGAAATTAGAGAGCATAGCGATGGCTGACATGCGAACACACCGTCACTTCGTTTTTTGAAATTTAGACAGGCGAAAGTTGCCATCCAGAACACAGTGATGTAGGCGATATAGTACGTAAATATTTGATACATCAGCATTTTATAGCTTCGTGAAAGAATGTTTTCGAAAATGAATTAAAATTATCGGTTTTTTTGAAATTGGGAACATTAATCGCAAGCGAAAGGTCGGGACTACGCTAATTATTCGAGGGCATGTGCACCGTGCCGTAGTTTTGAGCGTACGGTGTTCACGTATTTTATTAACAAGGGAACCATTTTTAGCCTTCATCTCAGAATTTTTTCTAAATTAGCTCATTTATAGTTTCGAATACGGGCTTTCTCGTGGTGTATTTGGTTTTCTGCACAAATTTCTAGAAGTCGTGAAAATTCCATCTGAAAATATGCTGTTTTTTGCTCTCCTCATCCTTTCCACTTTCCCCCCTTTCCTCTATACATTCTCCACCGTGGAAATACCGAGCAAAAGTGGCCGAGTGGATAGTGGGGATGAATAGGAATCACAAGTTTTTGGTTCGATTCCGTCATTGTCAATTTTCATTTTTCTTTTTTTTCTTTGATGTTGGAAGGAAAAAAACTCCGAGGGTATGGAAGCTTCTAGAAAAGCTCTGGAAAGGGTATAAAAGGGCTGATTTTTATTCATTTGGTGTTTTTTCCTGTTTGTCTTTTTGCTGTTTTTATTCCTGTCCGTTCGATCATCTACCATGATAAACGTTGATAAAGTTGTGGACTATATTCACGCTCATTGGAAAGGACTTCCAAAAAAGCCCTGCTTGAATGGACAACCGATCATGATCCAATTTTCTAAAGGAGACCTCGTGCATTTGGACAAAGTAAAAGAAGGGGTGGAATTTTATGGATCGAAGTCCGGTGTTACCAATTCCGGCGCACGAATCCGTCCTAGCTTTGAAGCCATGAAAAGTCGATTTCGTGTCAACAAAAATCCATTTCACCATATCCATAGGAAAGAAATGGGCAGTTTCCAAAAAAAGGGCATTTCAAAGCTCCAAATATTTTCGTCACATGTCATACATCCCATATTATGACAAAGAATCTGATGAAGACGTTTTTCAAAGAAATTGTATTTGATCCATCGATGCCAAAGGATGTTCTTCTGTTAGTGGACTCTTGGACAAGCTGGAAAGATCAGAGTGCCATCGACAGCGTGACCCCACCAATCAACCACCTTGAAGTTCGTGTAATCCCTCCTGTTATTACTGGAATGGTGCAGCCATGTGACGTTGGAATTTTTGGATCATTCAAAAAAGTGGTGAAGATAGATGATCACGGCTCATGGACAGCTGACGCATCCCAAATACAAGATCTACGCACGTGACGAGACATTAAAGGTACAGTTTTTTGATTTAAAAAACTGTGAAAAAAGTCAAATCATATTTCAGCTTTTGTCACTGGTTTGGTGGCAATTGTGCTCTCCGAAGTTGCAGCCTTGGGCCCAATATGCCTGGCATACCTGTGAATGTGACGTCTCTAGACCACCATACTTCCAAACACCAGCACAGTACCTTTTCCCCAAAAAGGTATCCCAGGAATGTCATGGAAACGGATGCAGCAAAACCTCATTTATTAAATGCATTTATTGTGAGGAACATTTTTGTTTCCAACACTTTGTACTTGTTCACCATAGATGCTGTTGATTTCCAGTTTTCGGTCTTCTTTTTTGTAATAATAAATATATAATAGATAGTAAAAGACTTTTCTAATTGAGAGAAATAGGGTTTAAAATTCTTCCAACATCAAAGAAAAAAAAAGAAAACTGACAATGACGGAATCGAACCCCCAACTTTTGATTCCTATCCATCCCCACTATCAACTCGGCCACTTTTCCTCGGTTTTCCCATGGTGGAGAATGTATAGAGGAAAGGGGGGAAAGTGGAAAGGATAAGGAGAGCAAAAAACAGCATATTTTCAGATGGAATTTTCACGGCTTCTAGAAATTTGTGAGAAAACCAAATACACCACGAGAAAGCCCATATTCGAAACTATAAATGAGCAAATTTAGAAAAAATTCTGAGATGAAGGCTAAAAATGGTTCCCTTGTAAGATGGGAGGTTTAAAAGATTCCCAGTAAATATATTTGTGAGGATGTTTGACGAAGGTGGATGAAAGCTTCAAAAGTGTACAGTTTTCAGCTTGCAGATATTTGATTTACAGAGAACAATAATGTTTATACTAAAATGTATTTCTCTGATTGGACCTAAAACCAAACCTAAAACCAAACTAAAACTAAAACCAGTCGATCCGTCTAAAACCAAACCTATTACCTAGGCGCTCGTGTTCCAAAAAAAACTTCTTCGATTGCATATCTGATTTTTTTCCTATTTTTCTGTGTATTTTGAGTGTAGCGACTATATTTTAAGGCTTCAGTATGAGCTATGAAAGTATGAGCTATCAACTTTTTTTAAAATTTCTTTCCCGGACAATGAAAAAGAAAACTCGAAAATTTCGAATCTCAAAATTAAGGCTTCCAAAAAAGACGAAATAAGACCATCTCGTCTTGTCTTCGTCATCGTCTAGAATTCGTCTGACGCAGAGATAGACATTGTGTTAGTACACATTCATTTTAAGTAACGACGTAAGACGAACGCAAGACAAACTAAAGAACGAACGAAGACGAGACGAAAGGATTCCTCAAAAGACGACCGACTTGTTTCGTCTTTCGTGGAAGCCTTACTCAAAATTACCATTTAAAAGAATTCCTGTGAGCGGAACTTCGAAAAATAAGGTGACTGAGCAATGGTTGATTAGAATTGAAGAAGAGACATAAATGGCTTTCAATCTTTGGTCCACTCAATTCTTCGAAAAAACACTCAAAGAAAGAGTGAGAGTGAGCCACGCACGTCTTGAGAGAAGACTAGTCGAGATGACACTCCCTGAGGAAAAGATCTTCATACTTACTTGAATAATTGGACGCCCGGTAGTCGGCTGGGAACGTTCCAAAGTCGGGACACGCCTCTTTCCATTTGTTTTTGTCTTGTGCGGCTTGGGATCAGTTGCCGTCGGAAGTATTGAATTTCTTCAGTGCATCGGACCATCTTGTTACGGAACGGTCCAATGTTCTTTTAACGTCTCTTGGATACCAACGTCTCTTGAAGGGGATTCGGTTTGTCCATCTATCGTCTTGTCTTCGTACGACGTGGCCTGGACCACGTTAATTCAAGAAGGGTTTCCAAGAGATGAAAAAGATCGTTGGAAGGTTTGGAGGCAGCCGATCATCGGATAGGTCATCGGATTCTTTGCCAAGTACTCCTCTTTAGCATCTTGGACTTCCATCGCAAAAGATCGGAAGGACTCGTGCGCTGCGCACCGCGCTCTAATGAGAAACTGACAAAGTAAGTATCGTAAAATTAAAAAAAAAAACTCCAGAAAAACAGAAGTTAGTGCATTGATCTCGTTTCCCATAATATGGATATTCCCGAGAAATAGCCATACATTGTTTCTACCGTATTCTAGTATATTTTGAAGTCATTGGGACCTTTGAGTATTTGTTTAAAAACCGGCAGAACGCGCCAGTTATTTATCAATTGCCAATTCCTACCGGCCGATTCACGATGATGCAACGCTGAAAGAAACAATTTGATCTTATCAGCTTATTGATCCTGCCTCTCCGCTTCCCTCCATCCCCCTGCCATCGTCCGCTTCGTCAGGGAATCAACAGTTGTAGAATTGAGATTTGATACGATCTTCGCATTAATGCGAAGCAGACTAGATGCAAGCTGTTCGCTTTTCTGGGTACATGGGTCGCTTTTTGATCACCCACTCCGCCCACTTCTTAATCTTCCCTTCAGCTTTCGGCTTTCTTGCTTTTCTCATTATTTTCTATTCATCCGTTAGTGACGAAACGTTCCAGCTGCAAGTAATGCAGTTGCTCCTACTCGCATTTATTATCTTCGCATTAGACTATCAGAAGATCGCGTTTGCATCGGAATGTGGAGAGTCAGCTGTGCCGTACAGTTTGGAGGTCTGTGATTATACCGTAGGATACCATAAATCAATTTTTGCTGGATGCAACATTGTAGATTAAGAGTAATGTCTGACAAAAATCCCTACAATAATCACTTCGGTGGTTGCGTATTCTGGAAGTACGAGACACACTCACTTTAATTTTTCTAATACCATCCGGGGGAAAATGAAAAAAGTGGGCGTGTCTCGCGGTTCACGATGCTCGCGAAGTACCCACCGACTTCGCTTCCAGAATCACATATTTTGAATATCTTGATTGATATATACCGTAATCCATCAAATTAGAAGGGGATTTTGTATATTTTCTCTGAGCTCTCTTACTTCCTTACAGTATTTTTCCCTCTCTCTTTCTCTGCGTCATTTTCTTAACTGTAAAGTAACGGAAGTTATCCGTCTGTTGTCTGTTTTAAAAGTACCGTGATCTACAGTAATCCGATATTCACACTTCATTTACATTTGAAATGTGCGGAATACTGTAACATTACGATAGCTGATAAGTTCTTTTAAGAGAAAAGCGTTGTCCAGCTTATTTCAGCTGATTTCTTTTTTTTAAGATAATGAATGGTAATACTGAAATGAGCGGAGCAAGAAAATTTCTGAAAATTGAGATTAAATTGGCAAGAAAAAAGTGATATTGTTAGCTACGAAGAATAGAAACAGATTCTGCATTTTTGTCTTAAAATTATATTCTTGAATTATGTCTTTAAAATGAGTAATGTGGTTCCAGAATGCTTTAAATTAATGAAAGTGACTGGCACGACATCTCAAAACGCTTCAGGTACTGCAAACGGGTCAACCGATCCTCGGATGCGCCATTCCAAATTGCTTCGGATGGGACACAAGCGGACACAAGGTCGCGACGTCGGCTCACTTCTCACAAATCAATGGAGTTATGGATGGCTTTCTTCGCGAAAATTTGACGGACCCCACCGTCCGTCTGCAGCAATTCGCGGCGAGTTTCAGATTTGAAATTTGGGAAAAAAATTGGCTTTTCTCTGGATCTATTATCGCCGTAAAAAAGTTCCGACATTTTTTCGAGCCCGCGAAAATCGGGATTTGAATTTAGAGGCTCCGCCCATTTCATCAGCGCATTTGCTATGCGCGATATATTTATATCAGAAGAAACGAAAAAAAAATAAATGACGCAAATTGATATATTTAAACATTCGAAGAAACGTGTAAAAAAATTCACGATTAATACAATTTCGTTCTTTTAATCCAGTTTAATTCTGAAAATTCAGAAGAAAAAATAAGGAGCCTCTAAATTCAAATCCCGATTTTCGCGGACTCGAAAAAATGTCGGAACTTTTTTACGGCGATAATATTAAACCTTAAATTAAGAAAAACGATTCGGATCCATATCGCTTAGTCGCTAAGCACAGAACCGCTACACGACAGCAACTCTTAAAACTCTGCGCCTTTTCATTATGATTATCGATGCTCAACAATTTTATTAAAATTCATTCATTATTCAGAATTTGGTACATGATGTGCTGATCTATAACGCATCCCAACAAAACGCCGCAGCTTTTGCACGGCGGCGGCAATGTCGGGCGTGAAGTGCAACACACCGCGATGCAAAATTTAAAATTGGGAAAGAATTCTGCTTTCCGTACATATTTTCCTTTCCATTGAACAGTTTCCGGCGGAAAACGGAATTCTGCGCTACCACCTGTTTGTCAAAATACTAGTTTTTTTTATTCCCCACTAGATATCTTATCATCAAATGTTGCAATCTATGATTTCTAAAAAATCAACATCTCCTTGTCTGTATGTATAGTTTAATCCATTGTTCATCGTACGGCGGTGAAAGGGTTGACGAGAAGAAGGGGAGAAAGAACAGGAACTGTATAAGTTTCTGCCAGAAAGTGGACTGCCGAATAAAAATGTTTTTTCCCATTTTCCGAAGACGGAGTGCGGGATTCGGAGTGGAAGTTATTATGCAGTGCCTCAAGTGAAAAATATCCCCGAGACACAAAGTTTCATATTTTTATAATTTTTTTTTGACCGCGTACCATCCGAAAAACCAAAATGCAAGCGGTCAATATCTATACGACCACCTCCCTTTTTTTGGATGAAATTGAGGCTTTTGGAGAAGGAAAGTCTTCTGAACTCTTCGAATGACATTTTTCTGTTATTTTTTGCTGTTTTTACTCAAGTTTATTATGTTCTAATTGTTTTAGTGATGTAACTGTCTTCGGAATTCGAGCCTACTTTTGCTCACACCATTTGAAAAACAAGATTCATATTTATTCTGAAATTCAAGAATACAACAACGAACTATTTTATAAACGAGGAAATCACTAGCTGGTCTCTCCTCCATCCTTTTTAATGACTTCGCAGACCCGATTCGGCATACTCGCGACAAAATTTTGGAGCTCCACGCTTGTTACACGATCTCATTCCTCTTGCACGGTGCCCTTGAGCTCTTGGACGCTATTGAACTGACGTCCATTTTTGTAGTCTCGATGTGCCAAGATACCCCAAAGGTTCTCAATAGGGTTGAGATTTGGATTGCATTCTGGTCACTTCTTATCCTTGATCTCTTTGGCTGCGAGCCACGCAAGTGTGGAGTTGCTCTTGTGAATTGGCGCATTGTCTTGTTGGAATATGTGTGAGCGACGGCAGTTTCTGAAAAAGGGGAAAATCGCTTCTGGTAAGAATAAGAAGTTTCGCGAGTTGTGATGAACTGTAGATTCAGTTTCCTCCCATCACAAAACGCTCCCCATATCATAAGAGACCCTCCTCCAAAGTTGCGCTTTCTTGGCCTTCCTGATGAACTCTTCCATTTCGAGCCATATTGAACTGAATCACTCAAGTATCGACAAACAGCACCCCGGTTTTTGCCAATCCTGTGAGCCATTTCACGACGAGTCACTCCGAGCTGTTGCATGACATCCAATTGAGCTTGCTGAACAAGCGAGAGACAGCGACCTCTTGCCATGATCCAAGACAGAATGAATGACTGATTTGTCAGCATACCTTCAAGCTATATTTTTCACGCTTCTGAGAGCAATACCTGCACTTCTAACTCTGGACACGATCTTACTGTGACAGGACAGAGCTCAATAACTTTCTAGATCTTGAGCACCCGGGAAAAACTGACTTAACATTTTTTAAAGCTTTCAAATGAAAAACCAAAACAATTAGAGCATAATAAATATGAGTAAAAACAGCAAAAAAGAACAGAAAAATGTAATTCGAAGAGTTCAGAAGGTTTTCCTTCTCCAAAAGCCTCGATTTCACCCAAAAAAAAGGGAGGTGGTCGTATAGATATTGACCGTTTGCATATTGGTATTTCGAATGGTACGCGGTCAAGAAAAATGATAAAAATATGAAACTTTGTCTCTCGAGGATATTTTTCATTGTGAATCGAATGGCGTTGACTGTTTTTTGATATCTCTTCCAGTTTTTTTTGTGCGCCTAAAATATAGGGAGGTCGTATAGATATTGACCGCACTGTATGTAACTAAAAAGAATTAAGGATTTCATGAATGCCTTCTAAACTGTGAAGTGTTTCAGTCATGCGAAAGCGGATACCAGTCATACACGTGTGACCCGGAAACACAATGGGTCGGCGGAATTGCTCCAGCCTTGAATGCCACGGAAACAACAGTGTGAGTTTTTCAAAATAACCGACCGACCGGGTCCAGTCCGCAGAAGTTTTTGAGAATGCACGGATGTTCGTATTAATTTCGTGTAGAATCGCAAAGCCTTCATTTACAGGGTGGCATCCATGTAGTGTTACACAACTTTGCGTGGATTCTGGCGCATGAGCACAAGTCGCTACTATATCAATTTTATTTTTTATTAATTATCACATATTTATTACTATGTTTTTCAATTTTCTGGTTGCAACTTCCATTTTTAAGGTAATGACGGCTGCTTCACCCCATCGTAGTTCTATTAGTAAACTGATGCAGCAGGGTGTGTCGAATTCGGAGATCGCTAAGCGGTTGAACGTCAACCGAATGCTTGTTCATCGGACTGTTACTCGCTTCCACCGTCTTCGTACACCTGATGACCATCCAAGATCGGGTCGTCCTGTCACTTTGACGACGCCAAAAGCGTTCGGGAAAGAATCCGAAGAAATCCGGAGCGAAGCATGAGGAAGCTTGCTAAAGACTTCAAAAAGTGCCGATATTCTATGGGAATCATTGTCAAAGAGAAACTGGAGATGACTCCGTATCGTATGCAAAATAGCGCATTCCTGAACGAGAAAATCAAAGCTCTCCGAATGCAAAAAGCACGAAAGCTTCTTCAAGGCACGCGCTCAGGCACACTGTTCGCAGGCGAGAAATTTTTCACCGTCGAAGCTAATAAGAATGGACAAAACCATCGGGTTATTGAAAAAGACTTTCAAACTGCCTGTAAGAACGGAAAAATTCTCAATAAGACATCTCATCCGTCTTCAGTCATGGTTTTTGGTGGAATTTGCTCCGATGGCAGAACCCCGCTGATTTTTGTTGATTTGGGAGCCAAGGTGAACCAAACCTACTACAGAAAACACATTTTAGAGGCTGCAGTTCTTCCGTAGTCCAAATCGCATTACGGAAACCGACCCTGGTGCTTCCAACAAGACGGCGCACCGGCTCATCGCGGCAAGGCCATTCAGCAGTGGTGCAAGAACAATTTTCCTGAGTTCATCTCCTCGTCAGAATGGCCAGCGTCGTCACCCGACCTGAATCCTATGGACTACGCCGTTTGGGGATATTTGACCCAGAAGGTTTCCACCAAAGACTACGCTAATTTGAGCGCTCTGAAGGTCTTACTTGTGAAAGCCTGAGACGAAATGGATGCCAACTACCTTCGTGCCGTGGTGGACGCTTACCCGAAGAGATTGAGAGCGGTGGTGAAGGTCAAAAGAGGGCGATTTGAAAACTATCGTTAAAACTTGTTTTTGTATCATTTCAATAAACTTCTGTCCAATTCTGGTGAAAATTGAACTTGTTTGAAGACATTTATAACGTTTAAGCGTGTAAGGGTATTTGGATGCCACCCTGTAAAGGCTTCCATGCAAACATGCTCTATTGTAGCAGACACTTGCAACGATGAAATGTGCAATAGAGCGCATTTACCCACTTACAGAAAATTCTTATATAATAGGAGGGAATGTTATAAGCAAGTTCTATTGTTATTTGTTAACTGATCGTTTCATAGAGCGGTGTCCCATGAAATTAGCGTCGAATCAACCAAAACTAGTTGAGATCTTTCTATAAATGAGGTGTTTCCCTTCTCAGACCAGGTGTTAGTGGTGTTTGTTTAAGGAAGAGCGATCAAAATGCAAACTGGATAAAGAAAAACGAGAAGAAGCAAGGAAATAAAATTTATTATCACTTAATGATACCTACGGTATTTCATCTGATGTTGCATAGAATCAAAAGTTTAAAATGTTACAAGTAGTTTCTTCGATTTCAGCCGGAAACTGCCAGCTTTCAATTTTCAGAATCACTTCTATTCGGAAGCCTTAAGATTATAGAAAAGCAGTTAACGGATTCCAGAATTATCATCTACCCATGGTTGTTTCATGTGTTTGCGAGGGAGATTCCGTAGGTGAACATGGCTGATTTTAAGCATTGTTTTTCAAATATTGTTAGAAACACTTGGAATTTCGTCTGGATTGTGTTAGAATCATGAAAATGTGACAAACCTCTGTTCCAGTTCTTCCTCTCCTTCTTCTCGTCAACAATTTTTCCGCCGTTTGATGAACAACGGATTACACAGACTAGGCACGCACTTTTGATTTTCTTAAATCATAGATTGCAACATTTTGTGATAAGAAATCTAGTGGGGAATATGAAAACTTGTGTATTGACCAATCGGAGGTAGTGCGGAATTCCGTTTTCCGCAACCTTTGGAAATTTCGTTTTTCTCAGAGAAAACTGTTTTTTTACTGAGAAATACCACGATTCCCATGTTTTGCGAAACGGGGTTACAAATTTCAATTCAAACCTGATTAAGGGAATTTTTACCAGCTTCCATGCTCCTCTTTTCTTTTTCCGTATTACATGTTCCTTAACTAAAAATTGCCATTCTTTGTACCTTTAAGTATACAAGGTACGCTAGAAAGATGAACGACTGAAAAAAAATTAGAAAAAATATTGAGTTTTGATTTTATAAAGGAAAACTCAAAAGAAGGGAGGAATACGGCAGCTTAAGATTTGAGGCACTGAAATATTGACTAAGTGAATAAAAGTGAATAGTGAACTCGTCTGCTTGGCAACCGGAGGTAACACGGAATCCCGTCTTCCGCAACTTTTGAATTTTCCGTTTTCCGCAGAACAAGAATCCGATAGCTGTCTCGCCACGAATTTCTAATAGATTGACTCTACCGTATCCTTGTAAACTAGAATTTTTGAATTCTCTAAACCATTGGAAATGAATCGAATAATTGTTTAATCTTCTTTGATTGGCTCTTTCTTCTTCGCGATATTACAGCAAGTTGAGCTACCGTAGTCCATTGTCGTGTCGTTGTCGTTGTCGGTGTGTCCATTATCGCTGAATTCGGAATTTCTCGCATGTGAACCCCATGAGAGACCGCAGAGAAGCTATACAACTCTGTTTTCTCTGTGCTCTAATCTGCGAGTTGCATGTTTAATGGCGATTTTTGATATTTTAAAATCGGTCATTTTTATTTGAAAATGCGTTTTTTTCAAACTTTCTGTTTCCAGAGTTGAGCTACAATGCTGCACATACCCGCGTTTATTCTCATCCATTGATCATGGATTCGCTAACGTAACAGGAGGACAGATCGTGATCGGAGGAGAGGTGATGTCGAATAACAAGCAATATGGCTTCGACTACATCAGTAGCATTCAAAAGGGAATTGATGAAAACAGAAAAGTCACTTACGAGGTTAATATGAGAAGATTCTACTGCGATCCAATTGGTGAGTCTTCTGTATTTTCCACGGAATATTTGAACTTTTCCTAAATATGATTTTATGCATTCTTTTAAAATTTCTAGACGTTCCAGCTGTCCAAAAAGCACTGGCTCGCCAAGTTCCAAATGTTCTTGTGGAGAGCCCGATCGGAGCCAGTCAACCTTTGCAGGATGGAGATGAGGTTGTCATTGAGGAGCTAGTCGCTCAGCAAGGATTCATTGAAGCGCCCGAACCACCACAGCCACTTCCCGTCCAGCAGCCACCCCCTTTTCAACCGGCACCACAATTTATTGCTCCACAACCGCAGCCAGCGGTCGGTTTGCAAAGAGTTGGAAGGCAATGCGTTGAATTTTACAGCCATTCCAGCCCCCCTGGCAACCGGCCTTCCAGCCAGCACCAGTGCAGTCGGTTGGTCCCCTACAGTATTTCAACCCACCTGGACTTTCAGTGCCAACTGGATTGAGTATGTTTACCAAGACAGTATTTAATGCGTTTTGCATATCTTGGAATTGGTACGACAAAAGCTGAGTCACACAGACCTCACACAACCGCAGTTCCGGGACAAAGTTATCACAAATTTAGCACAAAGATTTTACAAACTTTCCTTCATACCTGCTTCTTTTCTCAAAATCCAGCGCTTTGAATCTAGGAAAAAAGTGAAATAGAATAGAATGTTTAGTAAAACAGAAACTTTCGCACCAATTTTGGCAAAGAGCACAAGTATACATTTAATGCCTATAGCTTGGGCAGCTCGCCAACGCCAACGTAAAGCGTCTTAAGACATTGGCTAGAACGTCTTAAAGCTGCTGCAATCTTCTGAAACGCTGAGCATCTATTTCATGTTCTATGCGTTTCTTTGGGTAATAAAAGCAAAGTCACAAAAGGATACAAGACCAAGCAAATATCATGTCTCTCTTGACCAATACTTCTGGACACTTTTTGAACAGGATGGTATCAAGTAACCTGTGTGGTTTAAAGATCTTGCCAAAAATTATCAGAAAGCTTTTAGGAAGTTGATAAACATCGATTCATTATTCAGGACCGTTCTACTGCTTCCCGGGAGACGCAGAGATCATCGTAAACTACAGAGAAACCAAACGAATGGACGAACTGAAAGTCGGAGACTGGGTACAAGCTCTCGACAACGATGGAAAAGGAATCTCCTACGTAATGGTACAATACTGGATTCATAGAGATCCGAACCAGGAGGCAGAGTTTTATCAGTTCGTGTATTCCTTCCGTCGCCTAAATCTTATGGTCAAAGTCTTTTTTCAGATTCACTTTGGAGAACGGCGAGAAGATCGAACTTACGGGGAAACATCTGTTGTATGTGACGTACTGTGAGAAGTCAAAAGACGCGGAGAACATTAATGCGAATCCGTTGGTTGCCGAAAAGGTGTCGATTGGAGACTGCGTCTATAGGGCTCAGAACAAGGTAAGAAAGAGAGGGGCGACGATAGAATCTGGTGCCACTGAGAATCCAAGAGGCACTTAGTTGGTTTTTTTTTCTCAGAAAAACAAGTACTATAAACGCGTCAAAGTAGTCGGAATCGATATTGTCAGAAAAACGGGAATCTATGCTCCAATGACGTCACTAGGCCATCTACTCGTCAATCGCATTCACACTTCATGCCAATCGGAAAATGAATCCTTTGTTCTGCAAAACACGTTTTTCAAGGCAAGTTAATTTGTAAATGCTGCTGTCGGAGCTTAATATTGTTACTAAACCAGTTAAAAAATTACTTAGTCGATCCGTGGTGCGATTCGAGTGCGGAGCACAGCGCACCAGCCCTTCCGCTCTTTTGCGATGGTGCTCTGTGATGTTATAACCTGTTTTTCACGTCGGATTGATACTTCTTTTCGTAAAGAATCGGTCCATCTCATCGGCGGCATTCCAACATTTCGTTTCCCATCTCATCTCTTGGTATCCATTTTTGGGTCAACATGGTCCATTTAGTGTCGTTTCTGCGCATTACATGTTTTTCTTCCATTTATGTATCATAGTGGGCTGCTAACTTCTGACAGACGTCTGATGCCCGCGAAGGAACATAATTTTCAGCACGTGCTGCGCTGGAAAAGCCAGTTATTCCAATTCCTGTTTGGCAAGAGTACGACTGCGGAGGAAGAGGGCAACATTGGACAGTACGGTATCTACTATTTCGCGGCGATCGCCGATTTGGTGATCCCATCGAATGCTCTCATTTGATTGAATCGTTTCTACTGTCTGATGAGATCAAGGATTCAATTATTTATTGTCTTGATATTTAAGTATACAATTATATTTTTTTTATAGTTTTATAAAAGTTTCCAGCTCAAATGAGCACATATGGATATCGCCAAATCTGTAAACGGGAATATAGGGACATCCCAGCATCAGGATTAAGAGAAATACAGGCAATATCGGGACAGACAGACATATGCTCATTCAAGCAAGCTACTAGACCGCATGTATGCTAAAATACAAACTTACGAACTGAAGCTTAAACATAGAGACATCAAGACATCCTTTCATATACAGAAAATAGGCACACAGCTTCCAGTTTTTCAGATATCTTGAGATATTCTGAAAACTAGTCGTATGGACGACCGGGAATGCAGATAGTAGGATATCGTGATATACAGTACCGGCCATGAAGGTATTATATTGTTGAAAAACCATAATACAATACCTTTATGGCCGGTATGTGTATGTAGAATGAACACCGGCAAGAAGAGCATTGCGGGATGGGGATTTTTAGGCAATGTTATCAGAAAAAGCTGAAAATGCACCTGAAGCCAGAAAGACTATGGGCAGCGAAAATTGCAAAAGTTCAAAGAATTAGGCTAGGCGTTAAGCATGCAAAGAGCTATTAATTACAATTACAATAATTACAGTACCGGCCATAAAGGTATTATATTATGGTTTTTCGACAATATCATGTCTTTATGGCAGGTACTGTATGTACAGGAGAACAGACATAGGCTTGCAGTCAAGCAGGCTTCTGAAAATGGTTTACATACAGCCTTCTCAACCGAAACTCCACAAATCTCCTACAGGTCTGAAGTAAAACTTGGCCTACACCTGTAATCTTTCAAAGTTTGGCCTGTGGTTCACTACACAACACATTCGTTGATTCCTTATAGCGTCTTCCTTGAGACGCAGAGAAATAGAGACGGCTCGTTGTCTGCTATCTCTCATCTCAGTTTCTCATTTATTGAAAAAATTCGTGGAGGAAACGTTTTTATGATCATACAATTGCCATCTCCGTTTTTAATTATCTGAATCCAGTTTACAGGTTTTCACACAGAATCACAAGCAAAACTGAAAGAATTAGAAGTACCAATGCAAAACTGCTCTATTGAGATTTGGTGGGAATGCCATTGAAGCTTGTTAAAGATCCTTGAAACGTTGATTCAACGAAAAACAAAGATATTGAGAAATAATGCTGCAATTAGCTTGGGAGAGTTCTCATAAATAATCTTTCCGTAGAAAGTGGCTCTATTGAACTTTTGTAAATCTTAATTCAGGTTCAAGTATACAATAGAGCGCATTTGCACTCTGGCAGAAAATTTCACAACTGGAGCACAGTTTGGAGCAAAGCTCCTGCTTGAAAACGGACGCTTGATTTGCTTGATTTGTGTTTTGATCATCGTCCAACGATCTTAATACTGCTGATTGATTATCTGATCTAACACGTTTATCATGCAGTGTAGATCGCCGTAATTAAAAAAATGATACCATCTCTTTTATGGATTTTAATTTTTTTTTGTATTGCCAGTCTATCAAAGAAATAAGCAAAGTCAGAGGAACGTTTGATCTACGCATTTTTGCCGTAGAATAATTAAACTCCTAGCAAGGGACGAATATTTGAAAAATTGTTTCGGGTTTCCTTGAATAGTTTGTACAAGAAATGACAAAGTTTTTTCAAAATCTGGCTAATTGTAAGACCTATGCAAAAGACGACCAATTTTTGATCAAAATTGCGCAAAGCCCCAATTCTTTTAGCTTTCGTTCATTTAGATGTTCGATTATTGAAAAAAAAACCAGAACCATAATAAGCATGTGATTTTCCTGAAATTTTTAAAAATTTTCTAATACAGTTTAAGAATTGACTCGCTTACTTCATCAGTTACAAAGCTTCAATTTCAGCATTTAATTTACAGTTTAGCAAAAAGTTAAAAGGATCCAGCTTTGATCCACAGTTGATCCCCGTTTGCACAGACGTAGCCAGAATCGACCAACTTGTAACCAAGTTACCAGTCATCATTTCAGTTATATATCTTGAAAAACTTTGAAAAATTTCAGGTGTATCTGAAAATGGTTTGAATTTTAACAAGAATCTGAAAATAAAACCACCAGTTTCAGTTTTCGTACAAATTTGTTTGTTTTTTCTGCATTTTAACCGACTATAAAACAGATCGCAAGGATACCGACAAAGTTCTTGGCGACACGTATTCTTGTCAGCATAACTCCCCCCATTTGAAGACGTTGGAGAAATTGCGTCGATGACATCGCTTTCTCGTTGAGAATTTCGGCATTAAGAAGAGAAGATTTAGAAGGGTTTGCAGATTTCCAGATGAAGAACTCTGAGGTGGTATTCAAGAAGTCGAAGGTTGAAGAGCAGTTTCGGAATTTTATTTTGTGGCAGGCTTCTGACACAACGGGATAATTTTTTTCTTTCTTTTGAGCTCCTTTAGCGCAACTTTGATATGAGATTGGTTGTCTTTTGCATAACTCTTGTCCTGACTTGGAGCAACTTTGTCAATTCTCATTATAGGAAATCTGAAACTATTTTTCAAATTATTGCAAATTTTTTGTATTCTTCAATATAAAACTGTAAGACTGTAAACAACAGATGGCAAATGAATTCTGGCGAGCCTCCGCCTCTTTGAAGACACTGAAAAAGTTCTGATGTTCTCTGTGGCACTCGAAAAATGGAGAGAAAGGGAAAGTGTCTGTTCTCTCCCGTAATTCTATTCTCTCTGAGTCGTTTTTGTATAGTTTGCTAATTGAAAAAAAAAGAAGGAAACGCGTTTCGTATAATTTCCGCTTTTTTTAATATGGTTTCTGATGCTTCTCTGACGTATTTATCTCCGAAAAAACGAATCATATTGTTTATAATCGAATAAACAGCTGACCAAACTACGCGACGATTCAAAAATTGTCCTTGGCAACATGTAGATACACCACTTCTTCTGCCAGTTTTTGGTGTATTTTCGAAGACGGTCTCTTCTCGAACGAAGAGAAATGAAAAACCGGAATGCGTTCAAAATGATCGAGTCAAAAAATCAGGGGACACAAGAATGTATAAGTAGACAGTGGGCATATAGTTTACCAGTCAGTCTACGATGAAATTTCTATGTGCTATTTGTGTTTTTGTCGCAACTGTCGCTGCTCAAATCACACCGCCTACTGTTTATCTCTACGGAGAGCCGAAAGTGATTGATAGAAGGATCATTCGTACAGATTTTGTAAGTTTTTCTCTTTTGCATACTTGCTATACAACCCCCGCGGGGAAGCATGCAGTTTTATGGAACTCGTCGAGATCTTTGAACTTCAATAAAGTCGAGAAAGAGTTTTGTGAAAAAATTGGTCGTCTTTTGCAAAAGGTTTGGCCACACCGGGGCCAACTTTTGTCTCTTCTTGTTTAAAAAAAAGAAAGAAAAAGAAATAGGCTGAGAGAGAAGCGAATTGGGAGCTGAAATTGAAGCACTCCAAATTATGAAAACAGTGAGTCAATTCTTTAATGCAAACTTTTAGAAAATTCAAAAAAAGAAATAATTTTTTATTCAGTCATCTTGCTTAAATTGAAATAATCGAGCTGCTACGTGAATGAAAACTGAAACTGGAGTCTTGTTTGTATCTTGTATTCCATATATTAGGTTGAGCGAAAAGTTTTCGTAATTTTTTGAATTTTTTCGGAACAAAATTTATTCGAAGAAAACGACATTCAATTCATCATTAGTATTTATGACTTCTTGCCAACGCGATGGAAGTTGAGCGATTCCATTCGCGTAGAATTCGGGAGACTGGGAGACGAAAAAGTCGTCCAACGATCCTTTCTAACGATCCTTTCTTTCTCCATATCCTTTCTAACATGGAACTTCTGCCCGCCAAGCATCTGGAGCTTCTGGCAGGTCTTCAGAGCGATGTGCGATCTTGCGTTGTCATGTAGCATGAGCAGATTGTACGTTTTTGGGCGATGTAATCGATGAGCCTTTTGGACAGACTTAGAGATCTATTTCTAACCAGTCGCTAACAGAAATGGCTTAATTCTGCCTCTCTTTCCACTTCGTAAATTTGACTGCATTGGTTGCATTTAATATCGCAAATTTTTTCTAATTTGCGATGTTAATTTTCTAAGTTTACTGTGTGAAATGGCTTTTCTTAGAACAAATCATTTTAAAAAACAATATTAAATTGAGCAATTGATAAGAAAATTTAAGAATACAAAAGAGTAACACTAGCTAATACAAAACTCCGGGATAACGGGAGAGTGGAGTGTCGTTACAACAACGCAAGGTGCCTTATGCAATTATTTGTCTGAAAATGTGTGACGGTTTCTGAAAGAAATGTTTTTTTTCTCTTTTTAAGCTGACCGCTCAACAACTCGCGAGGGAAAATGACAAATATCATGAGCAACAACGCGTCAATGTGGTGGAGGCTCTTCCAGAAACAAAGGGCTACGTGGGTGGAAAACGAATTCCGGTTACCGTATACCGGCGAGTTTTGAGACCCGCCAGAATTGAGTTCATCGGCAAAGGAATCGTCACTGACAACTGGCAAGGGACAAGTGATAACGCCGAATTGAGTACATGGACGTTGAATGATCGGACTTCGGTCGATGGTGTTTTTATTCCGAAGCAGAACCCGAATTTCAGTTAGGACAAATTGTTTTAATTGCTCTTTGAAATTCTTTTTTATTCAATGTTATTTCACTCTTTTTTTTAATAAATTCTTCTTAAAATATTTGGAAAAACAAGAAAGAGCACGAATTCAATGTCAAAAAGATAGCTATACACGAGTATATCACGATCTGATTGGTCTTAAAGTTTGTTTCTGCAGCTGGCAGTTTTACGTTAAAAGTGGAAAGAAAGACTTTCCGCACTTTTTGATTTACCAAAGCATTCAAGTTTCTGATGCATCTGAAACTGTACGACTACCCATGTTTCTTTGGAAAAAGCCATCCGGGGAAACGCTTCCTGTCTCATTTATCTTTTAAGTGCTACGATAACCGTATTTGCATTACAAGGGAACTCTTTTCAAATTTAAGTATTACAATATCGGATCAATTTATAATAAGAGAAAATGCACACAGAAAATCCTTGGACGAGTTAGTATCACATCAGAAGTCGTCAAGTATCAGAATCCTGCATCTCTTGACAACTTTCACCGAGATTTCATATAACATGCAAAGATTACCAGTTTGCGATCATTTTCAAGAATTCATATTAATTTTGAAGAAAGTTGTGCGACTTCCGTTGCCGGACCGGGCCGGGCCGTGCTGCCCGGAATGCAAGCTGTGCTGCAACATACGGCATTCCAACCGGCCGACGATCAGTTTTACCGCGGATTTGCGGAAAATTTGGAAGATATTGGCTCAATTCTCAAGGCTTCTTGCAATATTTTAAAAGTATTTCTATAATACATTCACCTAGAAATTTACGTTTGCAAGAGTTTGCAAGATGCGAGAAAACTTGTGTTATTTTTGTCTGAATTGCAAATTGAACGCTGTAAAAGCACACTCAATTATTAAAATTGTTTTGCGCGGCTTTGGTCAAACATTGGTCGAGTTTTGGACAGACCTGAGCCAACTTTTGTCAATTCTTGAATGCATTTTTTAAGGAACTCGAAAACAATTCTTAAATATAATATGTGTCTTTTTCTGGAGTTTGAATAGTCCTACTGATTTTCAGGATCGATCTTGTCTAAAGGATTTCTAAAGAAGTTGAGATGATCTGTTCAGTGAACACTACACGGCGCGATAAACGGGTTAGAACGGAAAATCAATAAATAGTGCGTCTGACGACGTCTGATCATTGGACGATGACTAAAGCACAAATCAAACATTCTGAACCTGTTTCAAATTTGATTAGATTATACGAAGACCTTCAGGAGCTTCGCTCAAAGCTACTTGATTCATTCTCCAGGCGAACATTGGAGGGTGCTAAGCGATTAAGCGAATTTTTTTAATTTGATTTGTGGCAATCTTCAATATGTTAATTGATTGTTGCATGTGTATTATAATTTCAGAAAAAAATGAACTTACAGTAACCAGTATATTATCACATCCAGCCTTCTTTTTCAGTGTGTGACTCCTTCGAAAATGGGAACACTGCTTCGCACATTCTTGTTGTCCTGGACTATACTTTCTTTATTTCTTTATATGGGCGATAGACATACTTACGGTACATCAATCGTCATTTTATTAATTTATTGATTCTCAAGGATCACCAAGGAAATGAGATGTGGAACCTACAAAGAAGGAAATGTCAGCCTCGTCGTTCGAACTGAACCTTTTCGACTATTCCATTTGGGGAGTGTTGCAGAATAAGATATTTTCAAGACCATAATCAATTGTGGCAACTACCTGTAAGCCATTGAGCTGAGAAACCGAGACAGAAGACAGTGATGAGCATGTAGTTGGAAGGGAAAGGAAGCTCCAAGAAAACTGAACTCAGTTGAATATATTTTAAAGTTTATTGAAATTATGAGGAACAATCACAATTATTAGCAGAAAACATTTGGAATAACAGAAAGATATATTAGTATTATTATACAATTATATATCATTTGAAATTCGAAAATGATACGTTCAATTGAAGGGATGATGAAAGTGGCGTCTGGTGCATTCGCAAACGTAGTCGACTGGAACAATATGACTTCCGAGGTAGTATGCGAGGCTGAACTGCTGAAAAGTGAATGAATTCATTCGAAGAGTACAGAAATGCACGGAAACAGAAGTGCACAGCAAGAAATGGCTGAAACTTACCAACATGCTGGGAATTTGATATACGGCATCCTTGGCTTGTCGATTGCATTCAACGCCTCTCTCCACTCTTTTCTGGAATGCACGGAATCCGAGGAAATAAGATTCCGGGAGGTTGATCAGTCTTCCTTCTGTGACAATCAATGCATTGCTGACGTATTCCACCATATCCGATAGAAATTCTCCGACGTCTTCGAAAACTGTCTTCCTTTCAGTCTCCTTCAAGAAGCCATCGTCGTCTTTTTCTGGAAATGGCACTTTTCCGTATTCTGTATAGAGTTCCATCTGTACGAAGAAGGGCATGTCTTCCAACAATGCCATTAATGTCGTAAAAGGCTCGCCAATGAACATGATAAATATTGTCATCGCAGCTTTCTTTTTGTTGAACTACTCCTTCCTTTCTGTTGAGCTTCGGCTACCATTCGCTTCATATTTCGGGTTTTTACTATTCCGATTACTCCTTCTTTCTCTAAGTTGCTCCTAACTCTTTCTACTATATTTTTCGTTTCCTCAAAAGATTCTCCAAGAATGAGACCGTCATCAAGGTAAAGGAAGATTTTTATTCCTTCCGACCTCCATTCATTCATTAACTCTTTGAAAACTTTTGTGAAAATCCATGGCGTCGTCGAAAGACCGAACATCTTCTCTACGCCTGTCTTCAATCTGTACTCGATCACCATCGAGCTACTGTTCGCCATCCGTTGACATTCTGGTGTGTATGCGGAATAACTATAATAGAAACGGAACGAACCGATAATGAGACGAAAATTTAAAAAATATTGAAATTAATAAAAATTGTGAATTCGATTCGATGAAACTCGGCCTAAATTAACAACGTGGAATGGAAAGTTAGTTTGAAAGCACGCGCAGGGAAACTGTGCAGCGGGGTGGGTGTAGCCTCTCGAAATATAGTCTGCTCCTTTAAACGTTATGACGGCGTTGCCTAAAAATGGGTAATGTATTTTTTCTTCGTTTCTCAACGAAAAACATAATATTTTGTTACATCGGCAACTTGGGTGTCGAGCCGTTTTTAGACTTTTTTCTCTATCTGATTGTTACAAATTATGTGCAGCGGTTGAATATCTTATACCAGCGGAAAGTTCGCGGCCACGCCGCGACTTCCACTGGCTTTCGTTTAGAAAGAATTGTAGTCGTTTCAGTTTTTCCTCTTGTTAATAGAATAATTTATTAGAAGAACGTCAAAAAGCTAATAAATTTTACATCCCGTCCCGTCCATCCCGAATCCCGAATAAATAATACAAAGTAGGAACCTCACGTTCTTTTGAGTTATTCAAAGAAATGTCTTGGACAGAGTCACGGACACACAGACGGAACTATTCGCTTAATAATAAGTAGATATAAGTTTAGATTGACAGTTTCTACCCATTTCGGTGGCAGTCAGAGAAAAACCAGAGCTACTACTAATGCATCTGTCCAGTTTGTGTTTTCGACCCCGGTTCGGTGAATTCATCGATTCTTATTTCCGTAAAAAAGAACCGATTACAAATTCCTTTTTTCCTTTTGTATCGAAAAGGAATCGATTAAGAATCGAAACGATTCTTCGATTCTTTACCTATTCTTAATCGATTCTTCTTCGATTCCAAGTCATCGAGCAAGAATCGGTAAAACAATCGAAATTTTAAAGAATCGAAAAGAATCGAAACTCGAAAGAGTCGATACGATTCCGGTTAAAAAGAATTGATTCTTTACCGATTTTTACCGATTATTTTTTTTTGAAAAATCGAAAAAGAATCGATTAACAATCGATGATTTTTTACCGAAAAAGAATCGAGACTTTACCGATTTTACCGATTTTACTCAAGAATCGATACGGTAAAATCGAAAGACACACACGGCATCTGTCTACTGGAAGTTTTATGATAGTCATATAACCTACAAGTGTTAATCAATATCTTATTATCGTCATCGTCACAAGTGAAGAAAGGAGCTGCGTCGACAATATTGATCATGTTCATTGGCGGCGAGCCTTTTACGACATGAATGGCATTGCATCACCACATCCCCAGATGTCCCGGTCTTCCCAGAAGACCATACTCCTCCCCTTTCATGATATTCATCGTTATAAAAGGAAGGATGCTGCCCGAATAAGTCAGTTATTCTCTCAACCTTTGAATTTTTGTCTATTATTCTCGCTGCAGCACTGAAACGATGTTCAACTTCCTTCCTGCTGATATTTCCGAAGAGATCTGCAAAAACTTAATGCCTTCTTCTGAGAAAGCTTCCGAGAAGTCGCAAAATGATGTCTTAAGAGATGAGCTTTACGAATCCGTGAAACAATTACGCAAGGAAATCTTCAATTTCATTGAAGATCAAGCCGTGGTGTACGGTGTCCATCTGGAACATCCACGTCTTCCAAAGTGGTTCATTCAAATCTTCAATCATCTGAAATTAGAGGCGACTTCGCTCAATTATCAGCATCCAATGTTGGAAGACATGCCCTTCTTCGTACAGATGGAACTCTATACGGAATACGAAAAAGTGCCATTTCCAGAAAAAGACGACGATGGCTTCTTGAAGGAGACTGAAAGGAAGACAGTTTTCGAAGACGTCGGAGAATTTCTATCGGATATGGTGGAATACGTCAGCAATGCATTGATTGTCACAGAAGGAAGACTGATCAACCTCCCGGAATCTTATTTCCTCGGATTCCGTGCATTCCAGAAAAGAGTGGAGAGAGGCGTTGAATGCAATCGACAAGCCAAGGATGCCGTATATCAAATTCCCAGCATGTTGGTAAGTTTCCGCCATTTCTTGCTGTGCACTTCTGTTTCCGTGCATTTCTGTACTCTTCGAATGAATTCATTCACTTTTCAGCAGTTCAGCCTCGCATACTACCTCGGAAGTCATATTGTTCCAGTCGACTACGTTAGCGAATGCACCAGACGCCACTTTCATCATATCTTCAATTGAACTGATCATTTTCGAATTTCAAATGATATACATCTAACTGTAATAATAATAATATTAATAATACTAATATCTCCTTCTGTTATTCCAATTGTTTTCTGCGAATAATTGTAATTGTTTCTTATAATTTCAATAAATTTTAAAATACATTCATCTGAATTCATTTTTCTTGGAGCTTCCTTTCTCTTCCATCCACATGCTCATCACTGTCTTCTCTCTCGGTTTCTCAGAATATCAGTATAAAGTTCATAGAAAAGCTGTGAGCTGTATTTACTTCAAATACCATCCATTTTAAATGTTCATTTTTGATGTGAAACATTTTCAATTCAGACTTAAACAAGTTTCTCGAAATCTTTTTATGGTCATTCCGACGCCATCCCGGAAGCATGAAGATGATTCTCACACCTCTACTAAGTCATCTTTACTGCGTTGGTCAAAGCTCCTTCTGCTGGAAAGTCCAATGAATATCAAGGGTCATTTCGGTATCTTTGCTCGGAACGCCGACGAGAAATGGTTGTCTACAGTTGACTTCAATTTTATAGGTCTCCGAGAAGATAATTATAGTTGACAACCAGTGTGTGTTTTCGATCCCGGTTCGGTGAATTCATCGATTCCGGAAAAAGAATCGATTAAGAATCGAAACGATTCTTCGATTCGTTACCGATTCTTTTCCGATTCCAAGTCATCGATCAAGAATCGGTAAAAGAATCGAAATTTTAAAGAATCGATACCACATTTTTCGATTCTTTTTCGATTCTTTACCGATTCCGGCTAAACCACTCGCAAGCGTAATTTCGGAGTGTCGTTGCTCGCGTTGAAACAGCGAAAAAATGCCTTTTGAAACAAAAAACGAAAAAACAAATGAAAAAATAACTTTGAAAGCGAACAACGACACTCCGAAATTACGCTTGTGTGAGCCGCTACTTTATGTTGTGTAGATTTACAGGATTACCTAATTTTTTAAAGAATCGCAATTTTCAGTTTCGTTTTTTAAATGTTTTAATAATATTCTTTTCCACTTAAATTTTTGCGCCATTATTCTTTAAATATCTTCCGAGTATCTGAAGCTAACAGGCGATTGCAAATCGACTAAGTAACTAAGTCAGTAAATAACGGTCTTGATCTTCCGAGAAGTGATCACTGTGGAATTTCTTCCTCTGGCAGTACGATCAGCAGTTTTTCCAAGCTCTTTGAAACGTTTGATGGGGGTATTGACTGAATGGATCGGAGCTATCATTCGATTGATGATATCTGCAACGCTAACTCCTTTCTCAATTAATTGGATAATCGAACATGTGAGCTAGATTTCATCATTCGACTGAAACATAACTGATCAAGATAAAAAATGACTCAATTAATAAAAATGCTATGAATACGGGCACAAAAAATGCGCCAGTACGTGCCCACATAATGCCAAACTTGATTATCGGTAATTCTGGACCACCCTGTAGAATACGAGGCTACAGTAATTTTTTACCATAAATAATCGGAATATGGTTATCATTTGAAAGCTCTTTCTTTTTATCAACACCAGGAAGCCCTTACAAAACAAAATTATTTGTTTGGAGACAGGAAATTCAAGATTTTTCAATTTGCGTAATTACGTGCACTCGTTCAACTGTCGAAAAGAGCCGAACGGAAATTCGACTAACACCGCTTCACTGCATTTCATTTTCCGAAGCTGGCACAGCGTTAAGAATAAGAGAGTGGGAGTAAAATGAGCAATGGTCAGCTCCACAAGGAAGCAGTGTTTTGAGTTTCAATTTTCTGTTAAATTTGAAATTAATGACGCATTTATGCTTGATTTGATTGAACAAAACTCAAGTTTTGTATTGTGGTGCGAAGCGGATGGGGGGGGGTCTAAAAATCTTAAAACGTAGGAAAATTGGAAACAATTTTAGTCACATATCGCTAGAGATGTGAACCGATTAGTTTGATCGATCGATTCTCCAGATTTTCCCCATCGCTATTTCTCAATATTTCTCTAGTCGTAGGATGTATTGCTGGAAGCTCAAAAATTTACACGACGCCAATATTTTTAAAAATAATTTTCTAGATTTCCAGGTTCCGTGTCGCACTTTCTCATTTTTCCCAGAAAAGGAGCTTTTCCGCTCCACAAAATGATACGGTCAGTGTATTTTTTTTTCAATTTTTCAATTTTTTCTCAAATTTTATAAAATTAAAATTGCAATTCCTGAGATTTTTAGTAGTTTTACTGGTGAAATTAGTGCTGGAATCAAATCGGCAACCTCAAAAAAGCGATTCTCGAACCTTGGAATGAAGTGAATCGTCTTTGTCTATCTTAACATGTTCTGAGCTGATTCTGGCCGACCTCTCAATGGGAAACATTAAACTTACAAAAAAAATGTTTTTTCATAAATAAAATCGTTATCGGAGAAAAGAAAAATCTACATTTTTGAGATTTTTGAAAATTTTGAGCTGGCCGTATAATAATGTGGAGAATTGTGAGAAGGCAACATCTATCTACATATGAGTGTAAACATGAAGTAACTTTGAAGAACTAGTTTCCGTACATTATGGATTTAGGCAACCGCCCCCCCCCCACCCCTCGATTTTCTTTAGCAAAAAATATGGAGTTTCGTTGTGAAAAGAAGGTATCATCCAACCAGAGCAGTTACACATAAATTATATTTTACGAGAAAACGAAATGTTTTAGACATTTCCTGTTCCCGAAAAAATTCATAAATAGGCCAAAAAGTTTCAAAAAATTTATAAATCGGCTTTATCGCCCGTTATTCAAACAGCCGAGCTCTCACGGGAATCGGAGAGCTTTTAATGGTTCGTGTTGTGACGGCGATTCGGTGTGAGGTGCTGGCTGCTTCATCAAACTTCTCTTCTTTACATAATTTTTGCCCTTTTCTGAAAATTTTCAAGAAAGGAGCGTTACAATCAATTAATAGTCTACCTCGATATTTTGTCAAGTTTCAATGAAGCGCGTTTGCAAACGGCAGAATTTTTCACTCCTCTGGTAAAATTTATTTAAATCAAAATTTCCATAGGTAATTTTCAGCTTTGACTTAGAAGTCTGTAAACTTAAAAAGCACTTGTTGAATCAAAGTAAGGCTTCACGAAAGACGAAGGCAAAAAGTCGTCTTCGTTCGTCTTTCAGTCCGTCTTGCATTCGTCATACGCAATAAAATAGTTGTCAACACACTGCGTCAGACGAATTCAAGACGAAGATGAAACGGGACGGCCGAAATTTTGCTTAAATGGAAGCCTTAAATCAAAGTGCACTAGATTTCAGTGCATCTCAAGCGTCGCGTAATGTAAGTCTGGATGCAGCGAATTCCATATAGAACATTCTTCACCTTGAGATGATCCTGAGGAAACTTCTTAAAGCGACCCAAGACCGCTCATTCGGTTTGTTGAAACAAATTTTAGCCTAAACTATTCCCAGGAGACAATGTAATAACACTTTTCTCAAACCTTCCTGTTTCAATGTTTTTTATTCTAACAATTTTATGGTCCAAATCAAATGTATTTCCGTTGTATTACTTCCCTTCGCTCCAGAAATATGTCTTCTCTCTTTTTTTTTTCAAAGCTTTCACATTTTTAAACGCGTTTCCGTGTTTTGGGAGACTAAGAAGTATGTGGAGAAACCGACATCTTCTAGGTATTCTATGTGTCTTCCGGCTGACATCAAGAGCAAGGCTTCTAGAATCGAAGCGCTATAATTCATCATTGATTGCCAATCTGTGAATAAGAATACGGATGATTTTCAGAAGAATTGTATCCCTCTCTGATCCTTAGTGATGCAATAGCAGAAAAATCAGATCACATGGATTGGAAAATAGTCTAGAATTCGTCTGACACAGAGATTGACGACGTAAGACGATCGCAAGACAAACTGAAAGACGAACGAAGACGAGACGTAAGGATTCCACGAAAGACGAAACAATACAGTGCAGTACGCTTCAAATGTACATAGCGCCTACCTTTTAATTTGCCGTTTCTATTATAGAATTTCGGTACCAGGAGGTGAGAATTTAACCGCCTCATCCGATCAGGCGTGACACAAAAACCTTTTAGGCAGATCCGTTAGGTGATCTAAAACATAAATCTCAAAAAAAATGGACAGCGGAAAAAGAAAAAGTATCGCGCAGATATTCTCATTATTTTACATAATTACTCCAATTTTTTGTTTTCCTTTCAGTATGCCACATGGATCACACTGATCTTTAGCGGAACGAGCCGATATATATGTTTTGGCTGCAAGAGGAATCTCAAGAACTTCCGGAAGACCTCTCAATATAGTATTCAGTTACCAGCGAAACGCGACCTGTGGAGACCAGTTCAATGATCGGGAACGCCAAAGAAACGGTCTCTTCGTCAACGCGGAACCGTCAAACGTGCTGTATCCTTCTCGATCAAGTGCGCCAGCGAGCAATATCAAGGCGGAATTCCAGGCTCCAGTGTCAAAAAGCACAGTTCTCAGGGATATCAGGGAGCCTCCACATATAGTTCGAGATGCAATGAAGTCTGCTCCACGTATCAAATCAGAGCACGGAGCAAAATAGAATTCAATTGGCGAAGGATAGTAGGAACACTGATTGGAAGACAATGTCCTCTGTCACTCCGCACAAATACCCGAAAATCAGCGAAAAGGGGAACGGTTCCAAGCCAAAAACATCAATGTTATGAGCTGTCAAGCATGCTCTCCTGATGTAAATCTGATAACAATATGTTGTCAATCCTGTTTATGCAAATAGCACTCAATATCGCAGAGTACAAAGACTGCAATACTTGATTCGAAGAGAATGGGACAACATCAGCGGTCTCCAGAACCTCGAGAACCTCCAGAACCTCCTGGATGCCAGGACAAACCGCATTTATTGCCTAATTGCTCGTAAGAGAGCTCAGTTGATGATTAAATGCAAAGATTTTTAGTTTTAAAATGAAAATTTCCTTTTTAATCTCGCTTCATTGAATACAATTCCCAGGGGACAAAGTAGTAAGACTTTTCTCAAAACATTCCTGTTTCAATGTTTTTTATTCCCACAATTTTATGGTCCAAATCAAATGTATTTCCGTTGTATGGCTCCCCTTTGCACCAGAGAAATGTCGTCTCTCTTTTTTTCTTCGTTTCCACACTTTTTCGTGTTTCCGTGTTTCGGATGACTGAGAAGTATGTGGAGAAACCCACATTTTTTGGGTGTACCCAGTTCCGTTCTTTTTTTGAAATCGTGTGTCTCAAACTGTTACTTTTTTTCTAAAAATATATGCAAAACTCAAAATTTGACTTGCCTCTCGTCATCGATTCGTTGAGCGTTCATGTTGGGTGAGCGCAGAGCACAGAGCATCAGTCCTTTGGGTCTCATTCAAATTTAATTTGATTTCTAATGCACCTCTTTTAAGAAAATTAAAAACGAGGGAGAGTCTGCCTTCCTTTTCTTTTATTTCATTTTCTAGCGGAATCACTTGTTCTTTTTTCCAATTATTTTCGATTACCTCTTGAAACCTTTATAAACCATTTTGGTTTTGTTTAATTTGAACAAGTCATTTCGATCTACTTTTTCAGACTTTCTGAGAATTTTTACATTTTTCAGTTTTCCGGAGCTTTAAACGTTTTGTTTTTCATCGCAACATCTTCTGTTTCCCCAGAATAGGCATTGATGTTGGGCGGGCGGCACATGGCCGCACTGCTTCTACACCTCTACGTCGTCATTGCCGATTCTTCAGGTAGCACTGGTTATCGTATTCTGACAATCCAGAATGTCGAGTGCTTTAAAATAATCGGTCTCGCCACTAAAAGCTTCATTCTAAAAATGTTCGCAGCAAAACTCAGAAATTAAAATTTCGTCTGCGCTCGGGCAATTTGTGTTTCATTTTAAAGGTTTTGGTTAACAGAATGTATAAAAAGTACGAAATTGCAAAGCTCTCGACACAGAAAATGATCGCTTTGATACCCAATTTTTCACTCTTCCAGAGCTTTGAAAAGAATGAGAAAACAAACTGAAAAAGTAATTAAAGTGCGGCGGTGAGTATCAACGCTTTGCGGGACACATCCTTTTTTCTTGGAGACGCTCTGCTAAGTAAAATGGGAGAACATAGTGAAACTAAAGTTATTTTTAATCTCTTAGTGGAGCAATTCGAAATATAAAGAGTAAGTACGCGTTAGTAGCAGAGGAGTCTTCCAAGTTGCCAATGTTCCGCGGGAATTCTTGAATTCTTTTTGCTCTTTTTCAGAATTCGTCATTTTTTTTCCAATTAAGACATTAAGACATTAGCTGAACTGAAATATTCGGTTTTTCAGCTAAAAATTTTTTAGAAGAGAGCTAGAAATTAGAAGTCATCTGTAAAAACTTTGCTGAGCACGAGCCAGAAGAATTTTCCAGTTGAGCTCTTTACGATAAAAAAAGATTATTTAGAAAATTCAAGAAATCCGATTTTTCAATTTAAGAAAACCGGTTTCTTGTGTTTTACCTGGAAAACGACTTGTGAATGAGGTAATGAGCCATAAAAACAGCTTCACAATGATCAAGAAATCGCTCGAGAATCGATAACAGCTCGACATCTTCTTGGTGTCAACTGGATCAGGTTGGCAAGAACAGGCTCTGGAATCTGAGCTCATGCAGTTTCCAAATGAGAGGATTTCTCGTCAACGTTTCGAGCATAGATACTATAAATGCGTTTCCAAGGCTCATGCTCGATTGCAGGCAGAGAAGTAAGGCGTCTCCACGGATCGAGGACTTCGGCTGTACTCAGTCTAGGGTTGCTTCTCGCCGTACGATGTTTCTATCCGTTAGATGGTTCGTAGCGAGAGTCCTGGTCTTCTCTTCACTGATTACCTCATTCACCAGTCGTTTTCCAGGTAAAACCGCGATAAACCCGTTTCTGTTAAGAATGGCTCACTTTGCAGCATTTTCACAGTTTACGTCAAGGTTCTAGCTCTTCTCTAAAGCTGCTTTTGATTAACCAATTTTGAGATTCTCAAAAACTAAGGTGTATTGAACTATTCAAAAAGCGGATTACTTTTTTTGTAAAAGTAAGAATATGCCGATTTCATTTTGACACATCATTGAGGTCTTCTCCTATTACACGTGATCTGTCGTATCAACATACAATACATTGTCTCACATCAAAACTCCCTGGAGACTGAACTTTCTATGAAAGTTGAGCTTCTCCAGGCTGTGTTTTAGTTTTCAGCTGATCCCGCAAAGTTTTCAAATATTTTAAAGTGAGCAATCAATAAAGAGTTGAAAGAGCAAAAAGTTCACACGTAGCACGTCTTATTTATGAATTCATGGTTCGTTGAATCTTATTTTCCATAAATGGAACAAAACTTGAATAGGAATCGAAAGATCATGATACTTTTTTGCTTTATTAAAATCAATATGTTTTTTTGTTTTTTAAGATTTCTTTTTAGAGAATCTCGACATCACTTCTCGAAATTAGTACAAAAGTGTTCTGCTCACAGAGACATTTGAGATGGTATCCAATGTTCAATATATGCCCGTGTTCTAAATTAGAACTTCTTGGCGTAACCCGCAGTTCTCTGACTGAACCGTCAATTATACAGATTTGGAAGGTACCGGCCAACTAAACTCAAATTCAAATTGTCTAACCTAAAAACCTATAAAACCGGAAACACTACTTTTCAACCAAGCGAGCTCCTGACTTTACTTATTTTGAAGCTCTCGGCAACTGTTCAAAAACCGTAACACTCTTCAATTTGTTCTCATTCAGACCAATATGAGATCGCCAACAAAATATTGGACAGGTACAACGCCGGACTGATACCAGTGTCAAAGAACAAGCAGCCGATTCAAGTGCATTTTTCAATGGAGCTGTATCAGATCATCTCAGTGGTACGGTAAATCCAGAGTTTTTGAATTCGGTCGTGTTTTGTGGAAACAAAAGAGGAAGCATTTTCAGAATGAGCCCCAACAATATCTCATGCTGAATACATGGGTGGTTGAGGTAAGGGTGTAGTCATTTCGGTTTATCTGCTGTTGACGTTGTGGATATTGAAGCATGGCGAACACAAGTAAGGGACGATGATAAAAAGGAATGCGAGTCCTCTGCAATTCGTGCAACACATCAACCATTATCCACGGAATACGATTCCAATGAGCCCGAATTAAAGTAAGCAATGCGAAAAATACAGTGCCTGGAATGGCTTTACGCTACTTTTGTTTTAGACCATAACTCCATAACTTGGGAACCGATGACGATTTTTATGTATTTTTTTCTCAAAATCGAATTCAGCTCACAAAATTACATATATTGACCAATTTTGAGAATGAAACCTGGAAAACTAATCGAGATATCTGGAAAAAAAAAATTAAAAATATGTATTCTGCAATCGTTGAAAGTCAAGGCGAGACCGAGAAGTTTAATGGTCATCCTGTGCTTTCTAGATTATTATAAAAATGCGTTCTTCATTTCATTTTTAAAACTTATGCTGACTGATTCTGAAAAAGCTTCAATTAATGCCTTCAAAACTGCTGGATGGACAAGCAGTTGGTACACAGTACACAACTTTTATATTGCACAAAACGAATTGAAAGACGAGATGAAAGATGACTGCTTTCGTCTTTCGTGAAAGCCTTAACCCTCGTTCCAATCTAAGAGCATCAACAACACTCTACGAAATGGAATGGAAAATGTCTGATGAGAGCTGGCTCGCCGTATTTACCGCAATTGCACAAATCACCGTTGAAGAGCTCATCGCCGAATGAAGAATTTTGGAGCAGGAGTTTCAGTCCAATAGAACCAAGTAAATTCCTACAGAAATTAGAATAGATCAAAATCTTCATCGGTTCACAAGTTATGGCACAAAACACAGGTGAACGTAATTTCACTGTATTTGGAAACTTGCTTATTTTAATTTGGACTCATTGGAATCGTATTCCAATTTAGTGGTTCAAACTGTTGTTATATCAATTGCAGAAAACTTGAACTGAACTTTGAACAATGTCGGAAGTACATGGATGGCTTAACTTTCTGGAATGTGGCCTGAGATTACGAATTTCGGTTTTCTGTACATCACAAAAACACACTCGAAGCATGCAGAATGCCCAATAGTTTTTGCATCTAACATAATCATAATAACCATATTTCCAGCGATGGACAGACCATTTGCTAGGCTGGGATTCAGAAAAGTATGGAAATATCACGGAAATCATGCTACCCCATCACAATATTTGGATTCCGGACACCACTTTATACAACTCGTTGGTTATAGTGCTCAATGAAGCGGATTCGTATTTCAGGGAAAACATTAATTCTTGCAGTCTGGTAATGAAAGACGATGAAAATCGACGTCTTCTACACGCAAAAGTGACAACATTGGGTGAGGGAAACGGTGCATTCATTGAGTTATTGTACCCCACCATTTACAAGTTATCATGTTTGCTGAACTTGCGATTTTTTCCGTTTGATGTACAGGTGAGTTAATCTCGAAAATCTTGAAATTTTCCAGATTTTCTGACTGAAAATTTGTTTTCTCTGCTTTCCTATTAGTTTTGTAAGCCGGGTTACTGTAACTCCGATATCATTGAGAGCTTAGCATAACACTTCGAGGTTTACGACAGTTTAAAAACGGAAAAACGAATGTAATGCCTGAATTTTGGAATTTCAGTCGTGTCGTCTCTTATTTGGAAGCTGGACATTCGATAATACAAAAATCGACTATTTTGCATTTAATCAAAGTCAATCAATTGGAACATCTAATTGCATAGAAAACGAAGGATGGAATGTTCTTTCAACAAGTGGCAAGTTTTCGGGAATGCGCGTAGTCCGTATACCGATGCGGCTAGTCCTTAAAACGCTACGCTTTTAATACGGGTTATATACGGACCATATACTCGTCATACGGATGGCATATGGGCCACACCCGTATATGAACCACCCGCATTTAACCTATGATGTAAAAATGCTCTCTTTGTACAGGGTGCGGCAAAAGTACAGGGTGAGGCATAAATATAGCGCCGCATCCCAGACGGTGTAAAAACTTCAAATCGAAACATTGTTTTCTGAAAATCAACCAAAATGTGTATTAAAACATAACAAAAAAGATTGCATTAACAGTTTTCGAATCTTCCTCTCTTCGCTTTGATGACTGCTCGAAGTCTCTTCGGGTAGGAGTCGATGACGGCACGGAGGTATGTATGAGGCGTCTAAATTGTCACATGCAGCTGTCAAGGCGGTCTTCAGGGCTCCCAAATTTGGATAATTTTTCGTGGACCCTTGTTGGGTCAAATATCCCCGAAATCCATCGGGTTCAAATCCGGGCTGGAAGCGGGCCATTGGTCTTTCGGGATGAAGTTGGGGAAATTGGCTTCGCACCACTGTTGTGTGAGTTTCGCGGTGTGGGCCGGCGCTCCATCCTGCTGAAAAGCCCAATCGCGTCTACAAAGTGGGATTTGGACCAAGGCAACACCTCCGACACCAAAACGTTCTCAATGTAGTATTCCTTATTAACTTTGGCTCCAACATCAATAAAAACCAACGGCGTTTTCCCATCTGAACAGATACCACCAAATACCATCACAGAAGACGGATGATAAGTTTTATTGAAGATTTTACCGTTCTTACATGCAAAAAACAAAATAATTAATTTTAAAAAATAATACTATGCACTACAAAAAGCGTTCCGCATGCGCCAGAGCTTACGCAAAGTAGCGGCGCTATAATTAAGCCTCACCTTGTATGGTAACTCATTCAAAGCAATGTACATAAGTTTTGCAAAATGACCCGTATCAACAATACAATTCAATAATGGTTTATTTAAACCTTTTTAAAAATGAAAATACCAAAAGTGTTCGATGCGGTTGCCTGGGTTATCATACTTTTGGTTCAACCTGTATATCGTAGTAGCATGGATGCATGCCATGCTATGCTTCAATTCCGACCCGGGAATCATTAACACTTTGGTATCGAATAATAATTTTTATTGAATATATAGAATAAGATAGAGGTTCCTTACACTCTCATGTCTTACCCGAGACCTTCCATTCCATCTTTTCCATCCACGAGGACGAGCTTTGAGCGGAGCCCGTACGCTACCATATTTATGAGACGTGTTATACGGTAACGGATATTGAAATATCCCGTTTTGGTTTTTCAGCTATAGTAGATTCTTTTAGAGAAGAGCTGGGAACTAAAGGTCCACGTACACTCACCGTATCTTTTACTGAAATTTGACAAAAGTAGAAAAAAATGAATCAATAAATCAATAAAACGATAAGTGATGCATTCGCAAGCACTATTGGGTCGAAGTACACATTTTAAACGGAATGGGCACCCTAGAATTATTCAAACAATTTTGAAAGCAATTTTTTAAACTTTCAATAGAACTTCATTTTGCGTGCTTCTATAAACATTCCAGTATAGCTTCATAATTTCTGAAAAATGAGAAATAGAATCCAAGGGAGACCCCTTCCCCTCCCCCTCCACAGCACTCCAGTGGACGGGGAGTATCTTCATTTTTACAGAGCGTTTCTCCGCACTTCTCTAGCCATTCTTACAGTAGCTTTTTGTAGTAACCCGCCATGAAAACAAGTATGACTGCTGTCCCAACAATTACACTCTCCTGGAGTTCCGGCTCACTATACAACGAAAGCCGCTCTACTACATTATCAATCTGATCATTCCCACATCCATTATCACATTTATTTCAATTATTGGATTTTTCAGGTAAGTCGGAAATGAATGACAAACAGATAGACAGACCGACTGATGAATAGAAACTTTGGGTAACATCGTACAAAATTTTTCATTCTTGTAGTTTTCGAAGACTAATCATTTCTGATCGATAATTTGTCAGAGCCCGGCAATGCTATTTTTAGTGTTTCATATCGTTTATCAATGTTTTACACAGATTTTTTTCTGATTGGTGAGAAAATGCTTAAAATCGTAAAAGACATTTCAAAATGAATGACCACTCTTTCTACCAGACATAGTTTTCACGAGTTTTTTAAGTCCTTTTAAAACGAATTAATATGTCTGCAGCTTTACCAAAATACCAAAAAATGAGAATACCAAAAAAAAAAGTGCAATTTTTCGAAACGGCACACTGGCCATATGTGAAACGAAAATGGAACTGTCCCCTTTCACACGGAAAACGACTTGTGAATGAGGTAATAAGCAATAGAAACAGTTTCAAAAGAATCAATACTTAGTTGTAAACCTTTGAGAATCGATAGCAGCTAGACATATTTTTGGTATCAACTGGAACAGGTTGGCCAGAGGATTAAAATGAAGGCACTGGCCGGGCCACTCCATTAAAGTTACTCAGTTGGGCATTTAATTGGGGTACAATGATTCGGGGGTACCAAGTTCATGACAGTAAATCTGTTTTTGAGTCATTGTTCAGATCTCAAAGCAAAAATCGTGTTCCGGAGTTCAATATGAGTACTGACTCATCCAATTCTTTGTCTCCCCAATTACCACGAACTGCAAAAAGATAGAAGAAGCGTCCCCCGAATCATGAACTTGGTACCCCCGAATTGTTTGTACCCCGTTGTACCCCCGAATCATTGTACCCCCCGCATTAAATGCCACTCAGTTGGAAGCGAACCAATTCTTTAAAGAAGATACTGATGTTTTGAGACATTCAAATCATATTGATATGATTGGAGAAACCCTAGAGGAAGCAGATCTACTTATATAAAGCGATCCATGTGGCCTCGGATGCGGGGAAGAAGTACTCATTTGGCCTTGGATGTCCGAAATTCGACAGACATGTTACTGTTGTTACATGTTGCCGCCACCATTTTTTACTTTTGGAGTTTGATATTTCGGGTATAATTTTATCCCTACTTATCATCGTATGTATGAAATTCTATCCGAGCCGAACAACATGAACTTGCTCTGATCACTCTACAAAAGTTGTTCTCATTAACTTCCAGTCCAGTTGAGACGAACTAGTTCCCAGACCACAAGAGCTGTCAAGGATGTAAGGCTTCTCCACAGGTTTTTTGCAAAGAGTCCAGCATCATTTTGGCGACTTCTGATTGTTCTGATGCTTGATACAGGTGATCCAGGGCTGCTTCTCGATGAGAACAATATTTACCTACGTATCTGTTAGATGATTCGTAACGCGAACCCTTCAGTGTCTTCCCTTCACTGATTGCCTATTTTGAGCTCTCTAGCGCTTCAAAAATTTTTCTTTAAAAACTGTGGAACGATAAGGTTGAACTCCATAGTAAGTAGCTTGAAATTGCGTCTCTGCTCGTGCCTTTTTGCAAGAAGATGCCAAGCTTGATCCAGTTGATAATTGATACCGAAAGAGTCAAGCTGTTATAGATTCTCGAAAGTTTACAACTAAGACTTTGAATATTGAAACTGTGTTTATTGCTTATTACCTCATTTACATGTCGTTTTCCAGGTAAACGCTTTACGCTTCAGAACGAACTATTTTTGCATTTAGGTCTTTCTAAGATGCTTATTATTAGGTCTGCATTGCTAGGTTTTTAAACGACCGATTCTGAAGCGGCCGAGCGCGAAATGGTCTGTTGCTAAAAGAATATTTCGTCCAGCGGTAGAAAAGAGCATTTTCCATTGAATTTACTGGATTTTAATATCTTCTTCATTTTAATATGTTCTGAAGCACGAAAAGATGCTGAGACATACTTTTACCTTATTTTTTTTACAGCACATCTTCAATCAATGAGCCTCGCGAGGAGAAAATTACTTTGGGAATAACGACACTCCTTTCCATGTCTATTTTAATATTCATGGTATCCGACAAAATGCCGTCCACATCATCATTCATTCCCTTAATCGGCTTATTCTATACATCGATGATCCTCCTCATTTCCTGTTCAACGATTTGCTCATCTGTAGTGATTTATGTGCAGAAACAAGGGAATATTGGGAATCCGCCGTCGAAAAGTTTGATGAATATCGCCCGGGCGGTAAATCGATTTATTCGAATGGAAATGCCTTTAATAATGAAGCAGGCGTATGCACAAAAAGCGAGAGAGGAAAAACTAAGGAGGCAGCAAATGGGAAGGAAACAAAGTCTGTGGACAAGGGTGTACAAGTTGGCAAGGGAGCAGGCGTTAAGAAAAGTAAGATCACACATTTCTTACTGTTGGGCTGAGCATGTTGGGTGTTACAAAGTATACTTGCGATCCGAACCCCGTCCGGCATATACATTTTTTCATAATTGAAGAAGCTGGCTGGGCCGACAACCATCTGCAGAATCTGTCGTGTCCGCTGACTTCCAGCCCTGCTCCATTTATATAATATAACATCAACCGGATTCTATCCTGATGAAAAGAATACTATTAAGAGTATGGATAAGAGCACGGAGTGGAAGATGACTCCGCCCACTTTTTCATCGCATCACAAAAGTTCCAGTTAATTAACTGTTTTTTGAGATCACAAATCGTTCGTTGAAAGTTTGACGGAGTGATAGAGGGTATTGTCTTTCAATCAGTAGTCATGTTATCCTTCGCAAACTGAATTCTCTTAGTCTCTGATTTGATACGTGAAGCAGACTTCATTGCATCTCGAACTATATGTGGAGGTCAACTCAATGATATCCCAGAGAACCGTGCTTGCTGGCGGGCTTCGTCGAGTTGGATATATCACGTTAGACGGTTCGGTGTTCAAGAAGAAACAGTTTCTTTGGCCTTCTCGATCATCACATAATATGTCTAAACGGGTTGAGTCTAGCTGGTTTACTACTGGATGCTATATGGAGAGGCCTCACGGAAGTTCTTGCGTAAAGTAATGAAAATATCCGCATTTTATACGGATTTCTGGCAGCGAAATTTTAAAAAAATGATAGCGCGCTAAACTTTTGACGTGTTTCATTCTGGAGTTTTCTGTTCTAGATCAAGGCAAAATTGACCGATCTGTCGGTTTCTGTATGTTTTTTTTGACACGCCTGATCTTATAAAGTCGTTCACATCTCACTCTCTGATACCGGAATTTTGGAAACGCTAGAATCGAAGAGATGTGGGGCTATATTTTAGTTATGCTCTGTATATTCGAATACATTTGAAAACACAAAATCGATTTAATTATGTCCATTCTACTCGCGCAGCCTTCCTACTGGTTTCCGCCAAGGATCCTTCGTCGGTATTCTTCTATGCAACTTTACCAGTGAACTCTTCGGTAAGCGGTTCTCAATCTTTTTAAATTGATTTGCCGATAATATCAAGCTTCTTCCGACACCCTTCTCTTCTCACAATTTGTTATTGATGCTGAAAACCAATGAGCTCGTTGCAATGCGCTAATCAGAGCTCTATCCAAAACTTCTCTTCCTCACCTCCGCCCCTTAAATGGTCGTCGCCCTTAACCTACTTCTCCTGTTCATATACTTCTGTTCCATAGCTCGTGTGATATAATCGTATCCTAGGTCATTTCCAAAATGTATAATTTTATAATTTATGCAAACTAACACCCAACTAATATCGCTCGCCTGTTTCAATAGAATAGCTTCTTCTAATGTTTTGTTTCGCTTATACAGGAGATTCAGGCATCACAAAACTCGTCGAAATTCAATGAAGTTGACACTCCCGAAAAATTGATCGATAATGGAGGGAAGCGGTGCACAATAAACAACGATGTTACATGTATCAGTGAGTTTTTGTTGTATGTCTTAGAAATTGGCTGTCTAGCTCTTAAAGATTGCAATTGAGGAATCAAAATCGTGATTTTCTTTTGCGTCATTTCAGTAAAATCTAGACCAAACTTTGAACATTCATAAGTCTACCACAATCCTCCCACAAATCTAAGCGCCAAAATTTAAAGGTTCACAAGCTTTCCACAATTTTTGCCCAAGACCTGTTGGAACCTTGTGGAGTTTTGCAGAGGTTACAGTCAACTTTTGTATTTCAGTTACCGAAGTGCAAAATGTCACATTTTACGAATTAACTTAAGGGTGGGAGCGACATTTTATATTATCCCGTGCCTCCTAAAAACACTCAACAGTACAACAGTTTGTGTAACGGTTTTTTCTAGGGAATATAAAACACCAAAATTGTCTAAAAAATAAGAAAAATTGTTGGAAAACTTTAAAATTTACGATGCGCACTGTAAGGGAGCAAAGGTAAGCAAAATAACAAACAAATTTCATTGGCATTTCTCCAGGTGACTCCGGAATCGTCGCTATGGGTGTACCGACACTGGCATCAGAAGATGACGATCAAGATGTATCCCTTCTGGAAATGGAGACATCTCCGACGCAAGTAATTCAGCGTCCAGCACGATTGCACAAAGCATCCACGTGTGGCAGTTTCGATAGTATGATGTTCAGGCAGATTGAGGGTGAGTAGCTATTATGGTATCGCCAGAATACCGTTTCAGTGACGCCAATAAGCTACAGCGGGAAATAAATGTCTCGTCTCACTTACAGTAGCGACAACTGAAATATCCCCATTTGCCTTTTCAGCGGTAACTTTTTTAAGTGAAGAGCAAAGAACCGAAGGTCGACTGCGCTGCAAAATTGCAAAATGAGCCTCAAAAATGCTCCTGTTTAGCTTTTATCGATAAAAAACGCTTTAATTGAGTAAGTCGATTTTTCACTTTTTATCAAAAACCGGTTCATTGCGATTTTACTCGGAAACCCACTTGTAAATGAGGTAATAATCAATAGAAAAAGTCTTAAAATGAACGATACTTAGTTGCAAACCTTCGAGAATTGATAAAATCTTTAGCATTTCTTGCTACAGGGCGCGAGCGGAGACGCAATCTCAAACAACTCGCAGAGCAGTTTATATCTATCATTCCACAGTTTGAACATTTTTGTAGCTCTGGAGAGTTTAAAATGTGCAAACAGTGAACAGAATACACTCAAGGGATCGAATTCCGAACTATAACAGATAGAAACATTGTACGGCATCGAGAAGCAGCCCTAGATCACCTGTGGCAAACATCAGAACAATCCGACTTCGCTAAGATGATGCCGGACTCTTTGCAGGAAAGCTGGGAAGAAACCTTACATCGCTGCTTGCAATCGAGCAGCTTGTGTGGTCTGGGACCGAGGTCGTCTCAACTGAACTGGAAGTTAATGAGAACGACTTTTGTGGAGTGATCAGAGCATGTTCATGTTGTTCGGCTCGGATAGAATTTCATACTTACGACGATAAGTAGGGATACAATTGTACCGAAATATCAAACTTCAACAGTAGACGATTGTGACGGCAACGTGATGGTATGATTCTGCTTCAATCGTCATGGATGCCGTCAAATGTCGGACATCCGAGGCCAAATGACGACTTCTTCCCCGCATCCGAAGCGACATGGATCGCTTTATATATGTATTAGGTTGATGCAAAAGTTATGTCGTTTTTGAACCTTCAACTTTAAATGACCATAACTTTGTTTAAAATCAAATTTATTAATCGAAATAAAAACCATTAGAATCAATACATTTTTGCCAACGAGAAACAAGTTTCCTTATGCCGGTACCGTAAAAGTTCGGGTTTCTGGAAGCGACGAACTCCTTGAAGGCATTTTCGGCATCGTCTTGGCTTTTGAAGCATTTCTCGCGAAGGAAGTTGTCGAGGTGCTTGAAAAAGTGGTAATCGGTGGGCGAGAGGACTGGTGAGTATGGTGGATGAGGCAGAGTCTCATAGCCTAATTCGTTCAGCTTTTGCAGGGTCGGTTATCCAAGCATTATCGTGGAGAAGAATTTGTCCCTCTTTATTGATCCCTGCTGGGCACATACGTCGTAACTTCTGATGCATTTTGTCAATTTCCTGGCAGTACTTCTCTGCTGTAATTGTTTCGCCCACATTTAGGGAGCTGTGGTGAATGAGACCGGCTGCAGACCACCAAACAGTCACCATAACCTTTTTTTGGTGGATTTTCGGCTTCGGAAAGTGTTTGAGAGCCTCATCACGATCCAACCACTGCGCGGAACGTTGTCGGTTGTCGTAGAGGATCCACTCTTCATCACAAGTTACGATCCGGTCAAGAAACGGATCATTTTTGTTGCGTAAAAGAGGAGCGGACGACACCTCAAAACGACGATATTTTTTGATTTTCGTCTAATTCATGTGGCACCCATTTGTCGAGCTTTTTTGATTTGCCTATTTGCTTCAGATGAACAACGACTGTTGATTGGTCAACGTCGAGTTCTTCGGCAACTTCTCGTGTTGATTTGAGAAGATCGGCTTCGATTAAGGCTCGTTATCAATCACAGACTGCCGGCCGTCACGATCTTCATCTTCGAGGCTCTCGTCACCGCTACGGAATTTTTTGAACCACCGTTGTGCCGTACGTTTATTAGTGGTTTCTTGGCCAAATGTATCGTTGATATCGCGAGTTGTCTCGACAGCGTTTCGACCTAGTTTGAACTGGAACAAGAAAATCGTTCGAATTTGCCTTTTATCCATGCTTTTTTGAAGTGCTATAAAAAGTGACATAATTATTTGAAGGAAAAATCAATAAGACAAGTAGATAGAGCGAATTACGCTCTTCAAAATGATATATAACACGACCACAGATAACCAAACATTTTATTCAAAAATCTTTCACAAAAGTAAACAACATAAAAACGACATAACTTTTGCATCAACCTAATAGATCTGCTTCCCCAAGGAGTTCTCCAACCATATCAATATGAGAACGATCTGGGTCGCTGGTAGAAGACCTGTGGAGATGCCTTACTTCTCTGAACGCATCAACAAGAACTTGCACTCATCATTCAGCAAAACTCGTTTCCACCGACTGTGAGTCCAGCTGAGATGAACTCGCGCTCAGCTGCTCGATTGAGGTCGGAGAGGTACGGCTTCTTCAAAGGTCTTCTGCAAAGAGCTTACAAGGGAACTGTTTTTAGATAATGGTTGAGAATTTTATGAAAATTGGTACACAGACACTTTCGAGCATGCTGAAAACCATGACAAACTTTTTTTTTGCCCAATACTCTCCTGAAGCTGAATATTCGCATCTGAAGTTTCATCTGAAGTTTCATCGCATCTGAAGTTCTCCCCCCATCTCGGGACCTCACTCTTCTCTAGGCTTCCATATCAACCATTTCCGTAAGCAGCGGTGGTGTAGTGGCAGTGGGATGGTGTGGAACCCTGGGGGTCGCAAGTTCGAACCCTATTATGGAAAATTTTTTCTGTTTCTTGTAATTTCATTTTTTCTAGAGGTCTCCAGAGCACATTGCTCTCGAATGGAACTTGCAAAAAGTTCCAGAGAAAGTTCCAGGCATGCAAATTAGTATAAAAAGAAGATTTTCCTTCAGTTTCTTCATTATTTGTTTCCATTTTCTTATCTTATCCATTTTCTCCATTACTGATGACCAAGTTCCGTCGGATTCTTATGTATATCCTTGATCTGGAGAGCAATCCGAAGAGGGTCCCGCTGTCAGAAAAAGATCTCCAACTTGCTGCTCATCTTATCGATTTAGGACATTCGATTGACAAGGGTGAATATGTAATCACCACAGAAGAACGTCTTCAATATTCAGATGATGATTCGAAGAATTTGGGTTTCTTTTTATTTCAAAATTCCAGATTCAGCACCTTTTTCAGGTTGGACTCCTGAGGACGAGGAGTACCATAAAATCCAGGAGTATCCAGATGTGGTCAACCTTCCTGGAGCCCCCAACTTGATTCAATTCAGTATTGGAGAATTCGTCGAACTTTCTAAAGTCAAGGAGGCATTATTGAATAATTGAATTTCAGCTGCTTTCACTCGTGTGGCTCGTTTTCTCTGATTGCGAAAACTTATAATTTGTAGGATTCGCCAAATCCAATCGGAAAACCGATTTGGAATTCATCTCGGCCGAACTGGAAAAGGATGTGAAGAGGCACATCGAAGATGGGAAAATCCTACATGATAACGTTCTACGCTATCTTATTGCTGACATCATAAGGAAGAACAACATTTGCATTGGAAACTTTGTCGGATCGGATAGTTGGCAGGCTGGATGGAAGAAAAGGTTCGGAATTTCCTCCAGGAAAATCACGAAATTTGTGTCTGCCGTTCGACACAAGACTCGCGATCAGATTGAGAAGGATTCCAAGAATTTCGTGGATTCTGCCAACCAACACTTCCCTTTGTACCACCCATCCAACATTTACAATACTGATCAGATTGGCTTCCAGCTCGAAATGAACACAGCTCGGACTCTTATATTTACCGGATCCAAAGATATTCACTGTGTTGTTGGAAGTGTCTAGTACTTCGTTTATTAGATGTATCCATTGTGAGAAGTATCTTTGCTTCAAGGACTTCGTTTTCAAGTACCATATGTGTTAATTTTTGATGTTTCAATAAATTTCTGTCGTTTTCTAAAGGTCAGAGTCGAAGCCTTTGAGATCAAAAAACAATTAAACACAACTCATATACCGTTTTTCAGCATTCTGCAAGTTCCATTCGAGACCAATGTGCTCTGGAGACCTCTAGAAAATGAAATTACAAGAAACAAAAAAAAATTTTCCATAATAGGGTTCGAACTTGCGACCCCCAGGGTTCCACACCATCCCACTGCCACTACACCACCGCTGCTTACGGAAATGGTTGATATGGAAGCCTAGAGAAGAGTGAGGTCCCGAGATGGGGGGAGAACTTCAGATGCGATGAAACTTCAGATGAAACTTCAGATGCGAATATTCAGCTTCTGGAGAGTATTGGGCAAAAAAAAAGTTTGTCATGGTTTTCAGCATGCTCGAAAGTGTCTGTGTACCAATTTTCATAAAATTCTCAACCATTATCTAAAAACAGTTCCCTTGTTAGCATCGTGTAGGTAACGTTTGATCGGCCTCACGCTAGCCACAGATGATCCACGGAAGGATTCCTGATCGAGGACTTTCGCTTTAGACAGTCTAGGATTGCTTCTCTATGCGCGTACAATGTTTCTAACCGTTAGATGGATTGTAATGCGAGCCTTTGAGTGTCTTCTGGTTGTTCAGTTTCATCTCATTGCAAATTGCTGGTTTTGTGTTAATTATAGTTTTCTTTTGGTTACTTTCAATACCTAATTGTAAGTGAAAATATGTTGAAGACTTCTAAAAAAAATTGAAAAAAAAACTATCAAAATCGTGAATTAATTGAAAAAAAAACATGTTGGTCTTAAGCTGCATCAGGTTTCTGGCTCATTTTGCACCGTTTTCAAAGTTGACTTCAAGCTCTTAGCTCTTCTCTAAAAAAGCAGTTATTGCTGGAAAGCCAAAAAGAGACATTTCTGTGGCCGCTACTGTACTTTTTATGGTAGAACGGATATTTATGTGAAACAATACATACATTATATACATTGCCCAACTGTTTTTTCACATTTTCACATTTCCAGTTCCCGTTTCGCCGCGTACCGCCCGTAACTTGGCTGAAATTGAATACGATTGGTTGGCCGCACTTCTGGAGCGCATTTTCCTCATAACTTTTTTGATCATTTTCGTTTTGACCTCTATTGGAATCAATCTGATTGGTTTTTTTTACTGGTGGATGGCACCGGATACAGTAAAAGTTTAGTTTTCATCTGACTAAATCGGAGCGGTGTCATCCAAAAGAGTATTTTCCTGATTTTTTAAAGATATTGATCATATTGACCTCGTGATCTGAAATAAAAATGGTTTTCATTCTGAAAAATAATTTGAAACCACTGAACAAATGTCATACAAATTCGAAAAACTTTGGAACAACTGAAAGTGAGAGAGAGAAGAGTCAAGGACACCCAATTTTTTAGACGGTTTGTGGAGGGAAGGGGGACGACGACTGGACAATAGCACAGTAGACAACACATAACAAGAAAAATATGAATAAAACGACATATTTCTAAGGGGGATGAAAGGGATAGACAAGGTGTTACACGTTAAGCTGTTTAGGTAAAGTAGAAGGGTCAAAATGGAAACTGACAAGCTTAGCATCATCAAGACAACATGAAGAGAAGAGACGGGAAAACAACGACGACGAAGACAAAGAAAAACGAACACAAATGGAAGTTTTTTTGTTGGATGGAAGTTTTGAAGGAGGTACCAGGGAATAAGGACTCGGGATTAACTGTGAGATAAAAGGAAGGGAGAAAAAGAGCGAGAAGCAGTTTCCCTGATCATGAGAGAACGTTACTGGCAAAAAAAGATGGTATGATGAAGAACAGAAACAGACACAAATCAAAACAAATGGGCACATAATGCTATACAGCCGTTCAAATATTTTTGAATAACTGATCAGTACGGTAACAGAAATGCGGGTCATTAAGAAGAGATGGGCTTTGATACGAAAAGTTTTCTTTTTGAAATTTAAACTTAAACGACGCACTTCGCATTTACACTGCTAGAAACGAAGACTGACACTTTCGGAGTTGAATATTTGAATTATTCACAACATTTTCATTTTCTAGTAATAACCATTAAACGATGTTACAGTCTTAGTCACATTCTGTCTTAGGATATATATTAGTGTTTTGCGTACTACTGGTGACTAAAAACTGAAAATTATTATGAAATTGCCGTAAGAGAAAGTAAAATTTAAAAACATTCGTGGGAAGTGTGATTATTTTCATTTAACAGAATTGACGTCAGAAAACGTAAAATTTTGCACCTAATTCAAATATTCAATGGATAACATTTGTAAACGTCGTCTTGTAAACAGTGATTTCGTGAAGAATAGCGAAAATTTGTGTTTTTGGAGAAAGATGACGTGCATCTGAATCCAAAACATATTGAAACCGCGAATATTTCTTTAAATTGCGCATCACCATTGTTGGAATTTCAGAAGAAAATATCAACAGGTCTACAAAGACGTTACACTCCGAATTTTAGCAAGAACGTTAGCTTATGTTAATGTATTTTTTTTCTCAAAACAACAAAGTCTTAAAGCTTTTTTTTTAATTTAACAAAAATGTTCCGTATAAGTCCACAGTTTAACTAGAAAATATTATCCGCAATTAATTTTTAAAAAGGCGAAAATTTTGAAAAACAGAACTTTTGTTTAACCTATTTTCTCCCTAAAAACTCTTCAGTAACTTATCATTTCGTACAAATAAAAGGTTGAGTAAAAAGATTAACCCAGATAAAAGGAGAAACAAGGGATAAGCCAACTTATATCTGATAAAAGGCAGCAAGACGTTCACGAAGAGGTGGAGGCAATTGCTGAATGAAGTTGTTCCAGTTGAATTCACCGACTTGCAATTTGAAAGATTGAAGGATCTGAGATAAAGGAAGATTTCAATTGGTTACCATTGTCTATAGATTGGAACACCTAGGATCTTATTATGTAGATTATTTAATGGAAGCGCCTCCGGCGTTTCATTCTCGGATAGTTTTTAGACACGACTCACGCCGTTGCGCCTCTCATACTTCACTCTTAAAAAGAGAAAAGAGAAGTAAAATAAAAGCGTAAAGCTTTTGCTAATGTATCAATTCTTATGAAAGCAATATCTAGTGTTTTTAATGCACGAGTAAATTTAGAAAAATATTGACACTTGTTAACACGCGCACCGTGCATCAGTTTTTTTTTCAGCTTGCGTGCTCCTTGTGCGCATCTACAATATTCCAGAAAATTCTAATTTCGTTCAAACTTCACTACGATTACCGTAGTTGGGCAGAATACGCCTTTTTTACGTCCAGCTTTACATTTTTTAATGCGGGGCAGAAGCACAACAGACAAAGACAAAACATTTGAGCATTTTTGAAAATCTAGCACGAACACGTTTGCCTGTTAATTTACACCACTATTCCAAAACATATGTTTGTTGTTTGTATGGTTGAATTTATGTCTGTACGTAACACTGTTCATCGAAAAACGTCAGATCCCCTAGCATACCCCTGAGAAAAGAATCTGAAGGGAATTCGTCGGTTGTGACCACGAAGCAATGGCATCACACCAGAAGATGAAATCGTTGAGCACTCCGACTGGATTCATGTTTATCATATTGCAAAGTCCAATGAATGCGCTCTCCTTTTCTGCATTATCTTTTATATTTCGAAGAGAATAACAGCAGGGACGTATGAATCGGTTGATGTGTGGGGCCAGTTCTTCGCCGCAGAATTGTCCGAGGCGACCAATGGTGATGGCTGAAAATTTTGTGAAACTCCGAAAACTTCTTAAGAACAACAGTAGGAGCAGAAATGACCCAAAATAGGAATTTTCCGATTATTTACGACTAAATTTTAAAAACTTTTTTAGAAAAAAAATATATTTCGTTCTGTTCTTCTCAATTTTAAGAACCGTCGCACCAGTTTTCACGTTTGCCAACGATTTCTGTAACCGCATTTTTAGCAGAAACATATTTCTAAAATGAGATTACGACCAAAAAACATTTAAGATAACTCAGGTAATTTTTGGCACATGTGCCCCAGGTTGGGGCACATGTGATAAAAATTACCTGAGAACACAGTTTTCATAGTGGAATCCCATTTTCAGTTCTAAGTTTCATTTAATAAACTAATTGTCATCAATTTAAAACATTTTAGCCTCACCTGTGTTTTCCAGTAGCGTCCTCTGCATATTCTGTTGACTGTTAATCACAGCGATCAATGGCTCTGTAATTGGTCCAACGAAATGTTTCATAGATGGCCCCATCTTCAAAGCCAGCTCTCCTAAAGCCCAGATAGCATTGTTACAAACACTGATTTTAGACGGATCCAGATTTTGGGCCAAGAAAAAAATGAAGTTGCCTGCAAATAAACGGAGTCCTAAAATAGGAGTGAAATTGTGAGAAAATCATAGTGCAATTTTGAGGAATTACGACAGGGTAAATGAAATGATTTTTTTATTTCATAGATTTGATCGTTTTGTATCTTAAACTACATGTACTGTTAATATCGTTGTTTTAGCTGGGAAGAAACTGTCACCGGTTACAAATTTTCCCCTAACAAACCTAGCAATCGGAAAAAAATTATTTTATTTTTGACTCATTAGTGCAATAAAGAACTAGTCGATAAAAAAAGTAAAAATATGCGGGGTCAAGAGGACTTGGCTACCTGAGACTTTTTTGGGATTTCTTTGAAACAACTACCGTCACTGTCTTAATCGTTTAAAAGAAATGCATTACTTTTTGCAAATGTAATTTTTAACAAAGGATATTTCGAAAAAAAACAAGGCAACGAAAATTTTAGATGGAAAAGTGATGAATTTCCGGAGAAAAATAAAGGCGACATCCCCGTAAAACAACATAAAGCTATGGACGCTTTATATGTCGAAGAGAAAACTCAAAAAAAAGTCAACACCTTGTTCCTTTTTTTAGTCCTCTCGTGATTAAGACAATTGTTCATTTATTTCTCCCTATCGCAATTCCACGTACTATACTTACTACTTTGTGGAAGTACTCTTTCCGGACACGCTTTTGTTAGATCTCCAAGCAGAGCAAAACACGATTGCCGGACATCGGGAGTTACATCCATCGAACAGAAAATCATGAGATCGATAAGTTTACTGTTAGAAACCAACGCATCCATATGCTCTGGCAATGACTCGGCAAGCCCCGAAAGTAAATCAAGTGCCACAATTATGAAATCAGTTTCAGGGGCCTCCACTTGTTCTGGAGCCATTAAATGTTGTTGATTCTGTTGAACACACTTTTCAATCAATGTACAGCATCTGGTGAACACGGGTTGAACGTAGGGAAGAAAGGATTGTCCCATAGCCGAAACAATAGCAGAAATGCACTCAAGAAGCGGGAATAGCTCTTTGTCCTCATCGCTCAATCTTTCCCATTTCTCCATTAAAGGTGGCATGAGCATTTGAACATGATGTGGATGGCTTAAGGCATCTCCAACAGAATTCGCAAGAGTGCCGATGGCGTCATAAAGTATCAGCAAGTTCTTGGCTTGATAGCATTGGAATGCTTTGACAAGTTGTTCAAGTATTTCTCCTAGGAATGCGATAAGTTGTTCACCGGCTTCTTCTTCAAGGGTGGCAAAAGCAGAGCAAGCGGCTTCTTGAACTTTCTTGTTATTGTCCAAAGAGCAGCGCAGGAGCTGAAAATGGATCAATTATTAAAAGAAACTATGAAAGTCCAACGAGAGGAACTGGTCAGATAACTATTTTTCTCAACCCGATTAATATGTTTTAAAAATATAAACCATGAATCAACAAAAATAAGTATTTATTGATACATGAAGAAAACTTAAACGTTCAAGAGAGAATTACTTGAGATATCAAGCGTTTCCCCAGATTTTCCAAATAGGATAAATGTTTCGAAAGCCCGTTGACAGGCCTGTCATCGACAGGTAGCATAAATTGTGATCTAGTCGTGATAATTTTCAATGCTAAAATTTCGTTTCCTAATTTTCTCCCTAACGTTTTTCATTTTATGTTTAAGAAATTGTATTGAAATAGAAATTCATAAGCGATATAAGAAATTTTCATAGCAAAGAACTCGGGCGATAGGTCGGGATGGTTAAAATTATTCCACGAAGGAATTCCATTTTACCCGGTTTTGATTATTCTTAAGACACGGACGCCGAATTTTGAAATGTACTTTTGCCGTCTCCGGCCGCATATATTTCGATATTGGACGATTATATTTACAGCAAATTTTAAATGACAAGCATGAAACGTTGCACAAAAATTCACTTGTTTTAAAAGAAAACATTCTGTTCATGTCATTCTTTACGCGAGAATAGAAAATTAAATGCGAAAATTTTTCTCACTTTCATTCTATTTTCACTTTTTAAATGAAAATTCAGCTGTTATTTCTGCATTACTAAATAAATTCCCTAATAAAATAAACTTACATTAGCAAGGACATCTTTAAAGAATTGTTGCCGAAAATTCTCATCGGACACAATATGAGAGCTGTATCTTGACAATGTCCAGCAAGTTATCGATCTGACGAGTGGTTTCTTATCAAACATCATAGCTAGCATAAAAGGTATGAGCTCTCCAAGATGTGGCACAACTCCATCCATACACCCTTCTGCTATCGCACCAAGAGCAAGTATTCCACTCTCTTTGACAAGCCAGTTATCATTCATTAATGTGTCCTTAAGGAGAGGAAAGAGTTTATCCAGCAAATCTTTCCCGAATATTGATGCTAATACATCCAGAGACGCCGCGGAACATCGTCTAATATTCCAATCACCACCTCCGTCGTCATCATCGTCCTCGTCTTCTTCCTCATCTGATTCCACTAATGACCCCAATCCATGCTGTTTCGATTTATGGAATCTTGGTTTTATATCTTCTTCTCTATCAGGAACCATACTATCCTCCTCGTTGGCTTTCAGTGCTGGATCTGATTCAGAGTACCTCATGGATCCGAGAAGAACAGGTATCAACTGTTCTAGATGCGGAAGCACCATGGTTCTACATATTTCATTGTTCTCGGCGATAGACAGCCAAAATTCGCAGGCTTCCAAAGCGATCGACTCGTTTTGATCTTGAGTTTTCTAGAAAAGAAATAACGAAGTTGTGGAAACATTAAAGAAAACATTTATAATGCCAAATTGGCGGTTATTATATAGAGAAAATTCTATTTTAAAGAAATACGCAAATGGTTGGATTCATTGATATAGAGCTTCAATAACAATGGTTAAGTTCTTTTAAGGCATAACAATTTCGTCAAATCAGGAATTTGGAGATTAATTTAGTTGTTTTCTGTTGTAATATTTGAAATCATGTTTAAGAACGTTCGCCGGTATTCCAGTTCTTAATCACGTAAGCTACTAGAATAAAAAAAATAAATTGCAGATTCTTATGATAATCATATTTTTTGTATTATTACATTTAAAATTGGTAAATAATCGTACCTTAATGATATACTCTATTACATTTGGCAAATGTGGCATCATTTTCTCCATGTGTGTATCCAGCAGCAGCGTTAAAGACCTACACAGCTGCTTCTGCACCTCCTCATCTTCGTCATTGTGTCTAGCGAAAAGCGATGTGAGAAATTGATCAATCGCCGAATCAATAGGATCATTGTTCACCATTAATATGCAATTGACACAATTCATAGCCAAGGCGCGCATTTTCGCTGCGTGATGCTCATAGAAGACAAGAAGTTTCGGCATTATAGGTCTTAGAAATTCAGATTCGTAGCGATCTGCAGAGTCCTCAAACACCTTCTGAAGTGCTCCAAGAGCTCCCTCCTGCATGAGTTCATCTGGCTGCATTAGGACAGTAGCCAGGGTGTCCAGAAGGTCAGGCCAATCACACATGTTCTCCTCCATCACAATCGTCGTCACAATAATTCCAACTGTCGCGCGAATCAATGGTACCTGATCTCCGATACTCTTCAAGCACGTAGTCCTCACAAAGAACTTTACGTCTTGTGGGTATTTGTTCCATTTCGCTCGAATATTATTCTTCAATAATAACCCGGCTAAAGATCTGCTTGTGGCATCGATGATATCTTTCATGTTACTAAGAATATAAACGAGATAACAGCAAAACTGTTGGTGTTCGTTAAGCTGTACCAGCTGGACTTGAACTGAACGTTGTACGTCTCTATCGGTTGAGTGAGCATGCTGGAGCAGTTGGATTACCTGGAAAAAGTTTTAGGAACATTTTTGCAATTTCTAGGCTAATCTATTTATTTAAATTTAACGTAACTATACACGGAATTGGTATTAACAATTAATTTTTTGGACACGAGACGACCTGTCGCGGTACATTTAAGAACACTGATTATGAGCTTGATATATCAAGCTTGCCTTTTTTTTGTATACATAAATGATCAACCGCGTCGGCAATCAGCTAACGCGACGAAGATCACTTGTGCTGATCGAGGTTCGCATTCCAGAATTTCGTCAAAACGGGAAATGGTTAGACGAACAGTCTGAATTCTTACGAAAATATTGATAAGACCAAAAATACAAAAAAAAGATAGTGATGCACTGTCTATTTTTTTTAAAGAAGATTCGCTTGATTGGAATTATTAAAATTAATAACACTATTCGATAAACCATTAAATTGCCTGACAAGATTTAAAATTTTCAGGACCTATTTTATTTTTGAATCTCATTTCTTGATCAGAAATGAGTTTCAAAAATATTTAATAAAATTTAGAAAATGGTTTTTCCTCCCATATTATCTTATAATGATTAATTTTTAAAATCAGATTAGAAGCCTCAGAATTTTCAATGAAATTCGGGGAAAAATAAAGTTTTAATGATTTCACTCAATTTAAACAGATAATATGGTATGATGATCTTCAAAATAAAATAAGCGACATTCTCTCGACGTCTTGCGATAGCACTCCTAACTTTCAAAATCCACCGTTTTTTTTCTATGGTTTTATTTATAAATGATTTTCAGATGACATTTCATTTTTGAGTTGTTGTCTTAGGAATTGTCTGATTTTTTTTTTCTTGCTTGAAATTTAGTCAACTTTTAATGATAAAAATAGGGAGGCCTCTTTAATATAGTTAATTTCAGGGCATGAAACGATACTTCGTTCATAATTCGAGCACATTCACGATGTTTTTTTTAAAGCGAAACTTTTTTTGGAATCGACAAGACAGAATACAAACCTGCTCTAGCTCATGTTGGTCCGGTTGGAAAGTCATTGTGATTCGTCTGCATAAAGATCTCCAGATGAAACTGAAATCTTCTGATTGATTTGTGCTTTATATACAAAATTCAATATTTATGTTAAATTAAAAAAAAAGATAAAAGGATTTTAGTGAGCGTTTCCGATAAAATATGAAGTGGGGAAACGAAGCACATCGAAGATCTTTAAGGGTCTTCCGAAGACACTCAAAAATGTTCAATGCAGAAACGCAATTATCACATTGTAAAGTGAGGTAAAATCGATAAGCTTTGATTTTAGAACAAAATAAAAACAGCAGTGGGAGGAAGAGAAGAAAGGAGTTGGCTGCGCAGGAATTTTGCGTGCACCATGTCTGCAAAATAAACCACATACAAGCATCCCACGTTTAATTTTTAAACGAATCATATTCAGGGTAAATTGAGGAATATAACTGATTATTCAAGGTATAAGCAACAGATTAAAAAATGAAGGATTTAAAAATTTTTATCGTTAAAATGTAAATAATGACAAAAATTAGAGAATCGTCTTTTGACTAAATTTAACAGATTTCAAATCACTACATCTAAGAATATAACCGGGACCGGGCTGTCCCGGTTAGCCGTAAAGTCTGAGTATTTTTGCTTTTCAAAAATTAATTTTGTTGGAAAATTTTGAAATTTTTCACACTTTTTTGTTAAATATATTATTTTTATATGAGAATAGCAAAGTTGTGGAGGTTTTTTTTTTCAATTTTAAAAGAGAAATACATAAGGAACATCAAAATTTTGCTGATAATTTAGATTTGAAATTTTTAGAGGAAATATTCCCAATTTGTTTTTTGAAAATTTTAATTTAATTTGTTATAACTTGGCATTTTTTTATGTTTATATCTTATGAAATGTACATAATATCCCGAAAATTAATTTCAAAAACTCGGAAAAAAATAATGAGAGTCCAAAAAACAAGTGTGAAAAATTTGCTTCCGCGCAAATGATGTATTGTACGCAAACACCGTTAAAGGCAGACTCAACACTTTTTCAAAAAAAAAACGGGGGAAATTGACGTGTACCCCTTCATTTATGTTTCTATGGTGGTGATTAGAGTGACGCGTCGACTCGACTTTCGACGAATTTGGAGTCGACTACCGATTAAAAGTGGTCGACTAAAGTCGGCTGTAATTCGACTTTCAGTCGACTAAAGTCGACTCGACTCGAGTCGACTTTGACTCGAAGTCGACTTTAGTCGACTTGACTTAAGTCGACTTGACTCCAAAGTTGCAAACGCGCTTTATTGCACAGTTTTTTGGAGGGAAATTTAAAATTAATTTTCCACACATTTATTGTGAAATGAGTGCTTTTCGTTAATTTTTAATTTGAATTTACTTTTTTGATGAATAATTTGAAACATTTTCATTTTCATTTAATTTTCAGAAAAAAAATCAAGAAAAAAGCTCCAAAATTTTTTCGAGAAATCACCGGATGGATCTCAAGTGAAATGCATCAAGTGCAAAAATTTGAAATTAAAAAAAAAATTTTTCTTTATTTTTTTTGAGAAAAAAAAAAGAAAAAATTTTTTAAATTTGAATCCCCTCTAAAAAGCAGTCCAATAGAGCGAATTTGCAACTTGAAGCGTGGTCGACTAAAGTCGACTCGACTTCGAAGTCGACCAAAGTCAAGTCGACTTCGACTCTCAGTCGACTAAAGTCGACTTGACTTTAGTCGACTTTAAGTCGAAGTCGAGTCTTGGACAGTCGAGCGCATCGCCACCATATATTTAGAACGTCGCAGGGTACTAGGGATCAGAGTTGGGCGGAATAGGATTTTGGGAACTCGGAATCCGGAATCCGGAATACGGAAAAAATATTTTTTCACGGAATCCGGAATCCGGAATACGGAAAAAATATTTTTTCACGGAATCCGGAATTCGGAATACGGAAAAAATATTTTTTCACGGAATCCGGAATCCGGAAAACGGAATGAAATAAACGGCGGAATCCGGAATGCGGAATGCGGAATCCGGAATTTTAACCATTAATAAGGGAATATTTATAATAAAAAATGATGTAAGTGCGCTCTGTTCGCAAAAATTTTTGCGGGGGTTCAAAAAAGTATACATTTCACAACAATTGAGAATAAAAAAATTAAAACGGAATAAAAAAGCCATATCGCGGAATCCGGAATCCGGAATACGGAAAAAAAATTTTTTCACGGAATCCGGAATCCGGAATACGGAAAAAATATTTTTTCACGGAATCCGGAATCCGGAATACGGAAAAAAATTTTTTCACGGAATCCGGAATCCGGAAAACGGAATGAAAAAAACGGCGGAATCCGGAATTCCGCCCAACTCTGCTAGGGATACTGTAGAACCGTACACCCAAAATCTACAAAACTGTCTTATTATCGGATCGCGAGTTTGTCGTATAGAGGCGGGGTTTGGGTCTCGTTAGGGGATAGCGCGTTTTGACGCCATACGACAAACCACGTACTCGCGATCCGATAATAACAACGATATAAACAGCCCAAAATTTGCTGATATGTATATCAATTTGGATGTCCGTATATCACATGTAAAAAATCAGCTTGATATGTGCAAAACTACAACTTTTATGGGCATTGTTTTCCAAATAGTTCTGTCTGTCTGTGACTCTGTCCAAGACGTTTCATTGAATAACTCAAAAGATCGTGGGCCTTTTACTTTGATATTCTTGATGGAGTCATGACTTTCCGCTGGTATTGTTGAAACAAGTAACAAGCACTTGGAGAGCGAACAGGAACATCACATTTTGCAAGATCTGTTCGTACGCAAAGCGATCCATGTGGCCTCGGATGCGGGGAAGAGGTCCGACCCCATGACTAAGCGGGAAGCAGGGAGCAGGAGCATACCATCACTATAAATAGCTTTAATATACATACAGTAAATAGCTGTCTGAAATGCAATTTTTCGCAACCTGTCCCGTGGTGTTCATTAGAAATTCACTGATCGATTCAATTTGAAGACAGATATATGCAAAAAATCACGTTCTGGCCAGTACCGTAGTACTCACGAATAACTGCATCCATGTTTCTGAAACTTCCGAGCATTTCACGGCTCATGGCACATTTGATAGCAAATAGAGATCCCTCTGCGTTCCAACTTAATACCATTGGGTAGTCGCATTGTTGTTGGACGACTGTAGATACGGTAATCGAAAAAATTCGAAACTTCTCGGAATAGACTGATGGGCCCCAGACTTTCAGAGCAAGATTTCTAAGACCTTAGTAGAGTACTATTTAAATTTGGTTAGAACTACTGTAGGAATACTGTAGTTCCAGAAACGCAAATATGAATAGGTCGACATTCAGTTATTCTCGTGGTGTATCGAGCGGTACCAAGCATTTAGGGATTTTAGAGTCTATGCTGCAGCTTAAGAATAATTAAATATCGAAATTCAAATATCAGCGTGGTCGTGGCCTTTGTCTGTGTGTCCTCGAGACGGCCATGCTTTTTAAAGTTTTAAATTCGAATAACCCAAGACCAACAAAGTTTGTTATAATAATCGGTAAACCTTGTACGGTCTCATTCCCTAGCCAACTCGTTACTCTCCGAACTTCAAAAATGCCTTCTCTGCCATTGGGTTTCTATCAGTTTACCTTCGATTCTCGTAGCCCCCCCCCCTCGCGGCTTCCTACTTCATTCCAGTGTGTGCTATCCCTGTGCACAGTACCTTTGAAACTTAACATCTCTTCTCTCATACACTATTTTCAGAATATCCAAACAAATCCGCCCGCAGAGACGCTATGTGTGCTTTCGTTAGCTCCTCCCGGAGGAGGTTGGGACACTTGAGCACTTTCCTGAGTCTTCCTCGCTTTTCACATTTTTCTTTTCGAGAAATCTTTTCTCTCGTCGATATCAGGCCAATCACAAATCATGGTATAATATTAGTATTTGAATAACTTCTATATATTATTGTTTAGGGAGACGTCGTTGCTGATGCTCTGGAGCAGCTCTCTGCCGATCAGATCGAGCAATTCCGAAAATACTTCAACATGTTTGATAAAGAGGGAAAGGGATATATTCGTGCTACTCAGGTCAGTGTCGGCCATAACTCGTTTCGTGTATCCATTTTTGAAGAAATCGGTTGAAAATGACTAGATTCAGGAATGCGCCACAGTCTTTGTAATTGCCAAATATTCCAAAAACTCTTTCCGTAAAACCTTCACAAATATGATTAACTTTTCGACTGCTCGCTACAATTTCGTGGCGGTCGCGAGAAGGGTGTGCCTCTGAAAACATGAAAATAATGATTGTATCCAAGAGTTGTACAGCAGGAATGTGTTGCCGCACTAAAACACCGCACACTCCGGGCGCGAAATTTAAAAGCTGGTTCCTTCTTTTCTGAAACACTTCTAGGATTATGAACTAAATCAGTTTTCTGGAAAAATCTTACCGGTCGGCATCTAGAAGCTATTTTTACAGAAATCGGTGGCGATTGGTTCATTTATAAGATTATGCTTTGCTCAATTTAATAAGTTTCGTTATGGCGCGTTCGAAGTTGACTTTCAGGAGAAATTTCCTGGAAAAACGCTGTCCAAAGCTGCCATTTTTTTTCCAGATTTTCCGGAAACTGTCGCAACGAGTGTTATCGTAGTTCGCCTCTTCCCTTCGAGACCACCGACCGTCGCACGATTTACGGCTCTTTTTTAACGCAATTTTTTCAAGTTTCAAAACTTTTTTTCGCTATATTCGGCTGTTTTTTTCTGAATATTTCTCCTCAAATAATGGATTCTGACGGAGAAATCGTTGAAGATCTCGAAAAAAGAGGCAAACTACGGTAACACTCGTTGCGACAGTTTCCGGAAGATCTGGAAAAAAATGGCAGCTTTGGACAGCGTTTTTTTCAGGAAATTTCTCCTGGAAATCAACTTTGAACGCGGCATTAAACAGGAATTACCACCAAACATTTATGACTGCTTTGCATTTTCTTTATATCGAAGTTTTTATATTTTATTTAGGTTTTTGCTATTAGGGAAATAAATTAAATTAATATTTAAAATAAAACGGCATCGTGAAAGAAAATAGTTCAGATAAAACGAGGATAGGAAAGATAGCAGTAATTAATGAGTGAAAATATTTGTTTTTCTGTATTACATTTAAGAATTTTAATTAATTTGTATGCAAATTGCTGTGCAATGTTCTCAATTCTTGAGGTTTTCAATCACCAAAGCTTTCACGACGTTTAGAATGTTGTTAAATTAAACAATTAATTAAAGTGTTTTTATTAAAACCACGCATCTGAAGGCACGTAAACAATAATAATAACTCAATAACTAATTCATTACTTCAAGAGTAAAGAAATGTCATAATGGGATAACGTAACATAATGGGTAGGTTGAAGAACTGAAAGAATCGTGGGTTTGGACGAGAACATTTAAGTAAAATAATACATTTTGGACCAGCTTTTTGCCTTGGAGCTAAAATTTAAGGTCTGTTATCCTATTTAACGAATCGCATTTGCTTATGGGTCTATTCATATTGTATTTTTTTTACATTTTTGCAATTTGAAATTTCATTTTTTACTACTTTTTTGTCATTGCTTACATGGGTTTCCTACGGTTGTGGATGTAGTCGTTTATATGAATCGGTGCGCCTTTAAACAATTTTTAGATTTACTGTGAATGTGTTTCAAATTGAAATTGAAACTTTCAATTATCATAATTTTGAGATCCTTTTAAAACATTTTAAATGTATTTTTGAAGGATTTTTGAAGATATTTTTTTTCCAACTTTTTGTGAGTACTAAATTACGTTTTGAGCATCAATTTCCGTTGATTGCTCTGTGTCCCGCCGGATGGTTGTTGTTTTACTACATGTTCATCCCCATACAAAGCGCTACTACTGTTCATCGTGCTAATCTGGTGCATTTTCTTATTCTGTATTGTGCTTCAGAAATGCAACGGGTTAAAAGTAATAAATATTCTTCCAAAAGCTCACTATTCGGATGACGAACTCGATTATTACAGTGAAAATAAAATGCTGGAAAAAGGGAGAAAATATTTGGAAAAGGTACTCTTTACTGAGTGTCAAAGTAAATCATTTTCAACTTCGAAATCAGGAAAAAAATGAATAGATGGAAAATGGGTAGATGCCAAAAAGTGAAAAACAACGATCCTTCAACGGAAGTTAGTGTTCAAAACGTAATGTATCCCAAGAATTTTAAAGAAAAAATATCCCGGAATCCTTTTAAAATAGAAAATACATCAAAAAGGCCTTAAAATTAAGAGAATCGAAAAACATGCATCGGGTCTACAAAACGTTGAAAGGTGCACAGATTTATACAAGTGGGTTTTCCAAAGGCCCGATCAGCAACCGTAAAAGACTCTTGCAAACAATGACGAGAAAATGTAAAAAAAAAAGAATTTATGGCCGATCCTGAATAGGAAAACAAATGTTCAAAAACACAAAAAATACTAGTTGAATAGACCCACTAAGCAGCAGGGCGCCAACGATTGTTTCTTCGGCGATTCGGCAATTAGCGTAAATAACAACCAATTTACAATTAAAAAAAAAAGAAAAATGAAATAATTAACCAACAGTCCCTTCTCAGCAAAATTAAAATGAATGCAATTGCTATATGTTATTCACAAGAAGTTATGGGCACGGTTGGGAACAGAGCCGAAGCGGCATATATATAATACATGCCGACCTAAAATTCAACTATCGTGTCTACTATGGAGCCATGGGTAAATTCCAAGAACCGAGATTTGAGATTCAGACAAAATAAAAGGAAAAAATGGAAATGACTAGTTAAAAAAATGAAAATGACTAGAAACTAGTTCATGATGACACGTAAAAACCGAGAATAATTATGAAAATTGTAAAAATTGGTGGAAAAAAACGAGCGTTTTCTAGCACATAATGATGAGATAGGGGAAGGGGGGGGGGGTCATTCCACAGTCTTCCAGCGGGGGTTTCTCTTATATTAAAAGGGGGGGGAGGGGGGAGTTATTGTATTATACCGAGCCATGTTTGATAGAAAGTCCGGCAAACTTCAAAAGTCTGAAATAGTACAACGGGAATTTTCATATGAAAACCCGATTCCGTTTCCTAAAAAACTCAACGACAAAAAAAGTGAGTTAAAGTCTACAGCGGGATTTATATTTCCGCGTATTAATGGAAGTTATAGAGGGATAGCTCAATGAAACAGGTTCAGCGCTTTCTGGAGTCAGTTCAGCGGTGCGGTGTAAGTTCAAAATGTAAGAAAGGAGGAACGGAAAGGGAATATTTATTGCGCTGTTACAACACGCTCGACTCGCATGCATCGTTGATATTTCTAGGTCGGACAAATTCTCCGTACCATGGGACAAGCTTTCGAAGAGCGTGACTTGAAACAACTCATCAAGGAATTCGATGCCGATGGTACGATAAGCCCCTTTCCGTTTTTTGGAGTGATTCCCTCTTTATCTAGTTTCCACTTTCAGGTTCCGGTGAAATTGAATTTGAAGAGTTTGCCGCAATGGTCGCCAACTTCGTGGTCAACAATGAGAACGACGAGGGACTTGAAGAGGAGCTCCGTGAAGCCTTCCGTCTGTACGATAAGGAGGTGAGGAAGGGAACGGTTACACGAAAGTAAAAAAAGGTTTTGGTTAAGTAGGTAAATAAACATCATCCGTCTCTTTATATAATATCATTATGGGAACTACTGTAAACAGGACGAGCGATTTTTTTTTAACAAAAATTGATCTTGGAAATAATATTACCGAAATAATACTTCTTCGATGCATTGTTTTGTAACGCATTGTTAATTCCTCTGTGTAAGGCTTCCATTTGGGTGAAATTTCGGCCGTCTCGTTTCGTCTTCGTCTTCGTCTTGAATTCGTCTGACTTGCGTAAGTCTTGCGTTTATTGCGTAAGACGAATGCAAAACGAACTGAAAGAGGAACGAAAACGAGTCGAAACGACGAGATGAAAGACGACTTTTTGTCTTCGTTTTTCGTGGAAGCTCTACCTCCATATTCGTCATTTGTATATTGAAAGATCCCATTTTTCGACAATATTTACAGGGAAATGGGTACATCAATGTTTCCGATCTTCGTGATATTCTCCGCGCTCTTGATGACAATGTTTCTGAAGAAGAACTCGACGAAATGATTGCGGAAATCGACGCAGATGGTTCAGGAACTGTCGATTTCGACGAATTCATGGAGATGATGTCTGGAGAATAATTCCAATATTTTCTCTTCGGAGTTTCGTATTCTGATCCTAACTGTTACCGCTTGAATCCGATGACCCCTGCTTATTTACTATAAGAAAACAACTTAATAATTTCTCAGCTTCCTCATACTTTTTTAAAACAAATAACGGAAATATTAAACAAATGACCATGGAATGATAGTATATCCTTCTGATGTTACTTTCAAATTTTAACTGAATATAAACCACAACTCGAATTTTTTTTCAACGATTTTCCAAAAATAAAAAGGAGTGTGAAAACGTTTGCTTATTTCCAGGTAACTTGATGTAGTCCTAGTTTCAGTACCATTTTACAGGTGCACAATCTCAGCATTTTTGAACTGGATCAGCAGTCACAAATAAGAGTGGATTGTGGAGTTGAACATACTCTTCGCAGCACACAATTAACATACTGAGATCTCAAAAAGGACGATGTCCGAAGTACCAAGCCGTCGAGCTATCGAACGTTTTTAGAAGAGCAGCGACAGTCGAGAAAGCGGAAGCAAAGAAAATACGAAAAATGGAAATAAAACATTTCAGCTCCTTTGATAATAGCGGAAGAATTTTAAAACTTTTCTATAGTAGTTTTGGAGACGATTTTGAGTATTCGAAACCGCGAATGTGAAATGGGCTGTTGTGAATGATGAACGTGTTCTCATTCAATAACATTTTGAAACTTCAGTAAATATCGTTGTGCACACCATGAAGCGGCAGAAAAACAAAAGACAGCACGGCACACCCCCCGTTTTTTTCCATTTAAATAAGGACAGCCTTTATCGACTTTAGAAATTGGGAAGATATTTCTTTCGGAAATTTCAAAATTGGTTTCAGCATTGAAAATCGACAATTTCATAGCGGATAATCGATGTAAATTGAAGCCGATTTCGAAACACTTCCATTGTCGGCTTGCATGTCCGATTTTAAAAAATTCTCGTGAGTCCCACTGGCTCCCCTTTTACATTAATGTTTCGACAAGGTCTTATTTATAAAAAACGTACACTAAAGCATTAAAAAAATATTCAAAAACAAAATTAGATTAAGTGTTTATAAAAACTGGAATTCGTTCATTCTGTTGCCGATCTTCCTTCTCTACTGGTCGCATTATTTCCCAAGAGACGTGAACCTTTTGCTTCAGCTTCCACGCTTTTTCCCATTCGGCTGATTTTGCGATTCGCTTGTGTTGCGAATTCCTCCATCCACTTCGACGCCACACCTGAAAAATGGAATTGATGGACGGATTATTCAAAAATTTTTAGGATACCTCAAGATGAGCTTCGAAACTTTTAATCAACCTCTCTGAATCTGCTCGAATCACAATAGAATCCTTACTTTGAGCGATAGCTTCTTCAAGAATCCGAATGAGAACTGCTGGTGTTCCACAACAACTGACGCCTTCTTTATTGTCATCACCTTCCCACACGAATCCTGCATTGAGCTCGGTTCCAGTTTTGAAGAGTCGAACTACTGGGACACTAAAAATCAAGACAGATGGTATAATTAAGGATTACGACAGATTCAGGGCTTTCTTCCCGTTTTTATTCCAGACTCGCTTGATGATTCAAATGAAATATGTCGAGCAGGAAGTAGAATCCTTTCAAGCGGAGGAGGAATGTTTTCCAGATGGACAACTTGATTTCTCTAACTTCAGAACTCCCTTTTGAAAAAAGCCGTAATTGGTATTACGACAAAAGAATATAGCGCTGGTATCAGACTACGCCTCATGACATGTCTGTATTCACCTCCGTCAACTTTCTTTGCAACAAAGCAGTTTGTTTAATTAAGCGTATATTCATCAGAAAATGCGATCTAGAATTGAAAGGGCATGTAAATTCAATTTTGCACAAATTTGAAAGCATTTGAGGCCCGACGGATAAATTTTCGATTATATCGGTCCGAAAAGTAGAAAAATGTACTGATTGTAAGATTGTGTTAAATGATTCTTCGTTGGTTTTCAGGTTTTCGGTAAATCTTTGTTAACTTTTTCTGAACTGATTCTGGTCCAGCTCTGAATGTAAAACACGGAACGTACACTAAAAATAGATTTTCACAAAAGACGTCGTTTTTTTTTAAAAATCAAGTTGTACAGAATTTTACAGAAAAAAGCGCGTAAGAAAATGAAACACAGCTACTACTCGTCTGTTACAAGACATTAACTGTTCTGTTTCACCGGATTTTAATAATGAAATCCAGGGAAGCCGTAATATTCGAAACAATTAAAATATCAAATTACAATTCAGATACATATATGCGTAGTACCTGCCATTAACCTAAATTTTCAGCATTACCGATTATATTTTTTAAGCGAAAAAGGCAAATACCGTTTTATTATAAAAAATCTACGATACTTGAATAAAAATTGGTTTGAGCATAATGACCATGCGGCCCGTGTACGACTTTCTGGCGCGGCGTTCATCCCAATTTTTGATAAGTACAGTGTATAACTAATACTTTACTCTTTATCCCTGATAGGCTGCATCAGCTGAAAGGCATTCAAACATTTTGATATTCTAATGTTTCTTTCTAATATTAAGCTACATTATAGCAGCAACAATATAGGTCTTTGACCAGTTGCCAGCTATGCCACTAACCCTTCCTGCCTGAAATCCTTTGGCCTGACGATATCTTCCAACTCAAGCTCATATTCGGACTTGTCTTTTCCAATGAGGGCATACGACAATCCCTGAATACACATTTTCTCCAGCTCCTTGCTAATAAATGATTGCGGGAGTTCAGGTTCATATGTAATATTCACTTCTTCCAGCCGTGCACATAAATCACGGATTCTATCGTAGTAATATTTGCTAGTGAAAGGCTTATGATCTTCAGTTGTTCGAATCCATTGACGACGCCATCCATTCATGAAGTGAGCAGAAGACGTTGAAACTGTAACGCTTTTGAGATCTGCATCTACTGCCTTAAATTTTAGATTCCAATTTCAACTGTTATATTTAATGCGAACTTGTTTCAAAGCCTCCTCAACAGCTGCAAGTTCTGCTCGGAATAGCGTAACTGGAAATGGAGAATAACGGAACGATTTGTCTCCAATTTGTCCGCCAGGCCAATGGGTACAGTACCCCGCCGAAGTGAACCCTGAACATTTTCGTTTTTGACATATTTATTTGGAAATTCTCATCATACCGTTATTATTTTTACATCTTGCTGCGACATAGACAACTGGTGAGGTTTCGCTATTTGCTTTCACCAGATTTCCATTCTTGTCCAGCGTGGTTCCCACTTCAACTTCTGAAATAATAAAGATATGAAGACGTAAAGCATTGGTTTTCAGCTATCACATTACCCGTTTCTCGACCAATACTAACCAATTTTGGAAATTAAATCCATCGGATTGTCCGTACTACAGTACTTCAGTTTACCTTCTGTATTTTTTCGCATCTCTATCCGTTCCGATTTCTCGTTTTCCTTTGCTTTCAACCGTTTAATAACATCCTCCAATATAGCAGCAGTTACGCGATTTTTCGGTTCCTCGGTCGTTACTGTAGGCTGATATATTAGTTTTAAATGCAATCCTTGAACAGCTAAATGGAGATCATGAAGGATGTCAGCGTTTTTCATTTTAACTTCGTGATTTCTCAAGTAAAATTCTCGAGTAGACCATGAAGAGAGATTGCGCAGCAAGTTTTCGCATGAGAGAAGATCAGAATAAATCAAAAGGGAAGGTGGTGGATCCTCTTCTCGTACCATGTTTACAACTTCGAGAATTGCAGTCAGCATAGCAGCCACATTGCTCGATCCGTCGGAAAGGGTTCGAATTGCGTTTCTCGTATCGCCCTTTCCCCAATAGATTCCATATTTCGCAACTCGTTTTCCATTTGAATCCAGGAATGAATAGCCCGTGGTCTCGACGTGTACGAATTTTCTGGAAATACGATTTATAGGTAAGAAGGTATAAAACTTTTTAACATTTTCAGTGAGAAACTTTGAGATTCAGGTGGAGTCCCTCTAAGATTTTCTAAAATTTTTAAATAAGCTAAATATTCTTACAATAAACTACGCGAAACACCCAAAAACTTCTATAGAGGAAGGTGTGCGGTCGGTAAGCCAATACAAACAACGAATTGGAGCCAGCATTACAAAGAAGAAGACGCGAACTACGTAGGCATTCGATGGTACAGTACTGGCCATAAAGAATGTCCCTTGGCTTTTTCTTTGGAATAACTTCGCTGGCACTGCTCCGATCGGTCTAAATTTTTTTGACAGTGTTAATACTGGCCTGAGTAACTTCTTCAGTAAGTTGTAGCTTGTAAATATAGATTGTTTTGGAAAAAATCCAAAATTTGAGAAAATCGTGAAAAATGCCTTTTTTTGAAACTTTTCAAAACAATGTTAGGAAACAAAAAACTTCAAAATATCTAACTAAAATACGGTTTTAAAATGTTGAATACTTCGTTGGGTACCCTTTTGCGTCGATAACAGCTTGGCAACGGCGTGGCATGGACTCCAAAAGTGCCTTAATGACTGTGATTGAGATGCTCGCCCATGCTGCTTCAAGTTGAGCGAACTTCTGGTTTGCATTGGTGGCCCGGACATCTCGAAGTTGTCTCTCGAGCACCTCCCACATGTATTCGATCGGATTTAAGTCTGGAGATTGACTTGGCCACTCCAACAAATTATTTCGACGACGTTGAAAACAGCTTGCAACATACTTCGAGGTATGCTTTCGGTCGTTTTCTTGTTGAAAAACGAACGCTCTTCCAACTTTTACTCTCGTCCATGGTCTCATCGTATTCTCCAAGATATCCTCATACACAAACCAATCCATGATTCCATTGATACGTCTCAACGGGCCCATTGCAGTGTCTGAGAAGCACCCCCACACCATCACCGATCCGCCTCCATGTTTGACTGTTGGGCACTGGTACTTTGGGTCGTACCTGGCACCAACTGTACGACGAACCCATTTAATTCCGTCCGTACCAAACAAATTGAACTTACAATTAGATTCGTCGCTCCAGACGTGTTTCGACCACTCCTGTGGACCCCGGTTCAGATGTGCCTTTGCCCACGCTACACGTGCTTTTCGCTTCTTCAAACTGACCAGCGGTTTCTTCACAGGACGGCGTCCGTAAAGTCCATTTTTTTGGAGACGTCTTCTAATAGTTCTCCTTGAAGGCACGGGCTCCATTGGAGAAGTGACAATCATCTGAATCTCCGTAGAGGTCCTTTTAGGATCCTCTCGAGCCGCGCACAGGATGTTTCGAACAACGTTCCTGGAGACGATGCGGGGTCTTCCCGGCGATTTACGATCAACAACTTTTCCCTAAACGTGAAATAATAGTTTTTAAACGTTAAAAAGCACTCACATCTTCTCGGTATCTTTTCAAAACGCGACGAATCTGTCTTTTAGATCGATTGAACTGGTGAGCCAATTCAATTGTAGAATCACCTCGTTTCCAGCCGACAATGATCTCGTAGGTCTACAGTGACGGATTTCCTTCCAATAGGTCTAACCATTTCTAAAAAAAAATAGAGAATCATACTCGCTGATTTACAAGACTTCTGAATCAAAACTAAAAACAAATAAAAACACTCAAAAATTGAAAAAACGAAAAAAATTGAAAAAAATTAAAAACTTTTGCAATGATGCAATTTCATTTTCTGCAAGTTGCCGTAAAGGTGTTCCGCAGCTACAGTGAAATTTTCACAACAAAATATCTGTTTTCAGACTAGTTATCCCAAAAAAAAGCGAGGGGACATTCTTTATGGCCAGCACTGTAGTAAAAAGAAAAATAAGAAGAATTCACGCAAGGGCGTAAAATGGATCGACCAAGTAAGTAGTCTTGTGCTCCCTGGCGAACCCTTAATGAAAAATTATCCAATTTTCGAAGGAAACACACGAGATTGCAAACCAAATTTGCTTTCCGGCCGATGTTATCAATCTGCGAAATCGTGACGCTTATGCCAATTTTTGCATTTTTGCAATATCGAAAGTAAAATAGTTCAATAATATAATAGTAAACAAATCGACAATGCTCCGTGTTGCAGAGAGAATATTTTACATTAATGTAACAGCTTTACTCGCCAAACGTTTTCTTATGAGTTATTTTCTCTCAAAAGACGGTTGACGTCTTGGAATTGCGAATACCGAAAATATTACCCAGTTTCTACGATACGATTTATTGGCACAGCAGATATCTCCTTTTACAATCTGAAGTATACAGACGTTCACCGTTTTTTCATCATCTTCGCTATTGAGGCACGGTCTACAGTGCTGAATTTCCTATTTGGTGTTTTTCAGGAGGCAACAAACAAAGGAAAAAGGCACAGGAGAAAAAGCCCAATTTGAATTAGGAAATCGGTGTTAACGTATTGTAATTGGCTACGTAACAAAAAGAACATGACAACGACAAAAATTCATGTTTTTTCGTGCACACTTTTTTCAAAATGGTGTTATATTAAAGATGGACACCTTTTAGAGGGTGGCGTTACATTTTTCCAAGAAGCTAACCTGTTGACGCTATTAGGGTTAATTTTCTAGAGCTTTTCAGCCTGAATCTCGCTTACAATTTCCATTCGAGAATCTTTCAGTAGGTAAGGACATTTTAAAGCAGACCTGTATGCTGAGTACCTTTTTTATTAGTACATTAGTGCAATCCGAGTTCAGAAGTTTACTTTTAAATTTACAGTGAACATCATCAAAGAATCATATTCTATTTTACATTAATTCTAATGCGGTAATAATTACATGCTGTTTTTTCATGAAAAATCGTACTCATTGTCTTTTCCAACGGTTTGCGGCTGACCGGAAAACATTCGAACGGTACGGTTTTGTTTTTGAGTGTATCGAATACCCAGTTGATATGACACTCTTGTAGTAGTTGAGGGAATCTGCGCAAGGAGAACTCCTCGGAGGAAGAACATCTGATAGACATAATCTATATAAAGCGTTTCTATATAACTAAAAGATATGTTATAGTGGAAATCGACTTGTTTCAACCACAGCAACTACAGAAAACAGCAAAATCGTCAAACAACTTATCAATATTTATTCATAGCTTTTCAAAGTTTCAATACTATCTCGATATTTTTCGAAAAACTCCTTTTCAGCCATGACAGTTGTTGCCTTTCCTCTGATCGGCTTCTTTGGTTCACAGGCCTTTTTCAATTTAACCTTCAGCTGACTTTCCCGAATCTTCATTTCATTTCCATTGATGACTTTGGATATTAGTTGGAATCTGGCGGCCTCTGAATTAAAAGAAATAGTCGATTAGCGTAATCATTCCTGTAATTCAACTCGACATTGCTTCAATATTCTTAGGAATGGATTCAATATTCTTTTTTAGCTTGAAAATCCCATAATATCTCAAATTTTGATTTTCCGTGAAATAAATGAGCAAATTATGTGGACTAATTTTTTTTGATTCATAATATTTTTATATTATAACATTGAGTTAAAAACAAATGTTTTAAAATTTATTTAATTTTTGTTTGGGTTTATAACTTTCACAAAATAGTTGTTTCTTTATTAGATAGATTAAAAATAAGGACTTTTTAAAATAATATTATTTTTCAGTTTTACAAATTTTCCTTCTTCATCCAATGATTTGCTATTCGTTTTTCACTTATAAAACAATATTAATTTAAATGTTTACAATCTTATTTAGTTGTTCGAAAATTTGTTATATTCAAGGTTACAGGTTACTGAACGCATACCCATAAACACCACCGAAGAACATTACGGACAAAACTACGTACCAAACGTAGGTTTTACTCGGCTTGTGCCCATTTGGCGGCTATTAGACGCGCGACCCAGTACCGAGCTTCAATACAACACTGACATATCGTATAAGGTTTTTCTTTCTATTTTACAGATGATGAACAATACCTTTTGAGGCATTATAAAGTTTGTTCGCTACTTTCACAACTATGTCATTGGGACTTTGAATTCTGACTCTCCTCTCTTTCAAATCGATCGCTTGAATAATTCCATACAAGACTGCTTTAACCTCCACTGTGTACATAGTGTCATCAGACGAGAGGATGATGTCAACATCGCTAAAAAAATAATCACAACTGGAAGAATTTTCAAGTAGGCAAAATCATTCGGGTAAAGCTGCCTAACATCTAACATCCAAAAGAGAAAATATTTGAAAGAAATTGGCGTGACCTAATTTGCAAGCCTTTATTTCTATATTTGAGCATGACAATTCCAACGACTACTGTTGTGATCGTGGTCAGCGTTTTAATAATTACTGGAATTCAGTTTCTGACTCTAAAATTCGAACGGTGTTGGAAGTTTTCCACTGCTCGGGCACTGGTAAGTAAGTAAGTAAGTAGAATATATATAAATTGCAATTTTATCAGTTTATAGACATCCAAAAATGAGTTTCTCATTTAGCTAATGAGTTCATTTAAATGTTTTCTACTTTTTTAAAATAAAAAACTAGATTTTTGCTCATAGTTTAGTACACTGCTTCGAAAACTGAAGATATCGAAACACAATTTTAAATAACTCGATTTTTTGCTTTTTATATTCATTGAGAAATATTAATTTTAATTTTTCCATTTTTTCAATTCTAATTGAGATTATAAAATGCTGGAACAGTTTCGTTTTGAAAACCATTCGGAAGATAAATGTATCACGAAGTCTCTCACAAGTAACGTTTTAACAATGTCTCGTTTTTCTTATAGTAATGCTCAATTTTCCAATTTGTTTGGCGATCTTAGAGAAAACCGCAACTTCAATTACTCCATTCGTAATATTGATGTTGAACATGTATTGACCTAATTTCAGATATCACCTAACTTTTCACAATTGCCAACATATGAAAATTGTATGAACGACAGCAAACGAAGAACGACTTGGCTGTTTTGATAAAGGAAACAAATTAATGACTATTACTTGTACCATTTCCAACTGATTCCAGGAAACAACACTTTCGAAAAGTATTCAGATCGCTGATCAGGTAAAGATAAAAAAGAAATCCCCAGTTAATAATTCCTACTGGTCTATTCATATAATTAAAAATGTCCCGTTTTTTATTCACGAGTTGCAAGAAAAAGAAATAAATGGCCTATTAAACGAGAAACCGAGCCAATCTAAATGGAGAGATCTGAATCTATGGGAAATACGGGAAAATGAAACCAACGTAGGAAGATCCAAGAGGGCCACGTTAGAATTGGCAAGGATTCTATTCAGATTTCGATGGTTATTGGTTTTGATGAAAAGCCGTCAGAGAAAATTTAACGTATAGACTAAGACCGAGGAGTCCAGAGCGGAGTTGAAAAACCGGAAAGATAAAACGGGTTGGACGAAAATAAATAGATACAACTACTACTTATGATCAGCTGTAGCATTGGAGTTTAGTATTTTTGGTGTGGTTATTTAACTTTTTTCGCTTATGTTATTTCTGTAAAGATCAGAAGAAAATACTGAAAAATAAAGTGCACAGAGTCTATTCTTCGTCAGTTCGCTTTTCACCCTCATTTTTTTTCGATGTGTGGAGTCTCACTATGCAGAAATCTACAAAACTTTCTAAGATTTTTTAGTTTTCTGGAGAACGGTGATTTCGAAAAACAAAAAAACTCAACATCAACTTTTTTGCAAATTCTCTATAAATAATATTAAAACTGCAAACCGTTCAACTTGATTAGCCCATCTCAGCTTTACAACAGACTGCTCTTTGTAACCATCTTCTGCAAGCTTCATCTTTTTCTTGTCAACGAGATGCCAACTCGACAGGTGTTTTCGGCCGCTCACTTCTAGCATTGGAGCCCTGATAACAAAAGATGTGGTTTCTGCGGGAATAAAAATGATTTCAATACCTCGCCCACTCTCTGTTTTTCAGCACATTTTCAGCATTTTTCCTTATGATTTTTGCCCCCTTCCTCTTTAATTCTAGAATAGCCTGAATCCTGAAAAAAAGTACTCTTTGACTTCCCAGAACATTCTTTTTGGGCTTCTGATGAATTCACCCACTCTTCTTCCGAAAATCTATGAGTAGATGAATTTGAAGAACAGAGCCGCCAACAGTGAGTTAAGACACGAAACATTTTTTCAACGAAGGAAATAGGAAACTTTAATTAGAAAAATATAGTCCACCAAGGCGTTCCTCTCCTGATTTGAAAACTTAGGAATCTGAAACAGGCTTAACTAAATAGGGGGAAAATTTGTATCATTTTAGAATATGTATTGTTCGAATAAGACCATTTAAACCGACCAGGATTTTGGCAATTTAACAAGAACAAGTAATTTCTCGCTGTTTTCTTGCAACTGTGAATGGAAAAAGGGCTTTTTTGCAATTAAATGAAGAGGACAATAAATAATTTTTCTTCACAATATTCACGTTATCTGCATCTAACAGTTTTGAGAAGGATATTTAAAACTATAATTTAAAAAAAGGATCGTTTTCATAAAGATAAACCAGAACAGCAAAAAATTGTATACCTAACTATAAAATGAAAGAGCAGCATTTAGAAGCTATGCCTTACAATTAAAAATGTACAAGGACGACCAATAAACTGAATGAGACAATATACATCCATTTCTTTTATAATTTTATAGATTTTCCTATATTTCTTTCAGCCGGTGGTTGAACTCTGCCGCATCGGTTGCTTCGAATTTGACATACTAAAAAAGCTTTAAATACGTAAGAAAAATGAAAAAAAATCACATCTAATTGTTTTTTCACATCCGCAACGTCACTCATCAAAATCTCATCAATTTCGTCGCCATTTTTCAAGTCTGTTTTAACAATTAAACTATAAATTTTATTGTTTAATGCTATTTGGAGAGCACGTTTTATTGCAATCAACTTGGCTCTAGAAGCATTACGTTCGCCGTGTATAAATCCTGTTTCATTTTTCTCATCATTTTTCTTCCAAATGATTCCATATCGTGCTGTTGGTTCATTGTTTCCTATTATCAGCACACCGAAGGTTCTAACAGCGACGCACAATTCTGCAGATTGGGCGAGTAGGTGGGCCTCCCGTAATAGTTCTTCTGGTGCCTCCTTCACTTCGACAATCTGAATTGAAATTATTAAAGAATATACTTTAATTATTCTTATTATGAGAACCCATACACGGCGAGGCGGAAGCGAAGTATACTCAGGTAAAAAATGGTTCGGTACTATTTTTGGGTTGAATTACAGACGGATATATTAAAAAAAATATATATATTCCAACTTCATTATCGTATTCCTTAGATACGTGACTCTCGGTGCGAAAACCAAGAAATACGAAAAAAAAAGCTAATAATTTATGCAATTTCTAACAAACTTTTTTGCGACAAATTCACTTCGGCTGGTGCAATATGGAATGAAATATTGAAGATGAAATATGGAGTACACCTTTCAAACTTGACTTTGGATACCGCGCTTCTGCAAATAACGCCTTCGTTCAGATTCTTAAATAACATAAAGTTTTAATAAATAGATTAACATTTTGAAGAATTGCCATTAAATTTACGTTCAGAGTTGTAACAGATTTCAGGCCATTTTGTTTTCGAAAAAAATAAGGTAACTTTAGAATAGGATATCTCTTCTTTTACACCATAATACACGAGTACATGCAGAAGCAACACGAGTTTATTATAATATTTCAGTTTAAGTCATCATCATGAATGTCAAATTACCAGTAAAAATTACGAAAAACGATACAGAAAAAGTTTCAAAATAAGAACACCACCAGCACGGAGGTGAGGTAAGAAGGAATGAGATAGAAAATCAATATTTGAGACAAATAGTATATTTTATAAGAACTGTACAAAATTTTGAACAAATTAATAGTTTTGGGAAAATGTTCAGCTCTTTGGTTCATATTATTTCATAAAATACTCCATTTTTATTCAATCAAAAACAATCCCTAACCAACTTCAAAAATTAATCTTGTGCCATAAAATGCATAATAAGCGTTTTCTCCAATATATACATTTCGCAGGCCATCCAATTTATCAAAGCGCACAAAATTCAGAAAATTAAAAGAATCGGTCAAAAACTCACCATGCTTTCAAGAACTTTGTCCAAACTCTTTGCCTTTTCAATGCAGACAACTGATTTGTCGTTGGGGGTTTTCCATCCTAAATACTTCCACTGTTTTCTCCAATCGTTCAAAAACGTTTTTAGATCATCTGAATTGGTATAAACAATAAGATGAAACAGGTTTTCTTTTAATGCCATTTCAACTGCTTTCCCGAGAGCTGTGATTTCGGCACATAATCGTTCATGTTTCCCCATAATGCAGCCACTTTCATTTCTTCGATTATCATTTCCCCAGTAAATCCCAAATCGAGCAACTTCCTCCGCCGATGACTCCATTCCAGCAATGCACAACTGGCTCTTTTGCAGTATGGCCAGAAAGGCCATTTCGCGGGCTATCCGTTGACTCTGGACATTAGAATTATCCTCTTCAAAAATGTATTGAACTAGCTGAAATAATTATATCCTTATGAGTTATAATTCAGAAAACAAAAACACATTCAAACGACCTGGGAGAAGTCGTACCCGGGTCGCCAAAAGGAGAAACCTAGTCCGTATGGTACGGGAAGTCCATGGATAAAAATTTTAATTTTGGAATAAAGCATTTCTTGACGAATTTCCAGTTTTCCTTAGAATTTGCATTTTTATTTACTTTTCGTTTAGAAACTTGAATAAAAAAAATAATTTTCAGAAAAATGGACGACAAGTTAAAGTTAAATGCGAGTTTAAAAATGATTATTCGAAAAAATCAGAGTCTTCTGAAGTTCGCTTGTACATATCAAAATTTATTCAAAATGCGATGTTTCCAGAAAGATGGTGCTTAAACTTCAAATTTTGATAAGGCGAGTAAGGCATCCACGAAAGACGAAACAAGTCGGTCGCCTTTCGTGGAATCCTTTCGTCTCGTCTTCGTCCGTCTTACGTCGTCAATTGAACCAACAGAATGCCTACCTCAGCGTTAGACGAATTTTAGACGATGACGAAGACGAGACGAGACGGTCTTATTTCGTCATTCGTGGAAGCCTTAAAGGAGAGCGAGCAAAAGTAGAGGCTTCATATTTTTTCTTTTTATGTTTTCAAATAAAAATTTGACTAAATTCTGAATGACGCAAACTATAAAAAAGTAATGAAATTACGAACTACTCGCCTCTCCTATTGTTTTCTATTCACTATAAGAGCGCTATATATAAAAAAAAACGACTTATAATATATTAGCTCGAATTTTCGTGCGTCTTTTTTCTACCTGTTTCTTTTTTTTCTAATACAAGCTGGCTCTGTAGTTATTTCAACAGATTTCAGTATTGTAGAGTGATAAACACTAACGACTTCATTCGTTTTCTTCCAGGGCCGAGCTACGCTGAATTTCTTCGTCTCAATCAATTACATTTTCGGAAACCTATTTTGTTTTCGCTCTTATATGGTCGAAAAAATAGTACAGGTTCAAAAAGAGAAGGCGTTCAGTCTAATAGAAGAAAAACATTTTATAGAGGGTACCTCAATTCGAAAACTGGGAAATTGCGATCAATGAATAGGACACGAGAACTGAATTTGAATGCACTACGACTTGAGGAGGAGAATATTCATTTTCAACACGCACGTGTGTTGGTAAGAAATCTTCGGTATAGTAAGGTAGCGGTTTCTCATGGCATCGAAGCAATCGGAAAGATTTAAAAATCCTTTAACGACCTTTCCCACTTGCGAAAAATACGTTTGAAAAATTACCTCAAATCGAGCCATCATTGATCTCAGTGTTTTCAAGAACCCGGGCATTAATCCGCTAACGTGTTTGCTTGTGATAAAAGTAGCAATAGCTTTAGAACGAGTACGTATTGCAATTTCATCAAGATTGGAAGCGATCGCCGTATCAAATACATGGTACAGAGCCGTGAAATATGCGGTATGAGTTTTTTGTTCTCCTGGAATTAATCCGCTACGATTTCTTTCATCGCCATAACCCCAAAATACAGCATAACCAGCCTTCGGATTCAATTTACAATTATTGTTTGCCACGTAGATGTCGATTATTCTGACACCGAAGCAATATAACTCGTCATTTACTGGGACGGCAGCGGTTGAGTGAATTCCGGCAACTCTTTTTGCAATAATGATGATACGTTGGAAATCAAAAGACGAGATGAAACGTTTCTTCTCTAATCGAATTGTCTGAAAAAATGTATCGAGTTTTTAAAATATACTTCCGACGTATCCTCACCATTTTCACTGCTAAATTTCTAATGGGTATAAGTAGATCATTGTTCGGAGAGTTCCACGATTTAAGTTCTTTTTCAAGTTCATCTGATTGATGTTGCACGCGAATAACGGGAATCTTCTTTTCAATGGCCTAAAACGTTATGAATTTACTACAATAACACAATTTCTGTCCTATACCCTTTCAAGGATATTCAAGACCGCTGTTAGCTCGGCTCGCAACTTTGTTTTATCTCCGGCTGCTGAACCACCTTTATGTCCTGATTCAATACAACTCCAATCGATTCCAAAACCCGCTCGAGCATCGCTTTTCCCTTCGTGTGAGCTGGCGGCAAAAATGTACACAGTCGGTATCTCATTCTCGCTCTGCGAGCTAGACGTAGTCATTATGCAGAAATTTCTGAAGATTTTCATTACGTGGCACACCTACCGCATGTTGTTAACTTTAAGAGTAAAGTGGGCACTTAAGAGCAATTTTAATGGTAAAGCACGGTAGAGAAGAGTAGTTACGACAGCTCTGAAAAATACAATCAAGCGGGTGGTAAAATCAACCATAAAATGATTGACCGAAATTAATTTCTAACGAGGAATTGCGCCAACTAGAACAAAACAGTGAAGTGAATACACACTAACGGTATATTCCCAAAAGTATTGATTCATTAAGAAAATGCAGCAATTTTCATTATATTTCATATTTAGATTACAATTACACCACTAACAAAAAAACTACACTAAAATCGAAAGACTCTACTTCAAACAATATGTTATTTGTACATATTGAATTATTTACGCGTAAAGTTGGACAGTTTTATTTAACATTAATATGTGGTCATTCCCAATATTAAACTCCAACTCCATACCAAGTGCGTGGCACCGGAAAATAGTTTTATGACTTTCGAGAACGCTTCCAGTTCCGTCCCGGAAATTTTTTAAGTATTTGAAGAATCATTGTTGTACCTTTTTTTCAAAAGTTGTATTTCTTTTAAATAAAAATACAGTTTTTTCTAACTGAGAAAATCTTTGCTTAGCGATTTAAAATATCCTTCATGAATTTATTTTAACTTTAATATTTTGAATATGCAAATATTAGCATCGAATAAAATAGAAGTGCAGAAGATAATCATTGGAAAATCACGAGAGATACCTCTTATGAGGTGTCCATAAATAAGAAAATGCAGGAATGGAGCAGACCATTTTCCATTATAAAATTGCTCCTTTACATTTGAAATGACTGTAACAGTAATCGAAGTCATTACAAGACCATTACGCACATATTCAAAATTCGGCGCTAAGGTAGTTGGGTATCAATGGTTTTTAGTCATTTTTGGAGCTTTTTTTTTGATTTCTTTTCTGAAAATGTTATTAGATATACTAGAATAACACTAGATATTTTTAGAACAATTTTATTGGCAGACAACAAAAATACGCAGAAAAAAGAAAATGACTGGGTGACTGGATATTTCTTGGCGATTCCGGCCCATAACTCGTGAAATTTCGGTCAATCATGATATTTGAAATGCCACAGCGCCTCAAAGTAATGATCATCCCATAAATTTTCATTGAGGCCACACTTTGGCTTATGCTTAGGCTTAGGCTTAGGCTTAGTCTTAGGCTTAGGCTTACTTCATGTCGAGAAGTGTATCAGCTGCGGTCCTATATCTATGATTACCTAAGTTATTATTAACTAATAAGCAAAAAAAAATTGCAAAATTCGCTCATCGTTGAAGCGCGCCACGCGTGAAAAAAAGTGGAATCGTAGTTTTGGTCCCAAGAGTAAGCGTCACGCATGAAAAAAAACAACCTACAAATATTTTAACAATAGCAACAAACACTTTCAGAAAAAAATCAAGAAAAAAGCTCCAAAAATGACTAAAAACCGTTGACCCCCCCCCCCCCAACTACCTTAGCGCCCAAAATTCAATGTTTTCATACAGTTGAAAGCCCTTGATATCATAGAAATAGGCAAATGAACGCTTGGATAGGGTCGTTTTGCTACTAATTGAAAGATATTCATTCTTGAATCGGCCCTACTCAAAACTTTAGCAAAATCTATGTCGCACTTTTTTAATTCAATTTAGTTCGCGGTAGATTTCCTAGAAACCAGAGAGACGGTAACAGGGGTTACCTTTTGCTAAAAAAAGCCGGAAACCGGGCACAGCCTTTTTCTGTAACTCGTGTTTCCCACTTAACATGATTCACTCTTTTTTCCCGCATTGCGTTTTTTCTTGGTTATGGGTCCGCTCTTGCTTAATAATCCAGTAAGATATATATACCGAAATTTGACATTCGAAGAAATGTTTCGAAAAAGGTCTAACATAGAAACAAATAGTTGAAAAAATTTTGATTTTGCAAAAGAAAAAAAATTAACAACACAAATGGAATAACAATGAAATCAAATTTAACAACTTGGTCAATTATCTTTGTCTATTCTCCGTCGTCATTTCTTGAGATACTGAGGAACGTGCGTTTACGAGCGGTATTCGTGTACGTTCTTAGCACCCATTCATCCTCCGCCGCGGCTAGAGTTTCCAGTGTTCCTAGTTTTATTTGATAGGGCTTCAACTCAAATCTTGGTCCAACTTCAGTCAACTCGATCTCCCCATCGCCCCCTGTTTTAAAAACATGATGCCGGAAACTGATGAAGTCATCAGTATTGGAGAATGTGATAACACGTTTCGAATCTGGCTTCGGTACTGGGAACAAATGCTTCAGAATTGTGGTGAATCTTAGACCTAGTTTACTGTTTAGGTTGTCAAATATCAGATGAGGATATTGCTCGCTCATCGTTCCGCAATTTGGAATATCGTGCCGCATAACTACATTCAACATTGAGAAAAAGGCAGTTGGACCGAATGGAAGGTGACAGACAAGCATTCCGTCGGGGTTTCCACGAGTTTCTGTCAGAATGATGAGGTCTGTTGACTGAAAAGTTGTTTTGGAATTTAATTTTGAAAATTCTGACATACATCTTGCGCTTTGCATGCCTGCACGACTTGTTTCACATCGTAGTGTCCACGATTGATTCTTTGAGCATTCGGAAAGATAAGCTTCATTTCCTTCGAAAACATTTTGAGACGACTTGATGGGTCACGACTCGTTGTGATCACAATCTTAGGATCCTGTGCGCCTGCCCATCGGTATTCGCTGTCTACCTCGTATTTCTGAAACAGTTGATTATTCAGAAATGGCTTAATTTACAATTTCACCTGTCCTCCCCAATCAGAACCTTTCGCCAATTCGATTGCATCTTTTCGTAGATTATAATCGATTTTCCTGTAAATTATTGACTTTTTAGGCCGAATTGCAGAATAAATTTCATTCTTCAATATTAAACTAACGTATTGTTTTCCAATGCATCTCGAATCTTTTCTCGTTTTTCTTCTAAATTTTTCTGCTTCTCTTCAAGAGATTTTCGGAAGATATACTCACGCCGCAGCCGATTATCACGACGAATCATTCTGAAGGTTGTTTGATATTGCCAATTTTTCGGGAGAATGTTTTTTATCGGGAATTTTTCAAGACTTTGAATGCACGAGTAAGCTCATAACACATACTGTTTTGAGGAATTATCTTGCACAAACCACATTTGCTTTACTACACTGAGAAATTTCACTAGTATTATCGACTAATACACTAAAAATTTTGCTAAAGTTACACAGAAAAGAATTTGCTACAAAAATTTAAAAATGGCGCAAAATCGAGTAATGGGAACATTTACATAGAAACAGCATTTTGCAAAATGGTATAACGAGAAATGAAAAAATTTAACGTCAAATTAAATGCCGCGTACGCAGAGTCCGCAATGCGCTCATTCCAATGTATTCCTCTGCAGAAGGACCTTAATTTTTGAAAGCGGTACTCCACAAACATGAAAAAAGATGGGCATGTTTTAAAAAAGATGTTTTTTCGTTTCCTTTATTCAACATTTTTCTGTCGCTTTCATTGTCAAAAGGGCTTTGAGTTTTTCTAGGAATAAAAAAAATGAACCGAAAGAGGGGTGACCTCGATGATCTTTGAAAATTGAAAATTTGAACAATTGAACAAAAAAACCACTAAACCTCTAAAAAAGTCGAAAAACCATAAAACCCCCCCCCCTCAACAAAAATAGCGCCAAAAATTGTATATTAACAGTCCTCCAAATAAACATAGGGTCGGTCACCCACATTTTTTGAATTATCTCGTTTTATGTTAAGTTAAAAAAAAGTTTTGCTATTGAAAAAATGTTTTGAATAAATGGTAAACTTCATTTAAAAAAAAACCCGTTGAAAAAAACCTGTAGTTATTTGAACAACGCGTGGAAAACATTCCAGAAAACTATAGGTCTACCTCAATTTTTTCTTGTTTTTTAGATATTTTTTGTAATTAACATCTGCTGACAACGTGTTTGAGTTTTATAGCTATGGGTAGAGGAAAATCACTGGCAGATTACAAACAAGCATTTATCGACGCAAATTCTGCTAACGGATTGTCGAGCCGGGAAATTGCGGCAGTTCTTGGCAGATCTTCCAACGCTGTCAACAGTTATCTTAAGAATCCGCTTTATTATAGCACAAAGAAGCCCCCTGGATGACCACCTGAATTGTCAGACAAAGATAAACGAAATATCGTCCGCAAAGTGTCGAATGCCGTCATTTCCTGTGCCAAGATCAAGAGTGATGTGGACTTAAACTTTTCCATGGAATCGATGAGACTTGTACTGAAAAAGGGCAAGTTCATTAAACACAGGAAAATGAAAGAAACACCGTTTATGACGAAAGAAACGCCTTGTATTTGCCAGAAAGAACGCACGGACCGAAGGTGAGGATTACTGTCCGTATAATTGCTGTGAAATTCGTAACCACGACTGCCCAGTTAGATTAACAAGCCGTCTAATTAGGCTAGAATTTTGCCTTACCGACGGTATACCCACTTCGTTCTTAACTGCAACCCAAAATAATATTCGATTCAACAGTTTCTGAACCGGCAATTTGAATTTAAGTGAATGAAGGAGAAACTTTGCTTTTAAATATTTTTATTCTAGGGAATTCTTTTTACAGCACAACAAACCAAAGAGCAGTAGCAACGACGAATGACCCGCCGGAAAACCGGAAAAAAAAGAAAACATCAACGGGAGCACAAATTAATTTTAGAGGCCAACGGTTAAGGGTCTAAAAGAAAATAAAACAAATAAAGAAAAAATAAATTTTTCTACGGATCCTTAACAAAGCATATAAAGATGAGCATAATCTGAAAGTAAGATCAGATGACTTTTTTAGAAACTTAGATGGGAAAAAAACGCTCGTAAACTTGTAGGAAACTGTTAAAGATCAGAAATAAGCTTTTTAAAAGACAGAAGTAATTACATTTTCCAAAAAGCGAATAAATAATGAAAGAAACAGAGATTCAACTATCAGGAAAAAAACGAGAAAAAAAATGATAATTTCTGATTGATATGATCTATAAGAGAACGTCGTTTGACTCAAAAAGCAAGCGGGGGAATGGGAAATGAAATAGCTCTTGTTAGAGATGATGGAGCATGTAGACGACAAACTCGTAGGTTCCCATTGTGATGGCTGTGTTTGGCACGGTGCGCATAAGCTAAAAGGAATTCATAAATTAAATAAATAAAAATATATAAAAGAAAACAGAAGAAAACAGGGAAGACTTAGACTTCTGCTCACTTTTCGGAGAAATATTTTCTGCTATTCACTGAAAATCCGTTATTTTTTAAACTTTTAATTCAGATTTACTGAAATTCGGCATAAATATTGAGCAGACAAAACGTTTAGCTATTTTTCCGGGTGGACTATTTGCGAAAAATACTGTAGAAAAACAAAAATCACCATGTCGAACTTTTTTGACGGATTACTTTCCATAATTTTTTTGGTAGATTCTAGTTAAAATGTAAGCAAATGTCACCAGAAAGGATCACATCGAGTTGCAAGATGTAGTCTCGGTTCTCCCACATTAAAAACAATTAAGCGATTCGATGGACTGAATATTCGGGGGAGGAATGACCGAAATATTCCTCGATGAGTATAAAAGAAACAGGAAAAATGCTAAAGGAGACCTTTAAAAATGAGAAAATATATTATCCACCCAAAAATTTTAGCCTTACCTCTCTCTCATATATCTGGGTAAGAGGTGTGCGAAGAACTGACGGAAGGTGGATAAAACTGATACAAGAATATGTTTCTCGAGATTAAAAACGACTTATCGGACGACCTACTCACTGCGAAAGGAAATATCAATATATCAAGGAAATCGACTGACTACTTCATGAATGTCTAGGACCGCAAGGCATGGTTAACTGAGATACGCGCCCACACAGGCGATTGACGAATCGACTAAGTAACTAAGTTAGCACAGGGCCGACTAACTTAAAGAAAAAATGGCCTAATTTCGGGTATTACCTTTTTACAACTAATTTTCTTTGCTGTTTTTCTGTCATTCATCACTTAGTTTTAAGAATTTTATAAATGTACTGTAAATTGGATTGCATTAATTTATTTCTGATGCATACGGTTCTACACAAAACCTTCACGGTGAATGCAGCATTAAATTTGCATTTACAGTTTTTTGACACCAATAAATTGTCACCGTATCACAGCTTCAAGCATTATGAAGTTTTGGGTTTTTTTTTGAATTTTGCGTTTGACAGTTCTGAGAACTGTAGAATTCAAAACAATTTTCTAAAATAAATGTCAAATACCGATCTGAAAGTGGGCACTACAGAACACGAAGAACCGACTGAAAAAATATATTTCACTTTGGTGGATCATCTTTTTGTCTTCTTTTTCGCTTTTCAGGACAATATAATTTCTACACAGCTTCAACTCCATATTATTTTTCCCAGCATTTTACGAATAGTTTTAGGCTCTCACCTGCACGGACAACCCGCGATACATTGCACGATATCCTTCCTTGTACAATTGATAAAGTGTTTTGAAGAAACCAAGCGATTTACCAGTGTCTTCTCGAAGACGTGTACGTACTACCTCGTGCGGATAAGCCATAACACAGGCTATGAACTTAGCCGATCCACCAGCCACCATGAAGTTGAGGAAATCCATTTTTCTCTTGTCCATTTCACTTGTCTCGCTAAGCAAAACCTCACGGAAGTATTCATATATACAAAATTGAATCATCGTCTCTGACACACCCGCGTAAGAAGCGGTAACTCCCTGAAAAGAAAGCCTTTAAGGTACTAATATTAATCGTGTTAGTCAGTGACATCTTTTTGTGCTCTTTATTTAGCATTGTGTATTACCTCACTTTTATTCCTTGAATTATTTATCACGTAACTTTAGAACTTCGCAGCTACCACAAAATAGTAACATCTTGCCGAACTATATTACTAAACCTTACAATTAGAGAAAGATCAACAATTTCCACTTGTGAAACAGGGGAGGGTTTTTGAGGAAACTGGTGAGGTGTTTTGACGGTCAAAAATCGTTTCAGGCCTACTGGTTTGGCGAAATAGCGGAGATACGGTAGTAATGGGAACACTGTTTGAAGAAACGGTGGTGGACTCGCGGCTAGTTTTTTTGGCATAAATTGAAAGCTTACTTTCCAGAATATCACGTATATAACCGTCTGAATATTAGACAAAAGCGCAAAAAAGGACAGTTTTGAATTGTGCAATATTCTAGACCACGCTTACTGGATTGTAAAATAAACCATTTCTATCTCTTATTTAATTTTTTTATAAATGGTAACTCACTTTATAGAATCCTTTGAAACCTTCTCCCTTGTACACCTTTTTGATCATTTCCCAGATGCCAATGGGCCCTTGGTAGAGTTGAAGTCGGGTCTTCACCAACCATATAGGATTAACCGCGGATGCAGCAACAAATCCAGCAGACCCAGCAGACACCATGTGTACAATTGCAGAGTTCGGAATAAGGACTTCGGAATCATTCCAAAACCTTTTAGACGTTGAATATGTATAAAAATACACAGCTCTGAAAAAATAGAATAAATGAAAAAAAGCGAAAAGAATAACCGCTTACTTGGACGGTGCTACTCCGATCAGATTAGGTATGAGCCCTTTGTACAGTGCTCCTATTCCTTCCGTTTTTATAACTTGGCTGAAATAATGTAAAAATTAAATTCAATTTGATAAAGAATATTATCCTTTTACCCTATGTATCTGAAAATTATAGTTCCGCGTCTCGGCGGTGAGCCTTCTGACGTCGTTGACAAATTTCTGACACAATACTGTACTAAAGAAGAGCCAACGGAGTTGTGATCTGAAAATTGTTCGAATTCTGGTACATTTATTGAAAAAGATAAACCCTTTCAAACAATGTTACTATTTTAAAAGAGTACACCCAAAAGGTTGATAATTTAAGATACAAAAAATGTACAGTGATTGTAAATGTTGGCTCTGGATGTGGTAGCAAAGCCTCCATGTCTGAAAAGCCTTTCCAGTGTCGACTGTCCGCCTCGAAAGTTGGAGCCTGCAAGAGAAATTTACGCTAATGAAATCGCATTTTTATTAGAAACATTAGAAAACTTGAAAATTTCGAAGAACCTATCAATTACACACTTTTTGAGACTCAACAATTCAATTAAATGTTTTAAAAATAAGCAAAATGCGAACTTAGGTGGCTTTGGTGGAATTAAGCTTCCAATTAAGTTTACGGCGAGCTGTTAGAGAGAAGATGATTTCAAATGAAATGGTATGACATACTGCGATATAACCACGTTTACAAGAACCGAGTCGGGCATGTAGATTTTTACTCGGCGAATAAGACTTTCTGTTGGTTTTTTTCCAATAGGGAAAATTGCTTTTTTCCTAAAGAAACATTTTTATCATAATGTTTCAAAAGTGTTTTCTTTTTTAACTACTAATCAAGTATATTCGTTACATCAAAAAAATTAAAAGATGGAAAGTTGGAAACTAACAGTTAACAATCAGCCAACAATGTACACAGTACGAGTATGCGATCGATACCGGAATTCTAAAACTCTTCGCCCATTTTTATTCAAACATTGAAAACTCATAAATAATTCATTTTTAGGTTTAAATATTTAATAAATTATTTAAAAAACTAACCGAAACCATTTTTTGTAGAAAAAACTGATTTGTAAATCCCGTTCGATTTTTTTAAATGCGATGATGACGACGATTTAGAATTACTTCCTGATGAAGTGCTCGGACCGGATTGAGCGCCAAGACCGCGGGACGACTGCATTCTAGTTTTTACAACCTCTAATGGGCATGTAATGGCGGTACCAGCCGTTCCTCCGACAGCTCCTCCAATGAAGTGAATCGCTGCCTCTCGGTCCATGAACATTTTTTACTTTTTCTTTCTTCTGATTCCTCCAGTTTTTGATAGTCTTGCTTCCAATTCCACAGCGCGGCCACGGTGACAAAGTGATAAAGAGGGTCGAAGGAAAATCAAAAAGCGTGGCGAACCTAATTTGGCCGCCAAATTGAGGCGTTGCGCACGATAATGCGGATGTGCGGAGCAGCTCGAACTGTGTCTCTAAAACATAAATATAAATATTTAAAAGAAATAAAAAGAATAATCTGAAATAACGTTAGAAAAAGAGGCATTAATAGCTTTATTTCTGGACTAAAAACAATCCAACATGAGAATTGAGAGCAATTTACTCAAAAAATAATCGATAAACAGTTAGGATCAAGGATCACAGACAGAATTAATAACCCAAATCTATTGCCAAATTTGCGGTCTATTTTTTAACAATCACATACTAATCACGTGTAGCGCAAAGAGAAGAGACAAAAAAATGAAAGGAAGAACAGTGTGTAGAAGCCAGCAGGCCCTTCAGTTTTGCAGAAGTCTGATAGAGTGTTGTACTCATGTGATGATAGCAGCATGGCGATTGTGGTGTTGGCGATGGAACAAAAACAATCGAGGAAGAGGCAAAGGAAGAGGCAGAAACTGAGATCAAACTTTCAAATTAAAAAAGGCATAAATTTGTTAATGAAAAATGCTCGATGATGAAAAATCGAAAGTCGAATATAGACGATACTACCCAACTTGATCAGTGATGTGCGACAAAAATTATTGCATCATGAATTCAACCGATTCGAGTGAAAACAGATATGTGAGCAGTGTGCGGCTTCGAGACAAGATTTTCGTGTTGCGAAATTTTTCTCGAGACTCAAAATCTCGACGACACAAACGTCGAAACCTCTCGTCTCGACATTCTCGAAAAATATTTTGATCTATTCTCGATGCCGAACACTGGGAGTGAGAAAATGAAGCTACTACTGTGCATTTCTCTAACTGTCTGTGATATGCTGGTGTCGGTTGTCCGCTGAACTTTCACGTGATCGATGTTTGTTTCTTTCTTTTTCAGTTCATCCGTTGAACTGGTGAATTTCTGCTCTTTTGGTATTTGGAAATATTGAATAGCTAGCTGATGACGTATGGTTTTTGACGGCCAACAAAATTAAAATGACCGCACGTAAGTGTAACACATTTATCCTTTTTGTCTTTCGAGAATGACGATCAAAGAACATTCAATGGCAAGAGAAACACGTCAAGTGTATCCAATCGGGGGAAGACAGGCAACGTGGGCTACTAAGTTCTTCTTAACTAAGTATCAAATGAAATACAATCGGAAACTCCAAAGAGCAACTGACACCAGAGAATAAATACGAAACATGCTACAAAGTGGTAAGAAAGTTCTAACAGAGCGCATAAGACGTTTTGCCAGGCATAGCATTACTTTACAGTTTTTCGGTGGGTCTGATAATTAAACAAATGTTATATATTTTCATTTTTATTAAAAAATGAAGACAGTTAGAAACCATATTCCGATTGTCACTTCTGCAAAGCAAGACACAAAGCCCTTTTTTGTGGGGGAATCGTGAAGGAGGAATAGCTTGAATTTTGAAAAAAATTAAGGGGAAAGAGGTCACATTAATTGATATTGAAAAAAAACGGATAAAGTGGAACTCAGAGATATCAAAATATCAAGGAATTCTTGTTTTTTTTTTAGAATTTTTAGAGCTTGATTAATAAAAATAAATTAAAAGTTCACAGGAAAAGCATTTACCAAAAATTATTTATCCCTCTAACTACCGCGGTTTAACGCTATGTTCCATATCTATGTGTTCTATGTGAAAGAGAAAAAAGAAGAACGTCTGCAGGGTAAATCTGAGAGGACATGTGACAGCGGTAAATACTGACGAACTGAGTGAAGAAGAGATTGGAGACATTGTCACCAAAGTTTGTTGTGCCTCGGGAAGTTAAGGAAGAGCAGAAATATAGACGAAACAAGAGAACTGCTACTGATATCCCCGTTTAGCAAAGTGTAGCAAAATCACTTCTTTTTTTCATCTCTTACCCAGAATTGAACTGTATTGTTATAGGAACAATAAGATATTTCAGTGGTGGCGTTCTTTTAGAATACGGTCATGCTTCAAAATTAAAGACAGCACGAACCAGTTTCTTTTTATTTTTGGATTTGGTCAAAATTCTGAAGACCTGTTTGAAATGTTTGAAGTATGATGTTTGAAAAAGTAGGCGAAACAATACAGCGAAATATAGTAAATAAATTGCATGCTTTTCAAATAGAAAATACTGAATAGAAATGATAGAAACAGTTTATGTGATAGAACAGAACAACTGAAGGATATCCTGCATATCAAACAAGTCACATCACAGCTACATATAATTTACACATATCTATGAATAATTTATACATTACACCACTTTAAAAACTCAACCTTATAAACGGCATAGAAAGTAAAGAAACAGAGAAAATAACAAATATAAGAACAGCTAGTCAGTCAGAAAACACAGAAGTCTTTCATGAAAATAAGATTATATAACTGTTGTTGCTGTTTTAAAAATAGATAAAACACGTGGTTATAGATATGTAGTATTTAAAGGCGAGAAAAGATAGATTAGGCAAGCCCATTCAAATTATTGGCAATTGTAAACAAATCCTAAGAAGGAAGAGCGCTGTTTTTTGACACACCGCAAAAAAAAAAGAAAACCGGTCTAATATGTGAACCGAAACGCGGGTAAAGTGAAGAGCATGCACCGTATGGGCCGAGCATTAACAGGGCGCAACTCACATATGTAGTACGAAAGCATGCCGGAAAATTGCAACACAATGTTCCGCCTATAGTTTATTACTATCGCCTAGCGGCATGAGAATACCTCCGAATTCTAAAACTGTATGAACAAATTTTCGAATATTTTACATACGGCGGGTGGCCGAGAAACAGAAAACCATAATCTTGGCTCAGCAAAGGTATATATAAATTTTGTAATATGCAAGCTCAATATGATAACCTGCCCAGTTATTGAAAATATAAAAATCAATTGAACCTAAAATATTTCAAAAATTGACCTTTTCAGCACATTTGCAACAAAAAAAATAGAAAACCAATTTCTTATCGAAACCGTTTGCAAATATGACTAACTTTATTGTAGACAACAAGTAATTTAACATTGGAAACGCTAAAAGTAGGAATAGGCACCTTAGAGCAATGGTGAAACCAGGCAATCCTCTTAGAAAAAAACAAAAACGCGGACACAATGTTAATTTCTATCCGTTATTGTTAATTTGACTTCTTTTCTTTTTGGTCACATGGCTGGCACGTGTTCATCTTCGGGGAATTGTGATCTATCGCAAAAGCAAGTCGATTAAGGATTGGGACGACATGCGAAATTTTCAATTTTATTGGAAATGAGCTTTATAAGCATAAAACGAACTTAATATAAAGAAAACGATACAGATCTTCAGAAAATATTAGAAATTAATAAGAAGAAGATTTTAAGAAAGGAATTGAAGTTTTTTTTTTGAAATACCGGGTGCAAAAATATTGCGGCGCAGAAAAATGGGCGGCGAGTGGCGATTTACGAGAAAGCAATGGAGCCGCGCACTTTCACTCCAACATTTTCAAGAGAAACTATTTACATAAAACTTCCATATTCTTTGTTTTTATTATTTTCGTTGTAGAAGGATTGCATTTTTTGAAAAAAATATAATCATTCATTAACAGACCAACAAGATTATCACACCAGAAGCAAGGCACGGCTCGAGACCAGCTGTTACGAGGGATTACTGATTAAATCTAAAAATGTATGAAAAAACGTGAAAACGAAAAAATCTACCCGTTCTTCACAGTAAAATTCTCTATTCTAACAAGAATAAGTATGAAAAAAGATGAAAAGAGAAAAACCTGGAAATGAAATGACTAAAATCGCAGAATATCACAGGTTTTGACAGAAAAACTTCAAGAAAAAAATGAAACGAGATTTAGTGAGGGGAAAATGTGGAATACACCAACCCTGAGGAACCGATGAAATAAAATTTAACGAATACAGGAAAACGTAATTAGAAGGAAAATATGACAATCATGAAGAATCCTCATCGCCGGCACCAACATGCACTTCAATTTTCTCGTTCCCCACGGAAATATTTAAATCGGATGCATCATTGACTGATACTCCACTATCGTCGGAGAGAATATTAAGGATGGAATCCTTAGTGGCCTGAGTGACAGCTTGTTGCTGTTTTCGGCGGTTATCAGCTCCCGGGAAGCACATTTCGAGAAGTCGACGATATTCTTCACGGAGTTCGGCTCTGAAAAAGGTAATTTTGTTGACTTTAGAAGAAAAATATAAAAACGGGGGGTTCGCTTGTTTTCAGATTGTTGCAACTTGAAAAGAAAAACTTCATTTAAAAATTTTTTTACCAGCTCTTACCGCTTGGACAGCCAACGCAAAAGACCGAGTGGACTAGTGCGATGTGATATGCGGTGAAGCAAAGTGAGTGAAGAACGGATCGACTAAGTAACCAAGGATTTATGATTTTGATAATGAATCAATCTTCAATTCCTGCGGTTTAGAGTCCGTCCGTACAAATCACTAGAGTTGACCGCAAAATTTGAAAATTTTCAATTTTTTTACGAGGAATTAGATACCTCCATACTCAAAAATTTCCGCTATAATTTGCTTATAGCCAAGAGAAGAAATAATTTACGTGAGATAATTCAGGAATATTTGCAATGCTCTTGATTAAAGTACTGGCACAATATCACAAAAAAAACAGAAGTGTTTCCCAAATTGTGCGGTTTTAGATTGCTTCTGAATAAATAACCGAGTTGTGAAAATTTTAGTAAAAATCAATGTCAAGGTAGTGTACATACATTGACAACTGCTGGTTTACAATTTTTCAGATTTAGCGTTTGTCTGCGAAAAAACTTACGCAAAGTCATGTGGCTGTAACTTTGGCTCGCCATGAACCTCCTTAATATGTGTAGACGCCAAATACCTTCTCGTGAAGCTAGCTCCGCATTTTGGACAACTGTAAACAAATGTTCTTGTACATTTTGTAAGCTTAACCTAGAAAACTTACCAGTACTGCTTTTTAGAAGCATGAAGACGGGCATGCCTTGACAAATGATTTAGAAGATTCGCATACTGCCCATGTCTCGAAATGCTTTTTTTGCACAATTGACACTGATAAAGTTCTCCAAATGGCTCATCTGTTTTAGGTTTCTTCGTTCGTGGCTCCTGGAAGTTTGTCTAAATTCATAATAGCATCTATTAACTAAAATATTCAGAAAAACTTACCCGATCGAACAGTTCTAGTGCTTGGCTCAGAGTGAGATCCTCTAAATCTTCGTCAACGTCTACAGACATATCTGGATCCTCGTTTCCTTCATCACTTGGCTCTTCTTTAACACTGACCTCTTCATATTTCAGAATTTCTTGTGCCGCACGATGGGAAAGGATTGGTGAGATTGGGACGAAGGGCCTTTTCAGATGGGACTAAAAATATAATGTCACTGATTCCAGAGTGAGAATAGCCGGGCGAGGGCATCGTCTTTGTAAAACGAACGGTGCACAGACCGGTTTTTTTTTCTGAAGTGTGAAACTTTTCATTTTGAAATACATTTGAAAACTGAGCATTTACTTTACGCAGGCCTTAAGAGGAGGCATGAAAAATAAACTGAGAATTTTAAAGAAAAATTTACGCACTGTGTCTAGGAATCCGTCACTGAAAAGGTTTCTCGTGGAATAACTAACTTTTCCAGAAATTCAGATGCACCATCCGTTTTTGAACACGATATAAATATCAGTTTTAGAATAAAAGTCTGCTTTTACACGAATTAACAAAATAACGAAAATCGGTGATTTCAGAAAATTTAAGAACAATTCAGTTATTCAACAAAGCACACAACTATACAAGCCAATTGCTCAATTGCTAAAATTGACCCTTACAACTATTTTTACACTATTACACTATTAGTTACAAATCACAGATGATAGGTTTATGCGATTGTAAAATTATTTGAAATAGTAATTTGTTCAAAAATAGAACAATGCTTTCAGTCGCACAGAGATTATCCAGTACAGCACATTATCTGTCACTATCAATGCAAAATAACTCACTTTATCAGAGCTTCCGTTTTTAATAGGTGTCGAACACAGGAACTCTCTCTTCGGTGACTGAAGCGATGGCACCACTATCGCAGCAGTGGTTACTGTTGTATATGTGGCAGCGGATGGAGATCCCACAGTTATAGACGACGATGAAGGCGCCCGAGGCGGTGTCGACGGTGCTATGGGTGATGTTGTAGATGAAGTTACGGCAGATATCGCATGGTTTGCGCATGTTTTCTCACATGTTGGACATAGGTTTTCTATCGTCTCCCCAATTGAAAGCTGCCGGTGACCATGGGAAAACTGAAAATGTGAAATTTTGAAATAATTTAAAAGAGGAAGATATTAAAACAGTTTTACAAACACTATTAGAACATTTTAAAGATTGTTTTCGCATGGTTCAACATGGTTGAACACTAGATTTTCTAGTTGTTTAATTTGCAAGTTTTTAAGGGCGTTAAATTTTTATATCAGTGTTATGGAGGAAAAATGAAAATTTAGTCATAATTTTACATGTTCCGGCGTTTGTTTCTAAACGCTTTTTTTCCATTTTCTGTTTATGTGCACGGCCTTAATTAAACAAATTTTTAATTTTGAAGCGCTTCATGAAAAAAAAGTGAAAAAACTATTTGAAAATTGCAGTCAAAAATATTTTAATTTTAGAAAAAAAATGCTTTTATTTAGAATTGTGTATAATGGAAGGGTTACGGCTAAAAAATATATATATATTTTTTATTTTTCTCAGATTTTTTCCGAAACTATGCATGATGCGGCCAAAGTATTTATACATAAAAAAAGCGATGTAACTACTCAAAAAATGAACAAAGCCTCAGGAAAATTGAGTAAAATGGTTTAAAAAGAGCAAAAACTTTTCATTGTTCACAAATTCTTTAAATAGAACTGTAGCAGTGCTATTCAGTCAGTTTCTGACTGCATTTCTAAATAGTTTTTTTTTCTAATTATAGCACCTTCCATTTAAAACATGCACAACCCAAGGCTACAATTAGTAGGGTCCAGATGTGCAACCGAATAAATATAATTGAATACAATTACTGATTGCTTGTACTATTTATACGATCTTCTCAACATAGCTATTTTACTGATGTACTCGTTTTTTCAGTAGTTTTTCAATCAATGAAACCCGTTTGTTGATTTGTGGGTCTTCGGTTATTTTCAGAGCAATTTTCAGCTCAACCAGGAAGAGATTTTATGAAAATCAAAAAAAGGAAGCTTATTTACAAGTGATAACTAATTTTCAGGCTAAGACCGGTTACTGAGTACTTTTTGAAGATGAAATGACTTACCAATAGCTGCACCACATTCTGCAGCATTTTGTCGTCCTTCAAGTTGAGCAGGACATACATTGTGTTGCGCCAGACTCTGAAACTGTCGATATTACGAAAATTATAGAAAATGTTGAGACAATAGTGAAACAACGAGGCCGAGAGAAAGGTCCGATTTCTCCAATTTTCCACCCCGAAAGAACAAACTTTTGCAACCTCGCGAAATCGAGTGATAACAAATAGGTTGTAAAATCAGGAGACGCCGAGCTTCATAAAGGCACCCACACACACCCAGGGCGAGGAACAAAGGAAGGAGAGAGAGAGAGATAAAGGCTGAGAGATAGTGGGTTGTGATTTTGGGTGTGTGGGGGGTGAGAAACGAAGTGAATTGAAATGTAACGTAACTGCTGCAACTGTGGCCGCCTCCTCTCCTTCCTTTGGTGCGTTTCTCAACGAGACCCAGAGAGAAGACACCGCGACTTCATCATCATCACTTTGTAAATATCGTCGCTGGGGGGGGGGGGGCAGGGTGTCTCTAGTGCCCTCCAATCCGGCGGTACTATCTGTCCAGAGTGGGGGCCTGTACACCCAAAAGATCGCGCCACGTCGAGAGAGTATGCTAGAGAAAGATAGGAAGGGAGGAATAGAGAATTCGAGACTGAATGGGCGCTTCATTTCGCCCCCCCCGGGTCTTGGGAGTAGAAGGCCAAAGGGAAGCGGGAAATGATGGAAGTAAACATCGTTTTAGGAGAGAGAGAGAGAGAAGGTGAAATAAGAAGAAAAGTGAGTTTTATGACCTAGAATTCTGAAATGGTGTTGCCCGAAAGTTTGAAGTGGCGACGTAGTTATAAAGGGACACATTGAAATGGGTTGTTTAAAAAGTGCAAGGAAGACACATTTTCAGATGGCTGGTCTTTCACAATTAGTGAGAGCACGCCGTTCCAGCTTGCGAGAACTATAGAACTATTGAACTGTTCAGAGAAGGGCAAAGAAGTGTTCGAATACAAAAGAAACCTTTGTCATTACGAAAAGTACCTTAAATTTTCCAGATTTCCTGCCGAAAATGGCCTGCACAACGCCAAAACTGGCGCGCGACCCTTGTAAACTGTCGATGGAAACGAACATTTGAAGACTTCAGTCGTAACGCAGTAAACTATCAAATGCATGACCTCTATACTCTTCCATATTGGCTGAAAGTAGAGTACGGAGAGCTGTATACAAGCTCTATATGAATCCTTGCGTGCTGTTCGCCTTAAATTCCAAACTTATCTGTCTGTAATCTTAACCTTAACCTTAGACACGCAACATCCTAGGCGACGAATTTTCATATTTTTGAAACATTGCAAATACAGAGAATTTGACGTATCGTGTCGCCCAATTACCTGTAACCACTTTTCATCCGTCTATTTCTGTCTCTGTCTCTCTCTCTCTCTCTCTCTCTGTGTCTATTTGCCGCGTCTCCCCCGGAACAATTTGAGCTCATTTTTTTCATCCAGCGGCGTGGCGACGGCCACGGGCACGAGAATCAATTTGGCGAATCTCCGTCGTCGCGAAAAGGAAACCAAAAAGGCAATGCGAATGGAACATGAAGAAAATGAATAGAAACTACAGAAGTGAATTTTCGTTAGAAATTCAGCGTATGATGTTGGGTTGAGAGTGGTAGAAGTGGAGCCTGAGTAGAAGTGTATGGGGGGAGGGGAAGCGTGGCGATTGCGCCACAGGTGTGATTCAATTAAATTGCGGGCGGGAGGGAGGCGCGAGCGGAATTTGTACAATTCTGTTGTCGAACTGGAATGACGAATTGGAATGGGTTGAAATGAGGGTTGAAGGACACAGAAAAAGGCGGGCGTGAACCGATTTTGGCAATTTTTTGGCTATCGACTGGAATTAGGGAGACGTCGAGATGGATGCTTACTGGTGTGTGACACTTCGAATGATACGATGCTCTGACTTGAACTTTTTCAATTTCAGCACTTTCAAAATGTCAGTTGTTATCTTCTCTCATAATTTCTAGGAAGCAAACGACGAACGAAACAGAAGTTGGTATAAATGAAAACGAATTTATTATTTCCGATCTGTTAACACTGAAAACCCTGATAATAATGTAGATAATACGAAACTAAATTATGGAAGGCAAATCATTCACCTAATATTTTAATATTCACAGAATTTTGGAAATGAATTCTCAATTTTCCCCGAAAATACTCTCTTATATTCACGCTTCCCTATCAAAATCGTGTATCCGATGAGAGCACCGACGTGAAAAAATAAAAAAAAAATTTCAGAAAAATGTTGTGTAAAATACCTGATATGCGTCTCTTCTTCTTCCGTTATGTCTAGAAAAAGGTTTTAAGAATGCTTTCAGATATTATTTTTTTTAAAGTCGTTTTGCACTTTTACAGTAATATTTCATTTTTTATGAGACTTGGTTAGGTTTCGAAGCGTTTAGCAAAAGTGAAACAACTTGGCTTCACTGAAGCTTTTTGGAGGGGGGGGGGTCGCACGTTTTCAGTCTATTTTGGAGAGTTGTTTTTTTTTTTTCAGAACACCACTGTTTACATTTTTTTACAATTTTTATGAACAAAATAGAAAAGGAACACGTAAAAGTTTTTAGAAACTGCACTTTTTTGGTTATTTTCGTCGGGTATAATGTCATTTCTGCAACTTTGCGTATCGCGAATGCGGAGGATATTAATTTACGAAGAAACTTCTCATTCAAAAATCCTAGACTTCTGTTCTCTTTTATAACATTAATCTCATTTTGCATTAATCATATCCTATAAAACTTGTAAAAAAAAACAAGACAATTTTCTTAATTTTTCAAAATCGTACAAATCGTGTGTGTCCCACCCCCTCCAACTACCATAGCACCATGAATTCGTATTCAATAATTTTCTAATTCCGTTCATTTATTTCGTTTCGCTTGTCTATCTATCCTTTATTTCAACTTCTGTAACTAAAATAGTGATCTGAAAATGAGAATAACTTGAAAAACGAAAAACGAAAGGTGGGAAACTACTGCAGTCTTATGACAATGAATCCCTCTAAAAAGTGACCTCAATTTTACTGAAAACGCGTCGATTTCTTTCTGAAATTTGCTTAATAATGGAGAAATGTTCGGCATTATGGAAAACACTTTGCACTGATGGTTTTCTACTTCCTCATTCATTTCTTCATCCATCTCTTACCCACCATATCCAATTAGCTTCCTTCTCCCACCACACATTCTTCTTTTTTTCCCAATTTTTTCCATCAATTTAGCCCATTTTTAAGAAGCTTAAAAGTGTAATAGTGTGGGTATAAGCGTATATATCTTTTTGTTTCTTCTTCATTTCGCCAATGGACTGAATCTATTGAGCGCTGTTTAGGAGTCGGTGAAAAAACAGCGACATGTGTGCATAAAGAGCTTTACAAAAAAGATTGGATACATGGAGGGGGTGAGGGGGGGGGGGGACAAAGTGTGGGAATTCTAGACTAAAACAGAGCAATAATGTGGTGGATGAGAGCTGAAGAGATTGGTGCAAATATGAACGAAGAAAGAGAGGAAATTTCATGAGTCAGATATCCATGAGTATAGCGCTAACCTGCCGAATCAAATCCTCGTCAGCGGTGTTTGCGTACTTTTAAGACATTTTTTCCAGAAAGAAGATTAACAAAGAATTTAACTGTATTTTTTAAGCATATTTCTTCAAGTACCTCATGGTGCCGTAACATAATTAAAAAAAAGGTTAGTCGCCGTTCGCCAATACCCGCTAGAAATCTTGTAATAATATTAAAAAAAGCAAATAATGGATCATCGCCATCTTTTTCTTTTCCAAAACTTCACCTTCCTAAACCGGTAAAGGGCGTCTTAAATAAGAATCAGAAAACGAAATATCCGTTCTTTGGATTGTTTTGCACAAATTCACCCATTTCCGGTGAAACATGTTTGTTTTTCCGTAAAATATTTAATTTTATTAAATGCGAAATTTGAATTTCTTTGATATTCTGCTAGAGGATGCCGGAAAATTTGGAATCAGGATGCCAAAAAAGAGATTTTGGCGTATTAGCAAGAGAAATGAGCTTTTAATTGCTTCAAACTGATGTGTAAAGTTAAATTTTTGGGGGCAGACTGTAATCGGAGCTATGTCTAAAAAGCAATTGAATATTTTTGTTTTTGAAAATCGATTTTTTCGAATAAAGAAAGTCGACATTAGCAGTTTCCTCCTTTATGTGAATTGTTAATGTTGCTCTTCCTCAAAGCATCTAATCGGGTTACCATGGGCCCTTACGCCAATATGAAAAATTGAAAAAGAGAGAATAGAAAACAAAAAACTATAAAATATGAAAAATCGAACGTTGAAAGTGGAGGGAGAAAGGGCGGGGGGGGGGGGAGGCGCCCGTCCCGACACCATACTGTCTCTCTCTGTGTGTGTTTGTGTTATGACACAACAGTGCCCCAACGGACACAAAAAGAACAGAGAGAAGGAGAGAGAGAGAGAGAAAGGGAGAGAGAGAGAAAGAGAGAGAAAGAGAGAGAAAGAGAGAGAGGGATAGAGAGAGAGAAAACATGCAGAGATACCACCCGGCAGTGAAAATGAAATCAGAGCGGGGAAAAGGAGAAAATGGGGGGATCGAATAGTAGAAGAGAGTGGCGACGGGAGGAAAGAGGGCGCGGGTGTCCCCCTGTGTCTCCTCGCTCTCTCTGACTGAAATGCTATTTCTGATGAGTATTGGGGCCTGTGTGTGTGAGTGTGCGGGAAAGGCTCCCGCACAAGCACACACACACACACACACACATATACATACACACAGTGAGACACATTGGAAGAACGAAGACCTGGCCGCCGCAAGAGAAATCTTTTGGCGACACCGGCGGCGGCGACGCACACTGTGGAAGAATCAGATAGAAACGGGACAGAAATCGACAGAAATATAAATAGGTATGCATTTTTGGTGGCGGGGGGTGGGGGAAGAACAAGATGCTTAAGGTGGTGAGAGAGATAACAAATCCATCGATCATCCAAAGGGGCCACCGTTGCCACTTTATTGATTTCTATTTCTAAACTATAATGCCCGAATATTTTGTTAGGAAATGAGGGGCTGACAAGTGGCTGGCTCCGTTCGGCCCTCATCAAAGGTATGAGAAAGAGAACTGACATTTTTGAAATGATACAACTAGATATTTTACGCTAAAAACTGTTAAGACTCCGTTCGAAATTTACGAAAAATAACTGATGAAAGTATAACTACAAAATCTGAAATTTCATTACTTTATTTTTACAACTTATTCCAGACATGCTCCCGAAGTCTGTTAGGGAGTTTCGTATGCGAGCTCGCGCTATAACTTGTTGATTTTTTGACCAAATAAACTGAAAATTTTAAAGATTCTTATTGTTAGTAGATGCTCCGTTTGTCTGCATTTCTACGTAACTTGATGCTTGGTAAAACATTATTTCGTCAAGACGTGAGGCCTAGTTTTATACCTGGTAGAATGTCCATAAATTTTCAGCCAATATGGATTATTTACTAATTAACGGTTAATGCTTTCACGAAAGACGAAATATGACCGCCTCGTCTCGTCTTCGTCATGAATTCGTCTGACTTGTTTAAGTCTTGCGTTTATTGCGTAAGACGAATGCAAGACGAACTGAAAGACGAGCAAAGATGAGGAGACGAACGACGAGAGGAAAGACAACATTTTGTCTTCGTTTTTAGTGGAAGCCTTATTAACGGTAGCAGATTGGAAAAAAGATCGTTTGAAGCCTAAACCAATTTTTATAACCTGCGTTTGAGAACTGTTAACATATCGTCGTGGAAAGTGCAGAAAATCATATAACATCTCCAAGCAGTGATTGTTTGATACTACCCCATGGAGCTGGCAAACGGTCGGCTGATGGTCGAATGGCAGCTTCAGCTCCACTGGTACGAGGAGAGTTACGTAAGGGATCGGACGACCGAATCATGGGAGTTGTTGAACAGGCTTAAAATTGAAAAAGACCTCTTGGCCAGCCGCAGCCGGCCGTTTGCCAGCTCCGTGACCGTGGGGCAATAACAAACATTCAAGGCTTGAAGGTGCGCGTTATTCAGATGCGCAGCGGATTTAGTTGCGTATTCCGATCGTTCCATGTGACATATGACACACCACATGCTACCTGTAATCATTCAAAAGAACATACAACTGCTGGTTAAAGTTCTGTGGCATCATTGGAGAGGTCCAGAGAAGGTGCAAAGGAAGGCGACACGCGGAGAGAAGAATAAAAATTTCTCATGGACAACGCTTTTTGAGCATTTAACATTGCTGAAGTACGGAAAAGTACAAAAATCGATTAATTATTATACAATTAGCGAGTTAAAATTAGCTGGAATTCCAAGGATTAGAAAAAAACTATTGAACGCTGCAAACTCGCTCTAACCAGAAAAATAGCGCCATTCTAGAGAATAACCGAGCTGTTTGAAAGAAACCATACATATTTATTTACTCTGGAAGGTATTTATTCTGGAAGAAACCCCACATCGTGTTGTTCAATGGGAAGCGAGATACAGTAGCGGTCAATCGAATGTCAGCGCTTGGGGTGTTTTCACTTGAAATCAACGTCAGATGTTTGCCTTATTGTCAAAAACTGGTTGATTGTTTCAAATTAGAAAGCAAACTTTTTTAACGATCATTACATACAGTCCGTCGATTAAGGATAGGACTCCCACTCCATTTTGGAATTTCAAAAAAGAAGAGAAAAAGGAAATGAAAACTTTCTGAACGCCAGTTGATGAAGAATAAAAAGCAAGCCTAGGACACCAATTTTCATGGATCCAGCACTTCCCCTATTGACGTCTTATTCCCATCCAAAAGTTACTTTATAAGATGTTCAATAAGGTTTGGATCACTATGCATTTTTGATGCGGCAGCGATTTTTTCGATGTTTTTTTTCTTCGAAATACATGATTTTTGTGCCGATTTTTGTCGTTTTTCTCTCATCCCTTCTTCTGGAACCTTCGAACATTCTGTTGGGCATGCTGGCCACGAGAGCTCCCAATTCCGCCGCTGAGATCGCGTTCCACCCCGGCTGCCAGGGTGTCCTTGAGAAGTTGAAGCTGCCTTCTATGTTTGCAAATGTGTCGAACCACCAGTTTTCACAAATTTTCGATTGAATTGATGTCTGGGTGGACTCGTTCATCCAATCTCGGATGGGCGCACTCCTGTGAATCGGTGTATTGTCTTATTGGAAGACGTAGGTTTAGCTCTTGTCTCTGAAGAACGGGCCGATGTGCTTGTGGTGCTTTTGAAGAATATTGATTAGTAAACTCATGAAAATTATATAAAAATTGAGAAACTCCACTCCAGAAACTCCACAAGGCTCAGTTCAACTCGCTTCAACAACTCAAGGACATCCTGAAAGCCGAGTGGAACGCAATTCTAGCTGAGCAGTTGACAGCTTTCATGGTCAGCATGCCCGACAGATTGATCGAAGGTTCCAGAAGAATGGAGAAAAGAACAACGAGAAAGTCGGCAAAAGACCCTGTAGTTCGAAAAAAAAACGCCAGGTGATCCTCACCATTGGACGCCTTAAAAAGTGACTTTTGGATGGCTCTGCAATACTGAAAGTGCAGGAGACATGAAAATTTGGCTCCTGGTATCATTTTTAATTCTGAATTGAACGGTATTCACAGATCTTTGATACCTTGCCTACTGTTCTCTGAAAAACCGAAATCGAAAGGGTCTTATCCCTATTGGATGGACTGTAATGTCAAACATTCAAATACTCAAAAGATCTTACAAAACATAGTTTCACAAAAATGCACTTTCAATTAATTTATCCGGAAGGTTACTTTTTTATTTCAGTTGATTTTCAGCGAAACTGAAATTTTAGATCTATGGATTTATGAAAATCAAAGGATCAAAGTCTCCACACTTATGGGCTATACATACATGTGTTTATAGCTCCCATATGAGAACGTCCAGTTCGCTTGTGAGGGCTCTAAATCTGTAATCTCATGAGGTAAAAGAATCTTAAAATAAGGCACATTAGTTTTGGGAAAAACTGAATTTTAAAAGATGAATCTGAAAAGAAAATGATACGATTCAAAAAAAAAATTTCAACGATATTATTGCAATACGGAAGGATTAAGGGCAGGAAAGAAAATAACGTATACATATATACTTATGCTTAGTGGATACTTAGAAGTAATCAGATGATATCGAGAAAATCAACGAATTAATTCTTGCATAATCATAGCCAAGATCGCACGTCTTGGTTCTCAGGTAATTTTTGGCACATGTGCCCCAGGTTGGGGCGCGGTTGCCGGTGCTACGCAGTAAGCGTTCACGTTGAAAAAGCTTACCGTGTAGCACCGGCAACCGCGCCCCAACATGGGGCACATGTGCCAAAAATTACCTGAGTTAGCTGTGACCATTAAAGTCACTTTAGCAGCTTACTAAGCGTTTTGTTTCCATTTAAATATTGCTTAGCTATAAGAGGTACCGTAGCATAAGTGAATCCGAATCGGTTCTCTTTTATTAATCTTTTCATCTTGCGTTAGCTTGCAAAGGAGCTACACACATAACGAGAGGACTCCAGTTTAATAAGAGTAAATGTAGAAAATGAAAGTGCTCAACTTTTCAGAGTTCTATCATTTTCCGGGTACGCATTTCAGCCGCCTTTTGAAATTGATGTTTGATTTTTCTCAAAATTCTCAAACTTCTTCATATTTTCATTTACTTTCTTAGGATGTATATCAACTGATTACTTCTTGCACCATCATCGCCCAAGATCGCAAAGCATGGCTAGCTGTGATCCGCGAGTAACATATCAACTAAGTAACTAAGCAAGAAAGTAAATTTCATATGTATGCCAATATGCTGAAGTCTTGATAAAATCGATCGTTTTTTAGATTTTTGCAACACTTTCAGTAGCATCCGATGACTCTAATGCGAATAATCGTGACTATGCGCACAACTATTTCGATGTCAGAGTTCGCAATATCCAAAATGTCCTCATGGGTTTGACATTACAGTAAAATGAGCATTGCTGAATGTTGAATGCTTGGAAGAGGCAAATATAGTTATGGTGCAGCACGTGAGATCTTGAGGTAAAATATGATGAGCCAATTACTTTTATAGTAGGGTATTTTGAGATTGACTTGATTTGGTCTACGGCTCTTCACTCTTTAACCAATTTATCCGGTTTCCTTATAGATATATCAAAAATTTGCTTTCACTATTTTGCAAATTTTATCTATTGACAGCTTCTTGATATCTCTTCTAAGGATCGAGATAAACAAGCTGAAATTCACTTCCAGGAATGGTTTACGTCTTTGAAAAGGAAAGTTTACGACTGACGGTTTAATAGAGTGAATACTTCACATAGTTTCAGCGGGTGAATCAACTAATAAAAACACTATAATATGCAAACTCGCTTAATTAGTAATTTTAATTTTAAAATAAAAATGGGTGAGGTGGAGCACGTGTCGCCTTGCATCACAAATATGCCCCTCACAAGTTATGTATTATTTTCGCTGAATGATGAAGTGGGTGGGAGTAAGAAGTAGAAAACGATGTCGTCGCCGGGAAAAAGGAGACTAGGGGACGGGGGGGGGGGAAGGAAAAAGAAAAAGAGGTGGCGTTGTGTTGGGTGGGTGTCTCTCTATGCGTGTGTTGGTGTGTGGTGAGCTGGTGAGCCACATCGGCGCCTGAGTACACGGAGCGCGGGGGACGAGAAAAAAAAACGAAAAGAAAGAGGAGGAAAGGAAAACGGGGAAGAGCCTTTACGTGAGCTCTCAACGGCGCCAAAGCTCCTTCCTAGTGTGGTGGGATAAAAGCAGGGGAGATGATGATGATGAGATTTATTCCACATGCCTCAAAATTGAAGACGACGAGTTCTTTTTGGCTGAAACTGAAAGCAGAACTTAACAATTTTCTCATATACCATTCATTTACTGGTCTAAGTTATTTAGGCAACTCGACATTTCGTTGACGACTTTTAAATTGAACATTGGTTGCTTATAAGCTTTTAAACTAAGCTTGACTAGGTGATGAGCGACAGTGAAAGCTCCAATGGGCCTTGAGCTTCCAGCTTTTCGGTGAATTGCCACTAATTGCGTTTTGATTGCGACATTATGGCGAAGCTTTAGCGAAAGATAGACAAAGGTTTGTGATTTCTGTTGCTCTGAATAATGGCACATCGGCTTCAGCTCTTGTCTCTAGCGAAACCGTCCGACCTTTGGAAATAAAAAAAAATGTTGAAAGCGAATGCTGAGAAACTGCCCTATGATGTTGAGGTAAGGCATAGAGCACAGCATCCTTTGAACCGATCTATAAAAAGGGTTCGTGCTCAAGCGCGAAGCAAGTTATTCTGAAAATGTGTATTCAATGAGGATGGGGGGGGGGGGGGAGAAATCAACCTTCTTTAAAAGGGATTGGCTCAAAGTAGCTTATGTCGATCATGATGCTCACTTTAAAAATGTATTCAAGCGTAACACACTATATAAACTATTTCAAGTTAACTTGCTCCGTATATGAAAGCTGTTCCGGAGGGAGGGTCCTAGTGGTGGTTACTTTCTTACTTAGGATATACTGCTCAAGTGGCCTTAATGTACTAAACGCTTCCAAATTAAAGCCTTTTCCCTCTTCGATGTTGGTTTTTCCAGAATTACGGTACTAGATCGTGAGAAGTGAATGACCTCACACGACCAGGTGTGCCAAAAAACATATAGAAGCTCATTTTTGGGTAGATCGGTCATCTCTGTGGCTTGATCTAGAACAGAAACCTCCAGAATACGAAACCCAACCTGTGGATACCAGCTCAATGATCTGGAAGGCCAATAAAACTGTCACTTCGTCAACACGAACCATCGAACGGGCCCTATCCAACTTGACCAAGTCCGCCAACAAAATCCCGCACCAGATGCCCAGCACGTCTTAGTTTTCTTCTCTTCATGAATAGACGTCTTCTCTATGAAGATCTTTTGCCGTTGTTCGGTTAGTGTTACTCTAACTAGTCTTCTTTTTATAGATGTGTGAGTCACTCTGATTCGTTCTGCTAGTACTTTTGTGAGAGCACACATTTCTGAGCCGTAAGTGAGGGCTGGGAGACGATTGAATCAAACATATTGGAGCGTGCTGTCCTTGGTGAACATCTTCTTCTGTGTCTTCAATTCGTTGTTTTGTACATATCGTCTTTGATAACCATTTTGTGAAAGCTTGTGTTGAACTGCTTACGTCTCCTAGTTTTTAAAGCGTTGCGAAAATAAGTTGTGCATCGTAGCTCAGTAGTTACAATGCAATAGACGGCGAACTCGGAAGTGATAGATTCCAATTGTATGCGCATGACCGAATCGGGTTGAAACACTTAGAATATCAAGATGGATGAGAAGAACTAACGCTCCCGCTCATCTGACGTAATTAAGCTGAAAATGCTGAAAACTTATGACTAGACTGACTGAGCAACCAACAGATCTCTAACTCAGCTAATAAGTGAGCTGGTATAAGCTGGTGAAGGGGAAAATTGTTTTTGAACTTTTATTTCTAAAATTTTCAAAATTTTCGCAAAAAATAAAAGATAAAAGCATTTATTTCAAATTATCTCGTATTGATCAACTTTTAGAGGGAAGGGGTAAGCGATAACAGGGCGGGCGACTTTCCCGAAGTTGAAAGTCGATGGCTTCTTTATCGAAATAGCCGTGGATCTCAGCGAACAGGCCTAGAACAAAATGAAAAGGACGGAAACAAATGGGAGGTTTAGTAGGATGACAAAGTGGATGAAGGTGCAACGAAAGCACGAATTCTGAAGTTTATTTTAAAAACTTTTTAGTCAGCAGAAGTTTGGACCTTTTCGTGCAGAAAATGAGGAAGTGAGCTGGTATGAGCTGGTGAAGGGGAAAGTTGTGTAATTTTAGGAAATTTTATAATTTTCTATATTATCTGTTAGCGAAAATGCGTGGATCATGCACACTAAAGTTGATCTAGCTGGACTCCGATGGAAATTACGGTTGAAATTACGGCTGATATCATCTCCACGAGTCTTGCGCAAATCTAGGCCAAACTTTGAATGCTCACAATTCTAGCACAATTCTTTCACAAGTCTAAACTAAAAATTTGAAATTGAAAGCTCACAATTCTAGCACAAGTCTCCGACAAATCTAGGCCAAACTTTGAAGGTTCACAATGTTTTGCCCAGGAATTGTGGGGGAGTTGTGGAGTTTTTCTGAGAAATTATTTATTCATTCATAACCATGAATCATTGAATCCGGGAAAATGTTGTCTCTCTGACCACTTTATTGAGTCGTGATCCGGACAGTCTACCGCTTGGTTCGGTCTTGATCGCAAATATGATTCCATGGTGGCGTTTCTTTGGGACTGCGTCGTTCTTCAATTTTTGAAAAGTAATATTGGCATGGCTTGACGGCAGTCTCCGGTAAGATTATTTTTAGAACATTTCATCTCGGAACATTATGTTTCGATGGATCGATGACATTTTGTGAGTATTTCCCTTTTGCATATGCACCGTAGCTGAAGCGCGACGCACTTTCTATGTTGATTTAGTTAAAACATTAAGTTAATGTTAATAAAAATGGAAGAATCTCGTTTATTTTCGCTTCAATAATCCATCTTTTAGGTGATTTTGCCAACAGAACCGAAATATTGAAAACTATCGTTTTTTCTTTTTTGAACAATTTTATTTCAACAAGATGGTGTTGTCGCAGAAAAAAAAGAAAACAAAGAAAAAATGAGAAAGAAGGAAAGAAAGGCGCAGTGGTTGCACCAGCCGTTTCCAATGTCGGCGTCTCGTCGTCTCATATCCTATTTCTCATTACGTCATCTACCTGATGCCAACAATTTGTAAGACGGGCGCCACCGCCAGAGGCTCTCCGCCAATTCTTATATAAAATCGATTTTTACAATCGCAACGTTACGCGTTGTTGAAAAATGAGAAATGACTCTGATTCATTCTGATGAAAAGTCACCTTGTAATACTTCCAATAAGAATTCAATAGGACCACATGGCATTTTCTTCGAATTGCAGGAACTTTCGCCGATTTTTTCGTTGTTCTCTTCTCCATTTTTTTCCATCACTTAGATCAATCTGTCGGGCATGCTGGTCACGAAAGATGTCAACTGTACAGCTGGAATTGCGTTCTACTCGGCTTCCAGGATGTCCTTGAGTTGTTGAAGCGAGTCGAACTAGGCCTATTGGAGTTTCTGGAGTAAAGTTTTTATATAATTTTAATGAGTTTACTAATCAATACACTTCAGGAGCTCCACAAGCACATCGTCCCGTTCTTCAGAGACAAGAGCTAAACCTACGTCTTCCAACAAGACAATACACCGATTAACAGGAGTGCGCCTATCCGGGGTTCGTTGAACGAGTCCACCCAGACCTCAATTCAATCGAACATTTGTGGAGACTGCTGGTGCTGGTTACATAGAAGGCAGTTCAACTCGCTTCAACAGCTTAAGGACACTCTGAAAGCTGAATAGAACGCGATCCCACCAGCGGAATTGGGAGCTTTCGTGGTCAGCATGCTCAACAGAATGTTCGAAGGTTCCAGAAGTAGGGAGGAGAGAAAAACGACAAAATCGACACTAAAGTCATGTAATTCGTTGAAAAAACATCGAAAAAATTGCTGCCGCATCAAAAATGCATAGTGATCCAAACCTTATTGGACATCTTATAAAGTAACTTCTATTTTAATTTTGAATGATCCAAATCGATGGGTGGAGGTTCCTATTAGTAACCTCTGACTTCATTCCGGTAACCCTCACGAACTGTATGCATACACTGAAATAAAAGTTGGGATTTTCAAATTTAAACATTTTCATATTATAATAAAATGATATTGCCACTCTTTCAAAATTTAGTTTTTCTTGATTTTATGTGAATTTTATAACCCTCCACGATGGTTCTTGGGCTATAAGCATATTACTGATACGGGTTACTAATGGCCGATCTTCCTAACCGATCCTTTAGCTCGTATTTTCCGAACTGAGTAGTTCCAGATTCTACAAATTGCGTATTCACTTCTAAACTCTCTCTATTTAGGGAGCTCAGTTTCTTAAATTCACTTTCTCATCGTCTTCGAACTACTTTCAATGAAAATCAACAAAGTGAATGGTATTCTATTCTGACATTGGAAAGGCATTTGGTAGATGCCCCCCCCCCCTTTAATTACAGAAAACCAACATCGTAAACTCAAATATATTTAGATAAAATGATGTTTAGTTAATCTTTCGAGTCAATTTACTAATTATCTTTTTTTTTCCAAAGAATCGATGTGACTACTATAACAATCCATTCCATTCAATAATATTATGTTATTAACCACTTATTCATTTCTTTTGTCAGCAAAATACATTTTACATACTAATCACGCTAATAGCCTCCATATCCATCCAGCGCTGGGAACTTTATATATTGAATAGACGTCGATTACCTAAGAACCAAACACTTACAAGTTGTTACAAGCCGTGTTCGTTAGCTATCAGCTGCTGCCGTCATGTCTTGGCAATCCGGGAGCACAAAGGCCACAGGCCACACTTATATGTATAAAAATGAAAATTGTTGCTGGCACAAAGCCGCAAGTTGTAGACCTCGGCACGTTTTATGCTTAAAGTGTGAGTTGAAATCAAATTGATCAGAATCAGAACCAGGAGTCTTTAAGCAAACAGTTCCAGTTTCGTTTAGTTTCGGAACGCGACGTACGAGGCTAGGCTAAATTTCCTAATGAAATTCGAAAAGTGCACATTTCATTAGACCTGGTGAGAATTTATTAAAAGAACGTATGAAATTCCAGATGCTCAATTTTCAGTTTTTCTGAAGTCTACAAGTCCCTCCCCATAACTCAAACAAAGAGAAACCTCATGAGAAATTGTATTTTATATTTTTTAATTCATATGTTCTAAATTGTTTCTGAAAATTGTTCTGAAAGTTAATATGCATACTATCAATCAGGGGAAAATGGTAGCTGGCTGCTCTCCGTTTATTGATTCATCAATAATAACGTTAAACCGGGGTCACTGTCTATGTTGGAGTGGCATGCTTAAATCGGCGATTCGGTTTTTAATTATGAGAAACTCGTTTCTTCCATCGTTCCCATGAAAACCATATAATTTTCTTGTAGTTCAAATTTATTGCTTTATAAAGATGGCAGTCTGAAGACCTTTTGGCTGATCAAGTCAAGGGTGACCGATCTGCCTGAAACTTTGTTTCTGTAGGTTTTTTGGAACGCCTGATAACGTATGAGGTAACCCACTTCTCATCATCTATTACCGAATTCTGGAAATGCTGAAATCAAAGAGGCGTGAGAGTTATACTCTTTCAACTGCATGCCACAAGCAGGCAGAGGAATACACGCCCATAGGCAGCAATTTGAGTCAGAGTTGCCGGCCCGGCTTAGTATTGTTCTTGATTTTCTATTCAGTATTGACTAAATGTTTTGCTTTTTCTATAAATTAATGGAACTAACCGATAGAAAAATGCAACTTTCGACCTTATTCGAACAGTAATTTCAAGTTCGTGTGAATGATATAAGAGTGACCGTAGTCGGATCTCATTTATGCCTTTCGTTCCTCTTTGAGAGTAATCGAATTCTAATTACCGTAAAAACTCAAATAGTGTTGCATGCAATACTATTGTTCAAGCTTGTCTCCGCGGGGCAATACTATTAGGGGCGCAAATCAATAAAGGGTGCAATACTATTGTTCAAAAACTATTTTTCTCGTTGTTTTTTCTTGTCGACTTCTCAAAACAATAAGAATTTATTTTCAAAAAAGTTTCAGTCAAAAATTGCAAGAATTACTTACTTACTTGGATACTTGGACGCCCGGTAGTCGGCTGGGGGGTGTTCTCAGCGCCGTCAGCTACTCAACTCATATGGCAAGAATTTCAGTAAGAAAACGGCAAAAGTTCCAGTCAAAAAACTACAACATTTTAAACAAAAATTCGAAGCAAAAAGCAAACGAAAATTATAAAATAATATGAATGGAAGTGTCCAATTCATCATAATCTTCACTTGCTTCGTTTTCATCTTCTTGTAAATCAATGTCACCAATAAGGTCGGCAACTGCACCTAAAGACAATGACTGGACAGCTTCTCCTCCTTTTCGTTTCATCAGGTCCAATCCCTTTGGCATTTCGCCGTCGTTTTTGAAACAATTAATCTTGCAATCTTCGGATCCGTCCAAAGCATTCTTCAACCCACGTCCGGTGAAAGATTTTTTGATCAAAGGCTCTGGCAACTGTTTCCAAGCGTCCTAACTCCATTTTAAATACATTTCCATTGGAAGATGACGCATATTTCCTGAGTCAGTGTACGACTTGACTCCGTGAATCATCGAACTATTCACGAATTTTATTTTCAAACAGACTATTCCAATGCACATCTGGTGCCTATAATTGAAATCCTGTTAGAATGCTAGAAATTCGACGTCTTCTACCTGAATGAATTTAGTGGTCCCTCCAGGGATCACAACCATATCAACACGTAGGATTTTCATCACTTTCTTGGTATCCGTGATTATGTGGCAACGGTATGATGCTCTGTGGTCTCATCATTGAAAAATGTTCTCTGACCATGACAGCTCCATCGAGGAACCAAACTTTTTATTAATCGATGCAAAAGGACATTTTTTCGGAAGCAAAACAAACGGACGACACTTGAATCCGTCCGAGCGAGCAGTAAGCATGACAGAGATATGAAGCTTGTCATGTCCAGTTGTATGTACATAGTTACGGAGACCTGAACTCCTTAATTTATTTTTTTGTTGAACGACCTACCTGATTTGCTCCCAATTCTATCTGACGTCCATAGACAAACTATTTGAGAAATCCAAATAATCCGCCGTTTCATTAAAGGAATAAACGTAGTAATAGTTATTTTGGAGCATCAGTTTTTCAACATAAACACCAACATCAACAATTTTTTCGACGTATTCATCTGGAGGTCAAATATAGAGAAAAAGAGAGAAAAACGTGATAGAGAAAAACATTTAAAAACAGAAAATAATCAAACAAAAAGAAGAAAACACAATAAAAAAACGATGAAATAAAGAAAAAATAACAAATCTAAATTGGTTTGCTCTCTTTTCACTATTGAAAGGCGTATGGGTGGTTTACAGTTCTCAAACCTCAAATTTGGATATAAAAAATATGTCGTGGCGCCGATTTTGTCATCACGAAGGGGCAAGACAATTAGGGAGGCAATACTATTAGGGGCACAAATCAATTAGGGGGTGCAATACTATTGTTCAAGCTCGTCTTTGCGAGGCAATACTATTAGGGGCGCAAATCAATTAGGGGTTCAAATCTATTAGAGGTTTTACGGTAATTAAAAATGTTAGTCAATAGAAAGTTTGCTATTTCATTATCAGTTCCAGTTGGCTTGGTAAAACATCGAGATATGAAATTTACGCCTTGAATATCTGGTTTCGAGGTAAATGAGAAAAGCGACAGAAGTTTCTGAAAATTGTGCTCAAAGGAATGAAAATCAGTAAAAATGATACATAATTAGAGCACGGGACCCGTGTTGAAAATGTTTGTTTCTGATAATGTTAGAATAATTTATGCAACTTCGCCGACAAACGCCAGTTCTCACTTTTTCTCAAATTGGAACCAAATTGGGATAGTTGATTCCGTTGGAAAACTTGTTAAGCAGCATCATATCATATCACGGAATGGCAGATTCCCTGTCATTTGGCATGTCGCTCCATTCACAATCGATGCTCACCTTCATAGAACTCGTCGAGACCTTCAATTTGCGGATTTTTAAAGCGTTAATTTAAGTTTTAAAAAAGTGACGGGCGGACTCGTTGTCATCCGAACGGAATCGCACTGGTCACAGGTCATCTCAAAGCTTAACTATAGTACGACTGGAGGAAGAAGTGTAGAAGTCCTTAAAATCAAGAGAAGACAGATTCTGGGAAGATATTCCAGAATCTCAACTTATTCTGTTCAGAGCGGCATTCTCTGAACATCTAAATTCAAAAAATAAAAGCAGAAATCTTGTGACAATTATACAATTTTAACCTGCAAATGTGCGTAGCGTTTTTTTATTTGTATACAGTAAGAATTGGATGATTTCAAGGGAAGTTATGGCAAAAAAAAACGTATAATCATGATCAGTACTGTATATAATATGTTAGAACTGACCGATTTATTTGACTTTATTTGAACCGTAATTTCAAGATTGTACGAAAAAAAGATATATGACTGACCTCTATCGGATCACATTAAGCCTTTTGTTCTTTTTTCAGAGTAAACGAATTCCAATTCATTGTAAATGCCAGTCTATATCTGAATTGCTTCAAAGGCTCACTTCAGAAAATTCCCTTTATGAAAACTCATATTTTTAATTAATATAAAAGCAAACCCCTATTAATCATTAGTCGCAATCGTAATAAGAATATAACAATTATTATTATTATTATTATTATTATCAGAATCTGAGCAGATTCGAGTGCTCTTTCTAATCTTCTTTCAGTTAATTCCTATTTGAATCATTGTTATGCTCCATGCAGCGCGGCTACTGGTGCAGCGGTACAAAATCCATGCAGTGGTGACATATAATCCGCTGGAAATCTTTTGATTCTCACCTGTCTCTTAGTATATTTCTTGTTAAACGGGCAGGGTTGGGGGGGGGGGGCAGCATCATGAAGATGTGTATTTATATATTTATGATTATTATGATTATTAGTGTTATGATGAACACATTATTGAGATCTGTCAGCCTCTTGGCTACTCGACCGCTCTGGGATAATTCCTTGGTTATGCTCGGATGAATAAAAAGAGAGTGAGAGCGAGAGAGAGAGAGAGAGAGGGAGAGAGAGCACAAACTAATATTAATCGGAAGTCTTGACAAGATGCTTGTTTGCTCACTTGCTCACTATATTTCTCCTCACTGATTATTCTGCCTTTAATTTCAGAGTTCGATCAATTTGGCGTGTCAACAGCGAACCGTGATGCGTTTATGTAGGATGATTAGGACTACGGTATTTCCAGCTCAAACAAGTATCCGAATTATGTATAGTCAGAATCTTTATTTAGAATGCTTCCTTAATTACTTAGTTCGTTTCAGAGAATATGCAAAGGTTTTTGTTTAAACCAATGTTTTTTTTTCCTGAAATAGAAAGTCTCAGCCTCCATTTTCTGAAAAAGGGAAGTTCAACGTGTCTTACCTGCCTAATTAGAAGCATATCAATCGACGGGCCGTACTGCCAGTTGCGCCCAATTGAGCTCTAACATAGCTCATCCACACGGCACTTCTCTGGAAGACATCGCGCTCACTCTCGCTCCTAGACTTAGGTATTGATCGCAAGCGAGGCGCCAGATACTCTACTCTTGGTCTCTAAACTGGTTACAACCCTTGACTGGGCCGGAGCGAGCTTCGCAACTATTATCAGCGAGGAATGTTTAATTTTGTTTAGAACTAAATATTCGAAACACATGAGCAACCTGCTTAAAAGTTTCCCATTTTTCACAAATTTGGCCAAAATCGCTCAGAAATTTCTACAAATTTCCAGCGGTTCGGCTCATAGCTCACTTCAAAAGGAATATTTAATCTCGATCAGCCTAGCGAACTGTTGACCTTAAAGACAAAGAGCCAATAAGATGAATAATTAGAAGTTTCGGCTAGAAGCCGCTAGAAGTCGGAGAGTGCTGGGCATGAAAGTCCTTCTTTTGTATTATTCACTTTTCAACAAATTCTGTCACGTATACAATTAGCTATAATTATGCTATCATAAATGTTTTTGATGCACAAAGTTTGCTTTTTCTTTCATTTTTGATTAAAAAAAAAGGTTTTTCCAATCGAAAATAAGGTTGTTATACTTGAATAGTTGTATTTTCTAAGTACTGATGAGCTATTTATATCAGCTTTGAGACGGCCTATGGCGGGGCGACTCCGTCCGGAGCATGGCTGTACCGAAGCCGACAACGGGTCCGTCCGTCACTATCTTAAAAATTCAAATAAGTGTTTAAAAAAACTGCAAATTCAAGGTCTCTGCGAGTTCTATGAAGGTGAGCATCAATTGTGAATAGGGAGACATGCCAATTGACAGGGAATCTGCTATTCCGTACGGCTTTTGATCTGAAGTTGTTCAACGGAGTATTTCCAATTTGGTTCCAATTTGAGAAAAAGTGGTAACTGGCGTGTGTCTGCGTAGGAGCATAAATTATTCTAACAGTATCGAAAGTAAACATTTCTAACACGGGCCCCGAGCTCTAATTATGTATTATTTTTACTGAATTTCATTCCTTTGAGCACAATTTTCAGAAACTTGTGCCGCTTTTCTCTTTTACCTCGAAACCAGAGATTTAAGGCGAAAATTTCATATCTCAATGTTTTACCAAGCCAACTGGAACTGATAATGAAATAGCAAACTTTCCTAATTAACAGAGCTTTCTTGTTTTCATGTTCTGAATGCTCTTTGTTGATTATGCTCGCAATCTCTTAGATATTCTGAAAACGATTTTCGTGACGTGAAACGGATTCTCTTATGACGTTCGATTCCGAAAATTTGTTTCTGTCATTCATAATTCTTAGAATATAGTTTTAGACTATAAGACATAATGGGAAAATGGACGGATACAATATGGATCGCTGAAAAATGACAAAATGATGTGAATAATTAGTTTCAAGAAGCGTTTTATTCCATAATTATCATAATTTTTCATAATCTTTCGAGTTAATATAAAGTATTGGTCGGATTATCTTTTGAAAAGTGCGATGTCTTCAATCATATACACTACTCGGGGTTATTTTGGCTGTTTTCTATAAGTCATCTATCCGAGAGCAAGCAAGAATGAAATGGGTGGAAATACAATGGGCGTGGATTAATCTGATATTTCATAGTATTTTAGTATTTTAAGACATGCTCAGCAAAACTCCACAAGTCTCCCACAAATCTTGGGTAAAGCTTGTCCTAAACTTGGGGTAAACTTGAGTTAGATTTGTGGCGGATTTGGCCTAGACTTGTTTTTGGATTGTGCAAGACTTGTGAACCTCCAAATTTTGGCATAGATTTGTGGGAGGATTGTGCTAGACTTGTGAACCTTCAAAGTTTGGCCTAGACTTGTGAGAGAATTGTGCTAGATTTGTGAACCTTCAAAGTTTGGCATAGATTTGTGGGAGGATTGTGCTAGACTTGTGAACCTTCAATGTTTGGCCTATATTTGTGAGAGAAATGCGCTAGAATTGTGAACTTTCAAAGTTTGTCCTAGATTTGCGCAAGGCTCATGGAGTTGATATCAGCCGTAATTTCAACAGTAATTTCCATCAGAGTCCAGCTAGATCAACTTTAGTGTGCATGAATTTGCTGAGAAATCATTTATTTAAAAGAGCGAATTAGCACTTACAGTTCTTCAACTTCACTGAGTTGAATACCTTGATCCAAAGATACTGATTGTCAGATTAAATTCGTTAAAAGACATTGTTTAATTTGTATAACATAAAATTTATGGATTATAGTATTTTATAAAACCTGTGATATCAAAATTTTAGGTTTAATTCTATATTCCTTCGCTTGAGAAACACTGCTGGAACCGAGCAAAATAATGTACTTGAGTTCAGGGAACGTCAATGAAAATCATAATTGTCATCCAATTCGAGTCGATGACGGGCTGACTTATTACTATAATAATACAAAACTGACAATTATGCTATGAAAAGGTTTTGTTCCGTAGTCCTAGCTCCATTTTTTTCCATTGAAAACAAACAGAGTTCTGCAAATTACGACCTTTTTGAAAGCATAATTCATATGTTGAAGAATTCTATGAGCCGGGCCTGCCCGAATTGGCGCTCATCACATGCGTGATGCAGATGCTCGATTTTTTTGATTCACTCCTGCATAGCGTGAGAGTTTATTTTATTTTGCTTCAAATTGCACATGAGCAATTTGAAAATGACAACGAATGCTGCTCTTCAGAAGATTTGAGCGATATGGCAAATTTAAAAGATGACGCTGTGAAATAACGAAAAATATTTTGTTGAATTCCGCAAATCTTAATACTGCTTTCACTGCAACAGCCACGGTTTCTCAAGTTTAGGAAACCGAGAATAACAATATCCATAATTACTATATATGTATGTATGTCTGTCTCTCCGATGCCCATCTAACATCTTAGATATGTATATTCATCAAGGTGTGTCTCCATTCCGTCTAATCCCCCCCTCCCTTCAATCTCCTAATTACACTTATACAAAATTCCACGTAAGCAGCCAGCCAGCAGAGCAGTGCCAGCTATTCCATTTGGTGCCCGCCGGCTTGTTTTGCTTTTCTTCACATTCCCTCCTCACCTGTCTCCGTGCTTCTTCATCTTTCCCATTTATATATTTACTCAGGACCCTTCTCTTCGGCTCTTTTCTTTTTGGCCGTTGTGGCGGACGAACCACCGATTCAATACATTTCTTATTATGCCATTTGTATATACATACATTGTGATGTAAAGAGATGAGTCACTGTGTTGGTGCGATGCTCATTTATGTTTCTAGGTAACATTAAATTTTAAATTTTATCTAGAAATGCGTTTTCTTTTTTGAGGTGCTACAGAGCCAATGAACCGCAAGAGAGGTGTCCTCATTATCAAAGCTAATTAGTTGACTAGTTTGCGGCCCGCCCGCTTACCTCCTACTTTTGTTAGCGGCCTGTCTTGTTTATTTCCCCTTGGCTGGCCGGTTTCTAGTTCCTACTTCATTCCATTCTCTGGGCTAATTAATCATCGATTCAAAAGTAATTGAGTAAGAAAATGAGCAAGCTGGGCTTTGCTTTCCAGCCCCGCCCGCCTGCCCCGCCCGCTTCCCAACAAAAATAAGAGTATTGGTTCATTCTCGATGGGTTTACCTGATCATAAAAGCAAATGCGCCCCGTGCAAACTGATGCATTTCAATATTATTCAATGACTGCTACAGACATATCAAATGTCATTTTGCATAACTAATTTCTACAGTTTCTACCCGCTCTCTTCTCATCTATTCACCTCGAGAAATATTGTGTTCTCTCTCTCTCTCTCTCTCTCTCTCTCTCTCTCTCTCTCTCTCTTTAACTATTTCTCTATTTCAACCAATTACAAGTAGATAATTTACAATTCTCTTCTTGCAAATCGCACCCAATCAGCAACGAATGGTCTTTATGACGGCCATGCGTCCCAAAAATTATTTTTTTTAAGGAGACGTCAGTGTTTGTGTTTTGGAGGCAGCGAAAATGACAATTTCTCTAGGTTTGTGTGTTTTTTAAAACTGAGCCAAATATATGTTTATTATATGTTAGTGAATCTGAGCATGAACTGGAAAAGATGGGAAGAGCTATTAGAGCGCATTTGCATGCGACATATCTGAGAGCCTTTGTGATGTAATACACCCGATTAACATTTTAGATTAGGCCATATGAATCTCTTTGGTTCTCTTAATACATCAATAAGTTTGCAAAAGAATATGAATAATCGACAAATTCAGTTGAGACATTCTGAAAGAAAAACGCACACCTTGATTATTTTGCCAGAGTTACGCTGATTGGACTTAAATTCACTTTTTCATAATTTCAAGCAAATTGCCTATTTGCCCAAAGTGAGAACACGTGACAAATTAGTGTAAAAATAAGAAATTTGAAAAATAAAAAAAGAAATAACCCTTATCCCTTGCTAAAAATTCAATGCAAAATGTGGTGCCATCCTCGTTATTCCGGATTCTTCTTTTAGAATCTTTTCCGTTACGCCCATTCCCCATAATAGCTGTGCGAACTTCATTGTTGCACTTAACTACTTTTGGTGTGATTACTCTTATTGATTCTATGCATAATTCCATATGCACACGCTGACCACAATTGACGCGAAACATTTATATTGTAAATCAACTCAAAGCTGACAGATCTGTCTAAAAATGTTTGCTTCTGAAGGTTTTTTGGCACGCCGAATCGTACGAGCTCACTCATTTTTCACCATGTGGTACTGGAATTGTGAAAGCGTTAAAATCGAAGCGGATGGAGGCGGGGGGGGGGGCTTTGATTATGCGTATATAATGATCAAATTGGGATAGCTTAAGCCCTAAAGGTCAAGTGGATAGGCTTAGGACTTCAGCGGAAATAGCTCCTACAAGCGTCGCTAATGATTTAGTACCTAGCTTATACCGTATTCACGCGGTTCCACATTGAACATTTGGACAGTAAGAAACATTGAGAAGCATTAGTTCCGTTAATTTTCAGAGAATACGGGGGGGGGGGTGGTACGACGGAGCGCATAGGACGATAATGACAGAAGTGATACTCATTGGTTATATTCTTATGAAGATTTCATATAATCAGGAGAACACGCCTGTATGTACAAAGCGCTTTTGAGATTAAATTTGGGAGAGGCGATCATTGTATGAGGAAAAAGAAGGGGACTCGAGTTCACTAACCAGTAAGGCATTTGATGGATGAATTAGTTCGCATCGCCAACGTCATATAGGCGGAAGTAGAACTGGGACTTTTAGAATTAGAAGACTCGTAAAATATGACGACATTTTAATTGGGAGGCACACGAGATCTGATTAATTTGTTTGTCAAATTTCAGATGATCATCAATAATGATTCCTGAGCTTCTGAGCAAACTGTGAAATTTGCATAATATGGATGGCATTAACCTAGTTTTTGGTATGCGAGTTGTGCTTTCCGAAGTGCATTACTGCAGTTTCTTTCTCTGCTAGTTAGAGTTAGAGCTTAGGATGTTGAAGTCATCGCTGTAGGCAAATACATGGTCATTTGGAGGTCGAAGAGGGGAATTGCTCAAGCATGTCATTTATATACCGTAAAACTCACATAGACTTGTAAACAATACTATTGTTCGCAGAGCCTTTTTGAGAGCAATGCTGTTAGGGGCGCAAGTCAATTAGATGTTTTACGATATACTAGGAAAAGGAAGGGTCTAAAAACGGGATCTGAATATGATAATTGACAAATAATCATCGACTCTGAATCAGTTCTCCAGAAAATTAGTTACGGATCTCGGAGTTTCAATAGCAGTAAGTCATGGGGAGCGGGTTTCTAAGTTATGACTTTGAGCGTACATTAGGACTACTGAGATCTAAACCGATTTTTTCGAAACTGATTGATTGATAAGATCAAATCAATTTTACAACTAATAATGTTAATTCAAAACAGTAATTTTTTCAACCGATTACAATACATACATATAAACAAACCCATGTAATTATCAGAGCATACGTAGGCAAACTTTCTTATCAATTTTCTCTCTTTCTTCATGTTTTCTTATTTACAGCCCAATTATCAGCTATTTTCGCTAAGTGTTTTCTCAAATTTCAACAAAATGCTCTACCAGTGTGTGCTGGCCAGCAATGTGCTCTTTGTCCATTTTCAAATTACTCTGGAATTTGGAAAAGACTTTAACGGCAACTCTGATGCATTTTTTTCTCATTTCCAGCCTTTCAGTCCCCTCTTTTTTTCTTTAAATTTATATATTATCAGAGGTTACTTGGAAAATAAGTAAAAATCCAGCACATCTCTTGCTAACTTGTGTGATAATGGCAGGTCATAACTTTCATTGAAATTCAAATAATGGCTCGAAAAGCTTTCGAATAAATATTGTATAATAATACAGTGGATTGTCGTCCCGGAATTCCTCGGCCCTCCTGTTTAAGGGATACTTGTGGGATTCCCACTTGGCTCAGTTATAATCTAATTATTCCCTTATAAAATAACTGAAGATCTTCAATTTGCAAACATGTTGGTTTGCCGCTTCTTTTATGGAGAAATCGATGTCATATATTTCGGCTAATCTTCTACTTGCGACTAAAACCTGAGAAATAGTGAAGAATCTCATAAAATCATGCTCCCGGGTAGTGTGCTTCACCGTTAAAATTTCCACGGTTAAATGAGTTTTCGGTTAATTAATCGGTGAATTAACCTTTAAAAATTCACCGCTTTTCACGGGTAATTAACCGAGTAAAAAAATTTTAACCGGTTAATTAGCTCGAAATTAACCGGTTAACCGCAGGTGAAACGGTTGACCGATGAGAAGTTTTGCTAAACAACGCGTGCGCGTATAATTGCAGTTTCGTTGTTGATTTTTTTTCCTTTTTCAATATTTTTGTTGGTTTTCCCGGAATTCACTTTTATGGCCTAAAATTTGATTTTGGCTGATGTGCTTTCTCGGTTAACCGAAGGTGAATTTCCCGGTCGATTAACCGGTCAAAGCATTTTTCACTGTTTAATTCACCGGTTAATTCCCCGGTTGACCGTGGGTTGATTTAACCGATTAATTGTTCGATTAAAAAATAAAATTCACCTGTTAACCGTCGGTTAATTAACCAGTCAATTAGCCTTTAGCTTTCACCCCTTAATCGCGAAATTTTTAGCCGGTGAAGCACACTGCTCTCGGGTATCCCCTGTTGTCCCTTCCTATTTTCTGCTACGCTCGATTCCCACAAATTCATATTTTGAGTTTGGAAATGATATTGAAAATCTACTTATTATTAAGCGAATAGTTCTGCTTGTCTGTCCCGGACTTTTTTTTTAAATAACTCAAAAGAACATAGGGCTCTTACTTTGATATGCGGGATGGAGTCGAGCGACTTTATCTTAAGGAGGTCGCTGGGTACTTGGGATACTGTAAAACTATACACACGAAATCTACAAAACTGTCTTAACAACGATAAAAAAAGTCAAAATTTTGCTGATATATCAATTTGGATGTCCGTATATCACATGTAAAAAATCAGCTTCAACTTTAATAGACATAGTTTTCCAAAGTTTCTAAGACATTCCGGAATGTTTCAGAAAACACTAAAACACTCCAGAACAGTCCCGAATTGCTGAAAATTGCTTATATTGTTTAAATAGCCTTGTACATTACCTAATAATACTAATTAACATGATTAGAATAATTAATTAAAGACACGCACACGGTGCGCGCCTCCAATTATGCCTAATTTTGCCTAACTAGATTCAGTCATTGTATAATTAAGTTCGTGGCTTCTAATTACAATAATTTTCAGTTTCCTCAATGTGCAAGGTGTTAAATTCCTTTATGTGAAAAACTCGCGGGGAGGACACAGCTCCCTACCCCCAAACAATAGTGATGGATGACGTTCATGAACATTTACTCCCCGAGTTATGTGTATGAGAGTTGAAAACTGTTCGGCGAGTTGACGCCTTCTCTCAAGAATGTTTTAAAGTAGGAAAGTGAGAAATATCTAAAAAATTTTCAGTATTTAATCCATCAATACTTTTACTGTAATTTAAAGCAATTAGAATTTCCACTAGACAAACTCGTAAACCTCTGGGATGTGGGAAGACCTGTTTCGGGTAGAGAAATTTCACGAATGCCATGTCAAATAAGAACATTTTCAGATAGGCTAATTGGTTCTCTGTGAGGGTTATGAGTTTCTCTGGAAATTTCCAGCAAGAATCATGCTTACACAGAGAGCATGCACTTTCAGCTAATGTTTCCTTGGAAATATATCAGAATAGCTGAAACTACACTTTGAAATGAAAAAAATGTGGTATGCCCACTGATTGCAAATGCTGAAAGTTTCAATGTTTCAACTGAAATATCAAAAAGTTACTTCTCATGTTTTGTCAGAAGATTAATCCTAATAATAGCTTTCTCTAACCTTCCCAATTCTTGATTCACAATTTAAAAAGATCAACTTTTGCTGGAAATCTTTATAGTAAAGATTGCATAGTAAATATCTATTCAATTTTCGTTTTTCATTCAATTCGTAGAGACGAGCTCAGGTTATTATGGCGATATCCAGTTTTCTGAGCTCTTTTCCACAAAAATCCATCCACTTTTCCGTATTTTCTTCGAATTATTAACGACTAAACCGATCTCTCTCTCTCTCTCTCTCTCTCGGGCTTCTCTCCTTCCATTTTCTCAACAAAGGCCACCATCCAAAATGTCTCAAATTTCAATTGGCAAAAGGCAGAAACGGACAGAATAGAGTCGGAGAGTTAAGTTTTTAGGGGAGAGTTGTTCGGGTCATTCTCTCTTTACGCTTTTCTAATTTTATTCGAAATTCGTTTTGAGAACAAAAAAATATATATAATCCGATTCGTATTCATAGGCACATATTAATGAATCTGGCTGCTGTAGAAAACGAAGGGTTAGTTAGAGGGTTGTAGTCAGCACACTGGGTCTCCACTCTGTCTCTCTCTCTCTCTCTCTCTCTCTCTCTGTATTGCCTCTAAAGACGTAATTATCGACCAATTTGAAGGGAAAAACGAAAGAGATGGGGTGCTTGTCTTACGACGCCCAATTTTATGCGAAAATTAGTCAATCATCAATTATAGATTAGTGTTTTGTCGATGTACTGGCTGAGTAGGTTGAGTATATTTAGGAAAACTTCTGAGCCAGTTTGATTATTGGCACGGTGAAGAATCAAAAAGCTAATTATCTCCTTTTCTTTTCTCTCTCTCTCTCTCTCTCTCTCTCTCTCTCTCTCTCTTTCTCTGTCTCTCTGTCTCTCTTTCTCTCGAAATTTCTACCAAAAATGGAAGAGTAACACTTTAATTTCCCATTCCCCCCTCAAGACCAATATGATTATTATTTATTATTGAAGTTGTCCTTCCATCTCTCTCTCTCTCTCTCTTTCTCAAACTTTCCCACCCAATAGAAAGCGCTTCTTCTTTGTGCTCTCTATCCATACGCGTCCATCAATGTCTTCAGACATTCCCAATTCATTCACATTCAATGCGTTGTGGGGCAAAACCGCGAGCGACAGAATGCAGAAGCGAAATAGTGGAGGATTTGGTGTTTTCCTCCGATTTCTCCCTATAAACTAAACACGGAAAGGGTTGGTTGAGGCAGAGAGACAGAGAGATAAAGAGAAATAGAGGCAGAGAGGAAGAGTCCTCTCTCATTTCTCGACCACTTAACCACCAACCAACCACCCTACTAACATCTCCACTTCCACTAGAACGTGGGGGGTTGGGGTGATGGGGGGGGGGGGCAATTAACTAATCGGGCGGGGATTTAGAGGAAGGTGAAGAGGAGTGGAAGGGAATGAGAGAGTTTCTCAAATAAACGATGAGGGCTGAGACAAGCAGAAAACTGAAGAATACAACGCTCTGCAATTTGCTAATTTATATATAATGATTTCGCCGAGGGATTCAACTGGCCGATCGCATTCTAATTACAATCAAGGTAGTGTATGATCAAAGCTATCCGTTATCAGTAATCAACATTTTTCAGCTAATGAATCGTCTAATCATAATAATAATAATAATAATATTAATACATTTTAACGGGATTGAAGAGTGGGTGTGTATGCTGCTATATTTGTCCCTTCTCGCTATGCTCTCTATAATTCTAGCACTAGGAAAGAGAAAGACCCTTAGAGAACTCCGATCCAGACACACTAGTTAAGGATGAGTACAGGCAAGAATAGCCGGAAAGTTATTACTTTTATGGCAATGTATTGCTTCCCATTCCAACAGCAACTGCGCTCCAACTCCAAGCACATAGAAAACTGTAGAGCTTCTTTCTTTTCTTTAAGCTTCTTTTTGTGAGCTAGGTCGCTGCTAATGTCCTGCTCAAAGTTTCATTGCTCTACATTTCTCAAATTGCTTCTTTTCTTTTCTTTTTTTAAACATCTGTGAAAGTTGAATGACTTTCTTCCTTTTTTTTTTTTTGAAAATTTCAATAAAAATTATTTTTTAAAAACTCATTATTTTCAATAGATTCTTTCAAAAAGGGTATAAATTTGACTAGAAAATCTTTGAATTTTCC